>MU119212.1:0-598262 GCA_014904845.1 Acephala macrosclerotiorum | reverse complement strand
TTATAAATTTTTTTTTTATTTTTATATTAATTATTTCGAATAATTTAATATATAATTTTTATAAATTAATATTTTTTTATAATTTTATAATTTCGTAATTAAATTATTTAATTTCGAATAATATAATTAAAATAATATTTTTTTATTAATTAATTTTCAATTTTCGATTTTTAATAATTCGAATTTTTTTTTAATAATAATAAAAAATAAAATATAAAAATTATTAATTAATTTATATATTAAAAAATACGTAATTAATATTACTTTTAAAATTAATTATTTATAAAAAATTTTAAAAAAATATATATAATTTTATTATATTATTAAATTTTAAATATTATATTTAATCGATTATAATTAAAATTTTTAATATTTTTATATAAATTGTTTAATAATATATATATTAATATCGAATTAATAATATTAAAAATAAATTTTAATTAATTTTAAAAAATATAAATATATTTTTTTAATTTAATTAAAATATAAATTTATTAATAAATAATAACAATAAATTAATAATAATATTTTAAATAAATTTTTATAATATAAACAAAAAATAAAAAATTTAATAAATTAAAAAATTATTATTTTATTAATTATAAATTATATAAAATAAATTAAATATTAATATTATATTATTAATAATACGATTTAAATATACGTAATTTTTTTTTTAAATTTTAATATACGTATTAATTTATAATTAATTTAAATTATATAAAAAACGAAATTTAAAATATAAAATTTTTATTTTAAAAATAAAAATAAAATAATATTAATTATATACGATTTTAAATTGTACGTAAATATTATATAATATTTATTTCGATATTAAAATTAACGTTTTTAATATTTGTAATAAATTTTATTACGAGATTAAAACTTTTATATTAAAAAATAAAACGAAATAACGTTTTAAAAATTATTTTAAAATTTTTTAAATTTTATTAATTTATAAACGTATAAAATACTATTTTATTTTTTTATTTTTTTAAATAATATATTTTTTTGTAAAATTTATTAAATTTTTATACGTTTAATTTTTATAATATAATAAATAATTATAGTAAACGAATTAAATCACAATAAGTTTATTAATTAATTCGTTGATTTTATTAGTATATTACTAATAAATGTAAATTTGTACGTTTTATAATAACGTAATAACGCGATATTGAAATTAATAATATTTTAAATTGAATAATACTTAGTAATAAACTAATAAAATATAAATAGTACAATAGCAAAGTATTTTACTATACTCGAAAAAGAAATAACGAAGATTTAAAGCGGTAAAAATAATTTTCAAGAAATAAAAATATATATAAGTTTACAAATTTTTAATAGTAAATTTGTTTTTTAATCGATTTTTTTCGTTGCGTCAATTTCGCGTGTATTACTTTTTTAAAAAAGAAGTATTACTATATTTAGATTTTTAAATCAAAATTCAATTAGTTTTATCGATAGTTATAATTATGCGCACGACGACGATAATAATTTCGACGATAAAAATTACGAGTCAAATGAAAAATCGAGAAATTTGTTTACTAGAAATAAAAAATTAAATTTGATCGTTCAAAATTTATTAAATTGCAACGATCTACGAAAAATCGTAAACGATATTTTTAAAAAGATTAAAACGTATATAGTACGTAATTACATATTATAATAATTATTAATTATATGTAAAAATGTTTAAAAATTAAACGAGAAATTTTTATTATTAATTTTTTTATTTCGATTTCGTAGAAATAATTAAATTTTTAATAGTAACGATATTTTTTTTTAAATTATTTTCGATTTTTATTTATAAGTCGCAAATTCGAGTTTTATTTAAATTCGTATTTTATATTTTTAGAAAAACGATTTTAATATTAAAAATAGATTATTTCGTAAATTCGATAATTTTTAAAATGTAATTGATTTTTAAATAATTCGTTAAAATCGTACTTTTTTCTATTTTATAAGCGTTCGTTTTAATTAATTAATCGATATTCAGTTTATTAAATATAATAATAAGTATAAAATCTTTTTTAAAATTTATAAGTCATTTAAAAACTCAAATCAAAAATCGAGAAATTCTATATTTAATAGATCGATAATATTTTTTACTTTTTTTTCAATTGCTATATTTGTAATTTCGTTTTTTTTTTTTATATTAAAACAATAAATTGATTTTTCGCAATTAATTTTGTTTTTTTGTTTTTAATTTGTAAATAAATAGAAATTGCCAATTAAGTTCAATACTATTTATACTATTAGAAATGTGTATAATTTTATTAATAGAGTATATTTTAGTAGTAGTATTAAACTTTGAATTTTAATAACAATTTTCTCGAATAAAGACTATATAGACAAATTTTTAATTTTGAGCGAAGTTGTAAAATTCAAACGAAATAAAATCGTTGTTTAAAAGTGGATTTGATAATGTGCGATTTCAATGAAAATAATAATTGTATATATAAATAACGAACTTTGATTTGTGACGATTGTAAATTAGCGTTTCGAACGAATAATTATATTTGTATATAGTATACTCGTATGAGCGAGTTTCTTTAAATGGTTAATAGATTCGCATAAAAAGTCTCGTGATATTCAATCTTGCGATAGTTTTTTCTTTCTTGTATTGGAATTCGTATTTATACTACTATTACTACGAATATTTGAAAATCTATTAATATTTAAAATCAATTTTAAAAAATTAAATATTTATAACGCTATATTCGATTACTTTTAGAATCAAAATATAACGTATTGAAATATTGAATATATAATAAAATCAATTTAATTTATTAAATTAATTTTTAAATTATTATTATAAAAAAATTGCTTTTAAATTTTATATTTTCAATTTTATTAATTATTTTCGCCACGTGATTAAAAAACTTATAATTAATAAATATATTAATATATTATTAAAATTTATTAAAATTTATTAAAATTTAAATTATTAAAAAATTTTAATATATATATTTAATTAAATTAAATAAAAAAAAATAAAATATATTTATTTTTAATTATTTTATAATTATATTATATAAATACATATTATAATAATAATACGTAATTAATATTTAAATTTAAAAAATATTATAATATTTTTTATAAACGTATTATTTTTTTTTATTAATAATATAATATATTTATATTTTATTATTATATTATATATAATATTCGATTATATATTATATAAAAAAAAGATTTTACGTTTTATTCGTACGAAAATTTCGTTTTAAAATATTATTTTAATTTTTTATTTAAATTGTAATATTTTAATAAATATATTAATTATTAATTGTATTTTATAAATATAAAATATTATTCGTCGTATTATTATAAACGATTATTTATATTTACGAATATAAATAATAATTTTATTTCGATTAAATTGTACGAATTAAAAAATCGTTTAAAATATTAATTAAAATAATTTTAAAATTATATATTATATAATTATACGAATTCGAAAAAAAAATAAATTTAATAAATTTAATAAATATTTTTAATTAAAATACTTTGAATTAAAAATTATATTAAATTTTAAAGCGAGAAATTAATAATAAACGTATTAAAAAATATAAAAAAATATTATTATATTATTATTTTAAAAATTAAAATTATTTTATAATTTAATAAATTATTTTTTTTTATATATATATTATAAATTTTTTGTTTTAATATTTTTATTTAATACGTTTTATTATATAATAAAAATACTTTATTTGAAATATTATAAATTTTAAATTCGAATACGATTTTACGACAAAAATTAAAATTTTAATCAAAAAAAAATATATATATATATTATATTTAAATTTAATTAAATTTAATTAATAACGAATATAATAAATTATTTTTATTTAAAATTAAAATTTATATATATATTAACGTATATTTTTATTATATTATTTAAATATATATTAAAATTTCAAATTGTATATTTTATTTAATTATTTAATAATATTTTAAAATATACATATAATTAAATATTTATTTAAATAAATCGTAAAATTAAATTTTTTTTAATAATTAAAATATATTTCGCATTTTGTAAAACGAATAATTTAAACGTTTTTCGTATAAAAAATTATTTTTATTTTAATAAAAACACGAAAAATTAAAAATATTTTAATTATTTTAATAATAAATAAAAAAAAATTTTAATTATATTTTTAGTTTTTTAAATTATATTTTTATTTTTATTTTTATTTTTTATTTTTATATAAAAAAAATTTTTAAATTTATAATTATATTAATTTGTAAAATCGAAATATTTAAATATAGTAATTTGATTAATTTATTAAAAAATATCGCGATTTGTAATTTCAAAATAATATATAATCGATTCGATAAAAAACATTAAAATCTCGATTTATATACGATTATATTACGTTTATAATTATAATATATTAATTAATTCAAATTATATAAAACTTATAAATAAATTAAAATTTAATTAAATATTTTTATATTTTAATAAAAAATATTAAATTTTTTAAATGCGTTTTTATTTTAAATATTAAATATTTTATAATTACGTAATTTTCAAAAGAAATTCTAAAAAATCTTTTTTTGAAATTATATATTAAATAAAATAATTTATATTAATTAAATTAATCGTAGTATTTTAATATAAAAAACGAAAATTTTAAAAAAAAATTTCTTAGTATAAAATTTTATTATAAATACGTTTTTGTTTAAAGTATTAAAATATTTAAATACTAAAATAATTATATAATTCTTAAAAAAAAATTTTAAAATTTTTTTTTTTAAAATTATATATTAAATAAAATAATTTAAATTAATTGAATTGATTATAGTAATTAAATATAAAACGAAAATTTTAAAATTTTTTTTTTTAATATAAATTGAAATTTTATTAAAAGTACGTTTTTATTTTAAATATTAATATATTTATTAATTTATTGATTTTATCGTTCAATAAAATTTAAAATTTTATTTTAATATTTATATTAATTTCAAATACTTATAAAACGTTTAAATTAAAAGTTTTTAATTTAAAATTTGAAATAGAAATAAATTATTAAAATCGAAGATTTTATAGTTTTTTATAAAAGTATTTTTACGAGATTTACAAAGTAAAATATACGTCGAATACCAAAAAAAAAAAATTCGTTTATTATTAATTCGTTTATCGAATTATCGAACGAGTTTTTTTTTTAATACGAAAAAAACATTTTTAATTATAATATTTAATTATAATATTTATTCGTATATAAATTTAATATTTTTTATAAATAAATTTTATTTAAATTGAACGATTTTATAATTAAATTTTAAATAATATTAATATTTTTATTTTTTATTTTTATTTATTTATATAATTTATAAAACGATTAAAATTTATTAATCGAATAAAATATAATTATTAATTTATATTGAAACAAATATTATATAATATTTATATACGATATAAAATCGTATATAATTAATATTATTTTATTTTTATTTTGAAAATAAAAATTTTATATTTCGAATTTCGTTTTTTAAATAATTTTAATTAATTATAAATTAATACGTATATTAAAATTCCAAAAAAAAAATTTACGTACGTTTAAATCGTATTATTAATAATATAATATTAATATTAATTAATAATTATTTTTAATTACAAATTAATAAAAATTTATTAAAAAAAACGAAATATAATAAATTAAAAATATTAATAAATTTATTATAAAAAAATTAAAAAATTTCAATCGAATATTATTAAATATTATTAAATTATAAAAAGATTTTATTATTATTTTTTATAAAAACGAAATTAAAATATTTAATTATTTTTCGAAAATTTAAAAAAATTAATTATAAAAAAATTCGAATTTTTAAATAATTAATTTAAATTTGTATTTATTACGTAAAATAATATTATTTTACGAAAAAACTCGATTATATAATTAATTAAATTATTATATTTATTATTTAATTTTAAATATCGTATTAAATTAATATTATTTTTTATTTTTTATTTTAATTATATTTATATTTTATAATCTCGAATTAATCGATCGAATAATATATCGATATTATATTACGATTATATGAAGTTTTTATAAATTATTATTAAAAAATATTTTATAATAATATTTATTAAAAACGTTTATTCGTTTTTATATTCGTTTTTATATTCGTTTTTATATTTATTTTTTTATTTGTTTTTTTTATTTATTTTTATTATTTATTTTTATTAAAACGTTTAAATTATTTATAAAATTAATTATTTTATATTTTTCGAAATAATATTTAAAAAAAAAAAAATATAAAATTTATTAATTGAAATAAAAAATAAAAAATTAAATAAAATAATAATCAATGTATTTATTGTATTTAATATTAAATATTATAAATAAAACGAATATATAAATTATATTATATAAAAATATTTTAATAAATAAATAAAAAATATTTTTTTTAAAATAATATTAATTTTTATTTGAAAATTATAAAATATTTTATACGAATAAAAAATATAATTATTAAAAAATAAAAAACAAATTATAAAAAAATTTAAAAAAATTATTATAAATAAATTAAAAAAAATAATAAATTAATTAATAAATAAAAATAAAATTTAATTAATATTTAAAAAAAAATTATTTAAAATAATTTATTTTTATAATTATAATATTTTTAAATTTTAAATATTTTAAATATTTAATTTTATAAAATTCGCATTTCGAATATATAATATTTTAATATATAATTTTTAAATATTTAATTTTATTAATTAATATATTAATAAAATAATTTACAAAATTAAAAAAATATAATTTTTAATTAAAATATTCGATTAAATAATAATTTTTAATTTTTATAAAATATATTAATAAAATCGTTTACGAATTTAATAAAAATATATATTAATAATAATAAAAAATACAATGAAAAATTATTTAATATTTTTAATATTAAATTATAATTATTATTTTAAAATTAAATTATTAAAAAATTAATATAATAAAATATTTTTTATTATATTTAAAAATCGTAAAAAAAAAATATAATTTTATATTTTATAAATTTATAAATATATTTAAAAAAGTTTATATTAAATTATAATTTATAATTATTATTATAATACGTTTACAAAAAACGTAATAATATAATTATAATTTTAATTATAATTTCTAAAAAAATTAAAAAAATTATAATAAAATCGATTAAAATTAAATTAATCGAATATATAAAAAACGTAATAAAAAACGTAAATATAAAATAATTTCAATTTTTCGATTTTTTTAATTCGATAAAAAAAATAAAAATTTATTTTAAAATTATAATAATTATTATACGAATTATAATTATTAAAAAACTTTTTATTAAAAAAAATATTATATTTATAATAAATTAAATTATTAATTAATAAAATATATAATAAAAAAACGATAATAAATATATTTTAAATTTTAATAATATATTTAATATATTATTAATTATAATATTTTAACGATTTATTATTAAAAAAATTTTATTAAATATAAAAATATAAAAAATAATATAAAAAATAATAAAATTAAAAAATCGATTACTTATTAATAAATATAAAAATAAAAAATATAAATAAAATTTATTTTATCGAATTTAAAAAAATTAATAATATTTAAACGATAATTATATTAAATAATTAATTTATATATTATATTATTATAATAATTTAAAAAAAATTTAATATTTATATTTAAAAATTATTATTTATTTAAAAAAAATTTAAATATTATAAAAAATTAATAATAAAATTTAATTAAATATATTAATAAATAATGTTTATAAAATTCGATTTAATAAAAAATTATTATTATTATAAAAAATTATTTAAATTAATATATTTTTAAATATTATTATATTTTATATTATTTTTATTTTATATTTAAAATATAAATAAAAAATTTAATAATTTTAAAAACGTTTTAATTTAAAAAAATTATTTTATTTTATTAAAATTAAATTATAATAATTATATTAATAATTCGATTATTTATTAATATAATATTTATTAAAAAAAATTTAATATATAAATTATAATATAAATATTAAATATATTATAAATTATTTAAAAAATTTAAATTTATTTTATATTTAAATAAAAAATAAATTTTATAAATAATAAATTTAATAATAATATTTTAAATAATTAAATTTTCAAAAAATATATTTATAAAATTTTAATAATATATAATAATAATAATAATTGAAATTAAAAAAATATTTATTAAAATTTATTAATAAATAAATTAATAAAAAATTAATTTTATAAATAATTTAATAAATTTAAATAAAATCGTATTTATATTATTAATTTTTAAAATAATTAATAAAAATATAATATTTTTATTAATAATTAAAAAAATTAAAACAATTTATATAATTATTAAAAAAAAATATAATATTTATATATTAAATATTAAATTATAAATACGTTTATAATAAGAAATAATTTAAATATAAAATTTATTTTAAATTTATTAATTTTTTTAAATATATATATTTAATAAAATAAAAATTAAAAAAATTTATATAAATTATTAATAATAAATAAAAAAATATATACGATTAATATATTTTATAAATTAATAAAATTTTATTTAATAATAATTATATTATATTATATAAAAAAATTATTAATAAAAAAAAAATTTTTATATTTTTTTTTATTAAATAAATTAAATTAAAAAAATTTAAATAATAAATTATTAATAAAATAATACGATTCAAAATAATTTAAAAAATTATATAATAATAAAAAAATATTCAATAAAAATTATAATAAAAATAAATATTATTAATTCGTTAAAAACGATAATAATAATAAAAATTTTAATAATATATTTAATATTATTATTAAAAATAAAAACGAAATATTTATATTTATAATAATAAAAAAAATTTTAATAAAAAGTTTTTATTATAATTACGAAAAAAAAATATAATTATTATATTTAAAATATTGTTTAAAAGAATTTAATAAAAAAAATTTAATTTATTAAATTTAATTTTATTAAATATATTAAAATTTGTATTTTTAATTTAAAATTAATTAATAATTCGTATAAAAAATTAAAATTAATAATTTAAAAATATAATAATAATAAAAAAATTTAATATAATTATAATTAAAAAAAATATTTAATATTATTAAAATACAAATATATAATATATTTATATTAATAAAAAATTAAATTTATAATAAAATTTAAAATTATTTTTATATTAAAAATTTTATTAATTTTTAATAAATATATATTAATTTAATATAAAAAAATTAAAATAAAAAATGTAAATTATTAAATTTATAAATTAAATATAAAAAATAATATATTTAAAATATTTATATTATTATAATTTATTAATTTAAAATAATTTTCAATTTATTTATTATTATTTAATATTAAAATTTAATTAAAAATAAAATTATTATATTAAATAAAAAATTAAAATAATAAATTAAAAATTCATATTAAAAATTTAAATATATTATTTTAAATTTATTAATAATAATAAAAAATTTAATAATTAATATTATAATTTTATAATAATTATATAAATAAATAAAATTATAAAAAATTAAATAATTTAATAAATATTATAATAAAATTTTAAAAAAGTTTTTAAATATTAATTATTTTAAAATATAAATTAAAAAATAAATTAAAAAACAATAATAAAAAAACAAATAAAAAATAAATAAAATAAATAAATAAATAAAAAAATATTTATTTTTATTATTATTATTTTTTAAAATTATAAATTAAAAATAAAAATAAAATTTAAAATTTAAAATTTATAAATTTTAATATTTAATTATATAATTTTTATTTTTTTAATATTTTTATTAATATTAAAATTAACGAATTTTATATATTTATAATATATTAATTATTTGCTAATAGTATCAACGGCTTGTTAATAGCGCGCATTACGTAGTAATTGCATATTTAAATCTTTGGCGTCCAATTAAAAAAACCGATTACAAATTGATAATCAATTAATAAGTAAGTCCCGGTCTATAAAAATACTAAAACTCTCGATTCTCGGCGATTACAAACGACTGCGCGCGATTTTTATACAATTACATTTAATCAATTAAACCGTTCAATTTCTAAGTACAATATTTAATTGTAGTATTTGTTCGCATATAAGTTCAATACTTTTTATAGTCAGTTTTTACGCGCGTAAACTTTGTTTGAATCGATCGATTTTATAATTAGATTTTAAATAATATTAATATTTTCATTTTTTATTTTTATTTATTTATATAATTTATAAAACGACAAAAATTTATTAATCGAATAAAACGCGATTATTAGTTTATATATAAATTTTAATGAAAAATATTAAAACTTAATAATTTTTAATTTTATAATTTAATATTTTAATGCGCGTTTAATAAATTTATTTGAAATTTTTATAATAAATTAAATAAATACTATAAATTTTAAATTTTAAATATTTAAATATTTAATTTTAAATCGATATTATTAATAATATTTTAATATTATTAATATCGAATTAATACTATTAATATTAAATTAAAATAATCAATAATATTAATAATCGATTAAATTATTATTAATTCGTTAATAATATTATTAATATACGTATTTTTTAATAAAATAATTAATAATAAAAAAATTTTAATACGTATAATAAAAAAATATATATATATTTTATTCGTTTAAATTATTAAAACCGACGACGTTTTTATTATATAATATTTATATATAACTCGAAATCGTATATAATTAATATTATTTTATTTTTATTTTCGAAATAAAAAATTTATATTTCGAATTTCAATTTTTAAATAATTTTATTTAATTATAAATTAATATATATATTAAAATTTAAAAAAAAAATTTACGTATATTTAAATCGTATTATTAATAATATAATATTTTTAATATAATATTAATATGTAATTTTAAAATTATATATAATCGTTTTAATAAAAAATTTTAAAATTTTAATTAATATATAATTATAATTATATAATTTTTAAAAAACGTTTTAAAAAAAATAATTTAAATTAATTAAATTAATTGTAATAATTTAATATAAAAAATTAAAATTTTAAAAAATATTTTTTTAATATAAAATTTTATTAAAAATACGTTTTTATTTAAAATATTAAAATATTTAAAATATTTAAATATTAAATATTAAATATTTTTATAAATTACATAATTTTTAAATAAAATAATTTAAATCGATTAAATTAATTATAATAATTTAATATAAAAAATAAAAATTTTATAAAATATATATTTTTTATTTTAAATATTAAAAAACTTATTAATTTATTAATTTTAAATATTTATAAAACGTTCAAATTAAAAGTTTTTAATTTAAAATTTAAAATAAATATAAATTATTAAAATCAAAAATTTTATAATTTTTTATAAAAACGTTTTTACGAGATTTATAAAATAAAATATATATCGAATATTAAAAAAAAAAAAACTCGTTTATTAATATACGTATTAAATCGATTATTAATTTAATAATTTTTTTTAATAAAATTTATAATTAATACGAATATTAAAAAAAAATATATATTATTTTATTAATCGTTTTATTAAAAAATATTAAATATAATTATATAAATATTATATATAATCGTTTATAATTAAAATTTTTAATATTATTATAAATCGAAATTTATTTATTAATCGATTATTAATTAAACGTTAAAAATTTAAATATATAATTATTATATAATATGTATTATTAATAAATAATTAATACGTAAAAAAAATTTTAATAAAAATATAAATTTAAAATTTTAATATTAAATACGATTAAAATTATAATAATAATAATAAAAATAATATAAATATTTTTTAATTATATATATATATATATATATATATTAAATTAATTATAATTTTATTAATTATATATATATATATATATATTAAATTAATTATAATTTTATTAATTTTTTATTTAATTAAATTTTAATAAAATCGAAAATTTTATATATTTTTTTATTTAAATTAAAATGTTTTTAAATTTCGTTTTTTAATTTTATATCAAGTTTAAAATTTAAAAAATATATAAAGTCTCGATTTAAAAAAAAAATTATTTTTAATAACTTTTTAATCAACGTTTTAATAACGTACATAGAACAATTATTACTAAAGAAATTAAAAGAATATTTATCCCAGCTTTACTATATTTCTTTGCAAGTGAGATGAGAAACTGGCAGTGAACTCTCTAGACAATTAAAGATCCAGAAAAAGGGAGATTGACATTTTGCTGCCAACAAATCTAGTATTGTCAGCTTTTTTAGATCGCAAGCTGGACTCTGGATCTGAGTTCAGATGGAGGCTATAACATTGTTTCTGGGAGTTCCAAGACCTGAAGAAAGATTACTTTGTCTACTCCAACCAAAGAGACTTTCCATGATTCTGTGATTGCAAGGCCAATGGATAATCCCACCATACGCCGACAGAGGGTCACCGTGATCATCGCTTGGGCTTCCAACTGCCGAGGTGCAGCCGAGTATATATACTCCTAGAAGAGGTAAGAAATCAGGAAGATGCAGAAATGGTTTGACTTGGACAATGAGGTAAATTCACTTTCCCATGAGATTCCATCAACTTGGAGAGAGCTTCAATTCCATTGAAGCTGCAAACATATTTGTTAGCCATAAGTGAAGTTCACATTAGAGATGGAGGTGGTTACTTTGCAATGGACATCGCCTCAAAGCAAGCTTAACTTCCAACTAGCAAATGAAGACTACTTGACAGCCGCGAGTGAAATATATAGCAAAGAAGGAGAAGAAGAGTGTTTTCAGGTGGAACTATTTCCTCAAACTTGTTTCACTTTCGACGAATAAACGAAGGATACTTGATAGCCGTGGATAAAGTTCGCAGCGAGTAACACTTGCAAACGCCTGCTAGCTTCAAATCCAGTAGCTAAAATAATTATACTATTGTGAACACGGCTAAGTATATAGATTCTCGCACAAGGCCACTGAAGCTCGAGAAAGAACAAAATTGATTGACTCCATGCGGCGAATTTGGCTTTGATCAGTCGTTCTGCACGATGGGAAGAAGCGCTTTATTGTCGCTAGTAGCTCGCTAAGCTATGTACTTTCAACTTGAAAGGTAGGTGAATAGAGCATTGCTTGAGTCATGCTAAATGGTCTAGTTCGTCTGGCGGATTGCGTGGGATTCTGAGTATAAATACTACATGTTGAACTGCATGGAACGGTACGATCCTTTCAGTCCAGGTCTTTATTACGAGGCGCCGGAGAAGAGACATGGGAGACAGAATGGTGGGCGTGGGCACGTCGAGTTGCCGGTCTCGGGCTTTTATGGATTTCGGGAACCTCAACTGTGACTTTAAAAGAACAATGAAAAGAGTCGGCGTCAATAATCTCCAGAGATGAAACTTGGGTGTCGTCGGCTTTGCTGCCAATATCAATTTTTGTTCTTAAGTCTTGGGATGTAACATATCCCATGTAACAGGACTGGAAGGCGGTGGCCAGGAGCTATAGCTCAATCTCCGTAGTCCTGTTCGGGGCATTGCTCGCGGAAATCTTATCGGATGTATTCGGCAGGTAATAAACATCTAGATTGAACTTTTATGAACCAAGGGAGTAGTAACTGCGCATAAATTTACGGCGTCATTTCCTGCGAGATCTCTCGGGCTAAATAACAAACATTGAAACAGCAGAAGAAGACCAAATCATTGAAAGGTAAAGTCGGACTTTGAAATTAGTTTTGAATTTGCAAAGCACAATTTTTCTTCTCGGATGTTCAGACCCAACTCGCAGCCATAATAGCAGAATATAAATAACTCAAAATAAGTCAACGTGGAAGGCAAGAGAATCATCGATAACTACGAGGCCATGGAGTTGAAGGAAGGAGAAGCAGGCGAGGATGAATATGCTTGTGAATAGTAGAGTCCTGGAGGTGATATGCGTTACTTGGAGTTACCGGCATTTGGTGCTTCATCCCATGCTCTTCTTTCATCTCGATTCAAAATCAGTGTGGTTGTCAACTCCTAATCACTGCTGTCAATCTAGCACTCGCTATCAACTCTTCTTTCAAGATCGGATCCACACGGAAGAGCCTGCCGTGCCATGCCGTGCCAAGCAGAAAGCTTCAACGTCCGGACAAGATCTTGAGTTCTACAGCAAAGCATGGAACGGAACACAGCAGGAAAGTCAATCACCATGGTTAGCCTCTGAAGAACGCGAGTATCTTTGACGTTGGGAATCACTTGTGGGGCCTAAGATCTCAAAAGGAGGACTATTTTATAGTCGTCTGGAACGTGGTAGATACCGAGAGAAACCTGTCCAAGGGAAACTGCATAGGACGGCGGAAGCTTCTAAAGTGTTAGAATCAAAGCAAGGAACGACGCTGTGCAATAAACCTAAGGATTGTTCTGCTCACTGGAGCATGGAGCGTTCCGATTGTGGAGCCTCTCCGAGATCATCGCATGCCAAACCCCCATCTTCCCCGGAGCCTCGGATACATCCGCATTAAAATCTCCATTCAGGTACACCGCCCATTTGTGTACTGCATAGGCTATGTATCCATCATGCTCTAATGAAAATTAAACCGTACAAACATGAAGCTCTATCTTTCCCTTTCCCTTTATATGACCAGACTACCCTTATTGACACTCAGATACCAAACCAAGAAGCGTGAGATCTAGACATGCCATTGTGATCCGTATCCCATAAACGCCGCTTAATGCTTAGCTGTGACCTGTTCGCCGGTGAGTTTCTCGACGTAGGTCTTGGCCCTGTGAAATGTGTCAGTAAGTGAAATAGAAGTGAAAGAAGGGAAAGGGGGGACTTACATATCACCCATAGCAACCATACAAATCGTCTGCCAAACGCCCAATCCAATACGGGGAACTACACCACGATACAGACCCTTCAGCCCGTTCTGCGAATAGATGTACTTGGCTGTATTGCCCACAGTCATCTTCTTTGGTCTGTTTGGATCCTCAGTCTTGCTCTGCATCTCCACACGAATAACCTCAATCGGTTGATTCCAAGCAGAAAGACCACCACCAAGACCCGAAGCAAGAATCTTCTCCCAAGCACTCAGCTTACCACCATCCTCCTTACCCGTAACCTTTCTAATTCCCTGTTCCGCAAGTCTAGAAAGACCGAATCTCGAACCCCAGTTGGTCATTTGACGAATAGCAACAGCGTTGACACCCTTATTGATACCCTTGATACCTTCCTTACGGTAGATATCCATGAATGTAGCGAATGTTCCGGGAGGTTTAACGCCTTGGGCTGCGAGCTTGGATTTCGTGATCTCGACGGTCTTCATGCAGGTGCAGAATCCCATCGTGGCGTAGGCTTGCGCAACACCGCCGGTGACACCGCCTGAGATGCCTGCGACGAAATCACCGGCGCCGAAGGTTCGGGCGTAGTATTCGGCTTCGGAGGCGACGAAGAGGAGGACGGCTCCTTTGGTGGAGGCTTCGATCCAGGCCCATGGGATGAGACCTTGGTAGACTATTGCAGAAGAGATAATCGTCAGAAAGTTGTTGTAGTGAGGGTTGTGTATAGGTGTTGATGGACGGGTTGAACTTACAGCCAAAGACACCACCTCTACCCCAAACTCTAGCAAGAGCAGAAGCAAACGAGTCTCCTCTGTTCGCAGCCATGGTAGTCTTGACGACCTCCAACGGCTGTCCCAGAGTCGTAACCTCGAACCTGTTGCTTGTCAGCATTCAACTTGCCAGATTGTCGAAAGAGACGTACATGTTGAGCCCAGCCCCAAGCAGCAGATTGCTGAACTTGACAGGCTTCTTCTCGAACTTGGGCTTTTCTGCGACTGCGAATGACATCGTGGGTGTAGATTGAGTATTTCGGGGCCCTGACCAAGGGAGTAGGTTGCTTCGTCGCAAAGAGTGGAAGATGTTGATTGTTCGAAAACAGATGGGAGGTGCTAAAGGCAAGTAAGATCCCGTTTTCTCGGCTACAGTTTGGGGATTTGATTCAGCAGATTGATAAGGAGAGGCTTTGCTTCTTTCGATGCGAACCGAAGGCACAAAATCAGGCACGAAGAAGTCCGATTTATTGATTCGGCGGGTTTTAGGATGCGAGCTAGATAGGAAATTTCGTATTTTGTTGTGTCAGCTCTTACAGTCAGCGGTCAGCGTACTCAGCGTTTCCAGAGTTGGCTGCACGACGTTTCTTCAACGGGAACGAGGCTGTCCTGGTACTGCAGGGATTCAGCCTTCACTATTCCAGAAGCAATCTGGCCTGGATTTACGTTGTTGTTGAGCGGAATCGTTGGTCTCGCTTCTGAGTTCAACAAGCCTCGGGATGGGGCAAACCGGCAAGGCAATGGGGAAGGCCGGGAAACTAGTATCACGTGTATCAAAAGGGGCTTTGTATGGACGGAGGCCAAGTGTGCGAATCCGAGCAATTCAGTATCGGTGGCGTTCTGCAGAGTATGGAAATCTTGGACGCTTGGAGATTGCAAAAACAGTCTTCTCATGAAGCTGGCGGACCGCGGAGTCTAGGACATTGCCGTAAGTCAACATAAACAATTTAGCTTCAAGAATGACATGCCCAGTTTCAACTATGCTTGTCTATTTTGTAGTGGCATTCGCGTCTCCATAAGATTCATGTAAAGTCCGATTAAACAAGTCATTGGTCACGAAGTTCATTCTATACGCAGGAATGGTTGCGAGCGAGCACCAGAACGCTGGAAATAAAATACAGGTAACAGTGCAAATCGCTCCAGGGCCCCGTCTAACCTAACATACAATCCACATTCCGGCACCCATCCCCACCCCGAGGGCGTTATTTGGGGTATTTTACAGCTTGGCTCCAACAATCTCAGCCCACTTCTCGGTAGAGAAAGACTTGGGTCGCTCGATTGGGGCTCCAACTGCACGATCGATGATCAATTGTGGCATAACACCGATGGCTCGGGAAACACCGAAGAGGACAGTGTAGTAGTTAGCCTCAGTTAAACCGTAGTATTGAAGGAGAACACCAGAGTGCTGTTTTTCAAGTTAGCTAGATACCTATTTGAACAAATAGAGTTCACTCACGGCATCAACGTTGGGGAATGGGTTCTTGGTCTTGCCGTGCTCGGTCAGGACACCTGGAGCAATCTTGTAGACTTGGCTAACAAGCTTGTACATTGGGTCATCCGGGAGATGCTTCTCGGCGAACTCTCTCTGAGCCATGTATCGGGGATCGGTCTTTCGGAGAACAGCGTGGCCGTAGCCTGGGACGACTTGGCCAGCCTTGAGGGTGGTCCAGAGGTAGTTCTTGATAGCCTCGTCGCTAAGATCGTCGCCAATAGCAGCCTTCATTTTGGTAAGCCAGTTCAAGACTTCCTGGTTGGCAAGACCGTGGAGAGGACCAGCAAGACCATTGAGACCGGCAGCGAGAGAGAGCATGGGAGAGCTGAGAGCACTTCCAACCAAGTGAGTGGTGTGAGCACTGACATTGCCACCTTCATGGTCGGTGTGGATGGTGAGGTACAGTCTCATGAGCTCAATGAACTCGTTGTTGTTACCGAAACCAAGTTGGTTGGCGAAGTTAAAGGAGTAGTCCTTGTCCTTCTGGACTGGAGCAACCTTACCTCCCTTGAAAACGTTTTGGTAGATTCTAGCAGCGATCGTTGGGAGCTTGGCAATCAAGTCCATAGCATCCTCGAAAGTGTGGCCCCAGTACTCAGTCTTCTTCATTCCCTTAGCATACGCCTTGGCGAAAGCAGACTCGTGCTCGAGTGCATTGACTGCGATAGAGAATTGTGCCATTGGGTGGAGATCGCTTGGGCATCGGTCGATGAGCTCCTCGACGAACTTGGGGACAGTTGCACGGGCAGCCCAGTCGGCAGAAAGGTCGCGGACTTGTTGCTCGCTGGGGACTTCACCGGTCAAGAGCAGCCAGAAGAGACCTGCGGATGTTGTTAGCATGTCAATTGGAGATAATTCTTATCGCATCTTACCTTCGGGAAGAGGCTCCTGTCCACCTGGGGCCTTTGGTAGAAGCTCCTGGCATTCTGGAATTGTCTTTCCTCGGAAACGGATACCCTCCTCAGAGTCAAGAACCGAACCCTCCCAAACCAGCGACTTGATTCCACGAGCACCACCGTAAACTTGATCAAGGGTCACCTCACCGATGACCTTGGAGCCGTAGTCCCTGCCAATGTCAATTGTTGCTCGTGGTTGTATTTTGTCCTCAATCTTACTTGCGGAGCTTCTTGATCTGCTCAATCTTCTCTGGTAACTGCTCAGCGAATCGTTCCTTCAGTGTCTGTCGGAAATTGTTAGCTTAAAGCATTCTTTGGGGCATTTTGGGACAGATCGAGCTTACCTGAGTTTTCGATGATGAATAGCATCGCAAACCATTGAAGGCTGCGGTCCTAGCATTGAAAGCTGGAGCTGTGAGAGACGACCTTAAGGCGGAAGTACCGAGACGGAGTGCTGACGCCATTTCGTGGATTTGTGGTTCGAGAGACGCAGGAAAAGTGTCGAAAAAGATTCTCGGTCGGGAGAAGTCGAGCTTTGAACTTGGAAGGCTGCTCCTCGGAGCGAACGGCACTCAACCCTGGTCTCAACCGGACCCGTTCACCCATGCAAGCTGGATTATTTTCAACACCGAAATAAAACCCTGCCACTGAGAGAACGTGAACTCGCCGAAAGAGGTCGCACGAATGAACAGAAATGTGACAGATGTAACAAATGTGAATAATGACATTACTTTCTATAGTTGCTATCCTGTTACCCCATTCATGCAGATTGAACCTTATTGGAGCGTACCAGTCACGTGCACACATTTATGCCTAACGTCTAAGGCTGCAGTAGGCTGCGACTCAAAGCCCGCTAAAAGGGTCACATCTTCTCCTCTGTGACCAGTTCCGCTTCATCTTTGACAACTTCAACCACACCACCAGAAAATCATCTGCAGATACTCATCAACTAATACAGATATCTCCTGCGGTCTCTCCTACTCTCGCTCCATCTGCGGACATCTCAATACCTTAACTGGAGTGTCCTCCGAAGCTGATCCACTGTGCCGGTCGCACGTCGTAATCGCCATAGAATATCATTCACTTTTGCTTCATCGTAGCTTCGTGTGAGCGGGTCGGGGCTCAGGGCGAGGATAAAAGTAGAATCTCGCGAAGTCTCCGATCTTTGCAACTGCAAATTATTTGCAAGCTTTCACAACAACTGAACCTGCTGCGCTGGTCGTGTCGTCCACATCATGTCTTCCGCGGTAGCAGAACTAGAAGCTGGCTTGCAAGCCATGCTGACCTTGAAGCCTCCAGGAGTATCAGGGTCACGAATCCAAAGTATCACCGCCCTCTGCACAGCGAATATTCAGGTAAACTCACCACCAGATTATTGTCATTGAGGATCTCACAAAGCTAATGCTACCATCTACAGTCCGAATCCGTCCTCATCCAAAAGCTATACACACACTTCAAGAAAGCCCCAGGAACACACAAGCTAGGCGTACTATACGTTGTAGACTCCGTAACTCGCAAGTGGACAGAGCAAGCCAAGAGCGCCGGTCAACCCATAAACGCGTCTGCCCAGGATGGTACATTTGCTGCTGGTGTCCATAAAGTAAAGGAGCTTCTGCCTGCTCTCATGAACGACATCATTCTCTCCGCTCCCGATGATCAAAAGGTACGCCCGAAAGTTTGAGCTCAGTAGTCTTCAGACTCGTATGGTCCTCGTGACTCTTAGCTTCCATATGTTGCTTGATGAAGAGATGTCCAGTGCGCATAGTCTTTCCGTATGAACTTACACTTACTCTGTATTTTGTCTTGTAGGATAAGATTAGGAAGCTCGTTGATATCTGGGAGAAGGGCCAGACTTTCCCTCTTCAGATGCTCACTACGTTCAAGGAGAAGTTGAATGCACAAAGTAAGGCCATCATAACTCTACCGGTGTTCCAGTGTCACATTCTAATTACTCTCTTTCTTCAGATGAATCTACCACTCCTCCAGGTAGTCCCCCAGCAGATTTGCAGAGAACACTAGGGTTGCAACCACCATCTGCTTCGCAAAATACGGTTCCCGCTCGTAATACTTCGTCGATATTGGAGGCTCTCGCCAACATGGCTCGACAAAATACTGCTCCTCCTCCAACATTTCCTTCCCCGCCGGTCCAGGGTAGCTCGTACAATGTATCAAATGCGCAAAGTAACCCAGCTCAGCCAGCTACACTTCCGTTTCCAATTCTACCGCCTGTAAACGTGCCGTCAGCCACTTTTGCATCGCAGACACAAGGATCGAGTAATGGTGTTCACAACTTTGCAAGTAATCAATCAAACCAGTTTGCGGTCCCACCTCCCATAGCCTCGCCTGGTGGTCTTGATCCAGCTGTTCAGACACAGATTATGGTGATCAAGGCACTCTCAGACCAAGGCTTAGGCCCTGATAAGATTGCGGAGGTCATTAAAGCCATGGGTAATCAAATTCCTCCTCCTCTTGGAGCTGGTGGAATCCCTCCTCCTCCACCGCCATTTGCGGCCCAGAATCAGAATCAAAATGCTCAGAACGGTTTTTGGGGTGCTAGACCAGAAGAATCACGTGATCGCAATGGTTTCAATGAGGCTGTGAGATCACCACCAGGTCGATTCCGTCGTCGTTCACGATCTCGGTCTCCTCCTCGTGCGTGGGGTGCCCGTGATTCGCCAAATTCTCGTCGTCATGAGGATGCAGCCTATGACTATGGCAGAGACTCTCCCGGCCGCAATCGTGGTGATGATCGTGGTCGAGGTCGAGGTGGTCGTGTGAACGAGTACCGACAGCGTAGCCCTCCCCGTCGTGGCCGCAGCCCAACCCCACCGAGAGCCAATGGCACTGAAAAGAAGTGGGTTCAGTATGATTCGAGCATTGGCAAGGGAAACATCAAAGGTATGCACACATCTAATCAATTTGCAAACAATATGGTCTAACATTTCGTAGTGCTCAGCCGAACTTTATTTGTTGGAGGTGTCACGTAAGTTTCCATCTCTCCCTTTGCCACGCATCTCGCTAACTAGCAACAGCATGCCCGAGCAAGAACTCAGAAACATCTTCTCCGGTTTTGGTCAAGTCCAGACTTGCATCGTCAATAAGGACAAGCGGCATGCTTTCGTGAAGATGATCAGCCGCGAAGACGCTGTCAGAGCCAAGGAGCAGATGGAGAAGAACAGGGCGCCAGACTCTCAACTTAGGGTAAGTACTGGTCTCCCCGCATCTGGTTTCCCAATACTGACTTTACTAGACGAGATGGGGTGTTGGATTTGGGCCTCGTGATTGCAGTGACTACCAAACTGGCGTCAGTATCATTCCCATCAGCAAACTCACTGATGCGGACCGAAAGTGGATGTTGACTGCTGAGTACGGAGGCAGTGGTGGCAAGCCCATCGAGCCAGGTCTTGTCGTCGAGGAGCCAGATATCGAGATTGGTCAAGGCGTCTCCTCCAAGGCCATCAGCCGTCGCATGCAAACCGACAAGGGGGGCAGCAATGGACCGAAGTCTACTCGTGATCGCGATGAGGAGGAACGCCAAAACCACCGCCGAGGCGATCGAGACGACCGACGAGATGATCGCCGTGATGACGACCGCAAGGACAGATCCAATGCCGTCAGTGCTCCTCCTTCGATGCCTCCGATTCCGCCTTTCGGCATGCCAGGCTTTCCCTTCCCGATGAATTTCCCAAACGGTATGCCGATGCTTCCACCTGGCTTCGTCTTCCCAGGTCAGGGTCAGGCATCAGCGTCACAACCACCTCCTCCAGGACACCGTACTTGAGGAAACTAACGACCCCACATCTGCCTCGAGCACATCCACCTGAGCACCGTACAGAAAATTTCACATCTGCACCGAGCAGATTCATCCAAGTGATCACAAAGATCTCCTAGATCGACTTACTACTAATTCCTTTCCTTTTTACACATGCATTGCAACGGCGTAGGGCGTTCATGATACCTCACACTTGGAAAAAGTGGCCACTCCGAACTCACAAGAGATTCAGTTCGGCATCACATTGACGGATGGAGCATAATCGTGAATCTTTCTCGGGACTCATTTGAGTTTCAGCACCTAAATTGCCTGCAGCAAATGTACAGCAGCTTGCTCTTTCTTTTGAAATTTTCGGGTCAGCATGAGAGATGGTGGGAAAGATTGAGATTGTCTCTGGTCTGCTGGAGACCGACCAGCTTTGTACCTAGGTAGTGCTTGCCTGCCAAAAGGGCGAGTGGAAAAACATGATGAACTTAAGAACTTGAGAACCTGAAAATCCATGACTTGAATTGTGACCGTGTCTGATATATTCATTCATACAGTTGATCTCAAACTGTTCTGCGCTGCTTTCAAAGACTTAAATCTTGTCAGATCAACATTCTTCTCAATGCGTCACGTTCTTGCACTCCCACTCAGGACCGCATCTTCTCTAAGCATGATCCCATCCTCTCACCCATGCATCGTATGCAGTCAGGCCGTTCTCAAGGACCAATGGCAACATATATGCCCACACATTCATAGCCGTGGATCATTTCTTAGTCAAAATTACTCCAGAAGCCACACAATGTGAATGACAAAGTAACTTGATCTACTACTGAGGTCAAATCGTAGACTTTGACTGTCTCATTAGGGGTTTTGCGAAATGAACATTGAGGTAGGGTGAACGTTTGTGCGGTCAAGATACCAAGGAGAGGATGATATGAGCTGTGAAACTGTTTTCCGAGTCCTTACTCATAAACAGATCTAATAATATATAATGCTTCTACATCCACCTCTGCAGTCGTTTCCGAAATCCGGCGCCTTGGGAAAATGTTGAAAGAACAGGGCATTCAAAAAACCAAAACGGGGTATCCACGATATCTACCCACCATCAAAATCATCATGCCTCCCCTTCTTCCAATACTCACCACTTTTACCTGTTCCCTCCCTTCATCCCACTCATCCCGCGAGTAGATATCTCAACAATCGAATAATTGGCAGATTGTGCTTCAAGAGGTGGAATAAGTAATATGCTCCCCACGAGTTCTTCAGTCCTGGCCGCCGATTGGTGGGGATGAGCTGCAGGCGGGGAAAGAAGCAAGTCCATGAATGTGGGAGGCGTTTGCTGGTGAGTTCGAGGCTTCAGGTAGGGTGCTATCAATCCATCAAGCTGGAGTGTGCATTTTCTGATGTTTGAGATGGAGGAAAGAGCGGAAGTGAGTTGTGGTTAGACATCTCTGGGCCCCCAGGTAGGACTTAAACAACCATTCACCTTCAAGGTATGTGAATGTCAACCCTTGCGTTGCGAGTGGAAGCTGTAGATTCTTGTATTTTTCGCTATAGAATGGGGAGGTTCTCAATGTACGAGATAGATTTAAAGGTCTCTGAGTTCCGTATCTAGGTATCACGTGCTGACAATTAAGATGAATGTCCAATTTGTTTCTGATGTGGTTTTCATTCATTTATTCTGAGCGTGAGCTGAACCATGGGAGCTTTCAAATCGTTCTTCGTTCTTAAGTCTTCAACTTGAAGAGAAATAATGGAATTAAACCTGTTCTCGCAGCTTCTCAAGGTTCTCAACTCCAGTAGTCAAGTCCTCTCCCTGCTCTCATTTTCCGAAAGAAATGTAACAACTTTGGACACATCCATTGTTGGAGGAGAGGAATTTGGCATACATGTATCTTTCTATCACTATTAATTAGTAGGCATCCATCCATACACAGCAAAATTGAAGGCGGCTGCACTCTTTGAATTTCTGCTTCCAAGATGGCGAATTCTCGAGCACCATTACAGCCTCTCAGTGTAGCTGAAGCAAGGTGATCCGCTCAAAGCAATCCAGCCCCTATCCCCAACATCTGCAGAGCCTTCAGCAACGTTCGCCTCCTTTATCATCATTCACAGACCTTCTCCCTGCTTGCTTCCTATTCCCACTGCCTCACAACTCGTCCCTCTCCTACCCACCATCTGCTCTGTGGATGGTCCTTTGCGTTCCGCACTCCACTCTATCTCCCCAATGCAAGCAATACAAGTCTTTCATACGATCTTATCGTGCTCTTCGTAAGCCTGCTCTAGCCAAGCTTCAATCTGGTTAATCTTCACTCAGAGAAGACTTTGCCTTGTGAGAGATATGTCGCCTGTCCAGCCCCCAAAGACTTCCGCCAAACAGCCCCCCTTCACAAAGCCCATCACACAATCTGGTACATTTGTTAGAATCCCTCTAGGCCAGAAAGCTCACCGTCTTGTTCGTTGTCAAGCTCTCTATCACGAGTTCGGCTAAGCCCCTTGTCGCCTCAGCTTGACTCTTCATCGCAAGGTGCCGGACAGCCATTCCTTTTTCTTGACGACAAAAGCCAGAGTCTGTCTTTCATTGGTTGATCATAGACCTCGTGCTCGTGCATGTATTTTGACTATTTACTGCTTAATACGCCTAAACGTTGCAAGTGTTTGTCTCGCACTACTGTCATGGTTTTGAGGATTCAGCTCTCATGCCCTACCTCCAGAACTTGCCTTCTTGAAAGGTCGCCTTAATATCGCTCTCCTGCTCGTACCACCCAGACACAAGTCACCAGCGTGCTACTTGGGGATAAATCGAGCCATGTATCGGCCGTTGTCTTTGTTTGCTTTCTAAATCTAGGAGCAGAGAAGCCTGCCCACCCCTCCATGACCCTTTGTGTCTGCGTGAGTTATCAATAGAGCAGCTTCCAGATTTCACTGTCATTTGGTCCTCCCTCTATCTTTTTGTATAGGCTGCTGTGAGTGATGTGAACCCTCCAACTCTTGTTCATACGAACGCCAACTCCTCCTTTCAGGCTAAACTTCCTTTTGTAATTCCGCGTTTTACCTTGTGCACCCGCCACTGCTCTGATGACCAGACGATGTTTGATGCTAATGCGCAGCCCATGTTCAATGGTGACGCCTCTGTCCGTCCGATGTCGATGCGCTTCGTTCTTCCTGATGCTGAAGCGCTTCGCTGTTCGGTGCTGACAACGGTATTGTGTGTTCGATCTTGACGCGGTCCGCTCTGTCCAATATCGACGCGCCTCCCTTTTTGATATTGATGCCATACTCCCAATCTTCGATACCGACTCGCTCTTGTGCCTGTTTGAAATCGACGTGATGCTGTCTTCGATGTCGACGCTGTGAACGAAAGGGGCTTAAGCGGATCTCCGAGCGGATCTTACTCGATATAATCCGATCGTGGGCTTATATCTACCCGAGGGAGGTGCTATAATAAGCGAGTTCGGCATTGCATTATGTCGTTGTATCGATGTATTGCTGGCGGCTGGAGAATCTTACATAGTTGAGCGAGTTCGAATGTAGATCGGTGGATATCGATATATCTCGATCGGCAGGCGCAAAGACAACTTGCGATTTCGTGTTTGCTTGTCTAGACGAATTTCTTGGGTGATGTAGAACTGTGAGTTTGCTGATATCAAGTGTGAGCAGTGCCAGGCGGAGAGTCGGGGATGTGTATTTGAAGATTTGGATGCGGAGATGCGCGCAGAGGATCGTCTCAACATGGGGCGATTGTCGCAGCTTGCAAGGCATATGGAGGGAGCAAGAACTTTGTGAGATGACAATGGCGGATATATTTGTAGTAAATTTCGCCTTCGAAAGTGTGTTGCAAGTGTTGAGGATCCAGCTGTTTCTATGGCGGTAAACAGAGTCGATTCTCGGGCTAGAGTTGAAAGGAGGTGTAAAACCCTAGAGCGTTCCAGTGCAACAATGCGTCTTCCGGCTGTTTGGTGAAAAATCATCCTTGACAGAATCAAGACGAGAAGATTGAGTATGTAAACAGGTGGTTGCGATGGTTCGCGGATTGTAGGACTGAGAACCTACCATTTCAGAAGTCCAAAGTGCAAAGGGAATCTTTCAGCAGACATGACCTTCCAAGCCGTGCTCGCGAAATACGATCGAGCGTTGTAGAGGTGATTGCGTAATCTGGAGTTTGCACAGTAGGTAGCTAACATTGCTAAGGGGATAGAAGTACTCAAGGGGATTAATATTCTGGCTTGCACAGCGATGCACCTGGAAGCTAACAACCAATTAGCTCGTTATTGCAATTGAACAAATGATGAGAGTTTGTGATTGACAGCAGAGACCTGAATGAGATTGCCCCACCACCCTGCAGCAATCAGAACTTTGTTGGAATCTCTTGGAATAGTAGTATGGTAGTCACAATCCCGCCCCAACTTCTTTTCGCCTTTTCAAGGTATGTACGACTGAAGCTGATTCATCTCTGCAGTTAATGTACATTACTTTCATACACGGTCATCAGCTCCACTCCAATCATCATTATCATCTCACTCGTCCCGAACAAAGTCTCTTCCCTCTTCCTCAAGATTTAAGAGAGGAGAGCAATCCGCCGAAACATCGACGTCCCGCCTTAGCTCTTTGGATCGGTCTGAGAGGAACAACTGGGAGATATCAAGGTCAAGGTTCTCCTCCCTAACTCGACGCTTGCGGCTGAACATTCCTGGAACCATCATCGCCAACGTCTCCTCTAGCGTGTCCTCTAGCATCTCCTCTTGCGAGACGAACGGAGTACATCCATCCCATTGGGGTATTAAAATAGCATCCAGTCGGATGGGTTTGGACGCGTCCTCGTCTACGTGTAGGTCAAGGCAATACATTCCCAATTCATCGTAGTTCGGACCTTGACCAATCTTCTTCGTATGCGGAAAACCAGGAATGGGATACTCTCTGAGAACACCGTCGTTGATTAAGGCGCTGCTAGAACGAGTGTTGAGAATTCCAGGCAGGACTAGATGAGCAGGAGGTGGTGGTTCGAGGTGAGGTATAATTAACTTCCTCTGCGATAACATAACAGCAAAGGCCTTGTTGTTTTCGAGTATAATATCTCTCTCCTTCGCAAGAGCAAGGACTTTCGCCTTAGCTAGAGCAGTGTCTTGCTGTTTCGCAAAGTCAACCGCCTTCTGTTCTTCGGATTTGTACTCATTGGATTTTCCCTCATTGTTTTCGTCTTGTGTGGTCTCGTCCTCAGATGTTCCATCGTTCTTTGAATCGTTATTGCCGCGAAGGATAGATTTATGGGTGTCCGACTTTTGCTCTTCGAACTCATCGTCCTCTGATGCTCGGACGAGATGCAGGTGGCCTGTAGCGTCGCCTAACATCAACTGTGTATGATCCCAAGAGAATACTCCGCAAGCAATCCCGCCTTGTACCTCCAGAACGTTGCGTATAAAGACTTGGCCAACTGGTCTTGTAATATCCCACACCTTGACAACGCCATCTGAGGAGCCGGTATAGAGTCTGTTTGAGGATTGACCCCATGCAGCGAATTTTACTCCCGAGTCGGCTTCCTCGAGCGGAAGATTGGGATCCGGATTATCGATGGATTCTGAAAGAGTTGATGAGTATTTGCCACATATTATAGCAATGCAGTCAAACCTACCACCGTGCGGAAGAACGTGAATCGGCTCATCTCCTTGCTTAGTGTCCCAGACGTAAGTGTTACCATCGGTACAACTCGCTGTAATGTAGCCCCCAATTTCAATCGTCGGTGCTGGCCTGTACGCTGTTAGCTTTGCAATTCATAGAGTGCAGAGGGACTTACATTATTGTGAGCTCGTTTACGTCCGCAGCAGGGCAATCTAAGGTCATCAAGCAAGTGAAGCTTTCAGCGTCCGCGGCACCACCTAGTGTGAACAAGCGAACTTGGGTCTTGACGGACTTCGAGTCGCCTGTGACTGGTGCGGTAGCAACTAGGAATGCCGGTTGGGTTGGATGCCAAACGACCTCAAAGACATTCTTACTAACAACTCCAGTGATTGGCACTTGAAAACCCGTGTCGGCGTTCCAGCAACAGAGCTCCCCAGTATTGCGCTTTGCTTCAGGAATCTCGTCACTATGAACGGCAGTAGCACGGGGTGAGTATCCGACAAGCAGCAATTTCGAGACTTGCTTAGCTCGACCCCATTGCATAGTGGCCGGGTGATAAGCCCACTTTTCGGACATCCTGGAGTCTCCAGGTTTATCAGATCCCCTACTCGCATTATATCTATCGTAGGCAGAGAGAGAGATGTCAGACTCGTCAAACTGGTAAACTCGTACTGCATTATTAGGAGATTCACAAGCAGTGGCGACTAGATCGTGATGCTGGGAGGTCACAACGAAGTTAACGATAGCATCATGCTCCCATGTGCCCTTCAACTCCATAGATGGACCATTCGGCGAAACCTTCCAGACCTTGACCGTCTTGTCATAACTTGCTGTAAAGGAATAACCCGTGAGCTCGCAGAAGGCACTGGACACTACCGACGCGTATCTCCAAGGGTCCTGAGTAGTCCGCATGGCTGCTAAAGAATTGTCCTTGTTCTCCTCGGGAGCTACAATTGGACGGACAGTTCGGTGTCCATCTACCATTTTGACAACCTTATTCTCAGTCGAGCCAACAACCAAATTTCCGTATCGGTTATACTGCATATTATGGCAGTCATAGTGGGTCAAAGCTCCGGAAATGAAGGTGTCCGGGCTCGTCCAAGTGATGGTAACAGCATCGCCAGACTGGCTCGACCATTGACATTGTTGTGACATCGAGTCCTCGAGAAAATTTGTTGCCAGTACTTTGTAAGAGGTATGTCCTGCGCGCAATTGGGAAGGGACTCGTCCTTGGAACTCTCGCTGTCGCAGCATGGCTCCTAGCTTTGCCTGGCATGCCAGATCAATTTGCCGAGAAATCAACTGCTGCTGTGCCTGAACTGAGAGTTTCGCACGCACTTCGATGACTGGGTCCGGGATTGCTGCACCAACTTTCCTGGCTTTGACAACTTGGGAAGTCTTAGTAGGCTGGCTGCTAGAGCCTCCAAGACTCATTTGCGCGCGTGTTCTCCTGGTTCGTGGCTTCGTGAAGGAGTAATAATTCTCTTTGGCTGCACCCCGGGTAGATCTACCAAATTTCATTGCGGCTTCGTCTTGCTCATACTCATGATCAATGCCATAGACATCCTCAGAGAGGCTAGGTGCTCTTCCGTTACTGAATGATGTGGCTGGGGACGATCCATCTCGAATTCGGGGGTCTAACAACGCCCCTTGATGTATTTGAAATTGAGTCGAATTTTCAAAAAGCTCTTCGGATTCGGGAGATTCTGCATCAGTTGGAGATGCATGATTGAACCCTGTAGCGTTCTGTTGTACATCAGACATAACAACGTCTTCTGCCTCAATGGCATTGGAGTGTAAGTCTATGCGGTACTTAGCAGCGTTGTCGATACCAGCTTGGAGCTTCTTGGCGACTTCCTGCTCGTGCGCTGCGGACAGCATGCCACCATTCTCGTTCATGTTTTGCATGAAGCTGTTCTCGCTCATCAATTGAGTAGCAACCTTATTAGGCGTTAGTCTGGATATAGCGACCAAATGAGGAACGCTCACCTCTAGCCCAATCTTATCTCGATCCTCCTTTGACAAGCTGTCACGATATCTGCTCAAAACCTTCTTCACATGAGGAATGACTTGCTTATCCAACATATTTTTGACATTATCTGGGTTTTCTTGCCTCAGTTGCTTCATTGTTGTGTCCGCGGATGAGCTTGGCAAGCCTGAGTATTTACGTCTGCTTTCACCTGTAATGATGGTCGCAGAGTTGAGTAATGTAGGGGCTGAAGGATTATTGGTAAGTCTGCTGTGTAGAATAGTCGGGGGCGAGTTGAATTGGGTTCGACGTTGAGTATCAGTAGCAGTAAGTCTTGGTCGCTTCATTTGAGATGGCTGTGCTAAAATCCGAGAGTACGTAATATTGCTTCTCTCTTCATCTCTAGGACCACACTGATCACTGGTAAGATTATTAGCTGAAGCGTCTTGTTGTGTTAGACCACTGTCAGCACTCCCTGACGGAGCTCTCGATATCAGTGCGTTCTGAGTAGAACTTAACTGTAAGCCCTCGCTTGGACTATAGCCGTTGGAGAGACCTTGAGCTGCAGACTGATGATATCCTCGGTGGTTATTTGGAGAGAAGATCGGGCTTGGTACGCTTCCATCATACATCAGTGGTACGTGACCTCCTTTACTGCTGATTCGATCGCCTCGCACAGCGGAACCTGGCAGGATTGGAGCTCGATGCACCCGCAAAGTATCCTGCAGCTTCGAAGTGTTCACAGCTTTCGCTCTTTGTTCTGATCCTGTGTTCGTAAAGCCAAACTTTTTCTCGTACTTATTCCTCTCACTTGCGAATAAGCTGATGTCCGACTCATACACGGCACCAGGAATTCTTGAAGAGATCGTCCTATTCGATGTGATCGCTCCATTATGGGCAGATGTCTTGTTGGTCTTGCTTCTAAACTCGCTTGGATCGGGCAAACCATGATTTGAGCTCATAGTAAAGCCACCACTGCTGAGGATGTTGCTTCTGCCATCAGAATTATTCGACCGCTTCGTAACTGGCATTCGATTACTGTCGTCCTCATCATCGCTGCTGAGCTCTATTACCACGTGTGCCTTGGAACTGTAATATATTAGCCAAGTATTTGAGGCGCGTCGCGTCTTAGGGATACTTACGGACGCGCACGCGCGGACCCGGCCATAACTTAATTCTATGACTTTAAGCTCTTAAGCACTAAGTGAGGTTTGTCGCATTATTACTTGAAACCCAATGACTTTTCTGCAGCGAGTTGGAATAATTTAGTGAGGGGTGGTCAAAAATCTCGTCGTTGTATATGTTTCTAAAATGGCGAAGATCGGGCTACGATTTAGATTTAAACACGCTAGAGTATTGAACGAGGCTGACCAATTAGAGTGAAGTTTGGCGTTAAGGCTACAATCCAATTGCTCAACCACGGCAACGGAGATTTCGAATTAGGAATGCTCTAAAAGGCAGTCTTTTTTCTTCGAAAAATACAATCTTGTTAATAAAAGATTTGAATTAAAAAAAGCTTTTTGTATTTTAAAGAATTGAAAATATTTAAATTCTTGGTATTTAAAATTAAACTCTGATCACGAAAGATTAAATTTAATATGTAAAAGAAATAACTTTAAGTATTTACCAAGGAAAATTCTTCTATTTGCAAAACTAGTAAAGAGACCTTGCGAAACTGATTCATTAGGTTCGTGAGTTCACTTCAGGCCAAAATCCCTAGTAAAATTTGTATTTGAAAGATCGTTGGTAACTCGTAAACTTCTCGAATAATCTCTACGACAACATTTTAAAGATTGTTGTCGAGCATGGGAGCTTTGCCAAACTATAATATATGTCCCGGATGCAAATAACAGCCCTTCTCCGGACGTAATACTATGCGTGTAGCCGCTTTATGCCCCTTTAAACTGGTACCTCGACATCCTTGCTAGTGTCCAATTCTTCGTGTCTGCGGAGGTCCATCTTCTTATCGAGGAGGGGTACAACGTAGGGATCGAAAGTCTTCCAATATGGATTCTCGAGGTGGTACTTCTGACTCTGCAAGACAGTCCTCAGTTAGCTTCTGCGCGACTGATAGCACAGTAGGGGTTATTACGCTCTCGTTTTCGAATCGCTCTACAATAGAGAAGGCCCTAGGGTCATGAACATCTTGCATGACCAGCCCTATCCAGCGGGAGATTAAAGTCAGTAAGACTTTCAGACAATTGAGAAGAGCTTCTTGTCCCCGGCGGGATGGGATATTGAGACGTTTTGTTGCAGTTGAAGGGCTGCAGACTTCAGCAGAGCCAGCAGGGGCGGGGCAGTGTTTCTTCGAGAGAGTGGGATTTACAATCGATAGTCTCCTTGTCTTTGCGGTAGATTCGTGCTGCCTCGATGAGCTTGGCCTTGATGCGCTCAATGGAATCAGGCTTGTCGTTTGCATAGAGGTGAACGGTGAGCGTGTAAACCATTCTGAAGGATAATATTCTGACTCAATTGCAGTGGGCAGACGAAGTACTTAAAGAGGAGACAGTGCTGCGGGGCTTTGAAGGTTTTAAAGGACCCTTTGGAGGCGTTCGTAGCTTCTTCATAGCTTCGTCGTGAGGCTAGCAAGCCGCACCGTGAGATTAGCAAGGCACCTCCTTCCTCAACGACCGAACCTTTGCATCCTTGGTGATCCACTCAACCTCGATACTTCTTGATCGTAGTCGGAAACGCGCTTTTCTATCCTACAGAATTCTTAGGAATACCATGCCCATGCTATCACCAGTGCCCGATAAATCACTCAGCAGAGGCAGACGAAAAAGGTGACGAAAGTCAAGACGTTGCACATGGATCCCCCTAGGCGGCCTCCAATTAGGGAAATCCCAGGATTTTACTACGGTTTATACACATTACTGCTTCGTTTTCAAGAGTGCTAACGCGATTACAGACAATAATAAAAAGAAGTACTTTAAGATACAAGGGAGCACAGAACCTACAAGTTCAGCCTATTCCTCCGAGAATGTGAAGAGGCGCAAAGTCCGTGATCAACACGAGGAGGAAATAGCCAAGAAGGCCGACAGGATGAGAGGCGGCGTTAAAAGGCTCACCATTCAAGAAGGAGACCTCTCCGGGTTTCTCATGAAACGAGAATTCGGTCATCGCCCCAATTTGGAAACACCACGCCGTATACTCGCAGGCAGCTTCCTCCACAGAGAAGGCTTTTACAAACCCAGTTCCTTTCGAAGCACTTATACAAATACTGCCGGGCTCTTCTTCAATGTTTGTCCTTGCCCGAACAGCGAAAAACTTGTCGTTGAAATACATTCCGGTATAGTCACATCTCATTTGGCTCTTACCTTTGCCTCTTCTTGGCTACACCATACCCTGTCTACGCGTGTCTTTCCCCTCGAATTTCTCTGTGCATTGTTCTAGATGAGCAATTTCGAAGAGTATGAGCGGCATAGAATGTCTTCTAACAATGTATGGTGTCCTCAGCACATTTGAGCAGCGTATCAAGTTCTCTTGTAGAGATTAACGAGTGGGGTAGCGAAGAGTTGGAGCAGCCTGTCGATCATACGTTCAACAATCCTGGGCAAACGACCTCCATCGCATGTAACGGACAGTTTCATGCAGCCACGTGGTACTCAGGTTCAACGAATTGCGGTGTTGGAGTCTGGCGCGGCTTGTCATCAGGTGGGTTCGTATAATGTCTATGTCGCCAAACTCATGGAGTCGGTATTCATGCATCTTGCTGATAGTAAACATTAGGCTATGCGGCAATGGTCTCTGGTCCCGGGACAGATAGAGGCCATGATGTTGATGTTTTGTCCTCTACGGCTGCTCCAGAAACATCGTCCTTCCTGTTCGCCTTCGGCACAAGCAGCGGAATTCTTACCTATAACAAGGACGGGCGTATGGGTTGGCTTAAAGATACAGGCTCCCCATCTCTGCATTATCCGAAAGATGTCTTTGCTTTGGAGTTCCTATCCCTAGGAGGGTCGAATCTGAACCCCTCCATTCTGCTCTCCGGTGGCCGTCCTGGTGGGGTCAATCGTATTGACTTCCGGGCCCCAGTACTTGCGAACGATACTTTGGTCTTTCATCCAAGCAGTATCACAAATATCAAACAAGTGGATGAGTATCGTATCATCGTTCCGGGCTTGGAGAGCAGCATGTGTCTGTACGATTTGCGATATCTGAAAGAATTTCAAGACGATCGTCGTTCAGTCCCACGCACAATTACTCAACCTTACCTCCAGTACCTCGAGTACAAGAACAAGGCTACGATTCTTGCAGGATTTGACATCGACACGGAAAGCGGTCTTGTTGCTGCTGCACAGGAAGAGGATGTCATTACCCCTGCTATACAAATATTCTCACTACACAACGGACATGTGCTTGCTTCCCGTCGACTAGGTCTGTCATACCACTTACCCCAATTTACGCCAAATTGCCTAAAGCTCGTGAGGGACGTGCCGGGAACGATGAAGAGTCTCTATGTAGCGACTCGACGCGGCGCTATCACTCGTCACGCATTCCGAGATGAAGAACTGGCTTCCGGTTACAACAGAGACCGAGACGCAGTGCTAGGTCACCCTGCCGAGGAGCTCACGAGGGACCCCGATGACGATTTCTTAAGATTTCGGAATGCACAAGTAGAGGCACCACCTAGTCATTCCGTTGGGCGTGGCAGCAGGGGCTGACTTGGGGAGGGGTTCCTTAGCATGGCAAATCTAAGCTTGGGATTGTTCCTACTTGTTCACCAGGAAATTGCAGGGGTTGCCCGTCTTTGCATAGCGCGGAGTCTGGAATTTAGAAGTATTACCACCATTAAAGGATGACAGGGCGGCGTTCACGGATGATAGTCTCATTAGCGTTGCAAAAGGTGGTATCAGATTAGTTCATGAATAGCGTTTGAGAGAATTTTATATCTTGCTTCTCGCCTGCAGTGTTTTTCGATATCCTAGGGGTTGTGGGGTGCCGATGTCAGCTGTCCAGACTTCCTAGATTCTTTTCATGTCGCATTTCAGAGACAAAGTCTCGATACATAAAGTTCGGACCAATATCCTTCTGTCGGGGCCTCAAGACAATTCTCAGAGTTCGTACTCTTACCTCCTCAACACAAGAGACTCATACGGAGAGGGCTTGAAGCTAAAGCTGTGAACTACTTGCAAAGGAGAACATGTTTAAGACACATTGTTCGTGGCTAACAGTTGAAAACAAAATTCTCAAGCTTGCTTGCTGTGTTCAGCTTGGGCAACTCCTGTTGCAAGTTGTTCGAAACCTTTCAGTACTCTTCACTCTTCTTAATCACCTTTATTTCCAGAACCTGAATCTCGGTACTTAGTTCCAGATTTTGAAAGGGAGTCGGTGGTTGAAGTCGACTTGGGCATTGAAATGTAGATTTGTTGTGAATTGTCGAGAGACTTGAGACACTGCCTCGCCACCTAAGTCATGTCTCCTCAAACGACATTCTGCACCAACATTCGCCATTCTGGGCTCGAACCTGATTCCTATATTCAATGCTCCAAGATCAATGCACAGAAGATATCTTTGGGTATTCCTTGCGTTTCCATTATTCGCTACATATGGGTATACTAATAACATCAAAAATCATATACAGCTCATCACCACGTTCCACATCAAAGATGCCAAACCCGATGAGTCATCTCTAGAAGCAGACTCTTCCACAAGCCGCTTGTATTACTTCCCCTTAGGAAGTATTTGCAACGCATATTCCCCATAGCCTCAATACATCCCCTCCCTTATGCCTTAATTCCTTCCTTCCTAGCAAAAAATGCACTGCGCTTGTAATTTAAACAATATCGTCTAAGGACGTATGATGCTCGTAATAAAATGACCTCCCAAACTCCGATTCCCATGCTTGCATCCGTTATTTCGGTCATGAGTATGTATTGTTGACAGGCATTGGCCAATCATCTTCTGTGATGCTTGACCAGAATACCCAGATCATGACAACGGAAAGTAGGGTGAAGAGAGTTTCGAAGAGTGCTCCGTCGATTTTGCCATTTGTACCGTGGCAGATGTGAACGCTGACCACGTAGTTGAAGATCTGACCGATGGCGAAGAGTAACGCGGCGGATGCGAGGTAGATCATGGGTTTGCGCTCTCCTAGGACTCGGATGACCAATGCCGTTTCGAGGACGAAAAAGGCGAATAGGAAGACCAGAGGCGCAAGCTGGTAGAGCACATATAGTGCGATATTCCTGTTGTTGCCAGACAAGCTGCTGTCGAAATGTCCGGTCCAACTATAACCCGTATCGAGCGTAATGTACCCAGTTCCGATGAAGATTGCTACCGCAGATCCAACCATGAGACCAACCGAGATTGGTGTTCCATCGTCGAGCAATTGATATCCCACCACCGCATTGAGCATTAAAATCCATAAAGTCGCAACGATGAAGCCCAGATGTATTCCCGTAAATGCCTGCAGCTTGAGTTAGTCTTCGTCCCATCTTCGGCTTCGGAGCCACATACAATTCGGACCGTGTTGCTTAACGGAAACTTTCCAACTGTGAAGATTTCGCAGATCTCAACGAGGATGTAGCCGACGAGGAAGACTTGCATTTCCCTGCGTAGAACCAGTCAGCGATTGACTTTTCCAATAATGACTCAATTTCGACCTACCTCCGTCCCACTGCTGCTTGCTTCTGCTCTGATCGCCATAGAAGGAACGCCGAGACGACAATCGCGATTCCACAGAGTAATATCGACCCTACCCCTCGTCAGCATCGGCTCAGCATTGTTGACTTATTCCACGAACCCAAATTGCCCAAGTGTCTTCCATTACTGAGGGGTATTCCTGTGAGCTGGCATCCTCCTGCTGCGTAATTCGTTGCATTCGCGTAGCTGAATCCAGGGAAGATCTGAAGAGGGTCCAATTAGCACTAGACTCCGATCTCGAGGAGAAGCATCCCCTACATTGCAGATAGGAAGAGTTGAGTCTAAACAGAAATTTCTGAAGTTCCCGAATTGCGTTGAGCCCATCTTGCCCGTGTGGCTGCGCTGATGGAGCTGCACTGTCGATCGAGTCCGTCTGGTCTTCGAAATATTTGTCGCAAAACCCAATTCTAGCTGACCGCCACTCGAGGCGACGACAGCAGCGAGCAATGGAATTCGTATTGAAGGTGAAGTGAGGAGTGATTGCGATCGAGTCGAACCTGAGGCAAAATTACCTGTTTCTTTCCTAAACAGCTCCAGCCACTCCTATCGCTAGCCCCAAATTCGCCCCTTCCAGCCTTCCAGGAACGCTCAAGTCGACGCACTAATCGATTTAAGGTGCTGAACTGGTGCGATTGATGTTGACAGGCTGTTTCTATTTTTGCGGAGAGTTCTGCGATGTGACGACGACGACGATGATGATGATGGGAGGTAAATTTACGATAGACGTTTGTGTGCGGGTGCGTTGTCAAGAGAGAGCGAAATGGTTGATTTCACCTGTAGTGTAATGAGTTTTCATGCCGACCAACTGCTGTGGCTCATATTATTTGACCCCTGGTATTGCCCGAAATGAACCAAGAAACAGGGTTGGACAGGTCCGTTGATCCTAGGTACAGGTATATCATGGCATGGTTTGGGGGAAGCGCTTCATGCCGGACGGTATGATTTCTTTTATTTATGCTCCGACTGGAGGGGAAAATACTGCGCAGCTTCGAACAGTGAATCTCGGCCTCGACCGTAACCTCGACCACAAACATCGTGTTTCTGCGAGGCGACCTCCTCGTTACCAGCAGTTTGCTATTATTATTACACAGCCTTGGTGTTTGAGGTTATGCAAGCGCCACGACTTGATCCCAGATTCTTCGGATCTCGTGCATACAGATCTTCCACTCCACCAAAAGGACCGTCACGCAAGGATTGCCTGAATCCGTCATTGCGGGAGGGGATGATAAAATGACGACGAGATTGGGAGACTCTGCGCTCAATGCAGCATGAGTCTATATATGAAGACACGGATCACCCTGGACGGAAAGAAGGAGGAGAGGGGAAGAATATCCTCAATATATTGGTACGATCTTCGTCAGCGTGTTTCGCCAGAGGAGCCGCCACTTTTGGTCTTGCGAAGGCTCGAAGCAGGTCAAGAGCTTCAGGTCATTCGGATAGACCACTCGTGCCCTATCGTGAGTATTTTCTCGAGACGCAATGCATATTGGTGTTCTCTCTCGGTTCCTGAACTCTGTATGGCTCCTTCAAGCAGGTATCCTTGACAATACGAGGTATACAAGGATAAGGGTAAGTGTTCTAGAACGACTGGACAACCCAAAAGAGGGCGATGCAACTGGGAAAAAGAGAGTTCTTGGGACGCGAGTACTGTGGGATGCGCCTACCCGCGATAGTTCAAATCGCTACAAAAATACTTCATGCATATGGAGAGAGTGAGGTGATGTGGCGGTCGAAATGGCACGCCTCCAAACAGGCTGATATTACACCTCACATGATCTGCTTTATACATGGGAAAGAGGAAATGCAACGTCTAAAATTCGGAAATCACCAGACTTGAGAGAATAGGCATGAAATTGTTGTTCCTAGCAACGATGAAATCTGCTCACATTACTAGACGGAGGAAAGGAAGTTTCGTTGTATATCTGTGCCGGGGAGAGGTCTTGAATCGACTTGAGATATTGGTATTGCTTCTCAGGAGGTTCTTTTTGATAGATTCTGTCAAAGTCCAGACGGCTGATCCAAGGGAAATATCAGAACGGAAAACAAGCTTTGTGTGAAATTCTTCGCTGGCCAGGACAATCAAATGTTCTCTTCTGCTTCTTCTGCCACAGCAACTCTGCCTTCGTGACTTCAACGACTTCGTAGAATGAAAGGACTATATTTTCACCAGACTCAGAATGCACCACAAGTGAGATGTCTTTGAAAAGAGATATGGATTTTGAGGGTATATATTGTTCAACACCAGTGACAACCTACCCCACCCAAACATGACTTCTACCCTGCTGACGCTGTTTCTGGTAACTCGCCAGGCGCCTTGTTTCATAATTTAACGTGACAAGCACAGCTGCACTTTCAATACGCGCCGAGGCAGCTTCTTGAAGTCTTGCGGTAAAGATACCTGGGGCTCAAAACATACGCAATCCGAGAGAGTTGTGTTCCCAACTGCGATCATCAATGGAGAACTGTGCTGCTGAAGCTAATTCTTATTGGGAGAAAAGGGGAGTGTCTCATCACGTGCCTGTAAGCTTCACCTGAGCAAACCACCACTGGCACCAGCGATGACGAAGGACCCGGCAGGACAACATCCAGATGCAACATTACCCTTTCCTCTCTACAACTCTGTATCTGGTTTCGCTTCCAATCCGCCTCTATCGTCATTCCTATGCCACATGTGATACCTTTCACGCGCACCCTTCATGCATGCGTTGTATCCGCTTTTCTCCTTTGAACTTTCTTCGGGCAGCAGTTAGCTTGATGAATCAGGTTCCGATATCGATCGACCCTTGACGAATCGTTCGCCCACCTTGACTCCAGCTTCTCCAAATTTCCCAACGCAGAGAGGACTGCTGCTTCACAGTCCACCGCTATCAATATTTCTTCCTCAAAGTCTCATCGTCGGCCTGCGAATATACCCTTACGAACCTTACCGACACAGGCATCCAATTCCGACTCAGCTGCTCTGCTGGGCACGTCCAACGAAAAGCAGGACCGCCGGTCATCCCTCTCTAGGTCCTCCTCGCCTGGCTCAGACTTCTCGTGGAGCGATACTGGCGATCTCGCAGAGCAATTAGACGCCGAGGATCCTCTAAACATCAAGCTCCGAGCATCCCTTGAGGAAGAAGTGTTTGGTGGCTCCTCGAGACGGGCAACTCGGCATAAGAGGGTCCGATATCAAGAAGAAGCAGACGACGTTGAACCAAAAGAATATCATCGTGGACTCGTTAAAGAGGATATCGAGATACCTAAGCCTGCTCCGCGGTACATCACACGAGCAGAGCATATCCTGGCTGCCATCATGTCGGGAGGAGAAAGGCAGATGCATGGCCTTACAGGCAAGGCCCTAGTGTAGGCACACTGTAACGGATACAATCCGGCAGATTGCTGATGGATTTATAGATACTTTACCAGTGTATTCGTCTCCTTAGGCGTTTTCCTGTTTGGCTATGATCAAGGTGTTATGTCGGGCATTATCACGTAAGATCATTGCCAAGTTACAGGAATGACTCTAACTGCGTGTCAGGGGTCCGTTCTTCAAAGACTATTTCAACCAACCTACTCGAGCCGAAGTTGGGACAATGGTTGCCATTCTCGAGGTTGGAGCCTTTTTTGCATCGCTAGTTGTAGGAAGAGTAGGTGATATGATCGGCCGACGGAGGACGATATTCTATGGTTCTGGCATATTCTTCGTAGGAGGTGCGCTGCAGACCTTCGCGACTGGTATGCCAATGATGTTGCTGGGCAGAGTCATTGCAGGTATCGGAGTTGGAATGCTATCGACAATTGTTCCTGTCTATCAGTCCGAGATATCACCTCCACACAATCGAGGCAAGTTGGCTTGTATCGAATTTACTGGAAACATCACAGGATATGCTACCTCTGTCTGGGTGGACTATTTCTGCAGTTATATCAACAGCAACTATTCGTGGAGATTGCCGTTGTTGATGCAATGCGTAATGGGAGCTCTGTTGGGCTTTGGGAGTTTGGTTATTGTCGAATCACCCAGGTATGCTTCCCGCCACTAGCCTCAATCTTGAAATGCTGATAAAACAGGTGGCTCTTAGATAATGACCATGACGAAGAAGGTATTGTTGTGATAGCTAACCTCTATGGAGGTGGTGATATTCACAATGCCAAAGCCCGTGACGAGTATCGTGAAATTAAAATGGACGTCCTCTTGCAAAGGCAAGAAGGCGAGAAGTCCTACAAAGACATGTTCCGCCGGTACCGCACTCGAGTCTTCATTGCCATGTCCGCCCAAGCGTTCGCCCAACTCAACGGAATTAACGTCATATCTTACTACGCGCCTTATGTGTTCGAATCTGCTGGCTGGGTCGGCCGATCAGCAATTCTTATGACCGGAATCAACGCTATAACGTATCTTATGTCTTCAGTCCCGCCGTGGTATCTTGTTGACAAATGGGGCCGCCGCCTCATTCTCCTTAGCGGCGCCATTGCCATGGTTATTTCATTGTCACTAATATCTTACTTCCTATATCTTGACATCAAAATGACGCCAACACTCGTCGTCATCTTCGTTATGATATACAACGCCGCCTTCGGATACAGTTGGGGACCCATTCCATGGCTCTACCCGCCTGAGATCTTACCTCTTAGCATTCGGTCAAAAGGCGCCAGTTTGTCGACAGCGACCAATTGGGCTTTCAACTGGCTTGTTGGAGAAATGACACCTGTGTTACAAGAATGGATCAAATGGCGTCTTTATCTGGTGCACGCGTTTTTCTGTGCCACGAGTTTTGTAGTTGGTAAGCTTTTCTCTCAAATCTTGCTTTCATCCCAACTTACTGTTTAACAGTATATTTCATTTATCCCGAAACCGCGGGTGTAAGATTGGAGGATATGGATGCGCTCTTCGGCGATGCCACAACTGCAATGCCAACACCAGCAACTCAGGCCGAGACTGGCTCACTTATGGCCGGCTCACCAGTTCCATCAATGGACCTTCGACGAGGGATTATTGGACAGATGGGCAGTGGTCGCCTTGGTCCTTCCAACGCCATCCCAGGTCTGGACATCGAACCACCGCATGTCAACATCCAAAATGGTAAGCCCCAATATGGAGATGATGATTCGACGTCCGAAGGAGTTGGAGGCTGGATATCTCGCATGGTGAAGAAAAACAAAGGAGACGAAGGAAGCGTCAGGAGCGGAAAGAGTGGACAATATAAGCCATTAGACCAAGACGAGGATGACAATGTCTGATATACGAGCATTGCGGGCTTAAGGAAACTATGTTTAGATACGAGCATGATAGAAAGCGGGCGTAAAGGGGCTCATCAACTTCACAGACAATCTGCCAAGTCAGATGAGCTTGGATACCAGTAGATCCAATGTACATTTTCAATGGGATCAAAAGTTCGGAGGAAAGATTTGTCAATCTAAGACTTCTGTGGATGCCGGTTTTGGTTTCGCTGTCTTTGCTTATCACAATCTCTCTGCTGCCCAGAGTGCCTCAAATTTCTACAAGCCCCATAGGGTAGGTAGCGACTTCCGTATGTATTCTCACGACACGAATTGAGCACTCAATTGTTTTAATACTAATTCTTCCCATCAAAAGCTGGTTCTCCTTCTCCGGTACCTGCCGAGCTTTTAGTGGTCAAGTCTGGGGACCCCACGTCTTACAAACGGAAGACTCAAAATCAGACGATTCTCACATCAGCAATTATTTTGCTCCTGAAAGTGTATTGTGAATGACTTCACTTCCCAAATTTGAATTTCAATACATGCTTATCTACTTAATATTTTGTTTCCGATTCTTTCTCGTGCCCTCCACTCTTCTGCAGACCGCAAGTTCATCCCATCCAAAAAGATCTTTGCTGCCAAAAGTTTTGACATCCGCCGCGGCAAGAAGCACTAAAGTGAGATCTACAGGGTTCTTCTGCAATCTCAACCCCGCCTTCCAATGACCATCCCCTGCTGTTCTGCATCGCAGGCCTTGTGCCCTATCTCAGCCCAGCGCTTGTGGCACCCAGTACAGGATTGTATGGTCACACAAGCCTGACCAAACGGTGAAGCAAGTGCAAGTTTTTCGCCATGATGGCGCCCGGAAGGAGTGATTACTAGGAGCCATCCCTGCAAATTTGAACGATGGTGTTTGTGCTTCCCCCGCTTTAGAACCTCCTAAACTTTCTAGCATCACGCTATCTTCTTTGTGCATGCGACATTCTCCCATGAGCTTCAGGATCTGGGTGTTTGATTGAGGGTGATGAATAGGAGAAGATCGCATGATGCGAGAACCAAAGGCGAATGCTATTCATGTGGACCATGTCTCCTTGGACAGGTAAATTTTCCTTCCTATCCGATTTTAGCAGCGTCTGCGGGGAATTAGACTGACGGTATGGCAGGTCTGAAGATGAGAAGTTCAGAGGAATGGAGTCGCGCCCCGAGCAGGTGAACTTGAATCTGAATCTCGAAGGCCGGTAAGTCTCTCTTCTCTCGAATTTATGGCGCCATTTACAGATTCTGACAAGAGCGCAAACAGAATCCAAAATCCCCTCTACGGCATCCCACCCGAAACCCTCCTCCGAGACGTCGAAGACTTCGCTCATAGACGTGGATTGGTAGATGCTCTGCCTTTACTGAGGAAAGGCGCGCTGGTTGCGAGGGATCCGGAGAATTATGAGGATATTGTTGGTGAGGAGGCGTTGGATGAGCCAGAGGTTGAGGCGTTGAGGGATGAGGTGTTGCATAAGGCAAGCTGAGAATCTTCTGCATGACGAATCTCTGACGTTGGGGGAGACGGTGCTGACGGTATGTGTAGTGGAGGCAGCCGTTTAGTCTTTATTTGACTATTATCAGTTGTTCTATTGGAGCGGCCGTTCAGGGTTGGGATCAGACTGGTACGTTTTCTTCTCAGAATTGTTGGAATGAACTTGGGACATTGTGCAGGAAAAAGAATCCAAAAACAAAACTGACATTCTACTCACCAGGATCCAATGGTGCAAACCTTACGTTTCCCGAAGCCTTCGGAATAGCTTCCAACTCCACCCGCGATTCCTTCCTCGTCGGCCTCATCAACGCAGCTCCCTACATCGGCTCAGCTTTCCTCGGATGCTGGCTGTCTGACCCGCTGAACAAGTATCTTGGACGAAGAGGGGCTATATTCATCTCCGGAAACTTCTGTTTGTGGTCGGTTCTAGGCTCAGCGTTCACGCAGACATGGCAGCAATTGCTTGTTTGTCGGATACTGTTGGGATTTGGGATGGGTGCGAAGGCATCGACGATTCCAATATATGCGGCGGAAAACAGTCCAGCGAGTGTAAGAGGAGCTTGTAAGGAGCCTTTTTCATCTTGTGGAAGAAGGGGAAAGTCCACTGAAGTCGGGTCGTTTTCCTCTCCGCCCCGCGCGGAATTCTAAGTTGATGTTCGAGTTTAGACAATCAATTGCGCGACCATGCTTTCCAAAGTCCATCCTCGAAGAAGGAGATTCAACTCAGAAGATTTGTCGCACGACCAGCTGACATATTCTTTTAGTGGTAATGTCCTGGCAAATGTGGAATGCCTTCGGAATCTTCCTCGGCTTCGGAGCAAACCTCGTCGTCGCCAAAATCCCCCAGATCTCCTGGCGCCTCCAACTCGGCTCCGCCTTCATCCCCGCCGTTCCTCTCGTCCTCGGCGTCTACTTCTGCCCAGAATCGCCCCGCTGGTATATGAAGAAAGGGCTCTACCAAGACGCCTACAAATCGCTTCTCCAACTACGAAACAACCCTATCCAAGCAGCGAGAGATCTATACTATATCCATGCCCAACTGGAGCTTGAAGCGGAGATTATTGGGCAGCATACGTACATGAAGAGGTTCATTGAGTTGTTTACTATTCCCAGGTTGAGAAGAGCTACACTAGCTGCTTTCACAGTTATGATGGCGCAGCAGATGTGTGGAATCAATGTTATTGCGTTTTATTCGTCGAATGTGTTCGTTAGGGCTGGGACGAGTCAGTTTCAGGCTCTTTGGGCTTCGTTTGTAATTCTCCCTATCTCTTCATTTCCGTATACGGAGAAAATGCTGACTTGACGTAGGGCTTTGGACTTACGAACTTCATTTTCGCCTGGCCAGCTATCTGGACCATCGATACCTACGGACGTCGAAGCTTGTTACTCTTCACATTTCCGAATATGGCGTGGAGTCTGCTTGCCGTTGCTTTGTGTTCGCTCATCCCACAAAGCAGCAAAGGCTTGCATGTTGGACTCATGGCCTTTTTCATATACGTATTCGGAGCATTCTACAGTCCGGGAGAAGGACCGGTACCGTTTACATATTCAGCGGAGGTTTTTCCTCTTTCTCATCGTGAGGTGGGCATGGGTTGGGCCGTGGCAACGAATTTGTTCTGGGCTGCCGTCCTTGGTATCACATTGCCGAGAATGTTGGATGCTATGGGCATTGTGGTAAGTTCTCTGCATGCCAAAGATACAACGCTGTATTGATGTAATTATCAGGGTGCCTTCGCATTCTATGCTGGACTCAACGTATTAGCCTTTTGCATGATCTTTCTCTGGGTCCCTGAAACGAAGCAACGCACTCTCGAAGAGCTCGATTATGTGTTTGCTGTGCCGACACGGAAGCATATGCATTACCAGATGACGAAAGCTTTACCGTGCGTCTTCCCAGTGTACTTTATCTCGATGCGCGCTGACACTCTGCAGATGGTGGGTGAGGCGGTACATCTTCATGAAAAAGGGGCCACCTCTCGAGCCCCTGTATCACTTCGACTGGCCAACAGGACAAGCTCAAGTCGATCGACTTGGTGAAATCGACAGAGCTCGAGCACAGCTGAGAGGAATCGAGTTACCTCCAGATATGCAGGAAGTTCACCTACCTGCATCTCCCTCAAGCCCTTCGTCTCCCAACGAGAAATATGCCAGTCGAGCACGCATGAATTTTTGAGTATTTGAACAATATTTTGGATCAGCGAGGAGTTCAGGAAGGGATACCGAGTCCGGGAAGGATGAAAATAAACTTCATATGAGCATGTCTATGTGTACGCGCTAGACACCTTTCTTAGCATTCAAGGCGTTCTCTTCCTCCATCTGGCTCATATCATGCTGCTGTTTCAACATACCGATGTTAAAAGTCGGATTTGTCGGACGACCTTGTGGACAAAAGTCGGCATCTCTTCCATGTTTCGCTGCCTCGCTCTTCCCACGTCCGTTTCCGACCGCTGTTTCCCCGCAACCATGTTCGGCTTATGTCATATTGATCTGAGCTAGTTTTTTTGAGTAAGACCTGCTTTTCAATACTCGAGCTGAGTGGTTGATTGGGACTTCATTTGCATGGTTTGGCGAAGTTTACTCTGGCGGCCGAAGACTTAACACGGAACAACCCCGCTCTAATGTCACTAAACGTCACCAACAAGGCTAAAGTGAGACCTCGTCCACGGGATGTGGGTGCATCTATATTCGAGGACAATTCCTCTCTCCTCTCTCCTCCATTCTCAATGTCCTCCTTTACTCTTTTCCTCCATCTTCCAAAATGATATCCACACTCACCTCCCTCACCCCCACAACCCTCACTCTTCTCATCTGCGGGGTAATCATCCTCTACGTCTTCCTCAACAACTACATCCTTGATCCCCTTCGTTCCATACCGGGACCTTTCTTCGCCCGATTCGCAAGATGGTGGTACTTCTTCGCTATATACAAAGGAGATTTCGAGAGGACGAATGTCGAGTTGCATAAAAAGTATGGAGCGGTGGTAAGGATTGCTCCCGGCGAGTATAGTGTTGATGATGTGGAGGGAGCAAAGGTTATTTATGGGTTGGGGAAGGGATTTGTTAAGGTTTGTGTTTTGATCTTCATATCTGGCAACTTTAATGAGAAAGCCTGCAGTTGGGCATCAATAGACAGCTTGCTGATTGAGAACAGGCACAATGGTACTGGGCTTGGATGCCCCCAGACCCAAATCGAGCCTCTCTCTTCTCCGACCTCGATCCCCACCGACACTCTACCCAACGTCGAAAATTCTCTTCCTTTTACAGCATGTCCGCCCTGATTACTTACGAACCTTTCGTAAACAGCTGCTCTACCCTCCTAACATCCCGCCTCCACTCTCTCGCCTCCTCACGCCAAGTAATCGACCTTCAACACTGGCTACAATGCTACGCCTTCGATGTCATCGGAGAAATAACATTCGGCTCTCGATTTGGGTTCTTAGATATGGGTGAAGATAAAGAAGGAGTATTCAACGCAATCGATCGACGAGGCTCATATTCCACATTCGTAGGAATCTTTCCTTGGATTCACAAGTATCTTTACCCCCGTCTGCCGACGACAGGAGGTCCTGGATACGTATATAATTACACATTACGCCAAATCGAAAATCGACAACGGGAACTCAAAGATCCGGAAAATAAAGACGGAGAAGGACCACCAGATATCATGACCAAGATCCTTCTAGCCCACGAAGCGGATCCAGGGAAAATGACCAAAACAGATCTTATTACGATGTGTCAATCGAACATCGCGGCCGGCTCAGACACGACTGCAATCACTCTTTCCGCCATCTTGTACAATCTCGTCAAATATCCAAACACTTTCAACAAGCTAAGAGAAGAGATCGATCTCGCAGAAAAAGAAGGGAATATCTCAAACCCAATAACCTTCAAAGAAGCACAGACCCTCCCCTACCTGCAAGCCGTAATCAAAGAAGCCCTCAGAGTCCACTCCGCAACCGGGTTCCCCATGCCGCGCGTCGTCCCCTCGGAAGGCGTAACCATCGCCTCTCATTTCTTCCCTCCCGGCTCAACCGTAGGTATCAACTCATGGGTAGCCCATCGCAACCCTACCGTCTTCGGTTCTGACGCGGAATTGTGGAGACCGGAAAGATGGCTAGAATTTGAGGAGCAAGGGAGGGGAGCGGAGGTTGAGAAGTATAGTCTAGGTTTTGGGATGGGGAGTAGGACTTGTATTGGGAAGAATATTTCGTTGCTTGAGATAAGTAAATTAATTCCGCAATTAGTGAGGGGATTTGATTTTGAGTTGGTTGGTTGTGAGGGGAGGGGAGAAGGGGACGAGCTACAATGTTTGAATAGGTGGTTTGTTAAGCAGATGAACTTTAAGGGGAGGGTGTTTGTGAGGGGTGAGAAGAGATGAGATAATGAAGGAGATATGATTGATGATTTATGGGAACATGCTGGTGGAAATTTTGTTTACCTGGCTGAGAGACTCGCTTGCGGAAGGGGGGTCGAACACCATTCAAGTTCACTTGACGAGCATCACTTGATGAGCATCACTTGATGAGCATCACTTGCCCAACACAGAAAATTCAAGAGCATGAAAGAACAAGAACAAGACTTCATTTGAAAAGTCTTCCGGTCTTCGTGCTCGACTTAGGATGTAATTGGCTGGTCTTCGTCGACATTGGGAGGTACCCGCGTTGGAATGCAACCACAAAACGCCTCACATTCCCACGCGCCTCCATCATGCCCTAATATTCAACGCGCCTCCCAACCCTCTGTCTCCCTCCGACAAGCCCAACCTCTGGCATTCGATATCCAATCTGTGCTTACCGCCAGCGCCGACTAGCACCATCACGATGCAATCCACCCACCTCTTCACCCTCCTCCTCGCCACCCTCACCACCTTCACCCTAATAACAGCCCTCCCCCACGCCCTCCCCAATACCCACATCACCCACCGCAGCATAACATTCCGCCGAGCCTCCATCCATTTCCCCTCACACTTTCGCTCCCTCCTCCCCTCTTCTGGAGCTCAATACCACAATCTCTTTCCCTCCCATAATCAAAAATCCAAATCGAAATCCAAGAAAGATCAATCCTCTTCAGCGACTGCGAGCACAGCCACCACTAAGCCATTCTCATTCACGATTTGGAATATTTTGAGCCATCCGGAAAGTGCATTTAACAATGGGACGGATGGGGGAGAAGTGGGTGGTAAGGAACCAACGGCGGCCGAGCTGAGTATCTTTAAGGGGGGGGCTGTGGGTGGGAATAAGAAGAGGAGGACTTTTGGGTTCCTGCGCTCAGCTATACCTTGGAGCTCGAAGGAGGAGGATGTGAAGAATGATGAGGTCGAGGAAAGTGATGAGTGGAAAGAGAGCATGTTGATGGAGCAAGGGGACAAGACAGATACCAACGCAAAGAAAGAGAAGAACGGGAATGATCACGGAGATGAGAAAAGTGGGAAGGAGGATGAGATGAAGAAGAAATGGCAGGGGGCTTGGAAAGGTAAGTCTGCAATCAGGCACTCCTTTCTTTATCATCAAGGCGGAAAATACGGATACAGTACTGACCAGACACTCTCAGGCCACGGAAATGGGCTCAAACACAGCAACAAGCAATCTCAACCTGGACTTGAAGCCCAAACTCGACCAACAGCTCCTCTGCGCGTGAGCATGGCTGGGTTTAAGAGTTGGTTTGACGACGCGAAAGAGAAGGAGGAGGGTGTGGAGAGGCCGCCACAAAGTGGATTGCAGAGATTGTTTGGGTGGAGAAAGAAGGCCTGAAGTTGCGGGGCATTGGAATGGGGAGCAAAAAGGTGGGAAAGAAGGTGGATGAGGATAAAGGGGTTGGTAAAAGGGTTGTCTTCGTGTAATTTAGTTCTTTTCCTTCTAGACTTGGGGATGTGCTTTACTTGAATGTGATTATCTGGGGTACCAAAATTTCAAAACACGAAATCAACGTCTGTACTGGAAGAGAAAAGGTGAAAATCGTGCGTCGAGTCAACATTAAAGAATCACTCGCTGCAAAATCCGAAAGTGAGCAGTTTGCGTGCCCAGCTGCAGTACTGTACGCATGCGGAAAGGCAATACGTATACGGCACCGCAAGCCTCCTTCCCATATATATACTCCAAGGGTATATTGTGCAGGCGGTAGTCGGGACCCAGAACCCCAGGAATGTCTTTATTGATTTCGTACATGATGTTCGGATCGAGAGCAAAGAGTATCGGCTTTTGGGTGCCGTGCAGTCATGACAGCGTGAGGGGGCCTTAATGAGGCACAGTACCAGGGATCAAAGCGCTGCGATTATTTTCCCTTGTTATGCAGAGAGCCGACTTGTTAGACCCAGATCTCACAACGAAATAAACAATTTCGCCTCACCCAGTTATCGTATACCACGCGTAATAATATTCTGAGTACAGGAGCGGAATTACGGATTGTTCTCGAATAACGTGAGCCACAACATTTGGAGCGTCTGAACCAGGAATTATTTTAATTGTTTTCCATTTTGAAAGGAGAAGTCATGATTTTTTTCGTGAAGTGAAGCAATGGTGGGCAATATCAGACTAGTCTCATAAGCGAGCGGTCAGGGGAGACTGGCTGTCACGATGAATTCTGAGATAGCGCCTCGCCGAAGCAACTCTCACTCAAAAACGAAAAACTTCGGTAAGGTGAACATCACACAAATCGTACCATCCTCAAGCTGAAGCCTGTAATATTGGTTCCGAGGACCATTTGAGTGGTCAATGACAACTTTTCCAGTGAACCAGCACCGCCAGGCACAGATGCGATCACATATGGATCGAGATGATCGATATGAGCAGCCTCAGATCCACCAGGTCAGTCTCTCACCTCATGTTGTAAAGGCTGTGATATATACTTCATCACCAACTTGCACATAAAGCTACCTTCAGCACTACCTCATTACCGTGCTTCATCAAATCCACTGATCATGCATCTCTCTCCAACTGCTCTCGTTGCGTGGGCCGCCTACCTCCTAGTCTAGAGCATCGCTTCGCCAGTCTCTCCCGGCCACCTGACCCTCGACACCAAAGTCGGAAGAGCTGCTTCCCCAGTTTTGCCCGGCAAAGTCTTGGTCCTCATGGATGGAGTAAAATCAGAATATGTACACTCAAGCGAAGATGTGATGGCAGCAACCCAGCCTTTGCCTGCTGCTCAGGGCTGGAATCTCACCTCCCCAACCCCGGCAAGAGCTCTCCTCAGTCGCCAAGGGGCTGAGAATGACCAGTTGGTCTGCTACTCCTGGAGCACTCGACTCTGGAGCAACATAGTCGAAAGTTATTACAACCAGCTCTGCTACATACAGAGCGCCGCATATTATATGGGCGCTACAACAAGTATCCTTCTTGAACTGATTGGTATCGACTCGGTAAACACCCCTTCCTGTTTTTTCTCTATATTAGAAACATACTAATGCCAAGAAGGAGTTGCCAAACGGTGGCGCTGCCGGCTGCGGTGTCTTCGTTGTAATTTTTGTCAACTACTTGGCGTTTGACCTCTACCTTGACCCAAGCGTCTGCTACAGCTATTGTGTGACATCGCTGGATGACTGCGCTGGTTATGGAGGCTACAACAATATCTACGACAGCGGCGAGATGATGGCAACTCTTAGTTTCGATCCTAGATCGCAGTGTGCGAACGATGCAAATCGTGGAATCCAGTACCCAACATGTTGTGCATTTCAGTGATCCTACTGCATTGTAAGATGCTGAAAGCGCGGGTACGAAGTCTAAAGGGGAGAGGAAAGAGATGGAGAGAAAATTCTGCGATTCAGACCTAAGCAAAGTAAGTGGTCGGGAGAAGTATTTCGAGGATTCGAGGACTAGTGTGCCTTAAGAAAACTCCTATTTTGAGACTCTCATTCTCTGCAATTGGCACCGTGTACTAATTCTGCACAATATTCTCCGTGAACTGTCAGGGCTGAAATTAAATCTATTGGAGGGGTTCTCTTACTTCAACAATCATCTCGGTCACTTGAAACTAATCCACAGCCTCCTTCAGTGATCTTCAAGCTTTCCCAGAAAGAATTCGGCAATGGGGACAGTGACCTGAAGTCAAATTTACTCATCAAACACGCCGGCAAGACGTTGCTATTAACCTCACTGAGCGATGATCCCATCTCTTCACCAAGTGCTTTAAGATCTTGGACAGTTCTCTTCTCTCCGAAGTCTTCCAACTCCTCCACACTCTGCAGCCCTCGACGAATCATTTCTCCAGCCTTCTTTTCCAAAACACCGCTCAAGCTCTTGATCCGCATCCGCCGATGAAAGGCAGCTTCCTCTTGCGTAAACGCAGCCTCTTCCTCCGCTGCAAGCCGAGATCGTTCTTGATCCAAACGTGCCCAATCCTCTTCTCTAGGACCGGCGACATCGCACTTCAGCCCTCTCTTCACACATGCTCCACAGCGAGTAGAGCGAGAAAACACCATGCACTGAAGAGTTTGCTTCTGGCAACGACTGCAAGGAGGTATCTCAATACCCCTCTTCTGAGTTCGTTCGGCTAGAGAGTGGCGTTCTTTGATTTTCTGCGTTCTTGAATGAATCGATACCATGACTTGAGAGTGCAACTGTGCTGCGAGAGATTATTAAACTATGAAATATTCGTCTGATGTGGTCCTAGACAATTTCTCCGATGCATGGAACTTGGCAGTCTATAAATCTTGAATCCTCTAGCGTTTTTTCTGGGGCTTGACTCCTGCTCAATCCTCGATGTTACTTCGTACATTCCCGAGATAGTCGCTCCGCCTCCGAAGTTCTTTTCAATACTATGCAGTCATTCTATCCACTGACACGATTTTCCTCCTATCATATGATCTTGCCAGTTGCAAGGTCTATTAAGCCTAACTGTGCCATATTCAGAGCCCTGGCATGAACGAACAGCTTCGAGCTTCAAGGCGAGCATCAAGCAAACGGTCTGTAAAACAAGAGCTTGAACCACGGGGTCGAGGACATGTCAAATAGTCATCAATTCTGAAGTAAAACAAAAACCATCAATTTAATGAAATTCTGTTCACTTTTGGTGCCTCGAAATTCCGTTAAACGACTTGGCACTTGCCACCAAGCATCTCGGCAAAGCCGACTTGCCTGTAACCAACAGCAAGCAATTGTCAATGTCTATTCAGTTGGAAGCTGCAGGGAGGTAACCCAACTAGTCTTGCGCCCCATTCACAATGACCTGAGAGTCAACTTCGGGTTTGCAAGGCTGGCGGCTTTATGCAGATGTCTGTCCGGACGGTTTCTGACTGGACAACTCGTAATGTTATGCGCGACATGAAAGTCTGAATAGAAACGACATCCGAATTTGTCCCTGAACAGCTCACTGATCAACCTGTTACCTATGAGCGCTGATAGCATTGAGACAATGGTACCTACCTAAGTAAGATTACATTTAACCGACGCTGAAGTAGCGTGCCGTGAGACAAGCTTTTCGGCACATTTCCCCGAATAGAACTCTATTTGAAGTTAGATATTGTGTACAGTACATGTGTCCCAACAAGAGACCGACAGTTTGTAGTGACATGCCAAACCTCGAAGTGTCTGGTTCAAGATTGATACTTCCCTCCCTGTGCAGTACGAGGTACGGACTTGCTGTGGTGCTGGCCGATGCTAAGGGTTGTTCGCGTACCTCGAACCAGCAGTCAAGGCTTTCACACTTCCTCGCCAGAGAGCATACACCAAAGTGGAATGCGTTGATATCCAACAATTGAATCATGTCTAGCGCAAATACCCGAAGTCGGGTGACTGCTGCGAAAAATCCACCAAGCCTGTCAATCGCTCAACCATCCAGTATGGCCAACAAACCATCTGAGAATATCTTTTTACTATGACCAAACACTATCGGTAACTCACAACCCTAATAAATTTGGACATACTACTCATGATTCCTCAGGCTACATCCGAATCATCCTCGCGATAGCTTCCCTTTACTACATGCCCATCCACCCTTGCCGCTGCTCCGCCACATACGGTCTTTCCTGTCTTCTCGATGCACTCGACGGCTATGTAGCCTGCCGCCTTGATCAGGCGAGCAGATTTGGTGCCGTACTCGACATGGTGACCGACCGTTGTACAGCCGCCTGTCTACACGTCTTCCTATCGTCAGCATGGCCGCGATGGTCCATAGTCTTCCAAGGCTTGATTTGTTTAGACTTTACAAGTCATTACATGCATATGTATACATCACTATCCATGGGAGCATCGCAAAACCATAAGATTGTCAATAAAAAGAAGAGCTGGCTGTGAACCTGTACTAATCTGATAAGGTATAGACCACCCCTTATATCACGGTTGAGTTTTTGATTAACACAAATAACAGATTATGTCATTTCTGCTCTGCGCCTTGATATACCTCTTGGCATTCACTTCCGCTCCAGAAGAGCCTCAAACATACGCCCAAATGGCAGCGATGGTCGCGAACAACAACCCTCATAGTGCGGGAGCTTTCGAAATGACTCGAATCAATAAGCTTCACCCTGCCTGGCCACTACGCCTGGCGTTCGCTAGCTTTCTAGACATGGTTCTGAAGCAATCGATCAATATTTTGCAGCTTGTGAAGGCTAGCATGTGGCTAGCTGATAGTGACGTGGATAAGAGAGAGCTGGCAAGAAAGCAATGACTGGGTTAGGATTCAAGAGCGATTTGGACTCGCGCCAATGCGCTGAATCTCAAAATGAACAGGGAAATGCTTGGGAGCCTAGAACTTGATACCAAAACGAAACGTACGAAACAGAAGAGTTCAGACACAGAAATAAGTAAGACCGAATTCTCCACCCTTGCGGAAATGCCATCATAGAATACACTTCATTAAACTATGCACATCTGAACGTCATCCACCACCAATCCTTCCCTCCTTTTCTCCACTTCTCTTCCATCCCTGACCCAGATATCGCTCCTCTCCGACAGACACTCACGACTGACTGGCAAGGTAATTCGCAGCCTATCACCATCAAATCAGCACCAATCCAGTCAAGTCAAGTCAAGGCATGGGAGAACCTACCCTTTCCAAATCGTAATCATACTTCTCCAACGCAGCCAAAGCATCAGTCCTAGAATATCCCATTCCGGTCAAGTTCTTCAAGATAGGATCATCATGCACACCAGCTTCCGTCAATGCTCTGCCGATTTGAGGTCTCTCTGGCACAGCAGCTGACGTGCCATTGTTCAGAGCTGGAGGAGACTCGGCCTTAGGCGGTTCAGCAGCAGCTGTAGCAGGTTCATCAAGTCCAGCGAAGATGGCATCCCAGTCATTGGGTTCGTTGACTGCTTGAGTCGCAAGGGGCGCACGAGGAGGCTCAGGGTTGGAAGGGGATTGAGCAGTGAAGGTGGTAGGGCTCGTGGTGACGTAGTCACCTGGCCGCCTATCGTTGAATAAATCATTACTACCGCTGAAACCATTGCTCTGGGCGGCGTGCTCGTTGCCTTTAGAAGCTGGAGGACTGTCGAACATGGGATTGAAGTCATCTAGGCCAGAGCGATCATGGTTGGAGATGTTTGCGAAGTCGTCATCGGCGCTGCCTTCCTTCGCATCTTCCAAATCGTCGAAGTCATCAAAGTCATCGTCGAATGGAACCTTGGGTGGTGGAGCTGGCTGGGACTTGTTGAATTCTTGAGGAATAGGCCATATTTTTGACGGACCCGCGGCCGTGCTTGAACTTTGCTCTGGAGATGTAGGTGTAGGGATTTCACGAGAAGGCAGGAGCCCGATATATTGTTGTGCTTGTGCTTGGGTTTGATCGGCTGGGGAGACAGCCTTGTTATAGGCAGGCGGTGATGTTTGGGCACTGGCAGCTGGTGGCTGGCTACCAATGCTTTGTGCCGAAGCTTGTGTGTTGACTGTTGGTCTGACAGCCAACGTGTCGTTCAAGGTACTTGTGGGCTGTGATGCCCCGATTGCTTTATCTCCGCTTGGCTTTCTGCCATGGCTAGGAGAAGCTGGGGCAAAGTCGTCATCAAATCCACCGCCTTCATCATTGCTATCACTCTCGTCGTCGTTGTCTAACTCGGCAATCGGGGGGAACTCCTTGTTGAATCCAGCAATGTTGGCTGAGCCAGATGCAGACGAGTTGCCAGTGTTTGTTCGTTCTTGTGTCTTGGTAGTATTACCAAAGCTGGCGAAAGCACTGTCGAAATCGTCCTTGGCGGTGCCAGTGCGTTCTGGGGCCTTGTTCAGGGCGAATGGGTCGGCTGCGGCTTGCTCGCTCAAAGTGCTTCCACCAGTTGGTGTTGCTACAATCTTCGAGTTGGAGTCGCTAGGGAAAGCACCTGGAATTGCGTCTTGAGGTCCATCAAGACCAGTAGGGGAAGCATTAGATTTACGGTCAACACCAGGGGATACAGCTCTTGCAGTTTCTGTGGGTCCTGCTGCTGAAGATCCTGTTGGTGTCATACCCATATAGTTGGTTGGAGTATCAGCGCCAGTAGAGCCTTCCCCAGACCGGCTATTCGGCGCTGAAACTTGTCGAGAGGAAGTCATTGAATCCTCATGCTGGGGAAACGGTAAAAAAGAAGAGCTGATTTGTCTCGACTCAGGAGGTGGTGGTGGTTGCTCACTAGCGGGAGGGATCTCTCGAGTAGCTCGAGCTGGAGGTGATGGGTTGGATTGGAACCCACTGCCTCCTGTTGTTTGTTGACGAACTGGAAGAGCCGTTGCAGATCCAACAGATGGCGAGCGAGCGCCCTCTGCTTTGAAGCTTGTTGGTAGTGGTTCGGTAGCAGCAGCAGCGAATGATGGACCAAAAACGCTATCGAACGATCTATCGTTATGCTGACTGGCAGCTGGTGATTGTGCAAAAGGAGATGTGGGAATCTCGCCCGAGCTTGGATGACGACGGAAGAATGGATTGTTGGCGCTCCTGTTGGATGGAGCAGGGCTGGCAACCTGGGGAGGGCTCTGCACCTTGGCAGCGGCAGCGGCAGCGAGTGTTTCCGTATCCTCCTTGATGCTCTTGTTCAGATCTTCAGCCTCGGCCTTCAGCTTGTCTCTTTCCCCTTCATTTGTTGCAAGCTGTTTCTTGTTAATTGCAACCAAACCCTTCTGTTGACGAGCATCTGACCTGAGCTTCTCCAACACCGGCGTCATCTGTGCGATCTCTGCATTGACGGCTCTCATACGCTCCTTGAGATTGGCATTCTCCTGCTGGTCGGCCTGAAGAGCGGTAACAACTTGTCGGTGCTGATTTTGGAGATCTCCGTAGGTGCCCTCGAGCATAGCAATATCAGTCTGCAGCTTCTTGGTCTCGGCCCGGGACGCTGCAAGCCGCTCTTCCAAGCTCTTGACATCCTTGACTTCTTGCTCGTAAAGAGTGCGTAGCTGAGCAAGGCGGGTCTCAAATTCACGCTTCTGAGTACTGGCTTGGGTAAGCTCGTTTTGTGAAGTCGCTCGCTGACCTTGGACATCTTGCATTTGCTTTGACAAGTTGCCGACTTGATTGGAGAGATTTGCAAGCTCAGTTGTCTCGTTGGTGAGTTTCTTGCTGATCTCAGGGTCATTGTCACCTAGTAAGTCCTCAGTAGCGGAAGAGCTTTGTGGCTGGAAGCCTCTCTGCAACGATGGGCCGGAACTATTTGAGCCTCCAGTGGCTTGATGAGTGAGGCCTTGGCCAAAGGTTGAAGAGGGCACGAAGGGCTTGAAAAGGGTAGAGTGCTGGGGAGAGATTTGTGCAGGAGAGGTTGGGGTTAAAGGTTGGCCAAAGGGGTCGCCTGTTACCTGACGATTGATACCAAATGAGCCAGAGCCGCCAGTAGATTGTGGTACCTGAGCAGCAGGAGGGGGTGAAGAAGATAGAGCATCGAGACCGAACAGATCTTCAGCAGCTGATTTGGGCATAGTTGTTGGAGCATGGAAAGCCGGTGCGGTCGGTAGAGAAGCGGGCCGAACCTGGTTACGCATGCTTGGTGGAATAAGGTTAGGGGGTAAAGTAGCAGGCAAAGCAGCAGGCAAAGAGTCTCGTCCATCTTGTTTCACTCGCTGTTGTCGAATAAAGTACATCGCAACTGCAAATTCATCTCTGGTCAGGTGTCCAGCAGAGTTGATGTCTGCGAGATCCCAAATTTGAGCCAAAGCTTCTTCTGGCAGCTTTGATTCGCTGAAGAATGGTACTGCTTCGTCTCCAGTGATGAATCCTCTGTTTGACCGGTCCAACCCATTGTAGATGTTATCGAACTTTGCCTTATCTGCAGGTGTAATAGCCCAGTCGCTAGCAGAACCCGAATTCTGAGGGAATTGCTGTGGAGGCGGAACATAAGCAGGTCGACTAAGTGGACTACTAGCCCGTGGAGCACCGCTGAGCTGTCTGGGTATGGCCGACATAGCACCGGTTCCGGAAGATTGTCTACTTGGTGGTCTGCGAGACGCTGCTTCGTAGAGCCCTGCAGGAAGTATATTCGGTAATGCGCGGAGAGCTCCTACTTTGAATGATGCCAGCAAATGCATAGCAATCACAAATTCGTTGACATGAAGGGCACCCTTCTGCTCTGTATCTGCCAAGTTCCATATTCTGCCCAAGACCTCATTTGGAAGAGCTGAGCGCTCGAATATTGATCTCGCCTGGTCTCCTGGCAGTACACCGTTCGAAGCTCCTGATTTCTCGAATAGAGCTGCGTATTGACCCGCTTTTTCTGGCGTCAACGGAGGAACTCTTATAGGACCAGATCCGCTTGCTTGAGGTTGTAATGCGCCTGGTGGAGGACCGGGAGGAGGTTGAATCGTAGGGCTCATGCCCGGAGCAGAACCATTTATGCCATCGAATTTGGGGAGAGGACCAGGCTTGAGTGCCAATTCGGGAGTGGGATCTTGCCCAGCCTGAGCGTGCGCAATCAACCTCAAGACTATCCCGAAGCCTGTAGGAGTGAGGAAGCCTCGATTCTCTTTATCTGCGATCTGCCATATCTAGAAGGACAAGAAATCGTTAGTATCGTAAACATTTGAGAGCATGACGGGTCGTCAACACGGTTGGCGCAGACAGAGTGTACGCACCTCTCCAAGCACTCGTGGCTCAAGTCTTGTCTTTTCGAAGAACTTTACAGCGACCTCTCCTGTGACAACGCCGACACTGTCCGAATCTGCTTGTCGAAATAGCTGACCGAACAGGCGCTTCTCTTCCGGCGTGAGGTTCAGATTCGGTGCCGCTGCAATAAGTCAGCATTTGGACGTCGTCTCGACATGTCTGCTATCCTCCTCCTCATTTGATCATGTCCCAGAATAGCTTTCAAACTCCTCCATATCATAATTATCAAATCAACTTAAGATCAAAAGTAAAGAGCTCTTACTTGGGTCCTCGGCCATCGCGCTCCGCTTTCCGAGTCTCGTTGGTGTTCAGGAGCCGTGCACAACCTTCCAATGATCGCAATCTCTGAACTGAAGCTGTGGGTTATGGTGGTAATGGTGGGGGACGCTTTGGATTTATCAAGAAAGGTCTGTTGATAAATCTGCTGTGGTTATGAAAAGATGAGGTAGAAAGCTGGATGATCCGGAGCTAGCTGCAGACGGGATGAGGATTGGCGCTTCTTCCGCCTCGCCATTTTGTGGTTCGCTGCGATACTACTGAACACCAAGCGAATGATTTCGATGCAACCCCAAACGTCAGCGCTCTTTCGGCCTAACTTGCATTCGAATGGGGAGAAACGTGCATGTCACATGGATACCTGCATGCCTTGGAATCATCCATTGGCAAATGCATGCATCTTTCAGAGTCACAAGCAATGGGATGTGAGTAGTATCGACAGTTGATTTGCCTATGGGCTGTCTGAATTACAAGAAGCATTGTTTATCATTCTGATTGAAGGAAATCATCCCCACAAGGTCGTAGAGAAAAAGAAAAGAGACGCAGTATCAACCCCACGCTAACATGACGAAGCTCCAACACTCCAGACGAAGTATCGAGTTTCGAATCAAGTGCTAAATCTACCCCTCCAAGTATGCGATCCCACAGGAGATAAACATATGACTTAGTGAAGCAACAATTTAGTACTCAGCCTCAGCACCCTCTCCATCGTCGAGAGAATCAGTGGCAACTTCCTCATAATCGCGCTCCAAAGCAGCAAGATCCTCACGGGCCTCGGAGAATTCACCTTCCTCCATACCCTCACCAACATACCAATGAACGAAAGCACGCTTGGAGTACATGAGGTCGAACTTGTGAGAGAGTGCGGACCAGGCCTCAGCGATAGCGGTGGTGTTGGAAAGCATGCAGCTGCGAATTGTTAGCGATCGATCATAATTTAAGGACATTGGAACTTACACAGCACGGTTGACCTTGGCAAGATCACCGTTGGGGACCATTTGAGGAGGCTCGAAGCAGATACCAATCTTGAAACCAGTTGGGCACCAGTCAACGAATTGAATAGTGCGCTTGGTCTTAAGAGTAGCAACGGCAGCGTGAACATCCTTGGGGACGACATCACCACGGTAAAGCAAACAAGTGGCCATGTATTTTCCGTTACGTGGGTCACACTTCACCATCTGGCTGTTGGGCTCAAAGCAAGACATGGAGATCTCCTGGACGGAGTTGGCCTCATGGGAAGCCTTGGCCGCAGAGACAACTGGAGCGTATGCAACGAGAGGGAAGTGGATACGTGGGTATGGGACCAAGTTGGTTTGGAATTCGTTAAGATCAACGTTGAGGGAGCCATCGAATCGGAGGGAGGCGGTGATGGAAGAAACGACTGTATACATCCATTAGCTATGCTCGGAAATAGAGATTCCAGACGAAAACGTACCCTGGGCAATCAGGCGATTCAAGTTCTCATAGTTGGGACGCTCAAGACCAAGGTTTCTTCGACAGATGTCGTAGATAGCCTCGTTATCAACCATGAAGGAACAGTCGGAGTGCTCGAGGGTAGTGTGGGTGGTGAGGATAGAGTTGTATGGCTCGACGACGGAGGTAGCAGTTTGGGGAGCTGGGTAGACGCAGAACTCCAACTTGACCTTCTTGCCGAAGTCAACGGACAGACGCTCCATGAGGAGAGCACCGAAACCAGAGCCAGTTCCACCACCGAAGGAGTGGAAGACGAGAAAACCCTGGAGACCAGAGCAGTTATCGGCGACACGGCGGACCTTGTCCAAGACTTGGTCAATCAACTCCTTGCCAACAGTGTAATGACCACGAGCATAGTTATTTGAGGCATCCTCCTTGCCAGTGATCATCAACTCAGGGTGGAACAAGCTGCGGTAGGTACCGGTGCGGACTTCATCGACGACATTGGGCTCGAGATCGCAGTAGATGGTTCGGGGAACATATTTGCCTTGACCTGTAACGCGATAACACGTCAGATAGTATTCAAAGTATATCTGCACGAGAATACATACCGGTCTCGGAGAAGAAGGTGCTGAAACCTTGATCAGGGTCGGCGGCTTTGCGCTCCTCAGTCAAGTATCCATCGGGCTAGAAGAGTGATACGCGTCAGTGATGGTTTTTGTGCTTGCAGAGAACGTCTGCGGTGATCATAGTGCAAGATAAACATACCTGAATACCGTGCTCAAGGCAGTAAAGCTACAGTGAAAACCCCTCACGTTAGTCACGCCAGATAGCAACAACAAGCTGCTTCCGTGCAGATGCTATCGTCGAAGATGTAGCTCACCTCCCAGCAAGAGTTGGCAATCTGGCAACCAGCCTGACCGACTATTAGAAGTAGACATGTCAGTGAAGAACCTCGAGACGTTGGGACGCGGGATGGAGCGGTGTGTGAGCGCGTTGAATATCACGTACCGTTGATGCTAATGACTTCTCTCATAGTTGCGGTATTGATTGATGTAAAAGCTCTGCGTAGGGTGTAGAGATCACAGCAAATTTGTCAGTGAGGTCGTTGATTGTGGTCTGTGAAGATGATAGTGGGGAAGAAGAGGAAGGAGTGGTACAGGGGATTATTGATTGAGAGACTTCGCTTATGTGGTGGCTCCTGCATAAACAAAACCCGTCGCCGCGCCAGAAAGCAGGCGCGTTTATGCACAGGCTAGACCTACTTTGGCTAATGCGGCCTGATTTTGGAAAGTGGTCCAAGCTCCTTTCGTCTCCATCCAGATTTGTGTAAACACGACTTCGAGGTTGGACGAGATCAGATGACAGCAGGAGTTTGCTACGATGCTTCAATTACTTCTGTTTGTTCTCTTGCAAATTCATTATGTACTCGGTAACACCGAGAAAGCCATCTTCCTGGGGCCAAGCAGTCTCAATCTTCCAGCCGAGCATCCGACCTTGGAGGACTTGCAGCTTGAGGCTCTATCACCGCACCATTGGTCGCTGAGAACACACATCGAGGCAAAATTTCCCACGCACTCTTCCAAGTATGGCAAACCATCCTGGTACTTACTTCACGGTCTGCAAGAGGGGGAGAGATACGAGGTCAGGATATGTTGGGCTGCTACCGTAAACTCAATTGCCATTCTTCTACATGCTCGTACTGATTCAATACAGCAACCTACGTCCTTTCGTCTCGAAACCTATGACCTATCTACTGTCTTCGAGACTCCCGAACTGATCCAATCCCTCGCACAGTACTCGGAAGGCAGACAACCAGACTTGCTGGGGACAGAGAACCAACAACCAAGTGTTACGAAACATGAGAAGTCCAAGCATACACGTGCAGACGGCTCTTCAACGCTCTTCCTGCAAGTGTTCGCTGCTGCAGACTACTACACCATGAACAAGACGCTGATGGAGAATGTGCCTCCAGTCTTCGTCGATATAATCCTCGATCCATACATATTCAATATCTTTCCACGCTCCTTGCTTCCAACAGCGGGATACATTGTCATACTTGCCATTGGCGGTTGGTTTCTTGCCAAATACATCAGTGCATACATACAGAATGTAGCAAAGCTCGACACAAATGCAGAGAAGAAGGAAGTGTAACTCCCAATGCATTGCAAGTTCATGAAGATCAACGTCTCATTATGACTACATGTCGTGCAATCGATGCACTTGTTGGATACCATCCATCTAGTTGGAAAAAGAGACCCAGGCAACAAAAGAAATGTCCATTCATTTTCATGCCATGAGTCCCAACGCCACCATCGGATTACCATCGCTGTTGTCCTTGTGCATCATAGACGGGTTGCCCATTATAGCCTCCTTGGGAAGGATTTTGGCCTGGGTGGCTACCATGTGGTACAGGTGGAGGGGAGCTGTTGCCATATAACCCACCGGAATTCTCTGCGTTGTGCAGGCCTTGGAAGTGTTGATATTGTGGGGGAGGTAAGTTTCCGCTGTTTTGGGGAGAAGCTCCATATTGATTAGGTGGAGGAGGATATTGCTGGTCGTGTGGGGGACGTCCATAAGTGTCTTGATGCTGGATTCCAAATGGTGGCTGCCCTGGCGGGGGTTGAGCGCCATATGACGACTGTTGGGAAGTGGGAGGGAATGGGGGTTGTTGAGAAGTAGGAGGCGGGCCATAAGAGGGCTGAGAGCTAGGAGGGCCTCCATATGGTAGTTGGGCACTTGGGGTACCTCCATAGCTGGTTTGGGGATTGGGCGAAGCTCCATATTGCTGGGGTTGTTGTTGTGGATTCGGGGATGCTCCGTATTGTGTCTGAGCACCGGAAGCTCCGTACGAGGGCTGCTGCCCGTACGATTGGGCTGGGGTTTGTGTCTGGGGGTACAAGTGCTGTGCTTGAGGCTGACCGTGCTGCTGCTGCTGGTTATAGCTTCCTTGAGATGCACCACCAGGTTGGTATGAAGTTGGAGGGGCAGCACCAGAGTATCCGCCATCCGAGCCACCATGTGAGGAATATCCGTAATTGTTGCTCTGGTGCAAAGTCAATGAGAGCTCGTTGTGAAGCATGCTTTCAACATACAGATGAGCTTGGCTGGTGACCACCGAACATTCCTCCCAGATTTCCCATAAAACCGCCTGAACTGTGCTGTGTGTTCTGCGGTTTAGAGTAATTAGCCTGCTGGTTATCCTGCTTCTTCCCACCACCTAGGAGACCTCCTATCAAAGCACCAGCGATGCCACCACTAGAACTTGATTGCCCGCTGCTCTGATTGTGGCTCGAACCGCCGCCCAAGAACTGCCCGGCCAAAGAAGCCAAAGGATTGCTGCCGCTCTGGCTATTGTTCGTCTTCTTTCCTCCGCCCAGTAATTGGTTCATAGCAAATTGCTACGAAGTCAACATTAGAAACTCTTCATAGAATACCAATCAGCAGATGAACCTACCCCAATGTTCCCTGTCAAACTTCTGTCTCCATTATACGGCTCCAACGTACCATCCGCCCTCCGAATACTCTGGGTACCATCCGCATTGTTGACAATATCTGGATCAGCGTACTGATTATGCTGCTGTCCGCCCGGTGTTCCATATGGATGGTCAACACCCTGCGGCGTAGCTTGAGGTGTAGGTCCAGTGGGCGCGGCATGCGTAGGAGTATCCCATTGCGACTCGCCCGTAGACAGCTGAACGAAATAGTATTTCTTGCTATGAGCATCCCACTGTGGAATCCAACCTTCGGGGAGAGGAGGAGGAGCGTACGAAGGGCCTTCTTGGCCAGGCCTATTCAAATGCGCTCGTCAGCTCTCACTTCTCTACACAATGCCCAAGGAAGGAGTAAGACGCTCCTTCAAAGTACTTCAAGCAAGGGAGGGGTTCTTACGTTGCGGGGCCTGTCATGATAGCTATTTTTCTACCTCAACGATCGCAGAAATCTGCTTCGAATATTGGAGAAGAGAAACTGGGAGATAAGGAATAAAGACGAGGTCGCGAGAGTTTTGAGGTCACACACTCGCGCACACACTGAACAGTCAAGGAGGCAAGGACCTGGGAAGCTCAGCCCCCCCGCTACGCAACGAGTCAAATTCGCCCTCTCAGCCACTTCACTTTCCTGCTTGGCATTCTCATCCAGCACTTCTCTTCAGCTGAATCACGGAGGCGTATCTCTTTCCCTTTTGATCCTCATGTCTACTTCTCATTTGCTGCTTTCCCTACATTCGTTGTTTGAGAATACGTGAAGAGCCGTGAGGTTGCAATTGAAGCTCGAGCTGCCCCGCGCATCGCATGGCGTCATTATTGGCTGCCCAGGCCACTGTCACCTCACCTTACAGTGCTCAGGAGCTTAATATGCCTATATTGCACTCCTGTACATAATCAATATGGGGAGACTCTGAGACAGAGGCAGGTTGCATCCTATAGTTCTCCAGACTAGCTTCCTCTCTTCACATTCCTTAAAACCTTCATCCCACTTCCCCTTCTCTCATTTCCCCCCACCTTTCTAAACCACCTCTCACAAAGGATCCGCACACAACATTCTGTTTCACGATGGCCTCTTCTCAGGAACTGTTCTCTTCAGCTCTGGTACCTCAAAAAGTGAAGGAGATTATGCCAGATACCTGTCACATTCGACCACTCAAACGAAGCGATTTTCACAGAGGACACCTCGATGTTCTGAGAGGTCTTACTCATGTGGGTGAGATTTCTGAGACGGCATGGACAGAACGATTCGATTGGATGAAAGGGTGCAATGGTACTTATTACACTCTCGTGATCGTTGATGAGTCGAGAGGTGCCGCACAATCTATTGTGGGGACTGGTACCCTGTTCGTGGAGAAGAAATTGTGAGTTTTGAGTCAAGAGAACAAAATACGAAAGTATACTGACATCTGGACAGCCTATATGAGCTCGGAACTCAAGGCCATATCGAAGACATAGCTATTGCAGGGGATATGCAAGGCAAGAAACTGGGCATCAAGCTCATCCAAGCCTTAGACCACATCGCAAAGGAAGTTGGCTGTTACAAAGTCCGTATTCATTCAAAATTCCCAATCGCCTGCTAATATATGTTTCAGACAATCTTGGATTGTTCTCCAAAGAATGCTGCGTTCTATGAAAAGTGCGGGTATGAGAAAGCAGGGCAGGAGATGCATCATTACTATGATGCTAACGCTCAGAAACATGGTGTTTGACGAGCAGTATGAGTCTTGAATACAAGCGTTCTACGATGCGTGGCAAAAAGATGATCCGAAGACTACTTTTCAATTCGTTCTTTCTACGTTTCATTTCTTTTGCCCAGCTCACTCATATCATACCCACACCAGAATATTTTTCGTTTCTGATTGCTACACTTCTTGCTCGCCTGGGTCAAAGTCTGTCGATGAATCTGGGAGATATCTTGCTGTCAAATTTCCAACCTAGTGGTGGACGACTCAAGGCGTGGCTTTAGACGAGATAGACTCTGGCCGAAAAAGCTCTTAACATGATTGATGAGGACCCAAATCCTCTACACAACTTCAGATCCTAGGCCGACCATAGAAAGATAGTCGTCTATCAGAGGTTGAAAAACGTGCAACGTTCCATGAATGGACCCTTCTCTTTCGTGTCATGAGAGAGCTAGAAAACCAAAGTGCTAGAGGACGAAAGAACTCGAAGAGATGGGACGTCGATGAGCTTGAGCGCCGCAAGTGGTAGGACTCTTGCCTCAAACAGGAATTTTTGCGAATTGAAGCACCATGGCCGTCAAATCCATGACCAAGCTGGCCATCCTTGCGCCTTGAAGCAACCACAGGCAATGAGGGCATTCGCAGCTCCAACACTCGACTGCCAAGCTCCTTATCGTCAGGGTATTGTCCGACCTCCACAAACCCGTGAATCCGGTTCACGGCATTCAACACGATCATACTGATCACGATCTCTCATTCCCTCTACAGCCTCGTCAAGCGACGACCTCCCGAGGTACTTTCCCCATTCACTCACGTTACCTCAAACATCCAGACCCCTTCCAGCATGTAACGTTCATCCTCAAATCCTTATCTCCCTCTCCCCTCCCCAACTCACCAGATTTCCATTCGCTAGCAAAAAAAAAGTGTGTTTCACAGCCTATGCCATGTGCCTCATTGGCGCATGTCGCTCCTCCCGGCAATCTGGAAGCGGAGTAATATCGCGGTCAGAAAGTAGCAAGGGTAGCATTTGCATGCAGGAAATCTTGGCGATTATACAACTCAATACCAGCATCTTGAATCAGTCAGGTACAGTCCTACAGACAAGCTACAATGAGTTTTTTTTTTTTTGGGAGACAATATGGGAACGGAGGTTTGTGGGTAAGCATGGAGGGGTGCTTATATAGCCTAGGAAGCTCTTTTCGAAAATCATTAGTGTGTTTTGCGGATTGCTGTTCGAGCCTTTCCTTCGACGCTAGCGCGTCTTGAATGTTTCTGATTCTCTGAGTTTCTTCAATTCTAGGTGCAAGATCTGTTCACATTCGTTTTCTGACTAGCAAGCAAACATCTCACCATGTTCCTCACACTACTGCCCTCCTCAGCTTTGGGGTCTTCTCAGCCCTAGCTTAAAATACGACGACGTCTTCCATGACACACTCTCCCTCACTTGGACAGTGGAGACCGATATTCCAGTAGCCACCGACCTCAGCAATGGCCTCGCCCTTGCCCCCCCCCCCCCCCCCCCCCCCCCCCCCCCCCCCCCCCCCCCAAATGGGATTCAGCAGCCGGAGCCAATTCGACGACCAAATCACCGAACAGCTATTCTGCGATACAATTGACACTATGGCTTTGAATGGCCTGCGAGATGCCGGCTTCATCTACGTCAACCTCGACGATGGCTGGCAACACTACAAAGGCAGCCGATCACAGAATCCACTTGAACTTGATCCTGTCAAACTTCTATCTGGGATGAAAGCGCTTGCTAATTATGCGCATTCGAAAGGATTCAAACTGGGGGCTTATTCGGGGCCGAGGGATAGTACTTGTACAGGCTACACGGGGAGCCTTGGACATAAGAGGAAGATGCAAAAATGGTTGCTACATGGGGAATTGACCATTTGAAATACAACAGTTGTTGTTCCGAAGGAATCGACGCCCCGATCCCCGAAGTGCAAGTCATCGTCCTAAAAATGTCACAAGTACTTCTCTCCACCAACCGCTAATAGTCTACCACGCATGCCATTGCGGCTGGGCTAATATCTGGGAATGGGCCGCGGCTCAGGGAGCGAATCAATGGCGTATCGGACAAGATATCAGTGATTTCAACTATCCTGGGAATCGGGAGAAGTATTATTTTGATGTTTTGGATATGTTGGATCGGGGGAATAATATTACACAGTATAGTGGGCCGGGACATTGGAATGATTATGATATGTTGATTGTGGGGTTGAATGGCAATTCGAGCTAATTGGTGGGGATAGGGGCGAGTAATCTGAAGCATAGGACGCATTTTTCTATGTGGTGTATGGTGGCAAGTCCGTTGTTGATCGGGTCGGATGTGAGAACGTTATCTGCGTACGATCTTGAGACTCTTACGAATTCGGAGGTGATTGAGATCAGTCAGGATCCTATGGGACAAGCTGCCCAGGTTGTTGAAACTCAAGATGTGGATGGGAATCTGCAGGTGTATGCCAAAGAGATGACGGACGGAAGTTATGCTATTGCACTGCTGAATCGTGGACTGGTCACTGCTGAGATGAGAATCAGTGCAAGGAGAGATCTTACCATGCCTTGGGATTGGTATCGACTGAGAGATTTATGGAAGCATAAAGAGTATGGCTGTTATGATATTCCGTACACAGTCGAGGTGATGCCGCATGATGCGAAAATGCTGCGCCTGTGGCAGGTGGAGAAAAATACCACAGCTTGTATGTATTTTCAGTGAGGATAGACGAGAGGATCCAGAGTTGAGGATGTAATTAGTTGGAATATATATATGTTTTATGATATCTTGACTTCTTGATTTCACAACGCTTGAAGCTCGAGGAAAGGGTTTTAGATGAGGGTGAAGCCAGCTAATTTACCTTTTTTGGTTCTAAACCATTCTCCTTTTGGTTAGCGACTTCAGCCTGAAGCTGTTTGTGGCTTACAGGGTTCAGAGTGGGGTATGTCCGGTAGTTGGAACGACGACCCGCTTTCTCTTCTTTCATTTTTTGTACTTCACATCACCAGCATTGAATCGCCTTTTGTCCATCAGCAAATCGAATCTCAGTGAGATGCGTATGCACTGTCTTTCGGCTCAAAGACCTGGACTTTAGAGAAGCTTCCTTCTTGAACCTAAGCACCAAAGCACCTCAAACTGCGAGTCATGCTGAGCTGCTACAGTACAGCAGTAATAAGTATTTCTGCCAGCTCTTTGCTAGCCGACAAGTGGGATACACGGAGTAGGTTCCATTGCAGGCATCGTTGTTATCTCACATCCCATGCACCTCTGATCAAGGTAATATATACGATCAGCCAAAGATGAAGAACTCGCCCCCTAGCAGCATTGTTATCGCGTGGGTTTTCCTATCGCACCCATACTCAAGGTTGCAGAGCTGACTGGTCGTATCAGTCCGTGATGGGTCTTTGCTGTTCCAGAACAGTTGATAACGCTAGTTGGTTCCAAGCTATCGCTCACGCGCTGCGATTTGTTCTTTTATAAATTTCTGTCGTTGAAACTACTCGAAGCAAATATCAAGATGGGCAAACCAGAAGAAGCAGGAGTCGTTTCTGAGAGTCCTCCAGATGAGGCTGATCTTGCTGCAAAGGAGGTGTTTGGAGAGGATGCTCTTCGTGCTACCGAGAGAGAGCATGCTCTCAGCTTCTTCCAGGCTGTGAAGCTCTATCCAGCGGCGACGGGATGGTCCGCGTTCTTTTCCTTGGGTATCATCATGACAGCATTTGGTCCTCAGATTCTTGGCAGCTTGTTAGCCGAGCACACTTTCCAGAAAGACTTCGGTTGCTTGTTCGAGGGCGAGTACATCATCAGTGCTCCGTGGCAGACTGCTTTGAGTATGGGGAATCCGATCGTGGTGCTGTTCTTGTTGGATGCCCCATGGAGTGATGGGAACGCAGATGGGTATGTTCGAATCGAATTGATGTGACTCCTGCTAACTTTACAAGACATTCGCAGTGTGTGTCACGCTCACTGCATCGTTCATCTCCATGCATGAGCTCTCAGATCATGAGTTGGTAACAGTCGATGCCAAATGAGTTAGTTGCGCAGCTTCAAGATCTTGGGACTCTGCTCTTTTGATTTCTACTTCAGGGTGTGAATAATATCCAACAAGACGCTAACAACCAATCCAGTAACAGTAACGCCCAGCCATGCAAAAGATGATCCGGCTCGAATGATTAGAACACATCGACACCCACAGGTTTTCCGAACCACGTCCCAAGCTCATCAGCATCCTCCTCCTCCGCATTAAAGAAGTCTGTCAACCGACTTGTCTCATCATCTTCCTCGACCGGCCAATCGACCTTCGCCGCCAGACCCTTTAACTCCAACATATCCTTCGCAGTGCCCCAACTAAACCTACATTCAGCCCCCCACCCGAAACACGGATCCATATTCCTCTTCAGCCACCCCGTCGTCTTCGAATCAGACGGGTATCCAGACCCCCAAGTCTCCTGTCCCGCTTCTGCCATACCACTCATCTTCTCATCTCCATCTCCCTCGGGCTTTTTCACATAGCTCTCAAAAAGCACATCTAGCGCCGCATCTCTCGTTACCTTCGCACATACACTCGCTGCACTAACACAAGGATACAAACTATCCGCTTTCTTCGCAACCGTAACTTTGGCCGTAGGGAACACCCTCGCCAATTTCCTCTGATATGATTCTGGGTTCCCAATCGTATCGATATAGATCTCCTTCACGTTCACACCCCGTTTATACACTCCTTGAATCAATGCAATCGTAGCATCCATAGCCTGAGCATTCAAATTATATGTGCCAGCAGGCTTCATCATATTCGCGCCAATATCTCTCGCAGACATAACGTCTACAGCCCATCCGCACTGTGTATAAAGATCCGTCTCCGGTGTACACAGTTTCTCCATGAGATTCGAGCGTACGATTGGAGTAAGGACTTTACTGTCGTCGAAATGATGTGTGTTTCGTAATAGAGGATCGGAGAGAGGGAGAGGAAGGTAGAACAGTCCGTAAACCATGGGACCGAGGACAGGACCTCGTCCGGCTTCGTCGACGCCGAGCGCACATTCCGGACCTGGTATTGTTTTCTCGAGGGAGTCGGTGTCGGGATTGGGGATGGGTTGAAGAGAGGGTGGAACAGCAGAGTAGTGGGTGTAGGATGCGCCGGTAAAGAGGAGTTCGGGATTTACTGAGGGTGCGATGAATACGCCATCTGCGGGAGTCTCGAGGGCAACATCTTCTTCCATCTGCGAGTCTGCCATCTTGAATTTCAATTGTCGTTCTAGGGTTTTCAATCGAGTATGTCTTCTTACATTTCCAGCCTCACGTCTTCGAAATTGGAAGACGCGACGCGATTGCGCTTGGACCACCTCGTCAAAACTTCCCCCCCTTCCCCCCCTCCTCGGCTCTGCAAGACATTACTTGGCAATAATTCAGTCTCAACGGTTGCCTTACTTCACAAAGCCCGTTTCGAAGGGAAGTGGCTGAAAGGTCCCAACATGATCTCAATATGTGTCTTGAAGAGTTTCTTGAACACTGTCCTAACATGTCAAGTTGATGTTTAATTTCCCAGTAACCCCGTTTAGGACTCGTGCGGCACAGCATAATTGATGTCAAGACGACATCATAAAACTCTTTCCATTCCCCTCCTCGAAGCTATTCGCGTCATCTCTTGGCCTCTCCCGAAATGGATATCCAAAAGGCGAGACTCTCTCCAAAAATACCATTTTATCGGCTAACATTTGGCAGCCTTCAACTCCATCGGACCCGTCCATACTTTCTACCAAGAATGTCGCTTTTTGCTCCGCCCTCGCAATTTTCGCACTTGAATGCTACATAAATTGGCGGCAATTTCAAGTCCTGGCCCGCAATTCAAACTTGACAGGTGGTAAAACGAAAGGAGCTCGGGCATGACAATCCTCGAAGGAAACAGTCACGGGAAAGACGGTGAAGTCTTTCTAGATCTTTATTGCCAAGGTCAACTTTCTATCTTACGATGGAGTAGCACAACTTTGGTCGATGGTCGAAACATACTAGACGAGATACCTGCCTGCATTCGGATCCGAGTTCTGGAGAAGTTGCTTGTTTCCGGTGGCCTGCTTCTTCTTATACCGGGCATTCGATGCTCTATTGTCAGTCCTCGGGAGAGTCACATTCAAGGAGCACGCCGCTTTGCCTTCGACCTGGAGATGGAGCGATGTTATGCTCGACGTTATGAGAGGTAGGCCGGTTCCAGCGGCTGTGCTTCTTTTCGCTGCCAGTGTTCTCTTCAAGGCTCTCGGGTGGAAAATTCAAGGCAACTTCCCGTTCTTCGTGTTTATGGCACAGATCATTTCTCCCACCGTACTGTACCCACTTATACTCACGTCTCGACTACACAATCTGGCACCACTGGAGCCGGGATATTTGAGGGATGCCATTACGGAATCCGCTGCTGAAATCAACTTTCCTCTGAAAGACATCAACGTCCTGACGGGGCCTCTTGAAAGCCTCGAAAAGGGGGTGCAGTTGCTCAATTGGCCTGTGAAGACCAAAATTGCTGTCCACGAAGCCTTGTTGGAATGCTTCACCATCGATGAGATATTGGGTTTCTTGGCTTCGAGATTTGGAGACTGGAAACTTCGCGTCTCTGTAATAAACAATGTTTTCTCAATGGTGTGCAGATTCAACTATCCGAGAAAAAGACATAAACGCTGAAAACAATTTGGATCTTATTCGGCAACATTGTACCATTCATGCTCATGTTCATAAAGGACAGATCCACGTACGAGGACTTTGGATTCGTGGACAAGTATCCTATGATGGCCGGCGTCGTCTTTTTTGGTGTATCAATGGCACTGCCATGTTCTACGTGCATATACATTCAACGTAATAGACTGAGCCACACCAACTCTTTTGCTCCTGGTAAGTCTCTACCAGAATTGTATTGTCCAGACCAAGGCTGAAAGATATTGCCGTAGATAAATATGCTGCAGACAATGGAAACTTGACCAAGCTTCAAGCAGTATTGGGCAAGATTGTAGAGGCACAACAAGAAACACGGGTCGATTGGTTATTCTCTTTGTACTGGAATGGGGAAGCATCCATCTCGGAGCGATTGACAAGGTTGGAGCAGATAGCACGTGAGAAGGTTGAGAAGGAGCATACGGTCGCGTGAGAAAGAAAAGAAGATAGAGATTGTATGTCTTCTATAGTATCGCCTTTAAACGTTAGATTGTTTTGCTAGCAACAATTCATGAGGCATTTCAAGGAACCATTGCACTTAATGAATGAGTACCTATCTGCCACTGGTCATACGCGAGGCTGCCACGATGCGCAGATATGTAAAGGAAGGGACAATGAATAACCCACCTTTTAGGCGAGAACCCATGAACAAGAAAGAAAGGCTATTAGATGCCATGAAGTGCTTCAATGATTTCTGTAATTGAATTATGGCTATATTCGTTTTCATCGTATATGTCGAAGCTCACTCTGGTTGGCGAGATGCCTCGCTCGTCCGGATGCCTTGCGACGCAAGGCTGCGCGTGCCATCTTCGACTCCCTCATTCACTATCCTTCCCTTCATTCAACGCAGAACAAGAAGCGGAGGGCGAACCTGAGACAGAATTTGAACGATACTTCGAACACAAACTCGAGTCTGAACCCTCTTTCGAGGCAGAACGAATACTTGAAATTACAGCGACTGGAAACAATGTCGGACTCCGATGGAGAGTATGTCGCAGACAACAACTCTGACGACGATTTTGGCGCACATCAAGTTTCTTCTCGGCATGGCACACGCTCTACGGGACCTGTGAGAGGGCCTGCGGGATCAACTACGAGGGGCGGCGACACAAATGCGGGCACCAGCAGGAGGAGAGCTAAGTGGGAAGATATCCAGAGGAGTTGGGACAATGTCGTCGAGGGAGCTGATGGGAGCATCAATACTGCGGTTGAGAATTTAAGGGAGGCGACCAAGAGGAAAAGGTGACTTCTGCCAGTCTGCTCCAAACCTCGAGAAGTGCTGACATTCTGTTCAAGGTTATTGCGAGATACGACACCTCTACAGAGAGGTATCATTCGGCATTTGATCCTTATTATTGATCTATCCTTTGCTATGGTCGAGAAAGACATGCGGCCTACAAGATACCTCCTTACGATGCAATACGCGACCGAATTCGTTACAGAGTACTTCGAACAGAACCCTATTTCTCAGCTTGGAATAATTGGCATGCGAGATGGGATTGCGGTACGCATCAGTGATATGAGTGGGAACCCTACAGAGCACATCGAGAAATTGAAGAAGCTGCGAGACCAAGAACCTAAGGGAAATCCCAGTCTGCAGAATGCGCTTGAGGTGAGCAGGGCAGCACTATTCAATGCTCCATCTCATGGTACTCGAGAAGTCTTGATCATATTCGGAGCCTTGTTGTCTAGCGATCCCGGGGACATTCACGAGACGATAGCTTCGCTCATCACAGACCGGATACGTGTATCTGTTATTGGTCTAGCTGCACGCATTTTCATTTGCGATGAGCTATGTAAGAAAACAAATGCTGGTGATGCTAGCAACTATTCTGTTGCTACGGATGATCGAAATTTCCGGGATTTGGTCATGGCATTGTGTACACCTCCTGTAACTCGGACGAAGAAACAGTCACAATCGAGTCTCCTTATGATGGGGTTCCCATCGAGAACATCGGGGGCCGGAAAGGCCCCAAGCTTCTGTGCTTGCCATAGCAAGTTGACTCGAGGTGGCTATCTCTGCTCGAGATGTGATAGCAAGGTTTGTAGTTTGCCTGCTGAATGTCCAGCTTGTGGCCTTACACTCATTCTCTCTACGCATTTGGCGAGATCATACCATCATCTCTTCCCACTGAAGAACTGGGTTGAGGTTCCGTGGTCAGAAGCTAGGAGGTCAAAGGCTTGCTTTGCCTGTCTTTCTCCGTTCCCAGAAGTGCCCGCTGGACAGCAAAATAGTACGCACACGGATGTGGATATCAAAGCTAGCAGTGAGAGTGGGAGGTATGCTTGTGAAGTTTGTGGCAACCACTTCTGTAGGTGAATTTTGTTCTGTTTTGCTCTTCTATGACTTTTCTCTCCTCCTTTACTTCCTCTCCCTCAAATTCGATCATCTCTGACCGAATCCAGGCGTAGACTGCGACGTGATGGCCCATGAAACAGTTCATAATTGTCCAGGTAAGTCGTCTTCTTCCCCCTAATGTTTCAAGTCTCTGACATCATGAAATAGGTTGTCAGAGCGACACACGGGGTCAGGTTGAAATCGAGCAGGAGCATGCTGCTAATGGTGACGCGATGGTCATTGGGTAAACATACAATAACCGCAGGACTTGACTCGGCAAGGCGTTTGGGACAGTTGGAAGGAGCATAGCATTAGATGGCGCAAACCTGAACAGATTCAGGGGAGGCAAAAATACGAAAGTATGGACCACTTATCACGTCTCAGATAGCTCACTGCCTTGCCCATTTGTTGATGAACATTCCGCCTGGCTAAATTATGCCCCCTTAACCGACATCCTTGGGCCGAAACGACCGACTTTGTTCATTGTATTGTACGAACATTCGACAAGTCATCATTGTGCCTCCTACTTTCAGACCCGACGCATAAGGAAGGAGCGCTTCAAGGTAATCGACGTCCCTAGCAAACCTCATTCAGCCAAATGTTCACAAAGACGCCACTACAAGGCACACAGCGAGCCACTTGAATAATCTACAATCAAATCCAGTTTGATATCTTTACATCATGAACGAGAGATATCTTGTTCCATTCCGTTCCATATTCAAGACATTGGAACAAGGGGAATTTTATGGTAGAAAGCAGCGCGGTCGGGCAATAAATATTTACACAAAACACCCTCCTCCATGGAATACTAAAAAATCAAGGTAGTTGAATACCCTGAGTAAGATCGGTTGATGCTCCACCGCCTTCGGGATGTTAGTAAATATGAAGGACTTGAAGATTGGAAAGGATCACTCACCAGTACCGGTAATACCTCCCAACAAGCCCGCCAAAGGATCCGCAGCAGCTGCCCCTGTAGATGAGGCACCTTGAGCAGCAGTTCCGGTCCCAGCTGCGCCTCCAAGGAGGCCGGTCAAGGCTTCCAATTGACGCCTAAGCTTTTCTTTGGGAGGCTGAGTACCTTGGGTGAGATCACGACCTTGTGCACTTCCTGCTCCACCGGCTAAAGCTGTTAGACTTCCTTGTTTAAATAGCCATTCCTGGGATTGCTTACCTCCACCAAGAGCACCTGCTAGGGCAGAGAGAGGGTTCGCGTCAGCTACGCATTGTTAGCGTGAGATAGCTGTATTTGAGGATGTAAATTACCCCCACCAGCAGCACCTGTAGTTCCTGTCGCTCCGCCAGCTTAAGGATGTTAGTTGATGTTCGCTCTCGTGATAGAATTTCCGGAAAGAGAACCTACCTCCACCAAGGATACCCGCTAACGCGGCCAGGGGATTACCTCCAGCTTGTAAGTGTTAGCCAGGTACGACAACATCTTGAAAATATGAATTACCTGCACCAGCAGCACCCGCCCCCTTCGCTCCATCCGCAGCAGAAGCTTTCGAAGCTGTTGGCTTTCCAGCTGCGACAGTACTGTGTCACGAGTTAGCATCGTCAATCTTAGATAACAAGGAGGTTTGAAGAAGCAAAGAGCACAAAATCTGTCAGCGGTCTCAATCTCCCAGCCTCACCAGGGCTTTCTTGGTCCACGTCTTCTGAACTAGAATACCAGGTGGCCAAGGTGGTGACGCTCTACTGTTTGTAGTAGATCGGCCTGGCCATGCTTCCTCGATTGTCCTGTCAAGACTGGGAGATTGAAAATCCGACTTGATTCCCGAGGTATGAGGACAAACGGGCACAAGTCGTTTTCATGCCGGATCCACAGATAGCTGGCTCTCAACCCCTCAAACAGGAACGGCGACCAAGTATGACATAGGACTCACCCAGCAGGCTTCGAAGTCACACCAGCTCCTAAATCCCAGAAATTTCGAGTCAGTATACTTCCTACATCTCGGGGGAAATAATGGGACTGAATGTCCCAGGATCGATCGGATATTCATGTGCGTAACGATTTCTCAAGACTTACCACCAGCTGCTTTAGAAGCCGACGCTTTCGTTGCTCCTGCTCCACCAGCCACAGTCCCTGAAGCTTTTGTTGCAGCAGCCGCCCCAGCACCACCAGCAGCCTTGGTTACTGAAGCTTTTACGGATGTTGCTTTAGCCCCGCCTGCCACAGTACCACTTGCTTTAGCAACAGTTGCTCCAGCTGCACCCGCTGCCTTCGATGCTGATGTCTTTGGCGCGGCACCTCCTGCCACGGTCCCGCTCGCTTTCGAAGCCGCACTATAATTCATATGAGCGACGATGAGCGACGATGAGACAGGATTATATGAAGATTCGTACTTACCCCGCAGCAGGGTCCGCCGCAGCGTCATCTTCTCTTCTGTAGAGGTAGTCCCTTCCAACGTTCACGGTACCGATCTTGGCAACCGGCTCTAATGGACCTCTCTTCTGAACCAAATCCACAGGAGCCGCATACGCCGTAGTAGCAAGTGCGACCAGCGCGCAAGAAAAGAAAGTCTGTCCACGCATGTTGTGCGAAATACCAGATAACTTTAAAAGAGTTCTATGAAATATTAAACAATGGAACGTCAAGTCTAGTAGAAGTATAAAGAGGAGAGAAGAAAAGGCAAGGGACACCGCGGGAAAGAGCCTCTCTTGTAGCAATGACAGGTATCTAAAATAAGATCGACGGGAACAATCAGATCAGCGAAAATCCGGAGACATCCCGGATGCTCCCCTCAAACAAAGTCCGGTTGAGCTGTCGATCAATCGGATTCTCTTGGCCTGGGGAGCAGTGACATGTTTTCTATACTGGGAATGATGTCTAGACGTGCTCGCATTAAATCGCAAAAATATCATTAGGTGGGAGGCAATGATCGCTGTGTTTCGACGAAAGACGGATTGACGAGAAGGGAAACAGGCGGACCGTTGTTTGAACAATAGCCAGTCAGCAGCGAGTATGAAAAAGCCTCGCTCTCGGGATCAATTAAACGGTTGAGCGGCTGTGACAACTCATGATCGAAACAGCTTGTTTCTGACCGGCCACGCTCCCCTCCGAGGCAACTAATGACATTCTTTTAAGCTTTTCAGCTCAAGATCAAACGAACTTTGTAGCAAAACATACGAGAGCTACAACCGACGATGTCAGTGGAGCTAAGACTCTCCAACATGAAATAACCATAAACTACTGCAAGGTTGTTGCATGACATTTGTCTGTGCGGAATGATGTGCCGAAACGATGATCCGTTTAGAGTTGCGACCCAAGATCGCTTCGTGTCGCTCGACGAGTCAAAACTCGGGTCAATGCACGATTTCAGCCTCATGTTCGAAACTTCTAGCCCACTACTTGTGGGAGAAGTTGTAGGAGTCCTTGCGATGGAATCCCTACATTTTTACGTCAACCGGAGAGTTTTGGGATTCTCCGCTGTCAAAGTTACACGGGAGACATAAGTGAAAGAAGCCAAAAGAGTATGGAAGAAAGAGTTTCCAACGGCAAGCATGCCGTAACTCCCAAGATGAGAAAAGAACGATTCAATCCACGTTCATTCCCAGCCAAGCAAAGAAACCACGACTCCCCCTTCGCCTCACCTATGCGTTTGGCAGCTAGAAATCACTTGACACGTTCGAGAAACAGAAGCCTCATATATCGTGAAAATTATTAACGTCGACATGCTATGCCAGCCTACTCTACAGAAGAAACAATCGCTAGCCATGTGAATATACAGACACACCAGCCTAGAAACCGAAGGGGTTTTGAGGAGCTGTGAAGAGTCAGTAAAAATCGGGTTTTGAGCATGTAAGAGAGACTTACTAGCTTGAGACAGGTTTGCTCTACGCCCTGTAGCCTGAGGCATGAGCTTCTTGGTGTCTCCTGAAACCCCAAATCTCACAGGTGGTGGAGGTCCAGTCTTCTGAGGTACCAATGGCTGCAATGAGTGCTGCTGAGGAATAGGAGGAACCGGGGGAGGATTGAAGGAGGATTGAAATCCATTTTGCGGTTGAGTACCCGTCTGTTGGGGTTGTAAAGGCGGAGGGAGGAACGAATTGATTCCAGTAGGTTGGGGAAATTGCTGCTGAGGGAAAGAGCTTTGGAAGCCTGTAGGTTGTGGTTGAATTGCGGAGAACTGCTGAGGTCGTGGATCCGCAAATGGCCCACCACCATTATTCATACCAGTGTTCATGAAGTTCTGTTGTGGTATGCTAGTCTGCGTAGGGTACTGGAAGCCACCATTTTGCTGCATACCAGGGTTGAACTGGTTGAAGTTCTGCGGCTGCTGTTGCTGGTTTGGGAACATCTGCGGGGTTTGACCGTTGAAATTTTGCGGATTTTGAGGTCCATTGAAACCAGGATACTGCTGCTGCATTCTCATATCGTTCAGACTCTGGCCTGGAGGAGCAATTTGCTGCTGATAACCAGCGGAATTTTGCATCCCAGTGGTTTGGGGTTGCAAAGGTGGCAAGGAGAAAGCACTTTGTTGATTCGCGTTGGGTGCAGACAAGGGTCTGCTTGGAGGGGCGGGAATCATGAGATTGCCCTGACTCTGAAATTGTGGTGGTGGAGCTGGTCGCTGACGTGCAATATTCAGACCAGAGTTCATTTGGTTCATCTGGTTGAACTGCGGATTCATTGCCCCGGTCTGCTGAGGCGGTAACCCTGTCTGTTGTTGAGGTACACCAGTTTGTTGATTGCCAATGCCAGCAAAAATGGACGGTGTCACTGGTGGAGGCTGAGGAGCTTGTTGCTGCTGTTGTGGGGGTGGTTGAGGAGGAGCAGTAGGTTGTGCCTTGACCGGCTCGAGTGGCTGTGATAGAAGCGAAAGTTCTTGCATTCCACCGGTCAAAGTAGGGGCTGCTGGGGTTGGTGCAGGCACTGACTGTGGAGATTGACTTGTATTTGCTGGGGGAGGCTGCTTTGAAGGCTTCACGTCCCAAGCATCATCATCAAATCCACCTCTGACCGGATCCTTTTGAGTAGGCGCCGAAACGGATGCGAGAGGGGTTGCCACACCTTCTTGCTTCTTCTCCTTCGGCTCTTGCTTGAAAGCATCTGGATCTACGGTGTCATTCGTCTGGACGGCAGGTGCTGGGCGTCCTTTGCGTGTGTTGTTCTTTAATGTCCCACCTGGACCTGAGAACAACCCACCAGATGATTCACCGTCGATGACTTCTTCTCCGCCAAAGCTTACATTCCGCTTCGCTCCAGCTCGGTTGTACTTCTTGTCCAAAAATCGCATGACCTTAATAATATCACCCTCTCTCAGCCCAAGAGTTCGGAGAACAGTAGCGTCAATGTCGGGTAAGACGCTCTCGTCCATAGAATCTCGGTTGAATGCCTGTGCATACCTCTCGCAGAGGCCAACAGCAACATCGCAAGAAAGGAAAAATTGAAACCAATCGTACTCGGGCTTCGCAGGCGCGCGCTCGATGGTAGCACCAGCACCACTACCATTGCTCGTATCCCTGAGTCTGTCTTGCTGCCTAGCTCGCTGTTTCTTTATATCTGAAAGTGGCTTGTCTTCATCAAGGGATATTCCCGTGATATTCTCCACATACTCCAAGTCTTCAACAGACATTTTAGAAACCGGTACAGCGATTTTCACGCCATTCATCTTATGGAGATTGATCTTTCCATCTTTCAACGCTAGGAATTGAGCTTCAACGCTGAAAGATTTCGATCGATCGGTCCATGTCCGTACTTTCGTAGGATCAGGTTCTAGAATTGTTAGAATGAGATCCGACATCGGATTAACACAACTTACTTGATTTCGAGGATCTCGAAGACGTATCTTGTCGACCGTCATTTCTGCTTCTCTGCTGACCATGATTGTTACTACTGTCTCGCGCCGATAAACTGCTGCCCCTTTCGGGTAATCGCATTCCAGGGCCTACCTCTGACCCTCTCGACTCCTCCTCTCTGCGTGCTGCTTTCAAAGACTCCTTCGCCAAGCGCTCCTCCTCAAGTCGGTTCTGTTCGATGAGTGATTTCCCAGCGTTCACACCAGAATTGCTGCTCGTGTTGACCGTTCCGGTAATCTCGATATAGCTGCTTGGCACAACTCCTTCCTTGCCATTTCGAAGTCGCCGTACCTGCCACCATTCCTCGCTCTTGGTATCGTCAATGATAATAACCTCATCACCCACTGCAACCGTGACCTCGTCGTCTCCTTGTGCCATGAAATCGTAAAGAACTTGTCCCTTCCTCTGCGATAATCCAGAGCCTGCCATAATAATCTCTCGAAGCCCTCCTGCTCGCACCGCGCCTGCGAGTTCTCCCAGGGCGCTTACGATCTCCTCTGCCGTGTCCTTGGCTCCAGCATGGAAATCAATACTTTTGCTTGGCTTCACGAGCTCCATGAAGATGTGCTTCCCCTCGATCGAGTAATGCGTCATTTGATCTGCCATCCATTTCTGCTCTGGTCCATCCCTAGCCTTCTCAGGAGCAATCAAAATGACACCTGTCGCAGTGTTGATGCCAAGCGTTGTAGGCATCTTCTTCCTCTTGCCCATAACCTCAACCATCTCATTGATGTTGTACATGTGGAAACCACCTTGTGCATGGCTCGCGACCTCATCGTCAATACTTCGGTTGAAGCTGGCTCTGTTGTATGGCGGTGATGCTTGTGGTCCCCCAGACGATGACGGCGCTCTCATGGGAATCTGCGTTTCGATGGGTTCTGGAGGCCTAGCTATGGACCCTGGGCGAGCCGGCATAGAAGGAGGGGGTCCCTCATCCTCATCAGATGCTTCTGGTGTGAACTGTGGTGGAGGAGCTCGAGGTGCTGGAGCAGAAGCCTTCCGCTGATTTAAGACGCTTGCCAATGATGCAGCCGGGTTAAAGCTAGGTGATTGAGGCGATGGAGGTGACGGTGTAGGCTTCTCTTCTTCCTCCACTGCTGCAGGTCGTCTAGGTAGGCTTGGCGGTGCTGGAGTTGAAGCAGGAGCCTCATCTGCGAGTTCAATGTAGTTGGCTGGCGCAAACCCATATTCTCCATCAAGTCCTACCAGTATCCAATCTGGGTCTGAGGTATCAAAAACTTCGAGTTGTGCATCTTCCGTAAAGGATAGTTCCTCGTCCGTTTGTCTGGTATAATCGTAGAGAGCGCGAGCGTGCGCCGCTGGCTCAGCCTGTTTCTCAATTAGCGTCCACATCTTCCGGTTTGTCATCGCAGATTCTCGAACACATGATGGCACATAGAAGCAGCAGTAGATATAACACAACAGGACCAAGGCAGATGTATAAACCAGCAACAACACAGAGCAGCCAAGCAGGCACGTACCTCTTCAACATAGTTATTGGGTATCAAACCAACAGGTTCGTCGTCATCGTCACCAGAAGCCTTCTTCTTTGCCCTCCACCAGTCGTCCTCTCCACTCTTCTCGAGGACGTAGAGGATGTCCCCCTCAGAGATCGCAAGCTCCGACTCGCCTTGGGGCACGTAATCGTATATTGCCTTGTAAACGCCGAGGAAACCCATCTTCAGCACCGACAACTGGCAGAGGCCAGGAAACCCTCGTGATAATTCAAGGTGGTTATTGTCCTGCGAACCGTTCTTTATCAAATAGCCCCATGTAATTTCGGGAGGTCCGTTCCAAGCTCGAGGCCGCGATTCCGGGCTACCACGAAATCAAAAGCTTATATCGATGGGTCCTAGCAGATACGAGGCGTCGACAGAGTCTAGACGGAGGCTGATTAAGCAACTTGCTGCCGGCGAGAAAGGTTCGTGTAGGTCGTAGGGGATGAGAGCTGTAACGATGTTGTAGATTTCCACGATAGTATCAACGTCTAAACTAGCGAATCTCGGTGGCGGGCTTCGTTTAGGTGGAATCGCTTCACTTCCCAGATGACCTCACACTAAGGACCCAATATATTTTTCTGCTAGGATCTGTTTGCAAAAGTCTTGTAGTAGGACATTTATTCACACTTTTCTAGTTTAATTGACGATACATGTCGCTATCATTGGAGCTTTAAGTCATGCTAACTCCTTCTCTCGCGCAGCACGAGCAATTTCCGGCTCACTGCATTGGATCATGCATGAGGTGTGTCAAAGTGCCATTCAGTAACAACTCCCTGCCATTGCATACAAAGCCTCGGCATTAGAAAGTATATCTAAAGTTCATCGTCCGTTCAAGCAACATTTTTCCTTTGCTCTGTTTATTGTTCGCGTACCAGAAATGCATCGAGAACACTATCACGATGCCAATAATCAGAATGTGTGAGCCAATGCTCACCCAAATCGCTGTCATATATCTCGGCGCTTCCTTTTGTCTCACAATGAAGCTGCCTGCTATTCCTCCAAGCCCATTGCAAGCGGTGATGGCTGCAGCAAACGTTGCTCTCTTCCATTGGCCTATAAAAGTCAGAGAAAACTTGCCAAAATTGCCAGGCAACTTACCAACTATGTTCGAGGTCTGATAGGCAGTCATTGCCGCCCAGTTCGAGACATAGGCTCCAGTTGCAAGATAGGTTCCAACATAGCGGACTGTCACCTGAGACGAAAAGCCAAGCATGCTGAATCCTACAATAGTGCAGACGCAGTTGAAGGTGATGACGAGTCCACGCAACTGGTAGTAGTCTCCCACGATCGAAGAGAGGACGACCGGAATAACTGCGTAGAAGTATGGAGGAGCCGAAAGCAAAATTGCCTGATCCTCGGAGAAGCCCATTCCAGATTGAAGAATGATAGGTAGGAAGTACGAGAGACTGGTCGAGACGAGGTTCAGGCAGAAGTATAAGGAGCAGAAGCCGTACAACATAGGATTTGTGAAGTGCATGAGGCAATGCCGCCAAGAGAACTCTTCGACCTTTACGTCTCCACGGTCGTCTTGGACGCGAGCAGTGGCCAAGTCCTGCTCTTCAAGACTCAAGAAGTGGAAGCTTTTCTGGGCGTTGTCAGGAAACTCTGGGATCCAGAAATAAGTAGCGACGCCAACAACTGACTCTAAGTCAGCGCCTGATTATTGTATGTTACGGGACAGCTTTACCAATGGCGATTAATCCTTGGACGAGAAACATCCATCTCCATCCTGCAAGGCCTCCTTTCCCGTTCAAATGGTTGAGGCCGAAGTTCAAGAAGCCTCCCAGACCAACAACAGTCACCTCTCCAGATTGGAGAAACGCAAATCTTAATTGCTGTTCCTTCCTGGTGTACCATGTACTAATCAGATAGCTCAGCCCTGGAAAGATAGCGCTCTGAGCAATACCAAGCAGGATTCTCAGTCCTACCATCTGCGTCCAGGTGGTTATAAATGCTGTGCACTATCCTCTAATCAACACCTCTTCTCCAACAGACATACAAGACTCCCACTCACCATAGTAATAATTCCAAACGCGACAGTTGTACACCCAAACATAACTCTGGGTCCCAGTGCTCTCACCAACAACGTCGCCGGAAGCTGAAAGGTGACGCTAGCAACAGTATACACCAAAATCGACACCGAATACCGATTTCCCTCCCCAAGACCCAAATCCTCAAAGATACTCGTCACACTGGCACTTGAGATAATTCCTGAGTCCAATAGATTGAGACTGCAAAGGATACCGGCAATAGTACACAATCGCCAATCGATCTTTCTCACCAATCTTCGCTCCAAAGCTGTGAGCTCCTCCACTGAAGCTTCTTCTTCTCTTTCGCCATTTTGATCAGGATGGACGCTCGTTTGCGTGCCGCCGGCGAGGAAAGTGTATTTTGAGTCCGAGTCTTGATCTTTGACTCTTTCTTCTTCTCTCACAGCTTGGTGATTTTCATCCCGGGATGTCGCCATCGTGTCCCACTCTCTCAAAATCAACTCTGATTCCCAGACGAAATTCACAATCCCATCACCATCCCTCGGATGAAACTGGAATATTAAAAAGGACGTATGAGAGCAGGTTTAGAAAGAAAGAAACAATAAAGTTTTCAGGAAAGTATGCTCCAAACTACCTTCCTTCCTCTTCCATCGAAGTCCTTAATCAATTGCATTATCTTAGCCTTACACAGCGACCCTCGGCCCCGCACTATGCTTGTGCGAGTCATTAATCAATAATCACTTCTATCGGATGACAAACCCGACGATGACGGCAACTGAACCTTGTAGTGAAGATCATCTTCGCATTTTTTCGTGCTTGGTTGCTGCAAGTTCCCCTCCTCGGCTCCGAAGCTTATGCTGCGATGTCGGTTGCTTGTTCCGCACTTTGAAATTCCGATAATCCTCCATTATGAATACCGACATTTTGGTGGACTTGGCGGGCAAAGAAGGTTCAGAGAAGCCAGGAAGTATTCAAATCCACTTCAAAAATGTCCGGCAGGATATTGAGTTCGCTCATGTCGGGGGAGTTGGAATTGACGGACATTTTATCCATAGTCAAGCACACGTTCACAGCACCTGGGCATGAACTCTCCATACTCATACATTTCTACATTCGCACGCCCGAGAGCGAGCAAATCGGGTATACATCTACTCCCAAACTCTATTACGAACCAATCTATTTTACCGCTCTCATTGAACCTCATCGCTGCTCAAACCAAAAGTCATATCTAGTAACGCCCGCGATACTATCCCTAGCATTCTGATCGAAGAGAAGTCAGCCTAATCATCCATGCCACCAGCTTCCTCATATTCCCTATCACTGTCCTCCCGTTCCTCATCCGCTTCCTCCTCTCTTTCCTCAACCGCCCCATCCATCGATGGTTCTACACCTCTACTCTTCCATGTCCCCGTGGTGCTCTTCCTCGAAGTCCCGGCACTGGCAATATCATCCGTCTCACTCATACTGCCCCTCTTCACCAAACTGTCCCGTCTCTGAGTCCTGCTCACGACGCCGGGGAAAATCCTCGGCTCGCTTCCCGATAGATGCATATCACCGAATGCTTCCACCGGCCAAGAAGTCTCTCTGGTCAGACCCTGCAGATTCGGTGAAGTTACATTGGTGGAATTCGCACGTGTGTGGTCACGAGAAGAAGCGGGTTGTGATTGATGTCCATCCCGCCCCATGTTTTGCGACTCCATGTGGACTTGAGAAAGAGAGTGCGGGATACGAGCAGCCTGAGCAGGGAATTGCTGGTACGGTGCTTGAGAGCTCGACGAGTCTAGGTGCATTGTGCTAGATGAAGCATTGGTCTTCAGAGAAGATGTGGGCGATGCTGATCGGTGTTGAGGCGCGTACGGTAACTGTGACACGGTACTTGCTGACGCTGGAGTTGGTGTTGCGGCTGCCGTATATCGTGCAATCCTGTCATTGTGAGTTGATGGTCTGCAATTTCTTAAGAGAAACTTACATTACGAGCTCCTGCAATACGGTCTCATGCCTAAAACCCTCACGAATGTTTGGCACATTACTCTTCGCCATGGTGTTTCCTTTGACCCCAGGCAGGTGATAATCTGGACCAAGCCATCTTTGTTTGACAGTATGTTCGAAGCCACTCTGCTTGACCGAATTCTTCGCAAGCTCACACATATCAACAGCACTCAGCTTGTAGATCTGCGCAGCCACCGAATACTCCTCAATCAAAGGCTCTTTCGTGAAAGCGAATTGGAGGGGATCGTCGGTTGACAATGAGACATTCAAACCTCTCTTGAAATACTGCAAGAACGGATTCCTCTCATATGCCAAGAATAATGCATTATTGCTGAGAGGAGACATCGCGACGCCAATTTGCTCCAGGTAGAAGATGTATTGCAAGAGCGGTACCTTTCGAAGTAGTAGCCCATGACTGATGCTATGACAGCACAGCACGGCAGCTGCCAAATGGTCGGTATCACCAGCCTCTCCGCAATGAGGACGCAACACAAAAGTGTTGAACCCTCGCTGCTTTCGCCAGACATTCAATGATGACATGTTTGCGAAGATGTAATAGATCCAGTAGCTATAAGGAGGATTCTGCTTCGAGTCCCACACCTTTGGCACCGGGAACTTTCTGAATAGTCGTCGTTCTGCTTTACTCTCATCATCAACACTGTCGAAACCAATGACTCTCTGCAGAAAAATGTGGAGCTTTGGATGGCTCGAAGGATCCTTCGTCACCTCGAACAGAGGTTGGAAGAGGTTCACAATGACTTCCTCAAAATTCTCCATCAATCCACTGGATTTGTAGACATCGAATAGACGAGGAACCTGAATCAACCATCGAATGTTGTGAGAGAAGAGCTTATTGTCGACGACCCATGCTGCAAGCTTGTCCCATTCGTCGATAGCTCGTCCATAAATCGAGATACGCCACTCAGCCATCTGATATTTGCTGGACTCGAGATCTGAAATGACCTCTTTCGTGATTTCCGCTAGGTATCTACCATTGATGAAATTGTCCGTCTTGAGGAAGATTGTTCTCAATCTGGATTCTCCAATTGGATTATACTTCAGATTGAACTTGTCGAATCTGTGGAAGGAGTCGGTATGAGCCTGTACAAAATTAGTCAGAGCATACGAGTTCAATTTATTGAACTCACATGCATATCAAGCGTGTCGATACTAAGATCATACGCTGTCAAATTGATACTCTGGAACACCTGCTCTAATGTGAGATGCTTCCCATCTCTGAACATGACAACCTCATCTGGACACTTCTTCATCTTGCTTTTAATGAATCTGAGCAAATGCTTCTGATTCATGCATGCCGAATGATGAACGTGAGTATCAACCTTTCTGACATTATAGAAGTCTCTGTGGGGCACCCTCTTGCTGTCTGCCATCTCCTGGTATTCATTGAGTAGCACATACAGATTGAATTTGCCCTCGAGATACTGCAATCTTCGGAAGGCAAAACTCTTGCTTGGGCCGTCGGAGGAAACGTTCAAGATGTCTTCTAGATCCATGTAAAACTCTCGTAGCGTGGGAATGTTGACTACTGGAGTGTCTAGCTCCTCTGCTTTCGAATTTTCGTAGATCTGATACACACCGTTACCATCAAGCTTGAAGCTCATCTCACCAGGCCCAGGAACAGGCAGAAGATCATCAATGTCGAAGTCTTCACCGATGTCTTGGCCAGGTTTTCGCTTCTTCTTCTGAGGCTTAGGGATGTGTGGACTATGAGGTGTCTGAGGAGTACTCATAGAACTGAAGTTCCTGCTGTGATCACCATCTCTCGTCCTAGGACTTTCCAACGGCGGTAGAACCATGCTATTCGCCATACTGTTGCTTTGGCTATTCTTGCCATTTGTGGTACTTGGACCTGCTTTATTCTGTTCGTCATACCAAGCAGGTTCAGGTGGTGGAGGGTAGATGTTCCAATTAGGATCGTCCTTCGGGTTGTCTCCATCGCTCTGCAAAGACAAACGGATGTACTTGTGTCGAAGATCCAAGACCTTCTGAATATTGGTGTATATTGTGCTGAGCTCGGACGTAATGTTTGCATCGTTGGCAGCAAGACCTCCGGCACCATTCCCAACTCCGATTCCTGCCCCAGCTCCATGCAGACCTTGAGTTTCTAAGAAGGGCTTATGCTCGTGAGGTAGACCTGGGTGTGCTGCATGATCTCTAGCTTCTTGATCTGCTCGAACGAGAGATTCCGTTCGAGGAATCATCAGAGGGCTATTCTTGAAGGAATTTGAGGCGGCTATCGAAGGTTCTTGTATGGTATTGCTTTCCGGATGCTTTGACATATCAGCCAGTCCAATAGGGTATGAAGGTTTGTATTTGCCAGAGCTACAATAGTCAGCCAAGTTAGCCTACAGGAAGCAGCAGAATATTACCTTTGTGTAACATGCTGTCCACTTTTTATAGAGTTTATACTACCGGACCTCTTCAATCCAGCTTGATCCGCCTCGAAGAAGCTTGACACCGACCTTGGGACGAGAACAGGACTTCCGCGAGGAGAACTTTGTGAAGCACCCCAATTGCTGCCACCAGTCTTCTGAGCCTCCAATTGGCTTCGCTGATAGAATAGCTTCGCATCTGCTTGGCTCAACTGCTTCTCAGCAGCGTAGTCGTAGTATGCCGTCTTCCTCTGGATGTCTCGAGGGAGCATACCCTCTTGGGTATCGGAGGGCGTACTCGTCGCAGGTGTCTCATCTGCCATGATGGCAGCTTCTGGCAGTGCTGCGTCTTCTTTGTCTTCTCTTTCGTCCCAAGAATCTTCCGATCCTATCCCCGTGCGACCTGTCTCGTGGCTCATCTTGTAGTCATCTTCTCCATCTTCAGATAAATGGTCCGGATGTATCGCTGTTGAAAGCCCCAAATTTGGGGAATTGCCTTCAGAGAAAAGATCGCGGGACGTGGTTCCTGAGAAAATGTATATCAGTCGGTGGAGACTTTAAGTTAGGAATTCTAGGCAAGTTTTGGTTGCGGGGCACATTTTGGTGGAGCTCATAGCTTACTTACCAGGAGCCATGGTGACCTCGACTTAGGAAATCTTCACGCAGTATCGATTGATATGTCGTGGTGTGGGTGATGAAAAGTAATTGGAAGGCTGAACAAAGAGCATTGACACGTCAAGTTATTATCATTGTCCGAGTTGTTGATTTCTGGGAGTCACAAAGTAAGAGCTAGTTTCTTTGAGCTCAAGAGATGACGGGCAATTCGCCTATTATTGCTCCCCGCGCCAACACGTGAAAAAGCAATAACGTTCAGGATCATAATCTCTTCTTATCATTGGCACATGTTCCGGGTTGACTTTACACTATCCTACTTTTCCATTCCCAACACTAGCTCTATGTCTGGCCCTACCAGAACCCTTGGATCCTTCTAAACCGTACATGCCGCCTGCGAAGAATACGATGAAAGCCCCAATTAATGTCCCAGGTGAAAGCCTGTTTCCAAACAGCCATATGCTCAATAACAGACTGACCAGCTTCCTGACATTCAACACAATTGTGACCGTCAGTGCCGAGGCAGCAGAAGCAAGTAGGTTCACACCTCGAATGCAAGCATACTGAGTCAACACATTCATGACGAGGTACACAAGCTGACTCGGGATCTGAACGGTATCCAATCCCTTCTGAAACTCTGGCGGCAGGTTCGAAATCTGATCATAGACGGGTAGACCTAGCGGAGGAGAGGCAGCCAATTTCAAGAATTGTCTTCTCATTGACGGCAAGAAAGGTATGAAAAGCGGCAGAGCCAGAAGGTGCGAGTAGAAGAGATTCTCTCTCCAATGCGGCCCATATGCTTTGTACGTCTCCTCGGTATACAAGCCCATGATAGCCGAGAGAACTTGAGCAACGAATAGTACGACAAGCCCAGTGCTGAATGCGGGCCGTTCTTCAGACGTTGCAATATCTTTCTATATCATTATTAGCCTTTAGTCTTAATAATTTTCTTTTATGGTCCGTACTTTGGATTGCTGATCCGACCATGCCGCGACAATCACGCCAATTGTCAGAAGAGTAACCGCAACGACCTGCAATCTGCTGAATCGCTTTCCCCAGATATACCCCGCAATCAGAGTAGTAATGCTGCCGCCGGATCGCAGAATAATATGTATTGGGACCGATATGTTGTAGCTAAATGCGTGATTGTTGAGGACGTTTATGGTGAAGAATAGTAGGATATTTATGATCCAGCGCTTTATAGGTACATGGTTCGGCGTGAGGAAGAAAGGGGGTCGATTCTTGTCGAATTGAGAGAAGTATCCAGTAGTGGCCACGAAGATGAATTGGACGAAAGTCAAAAGAGTTCCTGTATTTCCTTAGCATTTGTTTGGGAAATCCCCCCTTGCATGACATACCGCTGTCTGGTTCAACACTTCAAGAAGGGTTAGCCTAGCCTTTCCAATGCCAGTGTTGCATAACTTACTTCACAATAGCTTCCAGTGCGAAAACCTGAAGTCGATATAAGCCACTCTTCTATATTCCCAGCTCATCCTAGACCAGCATTACTCACATTGGAGCAGCAACCTCCAAATATCAGCCCAAGCATAGCACCAACTGCCAGCCATTGTGGAATTGTTTCGATAAATATGCGCCCAAGCAACCCCATCATTCTCGAGGACGCCGGTCGCGGATCGTCTATGCCATACATTTCTGCCTTTTCCAAGGATGGGCGCGCGTCAATAACCTTCGGGGTCATGACATCGCCATCAGTCGTCGAAGCTTGAAGCTTTTGTAGGGTCGACCGCCGGCGAGGGACTGTCATGGGGCTCGACTGGTTACTGCTGGAGTTAGCTCTGCGTTTTTGAGCCATTCGAGGTCTGCTGCCGCAACTGCGCGGGTCGAGGCCAGGCAGTATATTTTGCATAAAAGGAGTCGCGAGCTGCTGACACGTAGATGAACAGAGGACAACACGGTCCCTCCGTGCTGACTAGGACTTACTTTTAACAGTGTGATATCACACTAGACTAAGGCACAATGCCGAAGTAAGTTAGATATCTGAAAGAACAAGCAGGCAGGAAAATGGCAAATTTGATCATCCAGCATCATAGGCAGGTGCTCATTCGATGAGGGGACTTGATCCTGGGCGATGCTGTGAGGTGTGGCCGGTAATAATGGTGCAAGGTGCAAGTGTCTAGGGTGGTTCAACTTCGGCAATGGATGACACGCAGCCGGCTGTGGCTTGAGGGAAAAACAGGCACAAAATTCCGAGCTTAGGAGGCCTGGAAAGGGGAAGGTCACATCAAAAATATGCTTAAATCTTTTCGGGGGTGCTGCCATTGCGTGCTGCGGGTCCAAGGGTATGCGCGATGCAGGTGCCACAAGATATCGAACATGATAACCCGGAAGGTCTGGGCCAAATGTCTTAGAGGAAAGGCGTACTGGGACATTGCTTTGACAAACAGATTGCGGTGTTGATGACAAGGATCAAGTTTGGCAGTTTTGGCTTGATGCGGACTTCTTCGTAACCACTGCAAGCATCTCCTTTTCTTCACTCAGACCGCTTCATTGACCGCCTGATTGACCCCTCGCATCTCAGAAACACCTTCGTACTATTGAAATCTCTTGCATTATTCATCTGAGCGTGAACTAGTTTACCTGATCGCTGAAAACCTTGCCGAAGTGACAACCTGCAAGCTGACATCTCTAAGGACTACTTCCATAGGGAGTCAGTAAACTGCAGAATAAATCAGTTCCCAGCGGTCAGGATAACTGCCTCCACTCAATAGTCATCCCAACCAGTCTCTTCCATATGGCTTGTGGCATCTACTCGCCATCCATGATATTGTTTCGTTTCTCATGACCGACAATGCCCAGAATGCAAACTGAACTGGGAACCCTGCGGCCGTAGGCCTGGTGATGCCGCAGCTAGCCATGTATAAACGCCGATAGAATGACCAAGAGATCTCTTTCGCAGAGCAACAAGTCTACAGTGCTGAGAAGACGAAAAGCTACGAGATGTTAGCAAGGTTCCAACACAAATTCAAAGTGACTTACGTTATTGGTTGCTGCAATGGCAATGCTGTCTTCAAATGGATGCCAGCTCATATGCAGAATCTTCTTATTGAAGTCGATCTGATCCGCATCGGTCTCCTTTCTCATCCGACCCCCTTGACCAGACACCCCAGCTGCAGGACTTCCAGCTCTCGAGCCACCTTTCTTGCCGCCATTGGTAGCTGTGGGGCTTGTAGAGGAGTTGATAGGTGTCGGCACACCGACCTTCTTAGCCTTGAATGCCGATTTGTCGGCCTGGAGAACAACTTCGACTTCTTTATCTGGATCCGAAGGATAGATCATGAAGTTATTGTTATAACTACCAGTCATGACATTCTTAGCATCTCCAGAGAAGACAACCTCGAATTTATCGAAGATGCTGTCATTCTCGTAAGTATCGCATAGACGAGGCCGAAGGTGTTCATGGATAGGAATTGTCTTGACTGGTTGTCTCTCCATGTTGACGTCCCAGATCTTGACAGTTAGGTAATCACGTGAAAGTATATAGCGACCATCATGAGAGAATCGGACATCAGATATGGACGATATGATCTCTGAGAAGAAAGAACGTGCAGAAGGGTCTTCCTCTTGCTCGAATTCTATAAGACAAAAGGGTTAACTCAAGATACGATAATGTTAGCAACGGAAAGGATCACTTACGTTTTGCATGTTGATCGCAAAGAGCGCTCTCTCTCATATCCGCAAGCTTGATGGTACCTTTCGAACTTGCATACATGAACCAATTGCAGCTCTGTGGGTGGAACTCTGCAGCCGTGATAACTTCTGTCAACTCCTCCATATTCGCTGGCTTGATATCGACGATATTGAAGCTCTGGTCCTGAATATTCAAGTTCCAGAGGTTTATTCGTAGGTCATCACTACTGATGAAGGTCTCTCCATCGCTGTTCACCGAGATGCTGTTGATGTGATATGCGTGAGCGTTGGCATACGTTCGACGAGGCACAGCAGCCACGACAGTATCATGATGTGTGAGGCGGGGTAATTTGAGGTCGTGAGCACTATTGAAGTGGACGCTAGAGATGGGTCGGACAGCACCGCCACCTCCTGCAGCATTCCCAGGAGTCAGGTCGTGTGAGAGGTTGTTTTCTGCCACGACTTTGAGAGACTTCTCGAAAACTTTCCATAGCTTGATGGTCTTGTCATTCGTCGAAAGGAGATAGTGTGACGCATTTTGTCTCCTGCACCATTTGATCTTATTGATCTTTTCTTCTATCTCGAGGGATTTAAGGTAGTCGAATTCGGGTTCGTGAGATTGGAATTCGGTATGGAATTTGTACTCGCAAGTTTTTTTCTGAAACCAAAACGTTAGCCTGTACCAGGAAAATAGTTCGCAGATCCGCAATATACATACTGTCTCGTTCCTCTCAAATAACACAACTCGCCCTCCCTTGTCTCCAGTTGCCAGGTAATTGCCGGTATGGTCAAATTCGACAGTGGAAATGATATCCGCTGCCGTCATAATGCGTCAGCATCACGTAACTGCCAGAGCAACAATAATATCCAGAATTTTGATGGCATATAGACAATGCTCTGTGTATGGGAACTCTGCTACGAACCTTCAGTGATATCTTCCACATCGCCCTTGTCGCCAAAACATCTGATTACATATGTTAGCTATTATTCAAGACGCACTCTGCCTGGCGCAAACTTGCGCCAGTATTGCATAGACCAAAGAGAAAAGGCCGCAGAGCAACACTGAATACCAAAGATGACGCGGGATAACTGACTGTGTGAACTTCCAAGTTGGAGAGTTCGGTTCCCCTTCTACCATCTTTTACAGCCCGGTGGACGAGAAGAATTCCTCGCCAACAGGTGTATTGTATGAGATCCTGCTACCGGTGGAGGAGACTGTGTCTATGCTCGATCGCGTCGAGTTGTAGAGCTCCGAAGCTGACGCAGAAGGCTGAGTGGAAGATTGGGAAGCCGCAAGGGTAGCGTTCCCAAAACAGGTTGTGGAAGGAAGTACCGGTGTAGAGGGGTACCGCGGAGGCGTTCTGCAGAAGAGTTCGAAATCGTAAAGGGGTCAGGAATGGATTGTAGGGGAAAAGTCGGAGGTCGGGTGAATATTTGTTGTCAATAGGTGATGAGGTATGAATGGTGAGAGTTACTTTGGAGTTGTCTTTGGTGACGAAGAGCGGCGGGGCGGTCGTGCCAAAATTTTAGTCATCATCGCAACCGAGAGAGCAGCCAGCCTCGAGTCGACTTTCACTCAATTGATCATCAATCTCACTGGGACATTTGAACTTTCGATGTTTGTCTCTTTGAAAGTATGGTTAAATGCTTCATAAATACCCTCCGCTATTTATTTCACACTTCAAAGCAATTTTCCCACATTCTTAGCTATCTCTATCTCATTACGGCCATTCAAGTCTCAAATACATTGCAGTTCCCAGCACCACCCAACAACGATAAGTATCCTCATCCATCAAGTATATCTATGATTTCATATGCTTACTCCGTCTCAACATATACTATCCGGCCCAAGGGACCAAAGCTGAATCGAACTTTTGTACATGAGCAAATAAGATTATTTGAACACGTCGACTATAAATTTCCAGAAGGGCCGTTTCAAACTATGACATACAATGTGTACAAGAACGACGCAAGTTTCCTATATTTGATTTTGAAAGAAACTAAACGGAGTATTTGAATTCCGGATCAAGGTCTCTTACTCGGGACAGCAACACCTTCCGTCTCGGAAACACCTTTCTTATGAATACATCATATCTTAATTCTATAAGCGACTAACTCTTGGCCATGCAATCTTCAACAAAAGCCTCACTTTCCCAGGAACTCTCATTGGATTACCCTTTCCAACAAATCATCACGTGGTGATAAGAAATCGACTGCACGAATGTGCTTACTTCCGGCAACGTTCGGTCCTAGACTCGAACCACTTTGTCCGAACTCTAGACCGTCACAGTAATGTCCACCCAGCTTTGGTTAAGAAGGAAACCGATATGAGCAGCTCCAAAGGCAAAGGTCGTGCCACAGGCGACGAAGATAGCGAAATCAATACTCCGGAACCTCCAACACAGCCATCAATCTTGTCAAGAGTTGCCGCCTCGGCAAGCGGTTTGACACGCAACGCATTTTCGGGGCCAGCTGGGAACGAATTAAACGATCAGACAGCTGCTGCTCTTTCAAATGGTGGAAAGGGCCAGTCTTCAAGGGGCACTCAAGGCGAAAGCTCATGGACACAGAGCTCGAAGCTCTCCCAGTCATCAAATTTCCCCCAAGCAAGCGGACCAAATAGTCTAAGGGCTGGGCAGAGCGAATCACATGTCAGACAATCAGAGGGCGAGTTTTCTGAATTCTTGGATGGGATTGACTCTTTCACGCCCTCGGAAGATTTTGCTACAGGGGTTCCAAATGGATTTGAACAGGCTTGGGCCCACTCCCAGACTTCACAACCGTTGCCAAATGCCAGGCCAGCGGCAAGAACAGTTGAGGAGCAAGAGAGAAGAGATGGGGAGGATGTATTAGATCTTTTGTCAGGTCCCTCCGCTTTGGACGAGCAATTTGAAGCACCTGGGGAGGACGATGAACATTACGACTGGGGTCTTTCACAGGATCAGATCATCGAGCTTCGTGCTATGACAAAGGAGATATTCCCGCCACTGGAACAGCATGCTGGGGTATCTGCCGACAATCCACTCAATCTGGTACCAATGACTGGAGAGTTCGACAAGCAGCAATGGCTTGAGCAGTGGGATGGTGTCCTTAATCGCTACGCTGATGAGGTATGGGGAGGACTGTTACCTCTTGTTAAAAAAGCCCGGAACGAGATCGATGAGATGCAAAACGGTGACCCTCCTATGGAACAGCCTAAAGCACTTCGAAGACTAAACGCTATCTTGGGTCATCTCCAGAAACGGTAGTGTCATTCTCAAACCTCGAAACGCATACATCGGGACTTCACTATCGCGCCATCCCTTTGACAGGTCTCAGGAAAGGCCGAAGTTCATTTGAAAGTTGAAATGTCCAAAATCTGGAACATCATCGATTATTTTTTATCTCTCTTGGGACATTGAACAACATCCACGGCTTTCAAGGATTACTTCAACTCTTGACCCTGCAAGTTCCACTTCACTCGCGCGATTCCGGACTTTCCCATGAGCCAGAAGTCCATATAATCGCTTCCTGCCCACGCAAAGTTCTGGACTGTGAAGTTAGTTTGGATCCTCACAATCAATGCCCCATCATCAGGATCAACAATGTCTACTCCTGTGCCAGTGCCGGCAACTGTTCTACAATTAGCATTTCGCCAAACGTATGCATTTCGCCTTCTCAAGACTCACCAATCCATCCGTTTCTGGCCACCTTCAGTCCATCAGGAATGAAGTCCTGAGCGAACCAGACAGGTCTTCTGTTGGTTATGTAGTTTCCGTCCGGTGTCAAATCGAAAGCATATACAGTCCGTTTCCTTCGAGGGTGTCAGAACTGGCCCATGACACTCATCAAGAATGATTTGACACTCACCCGGTGGAGTTGAAGCCAGTTCCCTGAGAACCTAGAGACTGAAGAATGGACCCTGTCACGGCCCCAGAGTCAGTGATGTACACCTTACGATTCTCTGTCGCAGAGCAATTCTCCAGTCTTGGGCTGATAGCTATTCCATTTGGCTGGACCATGGTATCATCGATCATGGAAACGACCCCTGTCGAAGGACGAAAGCGGTATGATGCTGAATTGAGTTGAGGTGCTGTATCTGTCAAAGCATTGAACCAGGAATATTCTGTCTTCTATCAGTTCCGAATCATAACAATTTCACAACGGATCTTACGAGGATCAGTGAACCAGACGTCTCCTTTATCGTCGACAAAGAGGTCATCCACAGTATTGAAGTAGTGGCCAAAATAGTTGTTCAACAAGGTGACAGTCTTATTGGTAGTCGGGTCTAGAGTTGCAATACCAGGCCGTTCTTCAATACCTCCGACGCTGTTACTGCCCCCAGATACGCCCCAATATATCCTGTATCTATGTCAGTCAAACATACAGCAATTTGGTCATTGGGTACTCTACAAGCCATTGTGGAGGGTGCCTCCATTCGGAGCATAAATTGGCGGATCTGAGAGCAACTCTCCTAAATATGGTGGCTCAACATTCAGATTCACAACCAATTGAGGCAAGAAGCCAGGCGGGCTTGTCTTGCCTCGCAACTGGCTCAGATACAACTTGTTTGTGACCGGAGAATACACTGGGGCTTCATGGACAGCTAGGACGCCATTAGCACCACCAGTCTTCGCCTCGACTCGGGAATCATGACTTGCCGTCATTCACGGCAAACATGTATTCATAGCTAGGCGAGCTTCCCAACATTTCCAATCCTCGATCATGATCAAAAACCAAGAAGTCCGCACCCTTCAAGAGAGAGAAGGACGAATCATTGCCGACGGTAGTGGAAGGGAAAGTGTCTTCGTAGGATGCATTATCCGAAGCTTCACGGTAGAAGTGGTAGGGCATCACGGAGGCATAGTGGTTGATACATGCTATGTTCGACGTTGGACCACAAGTTTGCACGAGGGGTGAGATCACGCCTGGTGGTAGATTTTGGCCTGTGGTCACGCTGATGATGGCCAGGGCCGCAGTGACGAGGGAGCTTCGAAGATGTATTGGCGATTTCATGGTTGCAATGAACTCAAAAGCAATAATATTCTGCTTGGGAGGATGAAGGGAGCATCAGAAGTTAGGCTGGAGATTCGTCCTGGAAGCTCATACTAAATACTAGTCATTCGCCATACACTTCTGTCCTCCCCGTGCAGAGCGGCTTTCTCTCCGCTATGTTCATCAGTACTGATCTTGACGAACGGCAACCTGCTGTGTCGCTCCGGAGAGGGGTAGCTCCATATGTTCCTGGACGGTGCCGATCACCCCGCACTTCAAGTGCCGGCACTCACCAAGTACAAAAGCGGGTGACGACATTCACGAGAATCGATTTGAAGCTTAAACATGCCAAGCTTCTCGTGGCAATTGACGCCGAGGAGAAGTTACACAAAGGACATTTCTTGCTGCAACAGACATTTAATTTTATTCGGACGTCGAAGTCGGTTTGGGACACGTCGAGAGGGTTCAGATATCCCGCGTCCGCAGACTTCGGAACAGACATTTATCAAGTTCTCGAAGTCGGCAAAAATGAAAGAATCTGGGTAAAGCTCATTGTTCTAATTGTGCTTCGAATGTTTTCGAGTATTCCATCAGGGTTCGAAAAAGACTTAGACAATGTCCCAAATTTGAGTCTGGCTTCCGCAGGCAAAAATATATATATTTGATGATCTCTAACTCAAGAACAATCTTTCTCTTCTTGTATTACAAGGTTTTGGACGGTTCAGATTTATTTTCAATCTTCAGATGAACTTTACTTTTCTGGAAGTCTTGTGGAGAGCTCGAGTCTGCAATGCGGGGTTGCTGATGGCGTCATGCGGAGAGCTCAATGGTGGGGTAGCTCCAAGGATTATGAATCAACAAAGTCATTACAGCTACACAAAGATTCGAAGGTCCATCTTCTGTGATTTCCAACTCTTTCATTTCGTTTCATCGTCTTCAAGCATTGCAAATTTTTATCGCAAACTTCACATCAAAATGAGTTCGAATCATCCCGATGCGCAGCTCTACCCTCATGCCTCTGGGCCAGCCTTACAGATGGTAAAAGATCACGAAGGCGAGCAATCTTTGAAGCTTTATTCAGGCTGGGTAGGCCATCCAACAAAAATCACTATCAAGTAATACATTTGCTAATAGATCGCAGTTCTGCCCCTTCGTCCAACGTGTCCTCCTCGTCCTCCTCGAAAAGAATATCCCCTTCCAATACATAGAAGTAAACCCCTACCACAAGCCCGCCTCGCTCCTCGCCCTCAACCCCCGCGGCCTAGTCCCCACCCTCCAATACGCCTCGAAACCACTCTACGAAAGCACCGTAATCTGCGAGTTCCTCGAAGAAGCCTACCCGGGTAGCACTCCCAAGCTTCTACCCAAAGACCCCTATCAACGAGCTTACGGTAGAATATGGAGCGATTTCGTTACCTCTCGAATAATCCCCTCTTTCCACAGAGCGTTACAGTACCAACCTCACGCCGAAGGAAATTCCGAAGCTGGTTTCAAAGAAGTAAAAGCCGAGTTCGTAGAGAAGATTAAGGAGTTTACAGAAGCGATGGATGCTGAAGGACCGTTCTTTTTAGGGAGGGAGATTAGTATGGTTGATTTGATAATTGCTCCTTGGGCGGTGAGGTTATGGGTCTTTGATCATTTTAAGGGAGGCTTGGACCTAGGGAGTGAGAAATGGACGGAGAGGTGGGGAGCGTGGTTGAAGGCGGTTGAGGGGAGGGAGAGTGTGGTAAAAAGTACAAGTGAGAGGGAGCATTATTTGCCGATCTATAAGAGGTATGCGGATGACGTTGCGCAGAGTGAGTTGGCGAAGGCTACGAGGCTGGGGAGGGGTGTGCCTTGAGGATGAAGGTGGGCTATGAAGGTGGATTATGAGAGAATGATAATCTTACATTGAAATTATGTGTTATGGCAGTGTCGGCACCGAAGGAAACAGTGTTCGAGTATTTGGGTAGCTATTGTAGCTTGTAACAAATTCAGCAAAGTTTTGGACATTGGATCAAAAGTCATTTTCGGTATCTATGCTCCGAGCCTAGGTTTGGATACTGAACTTCTAGATCTATCATGTATTGAAGCCACAAATGACCTTTCCTATTCTGTACATTGGCTCCGGAGAATCTTCGCTGTGGTACTCTGGAGGCTTAAGCTGGGCAATGTTCCATCGAAGCTTCCTACTTTGACTTTGAACTCGACGGCTGAAGCTCTTCTCACTACAACAGGCCCGCTCCGCTCGTCTTTTCTATATTCATAATTTTCTTCTTCTCCTAGAACAGTGTCTTCCTTAAAACATTTTCCTACCTCGCAATCTAAATAGGTCCCGGATTGGTCGTGTACGTCGAGATCCTAATACCACGCAAGGGAAGTAGCTCTACCGCATACTACCCAAACTGTATTCGGGACCTCAAAATTGGATTCAACCCTAGCTGAGACATGCATGCGTCCTCATCGATGTGATAGGAGAGCTCGAATTTGTTGCACATCGCCCAACTTCCCCTTCCAATGAGACGTTGCATCGGGATTCAGATTCGGACTAGGACGAAATTGAAACCTGGACTCGCTGAGATCTTCCAATGAGAACAGATTATTCCCATCGCTACGAACTTGTACAATTTTCGGCCTTCATCTTACAGTAACAAAAGTACAACGCTCAAAGCCATCATTCATGCACATCCTTAACTCCCTCGCTGATCATCCATATTGTTCCAACCCTCCAAACCAACGCCTACCCCACACCCAGCCTAGTGCACTTCCCTACCACTCATTATAAACCCCTTTCTCCCCCCTATCCTTTAACGAACTAACATTCACCACCTGCCCACCCTTGACCGCACTCTCCAAATCCTTCTTCGAAATCTTACACCGCGCCGTATACCTACACGGTTTCTTCTCCCCAAAGAAACTCTCATCCGGACAACTCATCCCCCACAACTCCAACAACAACACCCAAACCACCAGTCCAGTCGTGACACTCACCAATTGCAAACTATTCAATCCCTGCGCTGTCGGCAACGCAAAAAAGATAACACAAACAGCAAACCGATTCACCATCCTATATTTCTTCGATATCCTCACTCCTTCAGCATCTTTATGGATATGGCAGATGGAGATGATGCCCATACAGAACAAGGCGATGCCGAGACCGACGCAGTAGAACCACCGCAAGCCGGAGGGGATTTCGTGTTCGGATTTTGTCACGTAGGTTTCGAATAGGGCTTCTATGTTGGCGTCGCGGCAGTCGGTGGCGAGGACTAGTTTGGAGAGGGCAGAGGCGCCGAGGACGAAGGACATTACGAAGGGGAGGTGGGCTGTTCCCCAGACCATGGCTGTGGTGTGTTAGAGGTGGTACTGAGCGATTTGGAGAAGAGAATACGTACCTGATACTACCGTTCGTCTGATGGCATGCTGGTACAAATCCGCTCCATCAAGCTCGAAATACAACCAGTTGAAGCAGAAAGCTTGGACAAGGCCTAAGGCTGCCTTTCCGAAGAAAGCATTCAGACCAAATGCAGCGGCATTCTGGTAGATGATAGCCACAACCGAGTAGCCAAACACCAAAGTGACAAACGCATTCGTTCTCTCAACTTTGTGTTCAATATTGACCGCAGGATAGAACTCAAACGCCTTGTCGACCCAAACGGCAAGTCTTCTTGAGATGAGTTTCGATCCACGGACGAGAAGCACTACTCCCATTGCAGCACATAGATCAATGAAGATGGCTACCCATATAGCGGCTAGTCGGTTAGGCATATCAATATGGATTGATGCGATCCAGATAGCAGCTGGGATCAAGGTTAGGATGACTTGAAGGACTAGCATAGACCGGATCATGGGGATGATATAGGCGAGGATGGCGAGATAAGAAGCCATGAACAGGCGGGCTGCAAGATAGAATGCTACGAGCATTGAGTAGGTGCTATGGAAAGCGTCTAGCATATTGGTCGTTAATCTATCATCGAAATTAGTAACAGCCTGCCCGTATCTGTCTCCAGAAAATACACTCACCCAAGTAAGCATGCCATAATAAACATGACCGAAAGTCTCTGCAGGATATCGTCCGTTTCAAACCACGAAATGATCAGAGCAAGGTCACTCCAAATCTTCCACGACATAATAAAGGTAATGGAAAATCGGAGGAGTTCCTCGCCAGTTGGATCCTCGGAAGCATGATCTCCGTTGATGGCGAGAATACCAACGTAGAGGAGATCAACGAATAGCTCGAAGGAAGCGACTTCTGTACTGCCAGATGCTCTCCATAACAGACCTTTGTGGAAGTATTGGCGAACAGTGGGCTGAGATTATCGTTAGCATGTTAGATGAAAACGGCGTTGCGTGGTGTTAGATTTAGGCCTTGATTCATGCTCTCAAAAAACAGATCTGAAGCCTGAATTAGGAAATATGTGACGTTTCTCTCACCTTTTTGTAGAGCTTCATGACTCTACCATTCCGCTTCTCAGCTTCCCAATCTTTCTTCTCGTGAGAGTCCGCATCGTGAACGAATGACGAGGCACTCGAAGCAGGTGCCGAGTCACTGTCATAAGTTCTCAGATGAGCTGAGTACCCATACTTTGAGAAGTTGGCATCCAGTGAGACAGCATGATCCGTCAACATATGCCTAATAATGTTAACATCTGTCCTTCAAACTGTAACATAAGGGGATGAGAAAATTTCTATGAGATTGATATCCTCTCATCTCAACGACGGAAGTCGTGCCCAAGATGGGAATGCTCGACTCAAAATCCGTTCAAATAGACTCAAAAATCACTCACAGCTCACTCCCCAACGCATCCAACTCGGCCCTCACATTCTCAAACTCATCATAAACCTCCTCCCCATGCCTCTTCCTCAACGCCTCCCTCCTCGTCTCGTGATGACTATGCGCCTTCCTCAACGCCTCCAAATGCTCCGGACTGCCTGAAATCACTAGATCAAACGGTTCATCCTTCCTAATAGCCGTCAATCTCTGTTTCAACGTCTCAGCCTCCTCAGGCGAGAGGGCGATGTGAACTTCTCGCCCATCTGGGAGCAAGAAGTTGCGGAGACGGCGAACGCGGTGGTGGCTGTTGTGTTGGTGTTGATGAACGGGTGGAGTGAGGTGCGTGGTGGAGGATGAGGTGGTGATTGTTGTGGGGGGCGAGGTTGAGTCTGAGCCTTTTTCTGGTGTGTGGGACATTTTTGCTGATTCGTGTTGTGATATCTCTCTTCAGTTCCTTTGAATCCGGTTCCAGGCCGCGTCAAAGCTTTCGCGTTCACACTCTCAAGACGCGTCAACTCTTTGAAGACATGAACAAAGACGAAGGTCGGACGAGCTTAGAGAAGCATCACGGAGCTTTTGTCATGCAAAGGTGAAAGAGTAAGGTTGTAAATGAAGTCCACAGCTGTGCCGTTAGCTCATGCAGCCCGCTTACATGGATTCTTGGAAGGCTTGGCTTTTGATTGGCGAGCGTGGTTAGGCGTCAAATTTGTAAGTGAGAGCCGCGCTGACTTGTCATCGGAGCCGAATTGCAAATAAGGAGGCGTGTTTATGTTTCGGATTTAAGGCGTAGCAGACGATTTGGGAGGGGGGGTGAGAGTTAAGGTTCAAATGTAGGGGTGACGATCCTGCGGGGGCTGTCCGCACTTGTAAGGGCACGGACCATGAAAACCCCCACCCCCCCTATTCTCATTTGCTTGAAGAAATTCCAGAAGGGGAAGGCCGACATTTATATCTAGGCTCACAAGTCCATGAAGTCTTGGTAAAAGGCAGCGATGCTCTATTGTATTTACATCAGGTCTTGATGTCCAAGACCCATGTAGCAGAGTGGGAAATACAAGCTTCCTCCCAAATGCAGACTCAAACACCAATACAATATTCCTACAAGTCATTCATCAGCCCTCATCTCATCCTCCCAATGCCCGTGCCCATGCAACTAATCTAACATGTCTCCTCGCCCCGTATAACACTATATGCCGACCTCGCTGACAATTTTGGCTGCTTCTCTGTATGTCTTGAGAAGCTTCTCGCACTTCTCGCGCTCCTTCTTGACCGCATCGTCCTCGTACAATAGCTCTTCGAAGAGATCCTCTCGGTAGAGCTCGCTCACAAGACGATTCTGCACAACATCTTTTGAGTGGTTGACCAAGAGATGCATGACAGCCTTGGGTACCTGGTCTGCTATTGACTCTCGGACGATGTTGAAATACGATGAGATCAATGCCCGAATGAGTTCAGTCTCCATGGCCTCGCGGTCCGTAAGTGCTGGTTCAGTGTTGTTGCCCTGCTCCCAGTTAGCTCTCTCCATGTAAGAAAGGGCTGCGGATCCTACAAATGGAGAATTGTAATCATATTCTCGTTGTGCACGACCCAGCTCGTAGTCATCTTCCCTGGCTTGCTGAGCAGGTGTCCTGTGGACCTGGCGCTCCTCTTGCCTTCGAATGCTCTGACTGAAGCTTGGTTCCTGGCTTTGACTAACGTGACGTCCTAGGTTGGGGTTATGGGCTGAAGATGATCCTGCTCCGGCACCAGTTCCACCACCTGGTGCGCCATCTTTGCCAAAGAAGTAATTCAAAAATGAGTCCCGAGCACCTCCCATAGCTTGGCCATTGAATCTTGGTGGCGAGCCGGCTCTGATACCGTTCATCGTCGCAGTAATGCTGCTATTACCATTCTCCCGAACAGCCGGTGACATGCTTCGTGCTCCTTTCTGCAATGCCTTTCGGTGAGGGAGATTCTCGATTTTCTCGCCCTCTCCTTCCTCGTCCTCCGGCGTGTCGGCGCCATTTGCACCCAGTTCTTTCTGACGTCTCCGCTCGCGTCTTTCTCTTTCTTCCTGAAGAAGTCTCTTTCGCTCCTTGTCCTGCTTATTGCTAACAACATTGCTCATGGCAGCTGCGGCTCCAAGGAAGTTGGGATGATTAGTATTAATATATGCTCGCTGAATAGCAATAAGAGACTCCACGTAATTTGATGCGGGGCCGAGTCGTTCTCGAAGAAGATCCGAAACAACCTCGATCAGCTTCGCTTGTAGTCGCGGGAATCTCGTAAGCTCCGTCGAGCCGCAAGTATGGCAAATCTTGATGAGTTCCTCATAGACGAGCTCGACGCATCGTTGGCTAGGAATCTCTAAAAGCTTGATCTGTGGCTTGACCAAGAGGTCGAAGGCAAGTTCGGGCACAAACAGACTTGGCCGAGGTCCAGTCGAATTTCGGATTGCCGTTCGAATGTCCAGAGCAGAGAGGTTTGTTGTAGGGTCGATAGTTTCTAAAGAATTGCCGAACACTGAGTTGAAGATGTAATATATTCTCGCACCGCCACACAGCTCCTTTGTTGATATTTCTGTCGAGGTACCATCTATTGATGAAATGAATGAGGACGCAAATCGAGTCATTAATTGAAGAACCAAAGATCCACGATGTTCTTTGCCGCTGAAGTGCATGTCTCCGTAGCTAGCCAATTCTTGCTGTGTTTGGCCCATCAATGTGTTGAGTCTTGCCTTGATATCGGGTAATCGTTCTCGGATGTGTGCCATCAAAGTGGTGTTCAAGCTCTTGGCCAAAAATTGGGTACCGCATCTATTTGCCATATTCCTGTATGCTGGGTGGTGCTTGAAAAAGTCCGACTCTGATTTCAAAGCCTCCGCGAGTGATTTGTTGCCCTGAATATCCTGCTGTGATCGGTTGACAACGCCGATGAATCCTAGTTTCAAGGGATACACTCTCCCTGAAAGAATGTCTAAAGCATTTGTGCCATGGTCCATGAGGTCAATCTTGGTAAGAACTCCAATCGTTCTCCTTCCCAATGGGTCGACATGGCGCGCAAGCTTGAGGGCTTCTGAGTTGACAATATCGACGTTCGCGGGCGACACAGCCAAAATGATACTGTTCGGTTTGGCAATGTATTCTGAGATGAGGTTTCGGGTCTGCTTTTCGATGTCTGTGGGTTGATCTCCAATTGGGACCTGCACATTATAGTCAGAGGAATGTCTTCACATGCTGGAACATTCGGCATATACCTTTGTCAGACCTGGCAGGTCTACCAAGGTCAAGCTCAGGACATGAGGGGAGTAGATCTTGAGGTTTATGGGCTGTCGATTAATGCCCTTGTTATTTCCAGCGATTCTAGCCGTCTCATTCTCAATCTCGCGCTTCACATCTTGAAATTCCGTGAACCTCCGATTTGGGATGTGATGGAACTCGGCCCATTCTGGTTGTGTAGCAACTGCTGCTGCTGTATGTGCTTCGGGGGAGTCTTCCTCGTCCGTAGGGATGTTGATCAGTTGGAGAATGAGGGGTCTGCGAGTGACGATGCCGCTGCCTCGAGGCAGAAAGTCTCGACCGACTATATTCTCGAGTACTGAGGACTTCCCGGATGACTGTGAGCCTACAACAACCTTGAGAGGTAGTAATTAGCATGTGAACCAAAAAAAGTAGATGAGGCAATTCGTACAATCTGAGGAAGATCCAAGCTGTCATTGCCTATTGTGTTGAAGACAAGATCTTGGAGTTTGTTGACTATCCCAAGTAGGTCCTCACCAAGGGAAGCCATTTTGTTGCTGTGTTGAATGCAATCGTTGCCAGGAGAACTCGAACGTTTTCTAGCGTCGCGTCGACGAGTCTCAAAACCCGTGGCTCGTTCGTAAGAGGATGTTAAGGGCGCGCGGGTATAGAAGTCGTGTATGATATTCAAGGGGTCCCAGGAACTTTGTGCCCGCAGATGCTGGATGCTCGGTGGCCGCGTTGAGCAAATCTTTTACCAAGGCCCAAGTTGGTTATTGACTTTATGCGTAGGCCCGCCTATGATCCTCGTTTGCGCACTAGCCACACAGCAAGCCACACTAGGCTTCCGAGTTTTGACGACGATGGCGGCGACAACAAAGTTTTCAAAAGACAGATTTCTCTTCCTCATTAATACCAGTACGTCACGGACGATGGTCTTCTTTCTATCCCCTTCGAAAGGCCCTCGCATATGTCAACGCGTTGGTATTTTGATATTCGGATAAGGATCCGACATGGTTCAGATGACAGCATTGAGCGCGTGGAACCTCCTTGCATTTTCTTATAATTTTGGATCACGGGTACCCCTATTCATCAGACGCTCATTCTCTCCTCGAATTGCATGCCTGCGCTGTATCGTACTTGTTGGCGATTAAAATTCATAGTATTCTGCATGTCCACCACGTTCTTATCTCAAACGGAAACTCCTCAACTATAGAACCCAATCTCTCATACATGCCACTGCACTCATATCTTGCGGAGGCATCAGAATAATTCTCACCTTATCTTTTATTCACATTATCCTTTTTGTTTTTCAATCATATGAGTTTGTATCAGTGAGCATTTCACCTTCTGAGAACTTAGTGCCTTCAATATGCGGCATCAATATTTAAAAAGGGTGACATCAGAGTCCGGATCAACATCAAGATGCGGGGCAAAGCACGCGATTAGATACTCTTCTTGTCCTCAAACCTAGGTTTTGATATAGCTATCAAATCTCCATCAGAATATTTGTCTTTCACCATGCAGCTGTTAGGACTGCTGCTTCTCCTTGCGCTATCACCAGCTTGCACAGGTCTCACAACTCGAGCAGACCAGAAAGCACTTGCGGAATCCAATAATGGAGCATTTGAAGTCATCAAGGCCGCGTGAGCAATCCAAGTTAGCATCACATCCAGAATTCAAGCTCACGGATGTCCAGCTTGAAGAAAGCAGATATCATCGATCAAGTCATCAGTGACTTCGAGCCAAAATGTTTCGTGTCCGCATTCTACGGCAAGAAACAGAAGCTAGTAGCATTAGGAAACAAATTTAAGAAGTCGGAGACAAAGAAAAAGCCGACCGTGAAGATTTACTGTCCAAATGTAAAAAGCACGACCGGGTTTACACTCGCCCTTACAGACCCTGATGCCCCATCCAGAAAAGATCCCAAGTGGTCGGAAATGTGTCACGTAAGACCAATTCAAGATTGAAACCCCTTCATGTTCTCTCGAGTCCTTAGACATTCATAGCTGACCTCACGCAGTGGATCGCAATCGTCCCAGTCTTCAACGAAACCAACTCAGAGCTAGATCTGACACTAGACCTTTCCTCCGACACGAGTTCAGACTTAGTCGAATGTATGCCAGTCCTCCCCCAACAAATTAGCATCTCATACTCACATCCCAATCCTCAGACAAGCCTCCTAGTCCACCCAAAGAGACCGGCTTCCACCGCTACGTCTTCGTCCTCCTGGAAGGGGACAATACCAACCTCACAGCACCCTCAGACCGGCAGCACTGGGGTACAGGAAAGGAAAGGCACGGTGTTCGTGACTGGGCTGAGCAGGAGGGATTGCAGGTTGTGGGAGCAAATTTCTTTGAAGAACGGTACCGAGCAAAGTCGTCCAAGGTCTCGAAATCTAACTGGGGTTTCTGACTGGCTGTAGATATTCTTTCAAGAAGTCAACTGCGAAGTAGGAAAGCGGTGAGTCTCGAAAGCGATGAATGCGTGGAGATGCGGAGCCGAGGAATGTCATCGTCTAGCGAACGCCGGGACACGAGAGTAATAGTTGAGGATAGGGAAATTAAGCTGAGTTATTACTTTATTTCATTTATATTTCTGCTGCGAAACTTCGCACAGCTCATTCATGTTCGCGTGTAGCCCCTTCCTCGTTTCCAAGTCTGCATTTCACTTGAATTCTTCTCAAAGAACGACCGCATCATCTCTCATTAACACCGATACAGTCCGTTCGACTCGTCAAGTAAAAAGAATTGCCAAAATTTTTGGACTTGAAGCAGTCAATTCAGTCTGAAGGAAATATCGTACTTACTTATTGAAGCTTCTGCCTCTCTTTTTCCCTGTCCATCTTTAGCTACTCTCGTTACTCTGTAAGCGAGTGCTTTCTTCTTTTAGTTTAGTTCTTTTTCTTTTCTCATTTTTTCTTATTGTAGTTAAGTTCTTTTTCTTTTCTTTTTCTAGTTTAATGTTTTTGAAAATCTTGATTTGGTTTAGTTAGATGGTATCGGACCTGCTGTTGGGTCACGTTTTTTTCTTGACTGTTTCTGAAGAATGTTAGCATGTGATGCTGAAAGTGCAGAGAGATGACTGAATTGACTGCTTGACTGAAATGCATATATTTATTTAAATCTATATGGTATTAATTTGGACGTAGGTTGTGGGTGAGTCACCTGAGGTAAACTTGGTTGAAGATATTGTGGTACCGATGCTAGTGTACCGTCAAACCACCTCAGGACATCTACATACATGCGAACTCTAATTCCATCTCTCACAATGCGAACGATCAATCAAAGCCTGTGGGCAAGAAACCTCTTTGAAATCTACAGTAGGATTATCAGCATTCTGAAACCAATCGTAGCGAAAGAAACATCCGCCACGAAACATGCCAGCAGGAAGGATATTACACTAGCTTCGATTGGTATAGCCACCGTACTGGTTCCCCATCCAAACTCCATCGAATTGCGAAGCACAACCTTGGGGGAAATATCCAACGCCGCCGCCGGGTATAGCAAGATCGAAATGGTTTGCACCTAGGTCACCACCCGTGTTGGTGCTTGAACGACCATCTTCTTTCCATACAAGGAAGTCAATGTCAACGTGAGCCTAAGGAAGTAAGTTACTGCCAATTTTGGTACACGAAGCAGGAGCATTCCTCGACTTACTCGCAACAGGCACAGCACCAGTCTCATTCGCTCTTTCCTGACAACTTCGCTGCTGCGAAACCGTATGCGGGATTATCGTTCACGACCTATGGACCGTTGCCGCAAGTTGACTGTTCATTGGGGTTAAGCAGTGAAGGCCAGAGATCTTGCTTGTTGCAAGTTCGGACAGGCTCAGATACTTGAGCTTTTCCTGATCAAGCACAGGATGGTTTGCAGCTGTCCCAGTAGCGAGCAGTGACTCCGCTGCCTGCGAAGGTCGAGATGACGAGGGATAAGGCGAGAGGTAGGATGAGCTTCGAGCGAAAGTAGAAAACATGTTGATGCGCGGAGAATGTTCAGTGAGTGATTTCGTAAGCTTGAGTCCTGCAAGAAAGGGAGATGAGAAGCATCTTATATTTTACACTTATCCTAGCCGCCTGATATAAGAGAGGCGAAAGATCTTCCGGCCAAAGACCTCGTAGTGTTGCTTCATTTCCTCAGCTCTTCACAGTCTCTTGGTACCTTCCACCATGGATCACTTCGATCAAATGCCTATCCCAAGTTTCATCAGGCGGCTTCCTGCAGCAGTTGAACAATCCTACCTGCTATATAGATACCTTGAAGCTATATGTAACGCAATTTTCCGCTTGAAAATCGTATGATTGATCGTGACATGGACCAGGAATTTTCGTCGGCAGGAGTCAGGAAGGCGCGATCCTTGTAGGACGGCGACTTGGCTCATACTAACGAGGTAAGCACTACAGCCGCATCGTGTATGCAGTAGCACCGAGTACTCGCATGAATGTTGGAAATTGGTCATCAATCCTCCAGCAACGCTCGAACATTCATAATTTTCCATTGCATTTTGAGGGAAATGATTTCATTCCATTCAGGACCGGTGTTCGCTTAGCGAGCCGAGCCAAAATTCTCAAAAAAAAAATTTCAAATTTCAAATAAAGGAGAAAGCAAGGAGAAAAACCACGACGTGAATCAAAGAAAGCCACAATGGACAAAGACATTATGAGCCTCAAGACCCACTACACTAAGACACAGTAAATACGTAATAGCGATAACTGCCAAAAAAAAAAAAAAAAAAACTCCGACCTCTTCTCGAGTAAAATAATCCAAAAAATAATCCAACAGATCAAAAACAGGAAGCCCCAACAACGTTTTAAACTTGACAGAAGAGTGTAAAAAAAACCTATTTGAGCCGAACCGACTCCCGAAAGACTCCCGAAAGACTCCCGAAATATGCATGTCCTCATTATATACTTTCGTACTCTAAAGACAATACAAAAATGGCAAAAATTTGCTCCCTAGGGGTGCGTCGACGTCTGCAGGACTCGAACCTACGCTCCCGAAGGAAACAGATTTCAAGTCTGTCGCGTTAACCACTCCGCCAAGACGCCTTCTGAGGATCTATTATTAGAAAATTATTATTTAAATATATATTGCAGGTTTAGAAAAGCGAAGTTGAAGCGAAAATGCGGCTAGTAATATGTTGGGACATACCGTAGCGGGGCTGGAATCTTACTGTATTTCGTTGTTGTCACGTCATGGCTCACGTAGTCCGAGAACAATGAAAGTCACAAAGTCACCTTTTCACTTAGCACAACAGTTCAAGATCTACCATAGTGTTCCATTCATTCCTAAAGACCACCCATATTACACCTGCCTATCTTAAAGTACAACCGTTATGCATTAGGCCCCATTCATATACAAAAACCCATGGAAAAACGCCGCAATGCCTATATTTCATCATCGTCGTCGTCCTCGATGGATGATTTTGTCTTGCCCTTACTATCAAGAGTTTTCAGGCTGATCATATCACTGTCGTCTCGAGCTCTCATGCCGATTGCTTGTCGGCCGGTATCTGAACTTTCCAAGAATTCGCGAAGCTTCTCTTTGCCGATTTCGACGGCCTGAGCTGATGCAGCGTTTGCCATGCGCAGCATCGGACCCCATAGGTTCAAAGTGTAGGTGACATATGCTGCCACACCAAGAAGGATGAGGAAGATGAAATAGACAGGATTGCGAAGAACTAAAACCTGTTAGCATAAAATATCGTGAAATGAGGGTAGATACATACCAGCAACAATTTCATTCCAGCCCAACGCCAGAAGCAAACCGTAGAAGTATAGAGGAACTTGTGCGACACCACCAATGGCACTGCGCTTTGCTTCCACATACACTCCATCGGCTGTCTTCTTGAATCTCACGACGAGATCTTGGCGTTTGGCTTCGCTAAGAATTGTCATCTCTTCCTCCAAACTCTTTCCTTCTTCCTCATCCACACCGCCGATAGGAGTCAGATCTTCCTCATCCTTCGAATCTACAGAGGCTGGTGCGTTGCCGATCCATCCTGGAAGATCTGGCGGAGCATAAGTTTCCGAAAGTCGAAACCTTGAGAGAAGAGGTATCAAAGTGAGAGTGGAATCTTTCGCTTTGGTGTACATCCCCTCGATATCGTCGGTCGGCCGCCAAATCCTAGGCACGCCAGCCTCGTCGTAACGGAACTTGTCTTCAAAGTTCTCCCGTAGCTTGAGCAGGATGTTTCCTTCCATTACTTCCTCATCAATCTTAGCCTTCAAGACACCCCAACTCTTGCGACGCAACCGCCACAATCCAACCTCAATTTCATCTTGATCCGCATCGAAACTTTTGGCGCGTTCTATGAAACGAGTTTCCGCCTCCTTAACGGTAGCGATAAACAAGTTCCATATTCTGTCCCAGAGGTCTTTCTCCGATACCGGTCTTTCGCCTGTCTCAGGGGCGCCACTTCCACCTCTGCCAGATCCAAGTTTGTTAAATTCGAGACCAACTGAGTCGCCCAATCTTGATCGTACCCATCTCTCCACCCGAGTCGCGAGTCGTCGCATCTCCTCCTTTCGCAAACTTGCACTCACTTCGTCCAGATCCTTCTCGTATAAATTATACTGCTGCTTGAAGTTACTCCACGACACGCCCTCAATAGCAAGACTTTTGGCCTCAGCCTCAAACTGCTTCAAAGCGACCGTCTTCTCTCGGTCTACAATTTCGGCAAATTCGTATGAAGCGCCCTTCTTTTGGCCCGCCTTGACTGCTACAGATACAGCATCGCTGAAAGTCGCCACCCCTGACTTGTGAGCCGCCGAGAGCTGCCCCTGGTATAAAGCCTTTAATCGCGTGTCAATCTTTCCCTCTAACTCCACGCGCTTCCGAGCATAAACGCCCTTGTGGTATCTGCTAGCTTCGGTCTCGAACGCCTTGATGCTCTTCACCCGTGCTGCCTTGCCAGAAACTCCGAGGTCTACCAAGACGGTAGGTTTACCCATTCGGATACCGTCCGCCTGCTTCTCCTCGAGGGGGGCAATAGCCACATCGAATGCTTCCAGCACTTCTCGTGATATCTCGTCGCATCGGAATTGCGCCAAAAGTTCCTGCTGAGTTGGGAGATCCAAGTCCTTATTGTTCACAATCTGGTCCCAGACACCCTCCGCATACACAGAAAATCCATCGGCGGGGATCCTTCGGTGGTACTCTGGTAGGAACACACCTCCGTCGAACTCATGATCAGTGAGCCCATTTTGCTTTGATGTGCGATGGCCGGCTCTGAATCTTGTTCCCAGCTTGTCTACCTCTGTCAAAAACTTCTCTGGCTGGAGGATCTTGTGTGGTAGTGCAGCGAATGCAAAGTCAAAATAGTCTTCGATGCGGGACTTCTCGAGTCCAGCGGGCTTTGAAAGAGTAGACCAAATATTCGTCAAATCTGCAATGAGGGTATTTCGAAGATTCGCCAAGGGTGTAGTTCCTAAGTGATCGCGGATGACGAAGAATAGGAGGGACCGAGGGTTTGATCTGAGACGTGTTAGAGGCTTGTCGCGACTTGAGGATATGCGACCAGTACTTACTGCTTGTCCTTCAAAAACAACTGCAAATTGACTTCGAAAACTGTCTTCAGCAATCCCATGTTCGCGCCCTGGTATAACCCAACTTGGTGCTCCCAAATATTGACAATAAGGACCTCACTTGTGGCCAAAGCGAATAGGGCGCTCTTCCTTTCGAAGTCCTGGTCTTCCCCACGTTCCCGACCATCTGTACCTTCGACATCCATTACCAATATGTTGTCGGCCATCTTCTGCGACTCGGGCACTTGCGCCCCTTCTCTCTTGTTCTTTGACATCCATATTCCCTTAGTAGTCTGTCGCCTTTCCGTCTCGGACATTACACCAAATGCAGTGCCGAATAGATGGTTTAGCAAGGTCGATTTGCCAGTAGATTGGGAGCCAAAGACTGAGATGAGATGGTAGTTGAAGCCAGATTGTGCAACTTTGGTGAGCTGGAGATATGTGTTGAGACGAGGACTGGGGAATTGTCAGTATAGGGGACAGATATGCTAGCAGATCATTGCATACTTGAATGCCTTCTCCTCATCAATAACCTGTATGCCATGTTCATATTGCTCTTTTGTGGGCGCATCCCCAACACCAGCAAAGTGGCCGTTCATCGTCATGACCGAGGGCGCAGTTGCTCGAGATGCTGCAGAGGGCCTCCGACCGTGCCCATTTGTAGAAGATGCCATCTTTGTGGAACCAAGAATCGTGACGTTGGTGGTGGTTGCCCCTGCTTGTTGGTCATAGGGCAGGACTGTCACTGGGGCCGAATAATAATACACCTCAACTTCGATTAAAACTAAGGAGGCATGTGGCCGTTCATAAAGCGGCGCCGCGATGAGACCTAATGAAGTCTAGAGTTTCCACGTGCCGTCATCAGACAACATCTCAGAGCGATTCACTCCATATGAGTTTAAATCTGAGGTTACAAATTACCTCATGATGTGAAGAGGAGATAAGCAATATACCAAAGGACCAAAGTTGGTACCATTTCCAACTAAGATCTTATTGTATTTCAGAGTGTCATAAATAACAGGTCCCTACTAGGAGCAGTCCACCTGCATATTTGTTGCCTCCCTTTTCACCTCACATGTTGCATTTTACAACGCCTCTATTTCCTCGGATCCCGATGTTCCTTTCTATTTATTAGTTATCTATCCGATCTTTGAAGTCTTTGATACTCCAAACCCCTCGGAACAATGCCAAGGCCCGTCCCTTTAGTGCCCCCGCTTGAGCAAAATTACGTTATGTGAAAGTTTACTCCGCTTTTTCTCCAAGCTTTCCTTGAATTTTTGACAGCTCCCTTTGACACAAACTTGCCTCTATCAATATCAGTGCTCTCCATCCGATATTTACACGTTACGCGTTATCTTGCTGCTCCTGAAATCATGAGAGACAGAATTATATATCAGGTGCTCTGAGCTCCCGCTGCTCGGCGTCACTTTTTCTTTTCACATTAGAGATTCATCTTTTTTTTCACTTCTATCAAAATAGATATAGATACGGGATTAGATAGCCATGACGGGGTCATTCTCTCATGATGGAGCAACCATCAACAATAATGCCGATACAGCACTGGAAACCATGGGTTACAAGGCCGAATTGCCCAGGTCTTTGAGCATGATGAGCATTTTGGGATTGTGAGTCTTCTCTGCAAATGTCCATGTATCTTATCTAATCTCTTACGGATCATTTGCCATTATGGCTGTCCCTTTCGTATGTCCAAAGACCCCGCTTCCTTTAGACATTGGAACTGATTTCTCAGGGTCTCAGCACAACAATGGCAATTTCATTAACAGACGGCCAATCTGTGACTGTTCTATATGGGTGGATTTTCGTTTCTATCATCAGTCTTAGTATCGCAGCCTCTCTTGCCGAGATCTGTGCTGTCTATCCAACCTCTGGAGGTGTTTATTACTGGAGTGCTATGCTTTCCACGAAGAAATACGCTCCAATAGTTTCATGGGTAACAGGTTGGCTCACTTTGGTTGGAAACTGGACAGTCACTTTGAGTATAAATTTCTCTGGAGCCCAATTGATCCTCTCAGCCATCACACTCTGGAACGAAGATTTTGTGGCCACTCAGTGGCAGACAGTGCTTATGTTTTGGACCGTCATGTCTATTGCCTTTCTCGTCAACGTCTTTGGAGCAAAATATCTGGATCTCATCAACAAGATCTGCATTTACTGGACCTCCGCTTCTGTGATCATCATTGTCGTCACGATCTTGGTTATGTCTGATGATCGTCGAAATGCTGAGTTTGTCTTTGCACATTTCGATGCTTCCGCCAGTGGATGGCCTTCTGGTTGGGCGTGGTTCGTTGGGTTATTACAAGCAGCTTGTGAGAATCATCTAATCCCAAAATCCAATCTTTAGCACCCTCTAACACGAAACAGACACCCTCACCGGCTACGGCATGGTAGCAGCAATGTGTGAAGAAGTCCAGATGCCAGAACGCGAAGTCCCCCGCGCCATGGTCCTCTCTGTCGCCGCCGCCGGCATTACCGGAATAATCTACCTAATCCCCATCCTCTTCGTCCTCCCCGACGTCTCTCTCCTCCTCTCCGTCGCAAACGGCCAACCCATCGGTCTCGTCTTCAAAATCGCTACCGGCTCAGCTGGCGGTGGTTTCGGCCTCCTCTTCTTGATTCTTGGGATTCTGTTCTTTGCAGGTGTAGGTGCTTTGACGGCTGCTAGTCGTTGCACGTATGCTTTTGCACGCGATGGTGCGATTCCGGGATCCAGGCTTTGGGCGAGGGTGAATAAGAGGTTTGGTATTCCGCTTTGGGGCTTGGTGTTGAGTACTGTTGCTGATTGTATTTTGGGATGCATCTATTTCGGCTCCACGAGTGCTTTCAACGCTTTCACGGGTGTGGCTACGATTTGTTTGAGCGTGTCCTATGGTATCCCGATTCTGGTGTCACTTATCAGAGGTCGAAAAGCTGTCCGGCATTCGACTTTCTCTTTGGGTAAATTCGGGTTCTTCATCAACGCAGCGACCGTGGCTTGGATTGTGTTAGCGATTGTACTGTTCTGCATGCCGACCGCTATCCCAGTAACGCCTGTGAGCATGAATTATGCGAGTGTAGTGTTCATGGGCTTTGCGTTGATCAGTTTGGTGTGGTATATTATTCGAGGAAGGAAATCGTTTACTGGACCTCCTGTTCCGGCGGATGTAGAGCCGGAGCATGATGGGCAGGTTGTTGGTGGTGGGGATCTTGGGAGAGTGATGACGGATGGGGACAAGGCCTTGAACGGTGGGGTGAATGGCAAGGTAAAGGATGCGCCACTAAGGAAGAAGTAGACGAGGAGTTTGAAGTTCATCAATCTACTGCTTTTGTACGATATTGAGTCGGGGATTGTACTTCGGATTGGGCGAAGAAGCCTTGTCTGCAATCGTTGCGGACAATTTGGCCATGAGAAGACATTCGCTTGCTCGAGCAAGGTCAAAAGAGGTCACTCGATCTGAAGAGAAACTAGGTGTCTTCTCAATGTCCGTGGTCATGTCAAACTTTTCATTATCAACTATTCATCCCAATTCCCAGATACCTAATTTCAAATAACGCCAAATCGCTTCCCAAAACCTATCCGTGTCATTATTAATCTATCAACCAGTTGCTGATTGATCATCTTAGTCCCTAGAGACCTACTGCAATTCTGAGTATGTCTTGACATGCGCGGTGCTGCCGAAGTTTCCTCAAGGATAGCAGTGTTGTTTTCAGTTTTATGAGGTAAAGCGAATGATCAGAGGCTTTGTGAAAGCTATTCCAGCTTCACATTCTCCTCTGTATCACTAATCCTTCTTTGTCTCCTTGCTCTGCATTCCCACAGATACCAGCCGCCGATTGTCACCATCAGGAGGGGAAGAGTGAGAGCAAGGTAGAAGTACATGTCATCGTCAGCAACGACGATTAAACCGCCGTGGGATGAGGTGACGTGGATGAAGCCCATGCTGAGGAATGTCTGGGCGGGTTAGCCAGTAGTTCCGGGTTGAAGGTGGTACCTACAGATGTGAAGATCAGGGGAAGGTAAAGTAGCATCACGAGAGTGATGGTCTTCGTCGACTTCGGCTCTCGAACTACTGGGGGTTCCTGGGAAATATCTCGAATCGGGATTCGTCGAAAATCTACGAGCGTACTGCTGGTGCTCTCCTCTGGCTTGATCGTAACCTGTCTGGTGTTCCTCACAAGGTCTTGCATGCTTTCAGTTTCTCGAATGGAGATAAGATCTCTCATCTATACGTATAATCAGTCAATTGCATGCAATTTGTAGATCCGCCAACAACACAATCTAGCTCACCATCGCTTGAATACCCTTCGCTCGATTCAGCACCAAATCCACATGATCACGCAGAAGTTTGGTCTCTGACATCGTTGAATCGATCGCCCATTCCAAAGTTCGATACCTTGAGTAGGAATCTGGGCTGTCGATGTCCTCGGCTCTCTTGGTTTCTCTCGAGAGCGCTTTGAAAACTTCCATGTTGAGTTTCAGGACGTGGGTTGATCTGAGAAGGAGGTCTGCCAAAGTTGAAGCATTTTGGAGATCTGTAATTGTGATTTTGGGGACTGTTGACGAGTGGAGTGAAGAATGCTGGATGAAAGTCTGGATTAGATAGTGGGTCATCACAAGAAGGAGCCGGACTTACGAGGTGTTCAACGCTGATGTCCAGATATTTGAGATACGTCGTCCAGTTTCGGGTCAATGTTCCAAGCAGTAACAAATGCAAGCTCGTCCAATGCTCACTTAAGTCCTCGCAAGCTTGTAAGCTTTGAGCGACTTCTTCTTTTCGCCTTTGGACATCGGCCGAAGACTGAATCAGGATGCACTTCGTTTCTTGGCTCCTCATGTTCACCTTCTGGTACACGGCCATCTTTCGTACACACCATAATGCTGGTGAGCTACTTCCAACATCAAATTCGACGTACTTGAGGAGGTAGCAGAGCTCAATGCCTATTGCCAGATCCGTGTTAGATTCCGGAAGCTCTGGAGCAGGGACTTTTGATATCACTTACCGGTCTGGTCAACATGGGCACTGTACATGTCGCCTATAGCGGAAGAATAGAAACCACTTCTTCCTTCAGAAGGATTCCCTTCTCCAATCGTGAACGAGGTGAGGATATTGGCATAGCTTGAGAACACTTGAAGCTTGGAAAGCAGACATTTTAACGCGGATTCCGTCACAGAGAGGCGCGCCTTGGAATGCTTTTGACGGATGAAGCTATTCATCGTGTTCAGTAAGTCTCATTTGCTCTCTTCGAAGTGAAAATAGGTGCGTACAATATCTCAGCCTCAGCTCCATGCTCAGCCTGATTTTCATCTTCACTACCCTCTGCGGCATCCCAGTGACAAGACTTGGTCGTGTCAAAATAGAACTCCAAATCGTCGTAGCTCTCAATTGACTCGGTCTCGAGGCCTGGGGGGAATCAATCAACCATTGTAATTGACTCTCGCTCGTGCAACTGCTCACCATGCTTATCTATTCTACAAGCCTCGATGTCGGTGTGCGCAGGACTGAGCAGGTTAGGCGAGGCTTCATCTAATATGGTTCCATGTCCCACAACATCGTGATACAATGACGAGACAACTGGCTCTGCTGGCTTGTGGGGTAGTGGCCATACGTCTGAGTCGTCCATCGTGAGTTGTTTGAGGATAAAATAAATTGTAAGTGTAGGAGCTGATAGCTGAGGTGCACATGTAGCTGCAGAGGGGCGGGACGAGGCGGGGCGTAGCGGCCGATCCCTGGACCCCACTAGCCTCTCTTTAGGGTGCTGATATCACATCTCTCCAGCCTTATGCAATTCAATCATGGGGTGATAATCAGATTAGACGTGATATGAAGAGTGAAAACCAGAAGCACCTTGTCTGATATCTTGGGGACGCTCAATCATTGCTGGTCTTTCAATTGGTCCCTGATATTTGATTCTTACGGAGCTATCTCCTCAGCGAGGGATCTCTCAAGCTTTGGCCGCCGAAACCAGGGCCCCGTGTTTGAGTCTACAGGGCATCATCGCTAAAACTTCAGGCTGTTCCAGTGTTCCGAGTGCCTCGATCTCAGTAGAACGTTTAAAGGGCGAAGAGACATAAATCCGAATAGTGAAAGACCTATCTATGCTTTCAAACTACCATCCAAATGCTTCCAGATGCAACGCGATCTCTTGCACCTCTTTATTCATAACCTTCCACTGAGCTCTCGGATAAGCATTCGCCAGATCCGTTCTCAAACTTTCTGGTCCGCTGGCAAACACCATGATTCTTCCTTAATATCCGCGATCATCTTGGCCATCGACGGTCGATCATATGACATCTGGCAATGATCCCTCATTTTCTGGAGCCGAATCAGAGCTTTTCGTGGCCAACCCTTTCATTTCAGTGCCTCCGGTCACATCCTTTCCTAGCGGTGCCAGTTCTGCAGTTGGTGATTTCATGACGTAGAGCTGTATCTGTATAGAGACTAAATTCTGCTCTTTAGCAAAAGCAGTCTTCAGCGCGCCTAGATCAAGTGCCCACTCTCTTTCATCACCCATATTAGAATCACTTTCCTGATCCGTGATCGCGAATCCGCTGCTTGATGAACGACGCATTTCAAGCAAGGAAGACATGCTGTAATGCCAGTACCTCCAGCGACGAGGATCAAAGTATGGTAAAAAAGTTCTATAGGCTGTTTGGTGCCTCCGTAAGGACCTTCAATCTAAGCTGAAGCTTGCTGGTCTGCCCGCAAAGCACAGAACTTCATCAAGTTCTTCGTAAACCCTTGATGTGCTCTAGCGAGGAACACGAGAGCCTGCTGCCCGTCTCGCTGTCTCATTCTATTTTTGTGATGGTGATTGCGGTGTCGACGCAATCGTGAAAGGATGGTTGTCAAATGGCCATAGAAATGGGAAGCGAAGGAAACAGTGTTGAGCAGGCAAAAACTTGAAGCCTCGAGGTGCGAGAATCTCCATTCGTACCATGTCGTTTGGAAGCTGACAGAGGGTAGTTGGAGCACCGATGAACCATTGATTGTGAATGTCGAGAAGCTGAGTGTACCAAAAGGCACGAGCTATCCAGGTTGCCAGCCAGAGAGCTCGTGTAGCCCAGAGATACACCCAAGAGTCCAGAGCATTTCCTGCATGCCAGAACAGAAGGCCGAGGTATGTGATTGCGAGAATAATATGTACTTGATAGAAAGTCTCGTAGAATCAGTCGCGAATTATTGGTAGAGATAAGGCGCAGAGAAGGAGCAATGATCAAAAGAGGAACGCCTCCCCACTATTTGATGTTAGTGGCAATTATTCAACAAAACGGGAATCATACCTCTGTTCGTCCAGTAGTTCCCATTAAAAACTACATGTTCACATTTGCAGCACCACCATCCGTGTAAGGGACCCAGAAGAATGGTATTGTGTGTGCCCAGGCTAGCTCAAAAGACATCCAGGCTACCCAACGATGAACAATATTCAGCTTCTCTTGGCTGATGCCAGTGACCAATGTGGCGAGGTTCGCCTTGCCCGCGAAGGCTATCATAAGTGGCGCACATACAAAAGACATGAATCCACAACGAATTGTGAGTGGGAGAGATTCATATCTTGAGATACGTCAGCAACCTGCTATGAGCACGAAGGAAATGAACCCGGCAGCGTCCACCAGCTCTTGAACATTGCCTATTTTACGCAGCGTGCTTACCCAAGATGAGCCCTGTAATATTGTCGAACACCAATCGTAAGAAAAACAACAAAGACGACACTTGACAGAAGTAGCACGAGCATGCCATTCAGAGGAAGTCCCAGCCAGTGGGTTCTCTCGGTTCCAGTCTGGCTATATGAGATGTAACGACTAGCAGCAATAACCTTCTGCACAACCGATGTCCTTCTAGAGCTATCGGCCTTGTGTATTGAATGATCTTGCGAGTGATACACGTGGACAAGAACAAAGACTGCAATGATAGATGCATAGTATCATGCCATCCAATGCGTATATTTCCCAAGAGAGTCGAAAGGAATCGCTGCTTGGCTTGCGTGTTCTGCGGCATAGAAGGCTGTGCAAGATTTGTTGATGCAAATAGGGTCAGTGATAGGCAAATCAGTCGCTGACGGCACGACTAGCGGCCACACATCTTCTATAGACATGTCCATCGCATTTGAACAATAGATCTTTGGCCAGGAATGACAAAAGAGATTTTCGGGAAGAGGAAGTTCCTCCCTTAATCCGACTGAGTAGTCATCAACGCAAGATTGTCACCAGTGTGTTTGAAATACTTAAGTCATGACCGAAGAAAATGATTTCTTGGCATCTGGAATCTAATGTGAACAAAGCCTCTCGCACCACAACCTTAAATATTCAACTAAGATAAGGAGAAATGAGACACACTGCATCTCTCCTGCATGAGCTGGGGCGCGGTCTAGATATGAAGAGAACACAGGAAAGAATGATCACAATATTTATAACATAGCGAGGATGCTTGACTTGAAAGAGAAGGGCACGAATCTGGTTCTCAAGAGGAAGCATCAGCCCACTGGGTTGGTACAGCCATTCCATCGACGAAAACAGTAACACATGAGTTCATAGTGCCGAGTCTAAAGGAGTATCAAAGATCTCTCTCTTTCGTTGTGCTTTTTATTGAAATTGAGATGCAGAGCTTGTAAAGAGGTCGGGTCAAGGAGAGTGGCTTGGTATGGAAAAGGCCTAAAAGGTCTCGAGTTAAGCTGCTACAGATTCTCGCGTGGCTTTTGGATCGTTTGGTCTGTTTTGATGTCTCATCATCTCATGTTGATGTGAAGAAGTGTTGGAGCGAAGCGAGCAGCAATTTCGGGGGGTTGGCTTCTAGAATTCGCGCTAGAGAAGGAACGGACGGCTGTGGTGCGCCCTTGAGCGCCGGATCAATATAGCACCGTCACGCCGAGCGCGTGTTTACAAGGGAATTGCGTTCACGAATTTTGGCACCAATAACCCCTCGATCGTCAACATCAACCATCTCAACTTGTAGTGCTGAATCAAGGCTGTGAAATTCAAGTCGCTGTCGCGTCACCGTAACGCGCACATCAATCTGCAAATATACACCTCCTGTTTTCATCCCATCAACGCGTTCGGCGCGTCCACATTCACCATGGCACCCGAAGCAGCAATAAAGAGAAAACCGCGCGAGAATCAATACCTGTTTGACGTTGGAGTCAAAGGAAGGCAAGTGCGCGATCAATTCCTTATACCTCCTTCTAACATTGAAACAGGAAAACCGGCCTTACCCTGCCAGATACTGGAATTCGAGACGAGAATGGCCTGGAACCAATGGACCACCTATTTTCTTCCCCAGAGAAGCCGAAAGCAAAGTCTGTCCAGGGAGTAAACGGTGCGAACAAGAATGTAAATGGGACACTCACGAGCGAGGAGGATATGGACGTAGATGATAGTAGGTTCATCCATGGCAGGCGCGTCAGACTTTTGAGGTTGACCCTGAATAGGCACCATTCCAGAACCCAACGCAGTCCTCAACGAACGGAAGCAAGCAAGTATGCGATTACCTCCACCTCGATCGAAGTCACCGATCAAGACATTCTTACAATCACCAGCCCGCAGAAACCCTTCTCTCGGTCCAAACTCGCCCTCAAGACCCGCACCAAGGGCATCTTCTGTATCAACTTCTGTGCGACGGAAGTTAGACTTCTCCAACGCGAGCTTCGAGAGCATTGAGGAGAATACTGTAGTCCAGGTATCACAAAAGCGTGCAGGTTCAGCCCAGCCTAAGCTTAGCTCTGCAAATCTGGTTAATGGCAACGGCGTAAAGTCTTTGGGACCGGCATTCACAGGTCGCAATAATGAAGGAGTCAACGGCGACGACAGTACTATGGACGACGGTGGGTTCATGAATGGTGACGATTCTCTGCAGCTCGTAAATGAAGATAGCGAGATTATGGCACCACCTCCAGACTTGGACGAGGACGATGAACCAGTGCCGGAAGAGGAGCCTGAACCAGAATCTAAACCTTCGAAGAAGGGAAAAGGCAAAGAAAAGGCAGTGGAAGAGGTTACGGAAAAGGTTGTGAAGAGAGGTCGACCGAAGAAGGTCGCTCCTGTTGAGGTTGAACAGGAAGAGGAAGAAGTGCTATATCCAGAAGAGGAAATCGTTGAGGAGGTACGACCCAAGAAGCGCACCAGATCATCGATTGACGGTGCTACATCGGAAGCTGCCAAAGCTCCAAAGGCCAAAAGCGGCAGGCCCAAGAAGGCAGCTCAACAAGAGGAACAAGTGGCTGAAGAGGCTGAGGAGCAACCTGCCAAGAAGAAAGGAGGCAAATCGAAGAAGGTAGTTCAGGAAGAAGAGCCACTGGAAGCACCGATGCCTGAAGCCGAAGAGGTCGAGGAACGTCCTGCGAAGAGGAGTCGACGCTCTCTTGACGGATCTGTTGCACCGAAAGACGCCGGAAAGCCGAAGAAAGCAGCAGCAAAGGAAGCTCCATCAAAGGCCAAGCCTACTGGACGCAAACCCAAGCTGGCCACCATCGCCGAGGCAGACTCACCAGCAGTCCAACGAGGTCCTCCTCTCCCAAGGACCAACAAAGGTCTCTTCATCCTTCGACGAGAAACACCTTTGGAAGGAACTGGCTTCAAGCAGACTCGTTCTGGACGAAATTCAATCAAACCAGTTGCATACTGGAGAAACGAGAGAATCGAGTATGCGGAAGACGAAATGCAGGATGGATCCGCAAAATATTTATTACCACGCATCAAGGAGGTTGTTCGTACTGAGGAGGTCCACCACCCAAAGACCAAGCGTAGCAGAGCGAAGTCAAAAGCACCGAAGTCAAGAGCTACTGCAGAACCAGAATCCGAGGAAGATGACGAGATTGAGCCCTGGGAAATGGAACCTGGTAGAATATTTGGAGCAATTCGTACCTGGGATCCAGAAGATCCGACCGGAGTGGAAGTCGATGAGATCGAGGAGGAAGTTGCGTTATCATCGGCAGCAATTATTACCCGAGATATTGCTGGTGCATCATTCAAATTTGCCAAGACACTCAGCTATCCCTTCTTTGGAGCTGGAATGGTAGATCTTCCCCCAGGTTCTCAAAAGAAGCCGAAGAACTCAAGGAGGATGCAGATGGCATTCTTTGTGTTCTATGGCAGAGTCAAGGTGACTATCAATGATAACGAGTTCAGGATTGGCAAAGGAGGAATGTTCCAGGTTCCTAGAGGTAAATGTCTGATGTTTTCATCTATATCAAAAACTAATCCAAGCAGGCAATTTCTACAGTATCGAGAACGATTATGAAAAGCCGGCTAGGATATTCTTCTCTCAAGGTTGTGAACTTTCGGAAGCAGCAGCAGCACCAGACAGCCAGTAATTGATTTTGAGCATTGGCTTATTGTATATTGTATTGGTGTAAGTACAAGGGTTGGGATATTCATTTGATATCCGGAGTCGGTATGGTGATGAGCACGACTCTCTTACTCTCAGTTTCCGAGTAAGATTACATACAGATTAGGAGCAGCATAGTTGATTGATAATGAGTGCATCGTCAAGACAGCTCCCAAGCTCTTTTCCACCACTGAAGTGATGCTATAGATTTAAGTTCATTGTCCGAGAAGATCCGGGGTTTTGTGTGATGTGACATTTGTTGAGAAAAAAAAGAAAAAATAGAGATCGGCTAGGAATCACGTCTAGGAAGCACAGAAAGACAAGTGTCTTTAGTGCTGCTTCAAATTTTCAAAGTCCCACGTATCAAGGAAGCTCTTATCTGCCTCGAATTTGTCTTATTTGCTGGGACATTGGCAAAATTGCTAGCCTATTCCATCAACTTCTGCTTTGGTACCCAGCGTTTGTCCTCTCCCCGGAGGTGCGGCTTTTCAGGCCACGCCTTCCATTCTCAACTGTCTTCTCCGTACTTCTTGATCAGACTGGATCATTGTCAGTACCTCTTTCCAAATATTTTAACATAAAAATATTCCACGAAAGGTAAGATAGCAACATACCTCCTCATAATCCTCACAGCACCACCTTTATAACTCCCTCCAAATATCGAGTAATGATTCAAGTGATGGTACCTATTCCTGTTAGCCTCTTTCCCTCCCCACTCTCATCATCCCTTCTCAAAACTTACAGCTCATAAAGGCATACCCTATCCTCCCACTCCCCGGCCGGTTCATCTTTCGGCTTATACTTATGATACTCCTTCTCAAAACCCACCCCAAAACCACCAAACATCCTCATAATCCCAAAATCAAATTCAGAATGTGCCCATGCGGACGAGGGGTCGAAAACTACTTCTTCGATTCCACCGGCGTCGATGGTTCCGCGGCCGTGATTCCCGGACCAGAGATCTCCATGCACAACAACAGGTCTAATCGATCCCCCATCCGGACTCTTCAAATGTCCATCTCTCAACAATCTCGGCACAACACTCGAAGCAGTCTTCTCAACCAAGCTCGACAACTCGAAATCTTCCCCGTTATTCCTCTCAGCACATTTCAAAATATGTCTCAATCGACCTTCTACAAGTCAGCTTCAAGTCCCTACTAGTAGAAGTCGACTGCCACGTTCAAAGCTCTTCAAATTCCAACACGAGTTTGTCAAATAGAAAGAAGAAGGAAATAGCCTGTTTGCTTACAGTCGGCGTAGAACTCCGCCCATGAAGAGCGGTAGCTATTGTCTTGTTGCGTGTCACCGCAGCAAGTTGGGACTGGGAATCCGAACTGTGGCTCCTCATATCCCTCCGGCACAGGAGCGGGCGTAGAATGTAACTTCGCCAACTTCTCCGCTAAAGACTTCCCAGAACCAGTCCCCGAAGAAGATGATAAAGGAGACAAGTTTAGGAAATCTGTCGCAAGAAAAGATCCTCTACCTGAGGAGAGAAGGCCGTGGGCGTGAGAAGCAGGACAAAGGGATGGGACAACGGAATGGATTGCGTTAAGACTCATATGCTCTCCTATCATTTCCCGTTAGCTACTCGTGATTCTCTTGCTCTTAGGCTTGTTTGCAGGTTGTGAGGGTGAAATGAGGTGGGAAGGGAAGGAGGGGACGAGGTACCAGCAAACATAACCTCTGAATCTTTCTCCGTTCCCGTTTTCACAAAATAGAGTTTCTCGTTTCCATTGGGATCTTTGGATGAGAGTTTGAACGTTGAGGCAAAGCCTGAACCGCCGTGGGTGGTGAGGGTAGTTGTTTCGGGGGGGAGGGATAGGGCTTTTAGGATTGCTGGGTCTATTTTGGGCGCCATCGCTATCAATATTTTAAAGACTATGAAGAAGAGAAATACCTTTATAGAAGCAGATTTGATTGAAGAAGAAGATTGAATGTTGTACATGGCGTGACGTCAACTCAACACGTGATGCTCAATCACAGATTTGGTAGCGAGCAGAATAGGGGGGTATGAATGCTTCATTCGTATTCCTTTGTCTCAAAAGCTCGCAATGCAATGCCATACCAATGCCAAATGTACAACATCATTATCTATCATAATATATACAATCCGTCCACCCTTCCTACCTCCCTGTGCACAAATCTACGTCCGCCCCCTCCTCGGATCCAAAGCATCACCTTTCCTAAAATCCCTGACCTCCTTCGTCCCCATACTCCCCATCCCACCCTCAATCCTCCTCTCCCATCCACCAAGTCTCACGACAAGGCAAGTAGCATTATCTCCATCTCGAGTGACTTCTGTAGCGAAGCTGACTACATCTTTAGCTCCTTGCTCAGGAGTCTTCGCCTCTTTCACCACATCGACGATTTCCTGATCTGTAAGAGTCCCACTCACGCCATCCGAGACCATGACCAGGAAACTATACTCCGCAGGAGCAAGCTCAATTCTTCGAATCTCAGGCTCAGCCGAGACACCGATTCGCTTAGATCTCATATCACCAAATGCTCTCGTATTAGCTAACCCAGACATCCTCTCCTCCCCAAACGAATCCGTAACGAAAGTTGCAGCATAACGACGAAGTCTCGTCGACTCAATAGGCGAACTAGGATGATGATTCGTGGTAACCGGCTTCGCCAACCCCGTTGCCGTCTCACAAAGCAAAATCCTCGTATCCCCCACATGAGCAACAACCAACGTCGACGGACTAGCAGGATGCCAAAACGGCGTCGGGGTAGGCGTAGATATCAACGCAATACTTGCCGTTGAGCCACCTAGAAAGCGTTTTGGTCCACCGATTCGATGTTGGTGTTTGAGATGAGCGGGTTCGCCGAGGATGTCGTCTGCGTTGAGGGGTTTGTCACTGTGGATATCTTCTGAGTCTGGTTTGCGGGCTTGGGCTGTCACGAAGTCGAGGTCGGCGCGGAGGAAGGCGTACATTAGAACTGTTTCGATTGAGATGGGGGCCTGGGAGGGTGGGGTTGAGGGGTCGGAGACGGAGGTGCTGGGAAGAGTGAAGTAGTCGGGTTTGAAGCGGCGAAAGTAGCCTCCTACTGTTTCTTTCCATTGTGTGACTAGGGATCTTTCGAGCTCGATTGCTTTGGGTTTGTTGGATTGTGCTTCAACTGGTGATTCGGATTCGAGGACGGGGCTGGCTGGTGGTGGTTGTACTTTTCCGTCTTTATCCTTGTAGGGGACACTCATCTCTGATCGGACATCCTCTACCTCTTTAGTCTTGACATTCTCGAGACTCTCTCTGCCTTGTTTCGACAGCTCACTGCTGCCGTCTTTCTCATCACTGGGTCCTCCCACATCTCTCCCCGTCTTCTTATCCTTCTTCAAGCTAGACTCCAGCTGAAATTCCTCCGCCGATTTCTCTAAATAGCCATGAAGCTCCTCTCTCAACCAATCACTACACTCATTCCCACCATGTCCATCAAAGACCCCAAAATAGAATACCTGCGGATCACCACTCGCACTATCCGCAGACGTCGCCCCTCCAATATTTGGTTTATTCCCGGACCGTGTCAAACTTATAGGAGCCCTCTTTGCAAAAGCAGGTATCTCCAATGTCCCAGCTTGATATGTATCTTCATTGTACGGTCGTTGTCCCCGCGAAACTGAGACTCCGAAGTGGTGTTTTGCGCTTCGTAGAGGGATTCGGACGACGGTAAGCTCGCGGGACGCGCCGACCATAGGGGGTGCTGCTGCGGGGGATGGACCGGCGCCTGGGGTGTGGGGAGTTGAGGCTGATCGAGGGAGTTTGTGGTGAGGGCCCGTGGAGGAGCGGGAGTCGGGGTGGAGGGAAGAGGAGGGGAGGTTCGTTACGAAATAGTCGTGGAAATGGCGGCTTTGGGGGATTTTATGCTGTATAGAAGGCGGAGCATTCTGAGATCTTCCTGGAAGCCTATGCAGTCTATATGGCCTAGTACACCTCGAGTTCGTGGTCTTTGATGTCGTTCTGAAAGTCCGTGTCTGTTGTAGAATTGGAAGATGGATGGGGAGTCGGGGCGTTTCGGAATTGCTGAAAAATGTAGCAATGAAGTCTGCGAAGGCAATGTCAGGCAGATACATAGCATACGAGGCATAGAAAACACACTATACGTGTCTGCCAAGGACCATCTCTGCGGACGTCCTGGACTCCTAAGGCCTACCATCTTGCATCCAGCAGCTCAGGGACGCTGCCTACCCTGGATACCTTTGGCAGAGCGCCAATCGAGATACCAACAATAGTAGAGACTCGTGCCATCTGATGTAACTAAACCTAGCAAGCAAATCCTGAGTAATCGTGCCCGGCGAAGAGGATGTCCCACAGGCCAGCTATCTTGTGGACCTGGAGGTCTGCTGCGCTGTAGTTTTGCGTAATGCGTGGATAGTCGAGGTACTTGTGCTTTTGAGTCAAGATACAGGTATAGGATCCCGAATTTAAAGGAGGGTCAGAGGGTGGACCGCGTCCAGGACATTCATTTACGGCGTTGTTAGGATGGGATACAAGCATTCTCCGCATTGGGCGAATGCGACAATCAGCCCGAGACAGGGGTGTAAAAGCATCATCATCGCTTGAATTTCAGGAGGCTCAATCTGCGAAGTATCCTCGAGAAAGAGTCGCTTTCTTTCGAATGTTTGGACAAAGTATTGTAGGCCATGGTAATTAAGAATTCCAAAATATTGTGTAGAGGAGTGAATCACCGACCAGACCATGGCTTTAGAAAGCAACATCTTCAAGATCAAAAGGAATTCTCTATCTGCATTCCTTATACTCATGATTCATAAGTACGTCTCATTTTTGTGTATGAAAATGCACAATCGAAGCTATAAACACACGATTATGTCTCTGGTATCACTCAAGTGTATGCACAACCCCAGACCCAAAATATCTACTCCAAGCCCCCATCCTTTCTCTCATCGTCTGTGAGCCTCATCAGACTCGGAGTTGACAGATCCTCCTACAGGTGTAGTATCTGCGGTCTCGTGGTTCATAGCTGCAATGCGCTTCTCTTCGGAAGCCATAGTAGCCGCGCCCATATCGGCAAATCCATACCTAGATATCGAGTCAGTGATTATGTTGAGTGAGACGGAATGAGCTCATGAACATACCAGACAATAGTAGCGAGTCCAAGAAGGGCGGCAAGGGCACTGAAAGTCATAGCGACGATACCACGAGGAGTGAAACCAGCTGGGAGAGGCTTTGGTGCTTCATTGGCACCAGACAAGTCCAAGACATCAACTGTGTTACCTGCAGCATTGCCAGCATACGGAATACCGCCAGCTGTACAAGCATCGATATGATTCTGAGGAATAGTCAAGGTCTTCTGGAGTTCCAAAGGAGCTTCAACCATGGTAGCGATCAAACCTTGGTCAACGTGCCATTCGATGTGACAATGGAAGATCCAAACACCAGGATTGTCAGCTTGGAAGCGAAGGACAATGTAGCCGGAGGGTTTGAGAACAAATGTGTCTCTTCTCATCGGGGTTGCAGGGTAGCTTGTCTGTGTGGCGTTTGTCGAATCGAAAACACCAGCATCCTCGTCTGATCGAGCAATAGCTTGGAAGTTGTGACCATGAAGATGGAAGGGATGCTTTCCCGTGTCTAGTAGGAGTTAGTTTCAAGCCAGACGATCAACGATGGTAATGGCTTACCAAGGTTATTGACAACAATCTCAACAATTTGATTGTGCTCAAGCACAAACGGATGAGAGAATTCGCCATAAACAGCAGGATTACTAGCGTTGTCGCCAGTAGACATCACGGTGTAAAGGGTTGGAACCTTCTGTGATACGTAGGTGATGTTGCCGAAGAAGGCGCTGAAAAATGTTAATACTATTCAGAATATCCTTAAGGAAGATCTTACTATGGCTTTCCATTGCCGAGATTGTTCATGATGACGTCCAAAGATATAACTTGATCAGCCTCTGGTAGAAGCGCCATCTTGTCGTATGGAGTTAGGGTGAAGTCGTCAAAGTCATTGAACTCGTCAACAAGTGCTGGTGTTGGCTTATCCTTAGTATCATCGTAGACAAGCCACCCAGTGGCGTTCCAGTTAAGACCATCGGGTATTGTGTCAAAGAGCGACTAGAAAGGGATTAGTCGAGTCCTTCAGGGAGAACGAATCGCTTAGAAACTTACAGTATCCATGCTGCTAACAATAGCATAATTCACAGTCGTCTCGTTCTTGGTGGTGACCATGAAGCTGTAACGTTGTGCAGCAGCAATGTATATCAACTCGGCCTCGGCAGGGTCAGTGTAGACACCATCAACCTCAACGATGGTCATATTATGACCTTCGAACCACAGGTATTGGCCAGCAAAAGCACCGATATTGACCACTCTGAAGAGATAAGTCTTGCCAGGTTGAACTTGAACCGTGAGGTTCTGAGTGTCGTTCATCAAAGCTGCTTGTGGGACAGGCTCAGCACCAGTAGGATTGGCCTTGTTGATGAACTTGGGAATCCAAACTTGCATCTGATCATGATACCAGTCAGAGAGGGAGAGCACGACTTCTTCGTCGACTTGGTCTGCATAAGGGAATTCAGGATCGGTGACGATGAAAGGCGCGCGAAGACCGTCAGGGTACTGTCCCTTGTCATGGGAATGATACCAGTAAGTTCCGGGTTGGTTGACCTGCAAAGTTAGCGATGCATCAACATGTCTGGCAGAGCATCACTTACTGTGAAGTTATAGGTGAACGATGATCCCGGTGGAATACCGCACTGAGAAACTTGCGCAGGGCCATCCATTTCAGTGGTGCCATTCATGAACAAACCGTGGAAGTGGAGGGTAGTTGTCTGGTTGCCAAGTTGGTTGTTGACATTGACAATGACCTGGTCTCCAACCGTAGCTCTCATGACAGGAAGTGGCCATTCTCCATTGATACCAATCGTAGTTCTTTCGAAGGCACCATCTGGGTTCGAGGTGACCCAACCAATGTTGAAGTCGTAGACGACAGTACCATTCGCTGCTTCTGCGATCTTAGAGAGTATGAGAAGCAGAGTTGATATGATGGGGAAGAAGGACAAAGAGATAGCCATCTTGATAGAGCTTCGTTGACAATAGTGATGAGAGAGAGGGGGAAGCTGAGGATTTACCAACTTCAACCGAGGGCTTTGAGAGAATAAGACCAAACTCTGGCGATCCTCCTTCGTCTGGGCGATCTCTTTGCGTGGTATCTTGTCTGACAGATTTTGAGAAAGTCGAGAAGTCCTTAGGCCGGAAAATCACCGAGACCGGATCAAAGACGGCAGGACTCGTAGCAGTGGATTCTCAGTGGAGTCCAATGACATGCAGTGACGCCCAAAGGCTATTTGAATGGAGGAGGGGAAGAAGGGTCGCGGGGGTACTGATCAGATAACTGATTAGATGATCTGATTGTCAGAGAGATCCTGGTAGACTGGTTATCAGATGCGGAGCCTGTTTCGGCGGCTGTTGAGAAGTAATTTGATTTGACGTGGATTGACTCGTGTAGACCCTTGTGCGGTTGACGGCCGGACGAGAAGGTGATCACTCGTAAGGAAACGGACAATCGCATGCAGGCTCGAGGTAGGATATGCGTGCGTGACCAAGGCGCTAAACTTAGACAGAGAAATGGTGGGCCACCTGGAAAGCTCTGTGGAGGTGAGAGCTTAAGTAGACTAATGTTGGGATGAAGTCTAGCTCTTCCCACCACGGCAAACTTCGCAAGAGCAACGGTGGATACTCGTTGATTGCTGGGATCGTAGGCTGACGAAAAAGAAAGTCAATCGAATTTCTCGTCCCGCTTGACAACCGCCAGAAGCTCGGAAGTCTGTTGTCTAAACGTAAGAGTGGGTGGGCTGGTCAGGTTACACTTTGTCTTAACGAAATGCGATTTATTCCGTATGCCCTACGTATATGTTTCAAGTCAAATTTGGTTCTCAAGCATGGGAGAGACATGGCATCAAAAATGTCCCTCGTTCTTGAGGAGACTCACCACGGGTTTTGGCCAGCTTCGGCAATTCGTCAGGCTTGGCTGCGCGGGGGGAGCGCATCAAAATTGGTGCGGAAACGTATGATTAAGATTTAGTAGGCGCTCCTCTGTCCGAGGATGCTCGATTTTGGGTAGAACAAGCAATTGCTGACGGGGCAGGCAATGCTTGCACGACTTGGCGGCGAGGGTAAGGTTGTAGTGTGAGGTGTTTGCTTTGACTTTCTTTGGTTATCAGATGTCTTCCGCGGTGATGATTCGCTGGTAGTGGGATGCAAAACTTCACAGATTTTCTTCGCGCCAGCCTGCGCTCCCCTGTCTTCTCAGAGTTATCTGATCCGGCTGAATATCGCGCGATACCGCTTTCGGGAAGGCGCGGGTAGCATGGAGCGGGATGAATTTTGTTAGGCGCATCTGCACTTATTGATTCCTCCTCAGCCCCCTCTGGTCTGTCTGCCCTCATGAGAATGAATTCCGCACCTCGGAATCCTGATCTGATTTGAACTCAATTACTGTACTGCAGCTTCGGGTACGCAGCGAAGTGAGAAGAGAGACCCGTGTTTATACTCACTCCAGGATCCGTACAGTGCCAAGTTGATTCGGGCCATTCCTTGAGCAGCGCATACACTAGATTTTCGACCACGCATCGCGAAGAAACATCCCCCAAGAGCCTAACCAAGCTCCCAAACCCGACTCATCCGATAATCGGCTCAAGTAACATCTAGAGCCAGCAGAAATTGCCGAATCTAGCACGCTTTTCACAGCGTTTGGGTTTACTAGGGTCGTACGACTCTGGGGGCGTGGTCCAACGAGAGAGTGCGTACGAAAAACATTCCGCTAATCAGATCCGTCACCTGCATTATCTGATCCTGACTCCACCCCCCTTGTACCAGTCTTCGTGCCTTCTCCACCTGTCTGCAGGGTGCGAAGGGACCGGTCAGGCTAGTCAGCTCTCGAACCGAAGCATAAGAGCCTGGGGCGCCATCCGTCGGAATGTCTTCATCCTCAGATTTCCCTCAAGGGACGCACCATAACCAAGGACGCTACATACAGACCAAAATGACGGCCTCGGTTTTTGCAGTTCCTGTAAGTTGTTCTCTTAGATTTTGCTGTGTTGTTTTAGAGCTCCCGCAACTGCTGTTCATGCCTCTCGCCTGTGTTCTTCAACAACACCCCACTAATCCATTGTAGGTTTTCTTCGTCGTCTTTAGAGAGACAATTGAGACAGTGATCGTCGTATCGGTTCTCCTTGCATTCCTCAAACAAACTCTTGATGGCCCTCAACGCGATGTAAAGACGTACAAGAAGCTTGTTCGCCAGGTATGATCTCCTGCGCAGCGAAGACTTCTGAAGTGCTCACAATCTCCAGGTATGGCTGGGCGCAGCCCTCGGCCTCCTGCTCTGTCTCATTGTCGGCGCCGCTATCATCTCACTTTTCTACACCAAGGGCAAAGATGCCTGGACTCACACCGAGTACTATTGGGAGGGTTCCTTCGCTTTGGTTGCTGCCATCATTATTGGAATCCTTGGAGCCGCTCTCCTTCGAGTCTCTAAGTTGCAGGATAAGTGGCGCGTCAAGCTCGCTCTGGCGTTGGAATCACAACCTATCACCAGTGGTGGTCGACAAGGTGCATTCAAGCGCTTGTGTGAGAAGTACTGCATGTTCTTCGTTCCCTTCATCACCGTTGTCCGTGAAGGTCTTGAGGCAATCGTCTTCATTGCTGGTGTTTCCTTCTCGTCACCTGCTACTGCCGTGCCTTTGGCAGTTGTCGTCGGATTGATCGCTGGGTGTGCTATTGGATACATCCTGTACAAGTAAGCTTTCAAGTCCTGCATTAAGTCCCAACTTCTAACCTTTGCATAGGGGAGGCGCTTCATCTAAGCTCCAGATCTTCCTTGTTATCTCAACCTGTCTCTTGTATCTCGTTGCCGCCGGCCTCTTCTCAAGATCAGTTTGGTATTTCGAGGCTCAGGATTGGAACAACGCAGTCGGAAGTGATGCCGCGGAACTGGGAGCCGGTGCTGGGTCATACGATATTGACCGAAGTGTCTGGCACGTCAACGTAAGTCCTACTCGCACCCCTACCATCAAGAATATTCGAATCACCATCATCAATACGCAAACTCCCAGCATCATCAACAAACACAAACTGATTCAATATATAGTTCGGCAACCCAGAACTAAACGGCGGCGGCGGCTGGGGAATCTTCAACGCGATCCTCGGGTGGACAAACTCCGCCACCTACGGATCCGTAATCTCCTACAACCTCTACTGGCTCTGTGTAATCATCGGCTTCCTCCTCATGCGTTTCAGGGAAGTCAAAGGCCACTGGCCATGGAAGAAAGCCAGGACAGAAGAGAAAGACAATCCAGCCATCTCAAGCGGAAGTCCGAGTCTAACTGATAGTGGTGTCATTGAGAAACAACCTGAGGAGAAGAACGTTGTTCAGGAGGTTACTGCTGTGCTGGCGAGAACTATCTCGGAGTAGAGAAGCCATAGAGAGAGGATGATATGGGGCGCGTGACTTGAGGAGACAAAATAAGTGATGGTTGGTAGATAATTGCATTGGACTCTGGCGTTTCGGATTTGAGATGGGGGGCTTTGGTGGCTGAGCGCCGCAACTGCTCGCTCGCTCTGGTTACGGTTGCTTGTGGATAGCTTTGCTTGCGGTACAGTTTTGATACCGGAAGATGAATGAGGAATGGCATAGCGTACATAAAAATCAAAAAGGATACTTTGCCAAATAGACTGTTGTTGTTCTCGCGTGTGACAATTGTATCTTGTGAGGTGTCTTATCTCGGAAGAAGTGGATATGAACTCATGAAATACAACATCTGGAAACGCAAAAGACAAGGAACAGGTACGAACATAATCAGATAGCATAGTTAGGAACAACTTTGTCCAAAGAGAAAAAGTAATTATTCAAGGCCTTGTTGGTGTAGTGTTGTTGTGGAGGGTGACAGAAATGCTGAAACTAACGGTCGAGATTACAATTAGCCGGCTTCTGATTGGTCGAGGCCCTCACTTCTCCTCTCTTCCTCTTCCCCATCAAAAAAGTGAGAATTAAGGCACCACAAATTCGGGACAAGATACATCAGGACTTCAAGATTATAAGTACCAGAGTTCTTGAGATTATGTAAACAAGGAGCCAAGTCCCTCGGGTGCGACTCGGTCTCGAACTCGTGAGCAAAGTGAAAGTCCGCCAGGGCTTGCTCCATATTTAAGGCTGGACAAGGTGTCAGATGTACATTTGGGACGTTTATTTATGCCTTGGAGGGAAAGCAGGCGCGGACGGACCAAGGCAAATGGGGGCTAACCATGCTGGGCTCGCCCCTCGTGGGACAAATGAAACAGTTAGTAAGAGTAACTGGGACCGAAGGGATACACTGCCGGAACGGAGGAAGGAAGCGCGAGCCGGAGGACAAGCAGGAGAGACGCTGGTCAAGGGCAGGAACATAGGAGGAATAAATCCCCTTTCTATCAAAAGAATGGCATCGCCGGAAGAGCAAATCTAATTAGACAAACAGATAACTAGAGATAGACGTGGACCGAAACCTTCCTGGCAGAAGGCGGAGGGCTACGAGAGACCTATGGCCTAACGGCCGCCACGGTCTATAAATGAATTCAATTCAATTCAATTCAATTTACTTTATGCTCTTGGAACTATCACCTTAATTCTCCGACCTTTTGTAGTCCGGGATCTACAGTACTTAGCGTAGCTAATTCTATTCTAGAAATATATTTCTATATCTTGCTCAGACCCACCCTACCACTCTGCTGGTAACTAGTGGTCTTTGGCCCCAACCATAAGTTCCAACCTCCCAGCCAAGACTCTATGTTTCCGAATGACTTCTACCCATTCCTCATTCTCTTCCTTGTCTTCTTCGTCTTCATCCTCGGACCCCGAGGATAAGAAAGCAAGAATCATGCTGAAATCCCCTCCCAATCTCCCCAAACTACCCGCACAGTACAGGACTTGTGTAAGCAGACTATCCCGACTACTCCTATCCCTAACATTCGGAAGGTATTTCTTCAAAGTATCCTCCAACATGCCCACCAACTCTAAAGGAAAACTCCCCAAAGCACTAGGGAGCGGCATCAACGGATCCTCCTCCCCCTTCTTCTCCTCCCTCCCTAACCCCTTCAATAACGCTTCGTCGTGACCCGTACCCGTAGCAGGGGGAAATATACTCCTATACATTGAAATTATCGCGAAACTCTGCTCACGAAAGATCTCGATGTAACGCTTCAGATATCGTTCGGTCTGTTGTCCGCCTTCCCATTTACTTTTTTCTTTTCCCCCTCCTACTTCAGACTTGGTATCTTGTAATCGGACCGTTTCTTGATCGGCAAGTTCGCGGAGGGGTTCGAGGGCGGAGAGCATTTGTTGGAGGTTGGCAAGGCGGCAGACGAGGAAGAGGGAGCCGAGACTTCCTTCTCTGCTGGATCCTAAATTGTTGCTGGAGTGATATGTGTTGGTGGTGGAAGAGGTGGGGGAGGGGTCGAGTTCGGGTGCTACTCGTCGGAGCCAGGATATTGTTCGCATAGCGCTGGCTAGTTTGAGGGAATTGGTCTTTAAGCTTGCAATAAGGTTGGTAGCCATGTCTTGCATGGCTTCTTCGGATTGCTTCTCTACGCTAGAGATCAGCGCTGAATCGGGGTATAATGCATGTAGCCGTCGTATATGGGCATTTAGGTCCAGCGCTGAAGCATAATTCAAGGTCGCAGCTGAGGCGCTTGTGTTTGTAGAGTTAGATGCCGTATTCGATGTGGAAATGGCGGACGAGAGAAGGGTAGGTAGGTCGAGAATGTCGGACAATCGATCTATGTTGCGGGAAAGCAGTAAAGCTTTCCGCCGGCGGTCGAGGAGGGCATTCTCTGATCGTGTATTGTAGGTCTCGCTGAAGTGGATAGCGGCATCGTCGAGCTTGGGGAGGGCGTCTCGCAGAGAGGCAGTGGATTGGGCTAGGACTGGTAGAGTTGTGGAGAGCGTCGAAAGGTGCGTCGAGGAGTCGATGATCGCCTTGTGGGAGCGTTTGGAAAGCGCTTGGAGTGAGAGGAGCAGAGAGTGTGTAGTCTGCGACAGCGATTGGGGTTCGCTGGTTGTGAGGGCTGAGAGGGGCAAGGTGGTCAATCGATTTAGGTAGGAGCTGGTATTTGGATCTTTGAGGGACGGTGGCGGTCTTGGAGATGGTGCATCAAAATAAGGAATCAGGAGCTCGTACAGCGGGTCTGCCATTGTGACAATACTCTCTCGAGAATTTGTGTAGTGAAGTGTACTATCTCGACCTCTGGCACTTTTAGGATGGAGTTTTTCGCTAAAGTTCTCTTGGGGCGCGGAACGAAGTCCGAAGGCTAAAACACAAGATTCCCCTCCTTTCTCATGATTATCACCTTTCTATAATTGTCGACCACTCTCTTGAGGCAGCTGCCCAGACGTGGTCGCGCCGTCGAGCAGGCGATTTCCAGTTTCTCAATCTCCAAGGGACGGACAGACACCAAAGGCCTCAATTCAAGATGTCGACGTGCAGTTATGCTTCATCAACTGACAGCGAAGAACTCAACTTCCATGGAGTCTTCATCGCAGGCAAGCCCGAGAAAACCCGATGGGACGTACGATGCGAGCATGGAGTAATCAAGTCGATGAAGGAGCACGATGCTTCGCAATCTGGCCATGCATCTGGTGGTCTCTTGATCCCGTCGCTATGTCATCCTCATATTCACATTGACAAAGCCTTTATCCTTTCTCACTCGAAGTATGCGGACTTGGAGATTGAAAAGGGTGACTTTGCGGAGGCTATGAGGTTGACAAGTAGGTGGATTTCATCGTGTCCTAGTTCCTGATTCTCATGACTGCACAGGCGAAGCCAAGAAGAGATTTGAGCACGACGATCTCATGGAGCGTGGACGAGCTCTGATCCAAGAAAGTATCAACTTCGGAGTCACACACATGAGAGCCTTTGTCGAAGTCGATTTGGGAGTTCAGATGAAGTGTCTCGAAGCTGGTCTTGCCCTCAAGGAGGAATTCTCGGATCGATGCCACATCCAAATTTGTGTCTTCGCCCAGGACCCTATTATCTCGTATCGAGACAGCGGCCGAGGCATGATGAGATTACTTGAGAAAGCTGCAAGCAGATCCGGCGTCGAGGTGTTTGGCAGTACGCCTTATGTCGAGACCAACGGAGATCTTTCGAAGCAGATCGCCAACATTGAGTACGCAATCAAGATAGCCAAGCGGTATAAGTTGCATCTGGACTTCCACATCGATTACAATCTTGATCCCAATAAACAAAGCGCCGTCATGGAAGCTCTGAGATTACTCCATAAGTTCAATTGGCCGACAAACTGGAACCTGCCAACTTACAGAACCATTGTCTTCGGCCACTGCACTCGGCTTACTCTCTTTGATGCTGATGAATGGAACAACCTTTCTGAGAAAGTTCGTGGACTACCTGTATCTTTCGTTGGATTACCAACGTCCGACATCTTCATGATGGGCAGGCCAACTGAGGAAGACGAGGGGAGTCAAAGAGTCCGGGGCACTCTTCAGGTTCTGCATGTCATTAGGAAGTACGGCATGAATGCGGCCATTGGTGTCAATAACGTCGGAAATGCCTTCACTCCACAAGGCAGCTCTGACCCACTTAGTCTCGCGAGCCTGGGTGTTGGTTTGTACCAGGCTGGCACCAAGCAAGACGTTGATCTACTATTGGTGAGTTAGACACAGAGCCGAGGGATTGCATGAGAGCTAACAACGTGTGTAGCAATGCATCTCGAACCGTGCAAAATTAGCAATGGGCATCGTCGTTTCAACACCATATGAGATAGACATTGATGTGGGAGATCCAGCGGATTTTGTTGTCTGCGGCGATAGATCAACCACCGGATCAAGGTCATTCAGGTCCCGAAAGACCATTCAAGATCTCATATACGACCCGACACAACACAGAGTTACTGTGTACAATGGCAAGGTGGTCAGCCAGGAGTAAGGCGGAGCCTGTCGTTCCTGGAAATCGCTGGTCATGGCCGTATTTTGACTCACGTGGCGGCATGAAAGTGCGTTCTTGCCAACTCACGTGCATATATCAGGCTAACAACTGCCTCAATTTAAAAGTCATTCTGCGGTCTCACCTGCATGACTCGATGTAACATAATTGTCAGTATTCATAATGTATAAAGGTAGCTAGCTTCGCATGAAAACGCTTGCAACTACAAACACATCAAAAGTTACATCTTCGTCACTGCATTTGAGACTCGACTGCACCCTGACTTGACTCGACTCAACAATTTTGGCCGCTAAGCCAGAAGCGGATTGATACGCTACACGCACCCATCCTGAACTCTTACATCACTTCCACTGCCTGCGACCCATCCTCGAGCTGCTTCACCTGCAGCACATCACATTGCGCACTCCTGATACTTGGAGTGCGTGCTACGATAAGGGAAAGACCCCCTCCCACTCTAAGAACTCCCTCTTCTCTACGGAGTTCCGCCGCGATGCACGATCCCATCCCGCTGTGGCCCTTACTTTCGAAGTCTGTCCAGCCTCTTGCTGACCGTCTCTCCTTCCCGACTCTCCCTCTACATATTCACGAAGTCCTCGGATCATTCCTCGGATACACCTTCATCAATATCGTCGTAGCACCATGGATATCGAAGATCCTGTTCCCAATCCGATATCCCAAGCTGTCCACCGAGCGGAAGATAAACTGGGATGTTCATGTCGTTTCACTCATTCAGAGCACATTCATCACCTTCCTCGCGCTATGGGTTATGTACGCCGATGAGGAGCGGAAGGCTATGGACTGGCAGCAACGTGTCTGGGGATATACTGGTGGTGCTGGCATGATTCAAGGCATGGCTGCTGGATACTTCCTTTGGGATTTGATGGTTACGATTCGACATGTCAAGGTCTTTGGACTCGGCATGCTTGCTCATGCTATCAGTGCGCTGTTAGTGTTTTCGTTTGGATTCGTAAGTACCTACAGATTCTCAAAGTCCCAAAAGCTAACAGATTATCACAGAGACCATTTGTCAACTTCTACGGTTGCACATTCATCCTCTACGAACTCTCCTCCCCATTCCTGAATTTCCACTGGTTCTTCGACAAGCTCGATATGACTGGCTCGAAGGCACAACTCTACAACGGGCTCATGCTGCTGTTCACATTCTTCTGTTGCCGTTTATGCTGGGGAACGTACCAATCCGTCCGTGTCTACCAAGATGTCTGGAATGCCCTTCACCATAAGCCAGCGACAGCAGGTATCAATATCGACGCCTTGAACAATGGAACAGCATCCGCTCTTGATGCTGCTGCAGGAAAGAGTGCAGCTCCCATCCACAGCGAGATCATGCGCTTCGCAGGCGAAGAGTACGTCCCACTCTGGCTCGCCTTCACATACCTGGGTAGCAACATTGTTCTGAACACCTTGAACTTCTACTGGTTCGGAAAGATGATTCAAGCCGTCAAGAAGAGGTTCACACCAGCGAAGGAAGGGAAACGGAGAGAAAAGCCCATCGTCACCAGAAGCACAAGTGCGAACGGAAAGAGCCGAGTCGATATCGACGACACGGAGGTCCGAAAGCGAAACATTGTGGTAGACGAGCAGATTGAGGCAATTTCTTGATCGCGAGGTTGGGTTTCAGGCGAGCATTGCAGTATGTTATCATCAAGGCAAAATGGCGTAGGACAATGAAAGTCTTGTTTCATCCGCAGTCTAGGTCTCTTCGTGCTATCCGCGTGCATCACGATAACGACCTGTCATTTGGAAGTTCAGGCACCACGAGGCACACCTCGGCTCAAATCCTTGTCTTGGATTTTTGTTGGGAAAGTTTCCAGAATGAGCTGCTTGCATCGGAAGGAATGTTGCCCTCCGAGTGGTTATTGGTCGGAATACCCGTTTTGGTCAACCGCGAAGAACGGCGAGTGCCTTAGGAATGGACTTATTCGCCTCTTTGTCTTTCGCTTATGGATTATTGGGCCACTGCAATGGGACATTGAATTCTTGCTGTTTGCATAAGAATGGAAGTCTTCAAGCTCTGTTGCTTTGAGGTGTTCGGGCGTTGCGACTGTACTGTTGCATCTAAAATAGCTTATTAAATTATCACATCTAACTTGGTGTATTCAAATGAGATTTCCCTATCTTTGGCTTTGTTTGGTTTCGGCATCTGAACTGCATTATTGCGTCTAAGCGCTGTTTTCGTGCAACTAGAATGCCTTTATCTCTGATTCTCGAGTTCCTCGAGCAGTTCATTTTGGGTTCGATTCTGCCATGATAAATTGTTCTTCCTAAAAGTCGATGAATCGCCATGGGGTTTCCGCCTGGACGATTCCTAGTCGGCAAAGTATTCGAAAAGTCAGGCAGGTCAATTCAATTACATTCGAATTGGCCCTGAGTTTGGGGGAAGCGCTTGGATTTATTTCCTCAATGGCTGTGAGAATCGGATAAATTGATCGCAGCCGATCAAGTTCCTGAAAGACCGTTTGAGGAGTGAATAGAATTTGAGTCCAGAATGTCGAGGAACCCAAGGAGCCCCACTTGGTCAACATACGTCAAAGCCGTTCGGATTCAGAATGAGGTACCTTCATTACATCTTTTACCAATTGGAAAAAGGCTCCCGGACTTCTTACCTATGCCCGAGCCAATTCCTCTAATCATGGGCAATCAAAATGGTCCTTTTGTAGTCGATCACCTCGACTATACATCCCATGTGCCTTCTGCTCCTGCCGCATTGCTCGATTTTATCCCTCCAGGAGCTTTCTAGATTGGACTGAGCGATCCTGACAGTCGTTGTCTACCGCTCCAAGCAGGTGTCTTTGTCGGCTTTCGCAGAAAAGGCCGTCGTCAAAAGAATCCCTGGTGGTACGAGTGTGTGTACGCTAAATTAAACAAGAAAGGTCGCCTGTACTTACACGCTTACAACTACAATTATCTCGGCATGCCGCTTACCCCACTAGAGACGTACAGGAGCCGAGCGAAACGAGAGGATGTCATTTGGATTGCTAGCTTGAAAGACGTAACTATGCAGCAGAGAGAGGAGTATGTGGCTCACGTGACAAGGTATTGGGATGCATCAGATGGTTCGCTCTATGGATTTGTAAGGAATGAGTTGAGGACGGCGTTGTTCTTGCCTTCTTATAGATTTTGAATTTTGTTCTTAGTTCTCTACTATCGTTTGCGTTCAAGTTCTGTCTTGACTCTCTTATTCTAAAGCTCGAAATTGTTCTCTTGTATGAAACTTTATCGCTTCGCACTTGACATGACGCATTCTTGATTTGAATTTTAGTTGCCATCTACCGCGAGAAATGTCGATCACAGAAGTGGATAAGCAAAGCTCGTCGAGAGCAGAAGTTGGCATAACAGAAGCTTGTCAAATTTCAGCAAAGACTCTTTTCTAAAGAGGTTCTCGGTGTTTGACTCGGCTCGAAGGTCTGGCAGGACGGTACACCTCAACCTCAGTCCCAAATCTTCATAAGTCTGGAACATCATTCATCAAATTCTGGGGATTCAGGATTGGACCTTCCTAAGCAGCCTCACGTGGGCTTACTGAATTGTGCAGTCCATCACATGCTGTCTCTCGGTCTCGAATCCTACGTTGCAGATTTCATCGAGTAATTAATACCTTCTGTTAATATGCTGCTGGCGAAGTCAAGAAGCGTTTAACTCAGCTCAATTCCAAGCAGAGCGGTCCTGATAAACATTGATTACTGCTACCTGCCAAACGAAAAATACGTATAAAAATATGCCAGAATCCAGCAATTATAACAGCAAAACCCCCAATGTCGGTATGCCTAAAAAATATAACTCACTCTCGAGTTAATCTGGTAATTTGATACCGCGTCTAACCTCCTATAAGTAAGCTGTTTATATTGGCAACCCTTGCTACGCCTCTATCATAACAGCATTTCATTTCTGCTGCAATAGGGACACATGATCTGGTTACTATGAAACATTAATTAAAGTAGTTCTTCTCAGTGGCTCGGTTTGCTCTTACAAGATTGCTTGAGTTAATGCGGATTCACCATTCGTCATTGTTTTGCTGAAGGCGTTTTTCTTACGATCAGCACTCAATCCTTCGCCTGGTGGTATGGTTATGTATATATTAGTGAAGTGATTACGGCGAGCCAGTCCAATGGCGTTTGCGGCTATTTGTGTTGCTCCTACAGGTACCTTCGCGATACCAGGCGTGGGGTAGAAATATTCTCTCAGCGCTCGTATTGCGTGATTGGCAGCGTTGGCCCACCCGTAAGAGTAATTTGGGCCTGTTCCAAGCAAAGGCAGGACAATGTTGGCCGAAGGGGCGAGTACACCTCCAGGGGGATTATATGGGTTCACTTCAAAATGTTAGAAAAGGTTCTGTGAATCATACCAAAGTGTTATCTGCTTAAAATACCTTTCCCACTAAAGAGAGAGGAGTCTCAATTAAAAGTGACTTACTGGCTTGTTCTAGTGCGTTGTGATAGCATTTTCGAAGATCTGCCAGCTCCACAGCTGTTGGAGCATTAGCAGTGGCACAGCTCCTCACGCGAACAAGCACAACCATCGTAGAACCCACAAGACCGAAAGCTAGAATTACTTGTGTAAGTGATATCAATCAGATAACATCTAGAGGGGAAACTCACGGGGTAATGCGCATGCCCGGTGGGAACGTAGACTGAATTGACCAGCCACAGGCCCGCGACTGCTCAAGGGTGCTGAGGCCAAGAAGCCATTAAGGGGTCCTGCTCCGGCTGTACCTCCATCAGCGCGATAATACCATTCATTCCTATTACCGCGATGTCCTTGTCGATCAATTAGTCCAAGTCTGTTCGTGGGAATGACTTTCGCAGTCCCTGCAATAGCGTCGATAAGTTTAGTCTGTCGAAGATGCAAGACAGGTGCTACAGCTGCTCCTGCAGCTGGAAATGCACATGTAAGTAGGTCAGGGCGCGCTTGCCAGCTTCCCGCAGGTGGCCAAGGTGCCGGTGGAACTGGGGGATTCCAGGTCGCTGGCCATGGCGTCGGGCACGTCAGAGACGCAGGTTTTTGGGTAACTCCTGGTGCCGCTACGGCGAGTGGGTTCCATGCTAAATCTCTCTTAGCTACATTGGTTCGAATGCCCAGGGCAGTGGCAGTTGGAGGTTGTGCCATTGTGAGTAAGAAGGTTAATGCGGATCCAGGAAAAAGATGCGAATATCAAGCGCTCGAGGGCTTACTTATTTAATGGCTGTGTCAAGGCTTTGTCCATTCTTCAAAGCCTCTCTCTGGCTCTCATACGATTTCGGGCATAGCTGGGTATTGTGCTTCCAGCACAAAGGATAGGGCCGTTTTCAGCGACTAGGCATTTTGCAAGACACCTCAAACGCCAGTGGGATATGATGAATTTTGAGAATCGGGTTCCGAGTAGACATGAATAGAAAAGAGATAGACAACTATTGCAAATAATGTGAACTGTGCTTGAAATATGACGTGAGATTTAGACTACGTGCTCTTTTCTGTGGACTACAATAATGAAAACCCAGGTTAGACTATCGATGACAAATTAAGTGTTCAAGGATCCATTTCGCAAAGCGTTTCTTTCAGTAAAAAGTGCTAAAATCTTTCCATGCTACGGGTGAATTTTAGTGTTTTATCCACAATGCCACAACACTCTTCTAAGCTGCCGATGTTGAAGAACTTCAACTCCTGAGTAACACTTGTGTGTTATGAGAGAGCAGTATTGGGAAATACGGGATAATTTATCACTTTCTATGGGTTATCTCATATGCCGAGAGGAATAAAGATTTCAAAAGCCTGTCTTATTGTGACTCAAGTTAAATCAACATCTTTGCCATCCTCCAGCAGTGGACCTGGGAGGGCGATATGGACCTCTTTCACATAGGATATTGGTTGGCAGGACTCCGGACATCGCCTATTTGAAGGAACTTTCATGTATGCACTGTTCTATCCTATCTGGTGATTTTCTTCTTCTTCACAAAATCTAGGAAAGGCCATGATGCAACACAAAGACGTTGCATCTCAGATCATATTGCTACACAAATTATGAACTACCCTGGAGTTGGTCGTACAGGTCGTAGCCATACTTTCCCAAGATTTCTGCTGCTTGAGAGCTGGTCAACAAATCCATCGTCTCTTTCGCATCGCTGCTCTCGTTGGCGCGAATGAGATAGATTGCCATGATTGAGAATCTTGAGCGCAAGCCCACCCATGCCTCAGCGATGTCTTTCATTAATCTCTGTTTCGCATCGTCGGGTAGGAGAAGCGCTTCGCAGAGACTTACGACCTCCTCCAATTCAGAAGGTTCTTCGTCCACATGCTCGACAACTGTATTGCCACTTTCGGCATTTTCACTGATTTCAGCTTCGTCCTCCATGATCTCATCGCCTCCCTCACCAACGCCTTCGACAATCGAACCACTTCCATCCCCATCCTCGCCCACTCTCTGATCATCCTTGGCACTTTTACCATCTTCGGTGCTCTCACCATCTTCGGTGCTCTCATCATCCACAGAACTTTCATCACCACCAACACCCTCATCATCTGCGCGTAGAGCACTAAAGCTGCGGACGTTATTATGAGGCTTCAGCCAATCAGGGTCTTCTTGATCGATATCCATATCATCATCACTATTGTCACTGAGACCATCGACATAATCTGCCTCAGGTCTATAGGCGTCTCCTAGGTACGCGTGCGCGTAAGTCGAAGCTTCCATATTTCGACGGTCTTGGGCACGTTCTTCTTCGCGTTCATCCTCTTCTGCTTGGAGGAGTGCAATCAGTCGGTCTTCCTCTGCTACCTCCTCTTGGGCTAACTCCTCTTCATAGTCGTCCGCCCACTTTTCGGCTCTCTTCACAAGTACGTCCGCGTGCACAAACGTCTTACTGTACCAATCGAATCTGTACTTCGGTCCCATCCAGCTGCTCAACAAGAAAGCGAGACTTAACTGTATGCCGTTGTAGCACTCGATGGTCTCCTCGAGAGAAAAGGTATTGTACCGAACTAGATAGCCATGTTTGTCCCGTTCGTCCAAGTATTCTTTGACGCTCTTTTCGGCTAACTTGCATGTCACACGAAAGCAACATAGAGAAACGACATCAAGAAGGGGCACGATTCTGTCGACGATTTCGGTAGGAAGCTTTTGGAATGTAGGCTCTACAGGTAGGCGCAGATTGTCAGCTTTAAGTTCGAGGAACAAAGAACGTTTTGTGAACTTACTGATAACACGTGGTTTCTTCTCTTTCGGTGGTGTCTTAGGTGGGCAGAGAATCATCCCGGTCTTCTCGGCGGCCGTAACGGCAGCTCGACGGCTTGGTCTTGAGCTCGCAGCTGTGGGGGTGGCCCGCTTTGGAGCCATAACTCGTCCTCTTGCCATGATGATCGCAGTGCGATGTTGAAATGAGATAGAAGAACTGTGGCAGGGTTAGCTCGGCCTTCAAGACGTGTGGAAATAGAGAAGTTGCTTTAAGTCTCGATCTCATACCTTTGGTGTGGAGTTGGAGATCGATTGAAATCGAGAAGGGCTGAACAGTAGATTAAGATTACTCCGAAGGTGATCCGGGCGCGTCTTGCTAAAATGACCTTTCCTTGTACAGTTGCTGAAAAGAGTATCGTAGCAACGGCGCAAAAGATCTCGCAGGGTGGCGTGAAGGTGTTTGGGAAGGAAGAAGCAAAACTAAGGGGAAGAGTCGGAGAGAAAGACACACTATGCTATTCTAGGAGCGTCTGATACTTTGCGCTTCGACAAAGCGAGAGTGTTGAAAGGACGAATGCCAAAGCGTTGCGCGTAAGAGGAAAAGCTGTCGGAATGCTTTGAAAGTTATTCGCACTCCTATGCAGAAGCCTGAAGATCTTTGCGAAGTGTGGTTGAAGTGGTTGGGTTGAAGTGGTTGGGTTGAAGTGGTTGGGTTGAAGTGGTTGGGTTGAAGTGGTTGGGTTGAAGTGGTTGGGTTGAAGTGGTTGGGTTGAAGTGATTGAGTTGATGTAGAGTGGAGGTTGTAGGATAGTGTTGTTTTCCTTGGATTTGAGGTTAACGACAAGATTTTATATACACGAGCCTTTCTGTGCCGCTAGCGAATTTCGTTCTCGTTCGTCATAATCGTACGAGGCTGCGAACTTTTGTTTCCTAAAGGTGAATGCGAATTGTCTCTGGAGAACTATTCGCAAACGAACATGAAAAGACGCAAAATCGCAGATGTCCACACCTGTGCAAGGACAAAAGCCGCTAGATTAACGAACACTTCACTTTCAAGATTACTATCTGCTAGCAAAATAATTCGTGAAGTCGTTTAAGGACTCTAGTTGCTCCCTGAACCCGGGATAGGTGTCAACAAAATCCCACTGTGAGCTAGATTCTGAATTTTATTCTTGGCTGTCACATACCCTCTGCGTTGATGTTCTCTCCTGGCTCCCTTATATCAAAGCTTGGGTTTTGAATTTGTGAAAAGGCTTACTGTTTCGCAAATCACACAGCACTTATTCATGGTCGTCAAATTTTTTGGCGCATCCTTCATATATTTCTTGAGTTGGTACGATTGAATCAACAACAAGCTCAAGTGCTGTTGCTGACCTACTTGACTTGACAATTGTGGACCTTTCGCATGAAGTTCTGCTTACAAGTTACAAAATTCAATTAACAAAGCTCTTGTATCGTTAAATTGCCATTGAAGTCAACGATCAAGATCTTCCAGTATCTTACAACTCTGCTTCGTGCCAAGTAAGCCATTCTATTGCTAAACTATCTCAAGCTCGATGTACGAATGAAGGTCCTCTGCCATCAGCTTGCAACCGTAGCCTAATAGAAAACCTTTGAAGTCAATATACGGTTACATGTTCATCTCTTTGGAAAGCCTAGGCATATGCTTGTTAAGTTCACCCCCCGGCTATCTGATTCGTTGGTGTTTGGTATTGCGAAATATATGTTATCGAAAAAATTCCTTCTTGTTACGCTAGTGTTGATTGCCTGTTGCTGTGTACTTCCTGGAGGCACATTTCCAGCACCAGGGGCCGGATAGAAATATTCTCTTAATGATAGTGTTGCGTGTCCGGTAACATTGTCATATCTACAGTCCAATTGAGGACCTCCGCCAATCAAAGGCAGCACCTGTTCATCGAAATCGAAATCTCGGAATCAGTTTCCATCTTTGTATATTTCAAAAGCAAAAGCGTATATTAAGAGCGTATTGCTCCTGAGCAACTCCTGAGATAGAATGAAAGAGGGAATTAGTCTCCGAGAAATTAGGATTTACAATATTTATTTGAGGAGGCCCGGCCATAACAAAGGTGTAATGATAACAGGTGCTGGCGCAGGGAGAGCAGGGTGTACAGACGGAGGCACTGATTAGTGTTAGATAGAGGCTGGCATCTGAAATAAAGCAACGAGCGCCTGAGAAAGTAAGGGGGAAAACCTTACTGGCTTCATCTAAAACGTTCCAGTAACACCTTCGAAGATTCAAGGGCTCTATGCCAGTTGGAGCTCCTTGAGCAGCCGCAGGCCGTAGATGAACCCATATCATCATCGAAGTAGTAACAAGATTAAAAGTTAATGTTGTGTTAGTGATACGTACCGAGTTCTAGATCACTAGTTTACTCGCGAGCTATAGAGATGGCTTGAGTATTCGCAAGTCCACCCGCAGGAATGATAGCCGAATTAGCTAAGTACGCTTGAAGAGGTCCTGGTCCATTGCCTGCATTCGGGCGACGATAAAACTTGATACGATGTCTCCTGTAAATACATTGCTGGTTTATCAATCCTGGGGTGTCCATCACGGCGACCACGCAAGTAGGAACATCAAGAAGCTTCGTCTCTCGAATATAAAGTCTTGGACTCGCAACTGCACTAGCGGGGGGCAGAACATGCTCCAGTAAGCCGGGGCGACTGAGATAGCCAGTTTTGTATCTAGGGGGCATCTAGTCAACGGGCTCTGGACAGCTAGGGTCTAGTGCGATGTCTTGGCAAGGCCACGCCTTGTCTCTTGCTGCTCCGCCGTTAAATGTCTGGGCGAGCAGCCCTGCTCCTACCCCTGCCATTTTGTATTCCAGCAAGGGAGTAATGTTACTGTCTCGTATACAATTATCGAGGCGTTGATGGAATTAGAGGAGGCACTCGCTTATGAATTGTACTAAGGCTTATCTAAATTTTCCAAGACTCGTTCTTTATTGCGGATACATAGAGTTTTGTGCTTTCATCAAAGCCACTAAAGCCGTTTTCAATCGTTGGACTCTTTGCAGCTTCACTTTCCTTTACGACGACTGAAAGAATGCGCCCCCTCTTGTGAGTGCAGCATCGCCAATGTACCATACAATGTAAATTGTTGAAATCTCACTACAAATAAAGCCAACAAAGCTGCGTCTGGTAACCAGGGGACTTTTTCTTCAATGATCGTAATAGGCGAAGACTCTGGGTTTGTTTGCAAGCGCACGCAGAGCACGATGCAAACTGCATCAAAGAAGGCTTGTAACGAGAGGGACTTCGGATAGTGCAACATGTCAAACTGCCTGGATAGGGAGGTAAAGTTTCTGGAACTTAAATTAATAGCAGCGCCTTGTGTCGCTATGATGAGACATTATCATAAGCAATTTATATTCTCCTCGAACATGATCTTACAGACCGGAACTACAAGTAGAGTGCTCTGAATTTATAGCTTGGTTTCAATTACAAGTGAAGACCTTGTAACGTACTAAAGATTTGCTGTTCTGGCACGATGACCGCTAATAGCTTGAAGAGGCAACCAGCTCAACTTGTCAACTAACAGTTCGCAGCAGTGAGATACCTGGCTTGTCTGAAATAGCGACAATGGAAGATGCCCAGTAAAGGAAATAAACTCCTGCGCTATGGTATAATATCATTTGTGAAGTGTTCGCCAATACAATGCCCGAGGGAGCATCACAATTACAAGCTAAGGATACTAAAATTGTAAGACCAATGCATTTTCTCGGAGGCTATTGCTCTGGGAATGTAGCCTATCTTTCAAGGGGTCCCTCATACCCATACGATCTTATAATCTCCGCCGCTTGGCGACCTGTTAACAACTTGTTGTTTCCTGTCCGCAGGGCGTGAACAGACTGCGCATGAGGAAAATTGCCATAAGTGAGTATGTGGGGAATGCCTCCCGCACTACTGGTACGTTCACGTCTCGTCGTATTCCTGATCTCTTGATAGAAGGAAACGAATTACACAGCTTCGTGACCTACTTAAATCGGAATCTTCATCCTGCTCGGATTCAGCCCCGGAAATGCTATCGGTGTTGGCATCGCCACTAGCTTCAGCACCCTCTGCGGTCTCATCATCCCCACTGTCGCCATCTTCGTCCATTGCATCACTTTCATCCTCGTCTTCCTCCACAGAGCCACTTTTATCCTCACCCTCGTCTTCATCCGTTGAGTCATCATCTTCGGATTCTCTGATGACCCTAAGATCACCATAGCCAGTGTACTTGTCACCAGAATCATAGTTATCCAGGTAAGCGTGGGCATAGGTGTCCGCGTAGAGATCGTTCAGCCGTTGGATACGCTCTTCCTCCTATTCTCGAAGTCGGCCCTCTTCTTCCTCTTCCTCGACCCTACAAGTCTCGTCCCACGCCTCAACGCGGTCGTCGGTGACCTCCAACAACTTGTCTGGAAGGAGGAACTTCTCATCAACATAGTCGTAAACATATTTCCGTCCGACCCAGTGGTGCAGCAGAAGCTTTAAAGAACCCTGAAGCCATTGAAATGATCAACAACTTCTTCGAGGCTAGCTTTATCATGCTTCAATCTACCGTTCTCGTAGTACTCTTTGGATTTGCGATAGCTCTTGTAGGCAATCTTGCACGTGACTGCGAAGCAGGCCTGACTGACTTCATCTTCCTCATCGAATATAGATATGATGGTGTCTATGACTTCGGTAGGAAACTTTTGAAAAGTTTACTTTCCTAAAAGTGCCACTTAGCCGTGTGCGTTAGTAGCGAGAACATCCCGTCGATCTTTGACTGTGGCTTCGGCAATTCCTCAGCTCTAGGTTGGGCAAGAATCATCTCCGTTTTCTCTGCGCTTGCCACAGAAGCTTTACGACTTGGCCTGGAGCTGGCTGTGGTGTGAACAAAGGGCTTCTGCGCAACGAATCGTCTCCGCGTCATTGCGACGGTTTGGGATGAAAAGTAAGAGAAAGAAATTGTCATACGGTCAGCCACCAAGATCATTACAATGAAGAAAGGACTAAAGATCCATGCTTGCATACATTGGAGGTCATGTTGGAGATTGAGTCGAGAAGGTAGAATCGATGACCAGGATCCCTCCGACTGTATTTGTCGCGTGTTTTGCTGAATTTACCCTGTGTTCTTCGTAGGAGATGTAGAGGATGATATCGTGGCACAACGAAAACTAGTCATAGCGTGATGGAAGATAGAAAGAGGGGGAATCAAAGGTAGAGGAACGGGTCTGTCGAAGTGGAGAACTTTGTGTACTCCGAAGAATGCCTGATATTATGCGCCTTTACAATACAAAAGAAGAGCGTGAAAGGTACAGAACCGTAAAGGTTGCGCGGGCCCGGAAAGTTTTGCGAAGAGTATCCGAAGTTGTTGAGTGGATTTGGGGTGGCATCGAAGGATAATGGGGTTTTATTTCGGTCTGGGTTGACGATGAGGCTGTTGTGTCGTAGGAGCGCTACCGATTTGGTGAAATTCATCGTCATTATAACACGAGGCTACGAACATTCAATTATCAGGTGAATGCAAATTGACTCGGAAGGAAACTTGGAAATAGAGACAGAATGCACGGACCTTCGCGTTTAGATTCAGACAAAAGCCACACCCGCCATTGACATCCCATGACAACTTTTCAGTTTATAAAGAGCCCTGCCATCAATTGAGCGCGACTTAAACAGTTCGTATGCAAGATGCCAGAAATGATCAACTCGGCGATTGAAATTGCTCTCCCGCCAATGCATACCGCTCTTTACAATCGGCACCTTCATCCTCCTCACGAGCCTTTCAACTCTGCTCTTAACCATCTCTACCTGGATGTTTCCCTTGTTGAATGCATCATTTGGGATTCGGATCCCTTCCTGGATATAGCTTCCCTTCCGGCAGCCCTTTATCAGTCGACAATCTTCAGGCGCAAGTCGATCCTCGGCATCACGCACTTTATTTTCTCTTGCCTATCATGGGTAGAGCGCAGGTTAAAGAGCACGTACGAGGGTTAAGGAATCAAGGGAATCTCAAGAGTTTGTATGAAAGCAATCTCCAGAGCTGACCGATCGATAGCCTACCGTAGGCATTTCTCAACGTCCCTTACCAGTCCCCGCACTTCTCTGTTCTCTTTCCCCAAATATCTCACCTGAGCAAGCACATCCTTGGCATTGTGTTTGTAGTACTGCTCAGTGATATCTCTCCAGAAACTCCTCTTAGCTGATGAATCCTTCAGCCAATAGAAAATTGCATAGCGGACAACTTGAGCTTCAGCTCGCTGTCTGGCTTGCCGTCTAACAGACGAAGAGCCAAAGCCCGCACGGCCTGGCTCATTATCTGAGGGGTTTGTGACGCCGAGTATCATTGCTTGGATACTGACGAAGGCGGATAAGAGAGTGGATCTGTTGGGTTACCATGCTTCCTCTGGTGATCCCTCCCATGTATTGATCAATGAGAGGCATACTATCTCGGCCGTCCGTAGATGAAAAGAAGACTGTGATTTGGTGTTACCTACCTAAGCCATCATGGTAGTGAAGATTGGGATTCGGCCCTCTTCTTGTCTCCTCGTCTCCCACGAAGCACACTTTCGGTGGCTCAACAGGCCATTCTCCTGGTACAAACATGTTGAATATAATAACCGTCAGCATTTAGACTAATTGTAACGACGGTTCCATCAATTTTGGATATGGCCGGCCATATCGGTACACTTATGAGAACAAGCCGCCTTCATATGGCGTGCCTTCGACACCAGTGATCAGAACCTTCATGGCATCTGGTCGGATTCCGAAATCTTCAGGAAGACGCCGGGAGGAAGCGAGGTGGTCAGTGATACGATTTCCTTCAACAGGGCCGCCATACGGCCCGTTCTGGAGGATCGAAGCTCCCGGATCCGTTCATGATAATAGTGTCCGGATAAGACATCCTCAGTGAACATCATCTAAGGATCCTTGTTGATAGGGCTGACCTTGCAACTTGCCTCTAGCGCATTCTGCTGAATAACCTTGTAGAATTTAAACAGTTGTTTGCAGATGGCCATAGATTCTTGACTTTTATCGCTCTTAAAGTCCTTTGCCAAAGCTTTATTCCCGGGAAAGATCTGTAAATGCTTGCGCATGCTCGGGGTATCGGCACCGGTGGTAACCAGAGAAATACGCATACCAGCTGTTGAGCTGTCGAAGTCAAAGGCCGGTCGTTGCGTGCTGTCACCGATGTATTGGAGCCCTGGGCTTCGCTTCTTGTCTGGCCGTTCTTCGACGAGCAGCTTCACAAGAACGGGATGTCCGGCAGTTGCCATGATGAATTCCAAGACAGCATTGTAAAGACCAGCCCTCATCCCCATGTCAGCTATTGAGTCATCCCTGACCAACGCTGCAACTCTGTCAACCAGGAGACTCATGCGGAAGATTGACAATAAGCCGGGTGGTGGACTCTTGTCAAAGCTTGATTTTGACATAGCTTCTGGAATGAACGCAGTCAGAAGCACCATCAGTTGCATGAACATGTTGTCCGCCTTATCGTCCTGTTGTTGAGGGTCTGAGGGAGTCGCGCGCCAGTCAAGACGATCACTGCCTCGGTAATAACCATTGCCTTGGTAGTAACTATAGCCATATGGCATATCATCTTGGCTATAGCCAGTCCCCTTGTCTCCTGTCATCCGCGAGGCATTTTTCCTTGCCATTTCCGCCGCACCTTGTTGTAGCAATAATTCGACCTCGTCAAACCTCGAAAGAAGGACATAAATTCCAGAGAGTCTACCTTCGTCACAGCAATGGTTGATTGCAGCAACAGGTGTAGGAATGGTTTTCCTGCCTAATTTAGGCTTTCCACGACAACCGGAGCATGTGAACTTCTGGCATTTTTTGCACCATATCCCTGAGATCTGTGCTGGCTGAGATCCTTTAGCCTGGTCGATCTACCATCGGATATGTTCCTTTGCTACCCCGAAAGACAGTGCTACACCACAAGACCTGCAGCATACCTCGTGGTATTTCGTATGGAGATTCTGAAGAAGACGAAGATTCTCCTTGACATCCCGCGAGGACGGTGCCTCGCTGTCTCTCAAGCTGAGAAGACCGAACTTTTTAGATACATCTTGCGAACTAGTCATGTTGAGATACAGGAGCTGAATCGGAACCAGGAAGGTTAGACATCCACGAAGTTGCAAGTATGAAGAACGATGTTGTCCAATGTTGGGGAATTAGAGGGTGTATAAATATCCAATAGATGGCTTAGGTCGTGTGAGTCCCATTCACACTTGGGCACACAAGATAATCATAAGAGAAATTTAATTGAGGTGAATCAAAAACGGAAATTGCATGGGGTATCTTAGCTGTAATTCAAAACAACCGATGACTGGAAAACTTATGCTTTTGAGTCTTTCTGAGCCGCCCTCAGCTTTTGTCGACGCTTCTTCTCCCTTTTCTTCAGTCTCTTCAACTCCGCTGGATCGGTGGGTCTGACCACCTCGCGCATCTTTCCAACATCATCTGGGACGCCAGGCTGTACTTCCGACCCTTTTGAAATGACCGCTTCATCATCCGCCTTGCTTCCATTCGCAGCGATGGGAAGCTCTGTAGCTTCTGCTGAAATGATCTGGGTTTGCTCAACGTTACCCAAAGATCCCTTGGTATCCTTCGGCACGCCAGCATTGATTGTCTTCAATTTATTTGCTTTGACCATTGTGGCTCGACTCTCCTCCTCGGACTCGCCATCCTCCCCGACAACCTTACGCACAGGTTCCGTCTTTCTCGTCATCTTCAACTTCTTCGCACGGCCTAATCCAGAACGCCCTTCCTCCTCATCACTGCTCTCTTCCTTCAAGCCACGCTTTGCACTGGCAGCCTTCTCCTCCGCATCTCGTGCCTTGCTCGCTTTAAGACCTTTCGTTGGGAAGAACTTCGCGCGCAGAGACTTATTGTTTCGATCGGCTTCGCTCACAAGAAAGTGAGATGGAATTGGGGCACCGACACCTAGGTATTGAGGCTGGTTGCGGAAGAGAATAGCGTCTTCAGCCTCGAGCTCTTCTTCGGTTTTTGTAGGTGGTTGTGGCCGTGAGGACGAGGCTGTCCATGATTTGATGAGGGACTCGCGCTTTGCAAAGGCGACGGCAAGTCGGTTTGATATAACTGCAAAGTCTTCTTTTGCCTGCTTCGCAGTTTTTGAGACTCCTTCTGTGGCCATGCTTGAGTTGAGTTGTGTGATTTGGATTGCGACAGACGCCCAGATTTTAAAGGTTGTAGCTTCACGTGCAAAAATAAATGAGACTGCGGACTTGGTCTTCCTCGCCAGCCGCAGTAGAAAGCTCTCAGGGTCCGGATTGTATCGGAAAAGAACCAAGAACCTCGATAACCTCCAAACACCTCCCTTTTCTTCAATTGACGGCCTTGTGTGTCTTTTTAACACTTCCCGTCAAAATGTTCAAGCTTGCTCGTAGTAGTGCCGTTGCGGCTGCACTCAAGCCAAGAACGGTAAGATAATTCCCCCAAATAAGTCCTCTGCATCAACTAATAAGCTCCAGGCCTACGCGCCTTCACGATTTGCAGGCGTTGCACAGCAGAAGAGAGCTTTGAGCATTCATGAATACCTGTCTGCAGATCTCCTAAGAAAGGTACGCAAACCATCCGAGCTGGAAAAGCCACTGGAAGCTGATTATCTGGCAGTATGGCATTGGTGTCCCAGACGGAGCAGTTGCAACAACTGCTGCTGAAGCCGAAGCTATTGCAAAGAAGATTGGCGGAGACGACATGGTCATCAAGGCTCAGGTCCTTGCCGGTGGTCGAGGAAAGGGAACATTCGACAATGGCTTGAAGGGAGGAGTCAGAGTTATCTACTCTCCAACAGAGGCCAAGATGTTCGCGGACCAAATGATCGGACACAAGCTTGTGACGAAGCAAACAGGTGCGGCAGGCCGTCTTTGCAACTCTGTCTATATATGCGAGCGGAAGTTTGCTCGGCGAGAGTTCTACCTGGCCATCCTCATGGACCGTGGTTCTCAGGGGCCTGTTATCGTGTCCTCATCCCAGGGAGGTATGGATATCGAGACTGTCGCTAAGGAACAACCCGACGCGATCACCACGACCTATATCGATATCCACAAGGGAGTCACAGACGACATCGCCCGCAAGATCGCTATTGATCTTGGCTTCAGCGAGCAATGTATCGAGGATGCAAAGGACACCATCCAGAAGCTGTATAAGGTCTTCATGGAGAAGGACGCTACTCAGATTGAGATCAACCCTCTCTCCGAGACCTCAGACCACAAGGTCCTTGCTATGGATGCCAAGCTTGGTTTCGACGACAACGCTGAGTTCCGACAAAAGGAGATCTTCTCGTGGCGCGACACTACTCAAGAGGATGCCGATGAAGTTCGTGCCGCTGAGTCTGGCTTGAACTTCATCAAGCTCGGAGGTGATATCGGATGCTTGGTCAACGGTGCTGGTCTTGCCATGGCTACCATGGACATCATCAAGTTGAATGGTGGTGAGCCAGCTAACTTCCTTGACGTTGGAGGTGGAGCTACTCCTCAAGCTATCAAAGAGGCTTTCACTCTCATCACCAGTGACCCCAAGGTCACTGCTATCTTCGTCAACATCTTCGGTGGTATTGTTCGATGTGACGCTATTGCGCAAGGTCTCATCTCCGTCGTAGAGAGCATGAACCTCCGCATTCCAATTATCGCCAGATTGCAAGGAACAAATATGGAAGCCGCACACAAATTGATCAACGACTCTGGACTCAAGATCTTCTCCATTGACGACTTACAAAGCGCTGCCGAGAAGGCTGTGCAGTTCTCGAAAGTTGTAAAGATGGGTAAGATATTCCTCCTGCCGAAAATGAACGAGGCTGACAGATATCTAGCGCGTGATATTGACGTTGGCGTGGAATTTTCTCTCGGTATTTGAGCGATTGACATGCATTCATGCGTCTCCTTATGTATTGATTCCCTCGCCTTTAGATGATAGGTTGAGTATGTATAATGCAAACCAGTAACTTGTGCCAACAAACATCAGTCCCCCACTCGGTCAACCAAGATCTCGGAGTGAGTGATTTTGTAAATGTGCGGCTGCTAAGCTTTGCTAGGCGTACAAACCTCTTGTGAGGAGGCTTCGTGGTTGTGACAATTGATTGCTTGGGCCAAAAATGCTCTTCAGAAGTTTGCTACTATTATGTTGTCAACTATTCAGGTATGGTCTCACGGGTCTCACGGAGGTTCAGATTCGAGACCGAGCGACTGCTACCTTGAAGGTCTGATTCTAGATTTCATTTGGAAAATGCTATCTCTTTGCTGAAATAGGACCATAGTATGTCGACCAAAGCTGGAGATCCGCGTTCTCTCCCCACAAGATCCAATTCCAGGTTTTTGAGAGATCAATACCCATAACTTTTCAAAGACTCATCCATCAACTCCTTGAAGGGCGTCCACCCCTTCTGTCCCATTCGCACCAACAACATTTCAGCCTCAGCATTATCAACAGTGCTCTTATCCTCTCCTGGATCTGGGATATCGTCAGGGAACTTATGATCCGGTCTAATCTCTCTGAAGACTTTCAGGACCTTATTCCAATTGTACGGCTCACTCCAGGCGAAGATCCGTCGATTCTCCACGTCTGGGAACTTCACCGCTGCAACATGAAGTCGTCCCGTGTCTCGTACATCTACGGCATATTCTACCTTCTTAGCACTTCTTGAACGTCGGTGATAGGAAAGGCAGGGCTCACGTGGTAAAACACCTTGAAGAGGCAGCACCATCCCCTCATAAACCATTTTCAAGAAGTTCCCCGTACTCGAAATTTTATCCCTCGAAAGCACCGGCCCAAAATTCGTCGACGGAAGCACTGCATTAATCGTAAATCTCGGCTTCTTCTCATCTCTAAATTTCCACAACGCTTTCTCAGCTTCCGTCTTACTCGCTCCATACACAATCCACTCATGGCCTTCTTGCCATTCTGATTCAGGTTTCCAGGCTTCTTTGACATCCTCGTCATTCCAAGTGTTGGAGTCAATGTGCCATTTTACGTTGGGTTTCGGGTGAGAGGTTGCGGATGAGGAGGAGGTGTAGACGAAGGACTTGACGGAGGGTTCTTTGAGGCAGGAGGCGAGGACGCTGGTTGTGGCGGCGATAGTAGCGGGGATTACTTTGCCGGCGTCTTTATCGAATGTCAGGATGCTAGCTACGTGAGCTACAGCATGGACTCCTGGTCATTGTCAGCTGTGTTCAATATGGTTTGGGTATAGTTGCGGTGGCTTATGTGATTCTCACCCTTCACAGCTTCATCGAAAGCTCCATCATCGGAGATGTTTGGCACAGCAACTATTTCCACTCTTCTTCCATCACCATGTTTATCTGTCAAGGTCTTCTTGATATTCTGTCCTTTTTCAATGTTACGAGCTGTGCCTCTCACATCGTACCCCGCAGCTAGAAACTGGTCAGCGACATGAGAACCGATGTAGCCATTGACTCCGGTGGCGAGTACAATAAGATTGGGAGACATTTTGAATTTGTGTCTTCTAGGTAGAGTACAACAGCAAGAAAGAAGATAAGAGATCTCATTTGAGAGGAGGTGCATTTATATATTGGGTAAACGCTCGTCTACCAGGTACTGTACATCGACCTAACTTAAGTTTCACCTAATCTTGAACGCCCTACGTTAACAGCTGCAGGAAGGACTTCGAAGAGATGCAAATTTGCGGTACTTGTCATAGACAGAACTCGATGAAGACATGGATACTCGCTTTCAAGCTCGAATCCGATGCACAGCTTCGAAGTCTGACGGACGACCGCACAGCGGTGCAATTAACTAGTGCGAAACCTAAAAATTTGCCGAGAATATAAAAAGAGTGAAAATCGCAAAATCCAACAAATTTTGCCTCTCCCACTCAGCTTTAGCTTAGAATAAAAATTAGTAACTTTGTACTTCGTCCCCGGGGAAATAGTTACGCCAAGAGGACTAAGGCAGGGGGTTTTTGCTTTGGTGCGTTCACAGCCATTTTTGCCCCCTTGCCCTGGTCTTTCTTGGCGTAACTATTTCCCTGGGGACGAAGTAGAGCGATAGTTTATTATTAATTGTATCAACTTTTTAGACTTGCTAAAGGAATTGCTAAGCGTTGATCCTTGGCACAATAATTTAAAGCAGTTGTCGCACTAGAGTCTTGGCATTTTTAATAAACCCCACCAACCTTTTGCTAGCCCTTTGCCAACTCTCTCTATCCCCTCCGCCGGTGAGACATTGCTAGCGTCGCAGGACAGGTGTGGCACCCAATGAAATTATAGAGAAAACTTCTGACTTCTGTGATTTCATTGGGTGCCACACCTGTCCTGCGACGCTAGCAATGTCTCACCGGCGGAGGGGATAACTACACTTTTAGCAGTTAAATAAAATATATACAATTAAAAATGACTTGTAAATGTACTATTTCCTAAGGGGGATTGTATTTTAGAAATGTTTTAGTGGTGTAGTAAATAAAGGCAGATTCTAACTTTTTAGTGGTCACCCTTTTTTAATTCTTGGCAAAAATGAAAGTTTCGCACTAATAGCCGGTTAACCTCCTTTGCTCGCTTGAGCGAAGCGAGCAAAGGAGGCTAACCGGCTATTAGTTAATTGCACCGCTGTACCATTTGGGCTCGCCGAAATGCCATGCGGAAAACGCTCTTCTCATGCTGCAGCCTCCCGAAATCGACAAGTGCCGATCTGTTATTCTGAGCGAAGAGACGCATGCTTGGCTCCACTAATACCTGCTCCCAGGAGATGTTTGATCGATGAGATAAAAGTGAGCCCATGCATCAGCTTGACGCCACTGACTGAGCATGTGAGGTCTCAGGAAAGCCCCCTTTTCTCATCGCTGATCCACTTTCTTCTGCCGCATCAAATCACATCAAGACGAGGTCAAGGGCCGTGCGGAGCCCAAGACGAGATAAAGACTAAAGCCCGAGATGCCCCTCGAAAGAAGCTCAAAATTCGAGCTCGGGTCACGTGGTAGCTGGTAAGCCATCTAATTGTATAAGAAAATATGAAGGTTATTTCTGTACGGGGAGATCTTCTCAAGTATTTCAAACATAGAACCTCGAGCCTCTGCAAATAAATTTATGCCATTAGATATAAGTCGTCTTCATACTACCATGCCGGACACACATTAGGTGCAAGCAGGCGAAACTAAAATATTGCCTTCTAAAAGTCAGCGTAACTGTCACTCCAGTCTGAAGAATTAAGAACTCACCACCATCAGGATAAATAACCTGCCCATTCAAAAACGTCCCATGCGGCCCCGCAAGAAACAATATACAAGCCCCCATATCCGTCTCCTTCCCAAACCTCCCACTCGGGTTACTCGCCTCACTCCCCAACTCACTCTTCTGATCCCCATCACTCTCTCCCGCCGTCATCTCACTCGGGAAAACACCCGGAGCAATACTATTAACCCTAATTTTCGCTTCTACGAAAGTGGTAGCTAGCATACGGGTCAAGTGGAGGAAAGCTGCTTTGGAGGAGGCGTAGGCAAATTGGCCGTTGGAAGACCCTTTCATGACGCTGGAGATGGAAGTTATGTTTACGATGCTGGGGGAGAAACCGAGGGTGGTTTCGCGGGCTTTGGCGAGGAGGGGGAGGAAGCCGTCGGAGACGAAGAATTGGGAGGAGACGTTTGTTTCGAATGTTGAGGCCCAGGCTGAGGGGTCGGACTTCATGAGGTGTTCGGAGATTGATTTTGCGTCCTGGGGAGCTTAGCATACTCCTTAGCTAGAATTTGAGAACGGATGCCCATTCTGGGTTGGGTGATTTTGGACATGAAATCCTCGGTGAATGAACACTCACCTTGAAGTCAGGCTTGCCATTCGAATACTTAGTATTGTCATCTCGAGCAATACCAGCATTGTTGACAAGGACATGAATGCCTTTCGGCTCATTCTTCTCAACTTCCTTGACTAAATCTCATAATCTCTTCTTTCTTCGTCACATCGCCAGGTAATCTATCTCATTCTCAGCATCCCATTTCAAAATTTACGGAAAATAAAATTCACGCTACGATCTTTCCACGTCCAGTGCTATACTTCTGGACCACAGTATCCAAAGCCTCCTTCCGCCGTCCTGTGATATAGGCTTTTGCAACTAATGTCTGAGTGATCATCAATCCGATACCTGTGCCTCCTCCAGTTACGATTGCTGAGTAATTCGAGACATTGAAAAGCTTGTTGACTTTCAAGTCGTCGTTGCTTGCTGCTCCTGTAGCCATTGTCCTAGTAAATATTGGGAGATTGGGCTTGATGAAATTGCTGCGAGAAATAGGAGAGGTGAGAGATGATCTTGAGAATAACTTGAACATGATAAAGAATAAAAAGAAATGAAAGATTGGGGTATGGATGATACAACCTTGTGGTGAGACTTGTGATGTTGTGTCATGACGTTGTGACCTTAAGCTACACAAGGCTGACACAAGGCTGACACAAGGCTGTAAATTAACAGTAAAGAAAAGGCCCATGGAAAGAATTTCGTAACATACAAGACCTTTAAACGTCATATACTGTTCTCGTAAACCGCCACCTGCTATGTGACGCTCTCATCGAGAGAGGTGCTCGATCAGACGTGGTATCCTTCGTGTTTGGCCGATCACAAACTGCAGCCTCGCCAAGTCCCTCTCTACCAAAACGCCGAGAACTCCCTTGCTTCTTCCAGGGGCCTAGGGTGCCCTCCGTCTAAACCTCTTTATAATCTGGTATCCAAGAATGATAGTCGCAAGAAATCTCAAGCTTGCCGCCATCCAGACTCCACGTCTAGCCATGTCGTAGTATCCTTCTAGCATAACTCCAACCGCATAGTCTTTAGACTTCTTCGCATTCGAATCTCTCTTCGGATGGGGCATACCATTGCTCAAGCCGCCGATAAACCACGGGTTATCTCCTGTAGCCACAGCTTCCGTCTCATTGTCGACGGCGGTCTGATTTCCTTGTAAGCGGCTCATGTTCCTTCTCTTTAGAGAGATAGTCAAGGCATTGATGATCCACCTGACATCAAGAGAAGTGAAGGTCGGGTATGCCCATAGCTGTACCGCATTATATGGGGGTAATTGGTCGAGAAAGTCGGCCAGTATTCCTAGTGTCAAACCCCAGAGCAGCAATGGCCTCGTCTTATCTGCAGATCCGGCATGGTCCCCCAAGTACCAATTATACAGCCGACTCGTAATCGATTTCCGTGACTCTGCTTCATTCCTTTCCTCAGGAGGCGAGAAGAACTCTGCCGTTGAGCTGCAGTATAGCGACTCGGAAGGTATTAATCTTATGGCCGAGAACCGCATCTTCCCCAGGATAGATCGTATTATAGCCTTCACCAGAGCTCCTCCTCTCCGCGCAAATCGATCCGAAACATCAACATATTCGTAGGTTCGGGAGGATGGTGAAAGGAGTATTCGGAGAGGAACCCAATGGGTCGAAGCTACTTCTGTAGGTTGGAGCTTGAGAGGTGGCAGATCCGGCTTGGTCCAGATGAAAACGAAGGGACAAAGTACCATGAGGCTGCAGAACATTGTCAGCCATCGAATGTTAGTGGAATAATATACATCCTTACGGCACTTTCCCCCACGAAGTGCTGACCACCCGTTCTGGGAGGTTACCCACAAAGAACGTATCGTCGGTTGTCAGGTCCAATCCGATTTCCTCAGCTGTCTCTCTTATCGCAGCAGCCTTATCGTCTTCATCTTCTGGATCTCTCTTACCTCCTGGCAGAGCAACATGAGAAGTCCATCTATCTCCAACTCGAGCAGCGCGTTTGATGAATACGACCTCCGGATCGCCATGCTGAACCCATTCTTGATTGAAAAACTGCGAAAGGAACGCTTCTGGAGAAGGGCTGTCTGCTTGTGCGATGCACGATGAAGGCCAGTGATCGTAGTGTGGTCGTACGCGGAGGACGAGCGCAACTGAAGCTCTCTTCTTGCAGGTCTCGGGATTGGGGACGTAAGGATACGGGCTTTCGATCAAGCTGAGCAGCGAGTCGTGGACGGCGTTTATGAGGGCTGGACCCTCATCTTTGGTCTCCTCTTGAGACATTGAAGATAGAAATCTGGTATTCTTAGAGAATGGAATTCAATGTTGCACGCGACATCCCTAGAAATTGTTGAGCCGAGGTTTGGGGTGAGTCAGCAGACGAAGACGACCTCTCACCTCTCCTATTTTCTCACATGCGTTTTACGGCCTTGTTCTGATCTCAAGTGGGCAATTGAGCAGAATACGATCCAAGAGACCGTATGGAAGAACATATAACGTGAGAGTGTTGGCTTCCTTTAACGGCACTTGAAAAATGCCTCGCTTTCTTAGATCCTACACCGATTTGATTGCCTTATATCGCATCAGTGTAGTAGTATTTGGAGTTTGTCTTGACACTTTCAATCTTCATATGTTGTAGCTCGGGTATGTTTTTGAAAGTGTGTTCGGATTCCTCCATCTCAAAGGAAATAACAGGAAAACCTCTATCTGGCTACGAGTGGAAGCTGCTGGCGAAAGTTCTAGGTTGCGTCCGAGTTTCGCATACTATTATGCCCCTGGATTTAGTCCTTGATGAATGTACCTGAGCATCTTGTCCTTTGGTCCATCTCTCTTCTTGCACATAGGCAGAGTACCTCACTTGACATGTTTGTACCTCCAGGCTGATAGGCTCAGGAGCACCATTTGGCAAGTTCTAAAAGAGCCTCTAGGGATGGGAAATTCAAACATCAGTGCGAAGTATCTCATTCGCTTCTCAAGTTCACGTCGGCATAGTTCAATTTCGGAGTCGGCAATCACCATTTATTGAACGTACTGTAGGACCAGCAGACTGGAGCCAGCCAGCACACAGAAGCAACCATTAAAGCAACGTTATAATGTCCCGCAGGACAACAATATCCTCCAACGCCAAAGGAACGGATTCAAAACCCAGACAAGAAAGAGTCCCACGCTGCACCACTCCTCAGCTAAGTTACAGCTCATCACCACCAAGCAAGGCGCTATGAAGCAAACCTGCCCCCGCCCCGCGTAATCGGTTTGGGGCCCCAACTAGGGCGTTGAGGTTGTTGATGATGAGTTATCGATCGACACATAACAAAACGCCCAGAAACGCCGCACAAACACCAGACAAGCAAGAATCCCTCTCTACTCCGCCTAAAAACTGTCGCCCACCGGCCCACTCCCAATTGCCTTCCGCCCCGACACAAACATCGTATACACCGGGCCTTCTTGCCCCTCCGCCATCTCCATCACCGTTCCACCACCGACATCCACATCTACACCCGGAATCCATCTCAACAGGTAGGCAGCGAGTGCCACCGCGATCAAAACATCCCATCTCCACTCCACCGAAGAAAGTACACCCGAAACGGAGCTCGAGGCACGAACGAACACCGAAGAGAGGCAGCGGAGCAAGACGAGGAGGCCCGCGACGGCACTCCTGCCGACGGAACGGGGCGCAGCGAAGACCGAGAGGAAGAGGGAGAGCAGCCAGAAGACGAAGATCTTGAGAGGGCCAGGACGAATGGTGGCAGCGGGCTCGGAAGCGAAGGGGTCGATGCCTGGGACTTGACTGTAGAACGCCGCTTGCTCGAGATAGTAGGCGGTTGGCTGCTGGGCCGGGACGGAACGACGGGATGGAGGAGATGGTGGTGGTGGAGGAGCTGGGAACGAGCGTGGTGAGAGGGAGTGGAGGATTGCGAGCCAGTCCGTGTTCACGTGCTCGAAGGGACGGTTGGCGCGGTGGCCGGTATTCCAGTCGAGGGGATCCATGGTGGTGACAGACAATTTCGGGTGTCTGATTTCCCGCTTGAGAGAGTTGAACTGTGGAAAGACGTGGGAGGGGAAGACGATCTCTGGGTTGAGGTAGGTGGTGGTGGTGGTGGTGGTGGTGGTGGTGGTGAAGTTGGTTGGTTGCTCGGCGCCAGCGTCGGACAACGTAAGGTGCTGCACAGCAGCGGCAAGCTGTGAATCAAGGTCTGACATGATGATTGAGAAGATGTAGGAATCTTTGAATGCGTGGTTTGAAGCTGTGATTGTGCAGAAAGAGTTTGCGACCGAGAAGTTTGATAGCTGCTTGAGTCGATACTGGGAAATCAAGGAAGGGAAGAAAGGAAGCCATGGTTCCAGGATTTTATGCTGGTGGTGGTTTAGTTCGCTCTGCATTGTGAAGTTTTGACAATAGCAAGCTTCGCTTCCTTCTCAACGTTCTTGACAATGTTAAGACACTTGACAACCCAATACAAGCGGGTGAAGATTCACTTTCTGCACCTTTTCTTCCAAAACCTCAAATTCTCAAAGGACAATGTCTTCTTCTTATTATCTATTATCTCAGATGCACGGCACAATATTGACTCAGGAATTGTACTGTATGTATGTCTCGTGATAGTTCTTGGTGTTGAGACTCTCGGTTAGGGTATGCTGCCTAATAGGGGCACCACGTGACGGAAGCCTTGAATAGAATGTTCGATTTCTTCTTCTTTGAGAAAAACGCAGGATGACTCACTTGAGTATTTGCTCCGCTTTGATACATGCTGAGATCTGAATCAGGAAGCTGTTCCGGTGGAGCCGCAGCGGGTTGTTAATGCACGTGGGTGGGGGGGATCTGAGAGTTCGAAGGATTGTTGACTACAATGTCTCTAAGTTTCCAACGCAATCACGTTGTAATTGTTTGAATATATACTAGAAACAAGTAATTAAAACATTCACGCCCCGCAATTGCTGGGGAAAGCCCCACCGATAGTCTCATGCCACACTGAATAAATCAGATAGAGAAGGAAGTGATGACGCGATAGTGAGTACGACTTGTGGGCATCACAAAACAATGGAGAAGAAAAACCAATATCAATATAAATATGCTGCTCCTAGTGTTACTGTACACTCAGAGGATGAAGGACATTCACAAACACCTCGCCCTCAAAATCATCCACGAACATCCTCACAACACCCCCAACCACAGCAGTCGGACTTGTGCTTCAAAGTACGGTCTAGACCTCGGAAATCAAATGCGCCGATGTGAAAGTAGATGCCACTTCAGTAAAGTTTAGACATTTGGGGAGAACATAACAAGACACGCCACTTGGCACTCTCAAATTCACAACAGTTATTCCCAACCCCATCACACAGATCACAAGCACTAGACAGCAGAAGTGATTTGTATGTACTTTTCATAAAGCTCCCTATATACAACTCACAGCCCAATAAATCGGACTCCAATTCCCAAATAACCATCGGGCCGCAAACTTGTCAAAAAAAGATCGCTGGTATCGTAAGGATGAACAAACATTTCTTCCCCAAATCCCATGCATTTTCCGGTATCGTGCCAATTCAAAGCCTTATTATACCATTCATCTCGAATCCACCTTTTCCCCATTTTACCCCGTAATGCAAATTTTGCCTCTTGTCAAAACTGGATATCATGGTCGTCATTCACAATTTCCCGTTGCACTTGTCTTTTTCGAGGTGGTTGTTCCTCAGTTTGCGGCAGCAGCGACTTGCAGAGGAGCGCGCTCAGCACGGCCTAGGATCTTGCCTAGAATTTCCTCGGCGGAGCGTTTGACGATACCTCCGGTAACTGGGAGGCGGGTGGTGCCTTCGAGCCAAAGATCAACCTCGCGAGCAGATTGTCGACCTTCGTTGATACCCCTAAAATTGTCTTAGTTGATGTGAAATGAGATCGGAATTTGATTAAACTTACCAAACAATCAAAGATTGACCACGGCGACAATCACCAGCCGCAAAGACACCCTCAACATTAGTGTGGTACTTTCCAGGAGCAGTCTTGACATTCTTGCGAGCGTCCTTCTCGATTTCGCCGCCAAGAACACGATCCTCAGGACCCAAGAAGCCCATGGAAAGGAGAACAAGTTCAGCTGGGAAGAACTGTTGAGATCCCTCGATCTTCTTCATGTCCCATCCACCAGTAGCAGACCTGGTCCACTCAACACGGATGGTGTTGATACCCTTGACTTTTCCGTTTCCATCGTCAACGAAGTCTTCGGACATGACGCAGAACTCACGAGGATCGTGACCCATGTGTTGCTTGACCTCAGTGTGACCATAGTCGACACGGTAGATTCTTGGCCATTGCGGCCATGGGTTATCACGAGCACGCTCGTTGGGTGGCTGTGGAAGCAACTCGAAGTTGGTGACGGACTTGGCACCGTGGCGGACGGAAGTACCAATACAATCGTTACCAGTATCACCACCACCAATGACCACGACGTTCTTGCCTTTGGCAGAGATATACTGGCCGTCCTCGAGCTCGGAGTCGAGGAGAGACTTGGTGTTCTTGTGTAAGAATTGCATGGCGAAGTGGATGCCCTCGAGATTTCTGTTCTTGATAGGAAGGTCACGGGCAACAGTGGCACCGGTAGCAATGACAACAGCATCGTTCTGAGCCTTGAGATCGTTGAGAGTGATGTCCTCTCCAATGGCGACACCGGTCTTGAAGGTGATGCCCTCAGCAGCCATAAAGTCGGTTCGGCGCTTGACGACCTTCTTGTCGAGCTTCATGTTTGGAATACCATACATTAGAAGACCTCCGCAACGATCGGCACGCTCGTAGACAGTAACGGTATGACCAGCCTTGTTGAGCTGATCGGCACAAGCAAGACCAGCAGGTCCAGAGCCGATAATGGCGACAGTTTTGCCACTGCGAACCTTCGGTGGTTGGGGTACCATCCAGCCCATATCGAAGCCACGATCGATGATAGCACACTCGATGGACTTGATACCGACGGGATCCTCGTTGATGCCGAGAACGCAAGCACCTTCGCAAGGAGCTGGGCACACACGTCCTGTGAACTCTGGGAAGTTGTTGGTCATGAGCAGTCGGTTAAGAGCATCCTTCCATTGGTTCTGGAAAACAAGCTCATTCCATTTGGGGATGATGTTGGAAATTGGGCAACCAGAATCAGACTGGCAGAAGGGAACTCCACAGTCCATGCATCGTGCGGCCTGATATTTCAGTTCATCCTCATCCAGACGTTTAGAAAGCTCAGCCCAATCGCGTGTTCGAGTCTTCGCAGATCGGTACTTCTCAGATCGTCGCTGGTACTTCATGAAACCCTTGGTCTTGTCGAGCACCAAAGATTTCTTCTTTTCAGCAGCTGCATCGGTGATTGTCTCTTCGATGTCCTGGAGGTCGGACTTCTTCTTCTCCTTCTTCTGTGACTCAACGAGTTCGCGGACAGGGTTGCCAGGAAGAAGTGGCAATTGGAACTCAGCACGTCTTGCTTCAGCAACCTTGGCAGCCTCTTCCTCAAGGACTCGCTTGTAGTCGACGGGAAGTACCTTGACGAATCGTGGCAAAGCACGGTTGAAGTCGAGAAGGATACGAGCAGCGAGCTCGGAGCCAGTATAGTGGTGGTGATCTTCGATCAGGCCACGAACATAGGCGATTTCGGTTGGATCATCAATGCCTGATGCTTCAACCATCTCTGGGTTGAGCTTAGACATGAAGTCCTGGTGGAGATCAAGAATGTACGCAATACCACCAGACATACCAGCAGCGAAGTTACGGCCAGTGCTTCCGAGAATGAGGACGCGACCTCCAGTCATGTACTCGCAACCGTGATCACCAACACCTTCAACGACAGCTGTGGCACCGGAGTTTCTGACAGCGAAACGCTCGGCAGCAACACCACGAAAGAAGCAGGTTCCGCTGGTCGCACCGTACAAGCAAACGTTTCCAATGAGGATATTCTCCTCTGCCTTGAAGACGGCAGCTCGAGGTGGGTAGATGATCAAGCGACCACCAGACAAGCCCTTTCCAACATAATCGTTGGCATCACCCTCCAACTCCAAAGTAACACCTGGAGCAAGAAAGGCACCGAATGACTGACCGGCGGAGCCCTTGATATTGACATGCACTGTGTCCATAGGTAGACCCTCCTCACCGTAGCGCTTGGAGATCTGGTAAGAAAGCGAAGTACCCATTGCACGATCAGTGTTGACGATATCGCACTCGATTCTGGATGGCAAACCCTTGTCAAGCGTCAACTCGGCTTCAGAGATCAACTTGTTGTCCAATCTCACGTAGAGACGGTGGTCCTGCTTTCGGACATTGAAGGTAGCAACTCCGGGTCTGAGCTTGTGGGCTGGAGTGAGGATCAAGGATAAGTCAATGTTGGAGGTCTTGTTGGTTCGGAGATCTTCGCGGACACGCAAAAGCTCAGCATGACCAACCATCTCATTAATGGTTCTGAAACCAAGCTTAGCCATGATGGCACGGAGCTCGTTGGCGATATAGTAGAAGAAGTTGATGACGTGCTCGGGAGTACCCTGGAATTTCTTGCGAAGTTCAGGATCTTGAGTGGCGATGCCAACGGGGCAGGTGTTCAAGTGGCACTTTCTCATCATGATACAGCCCATGGCGATGAGAGGAGTAGTAGCGAAGCCCCATTCTTCAGCACCAAGCAGACAAGCGATGGCGACATCACGTCCAGTTCGAAGTTGACCATCAGTCTGGACAACGACACGACCACGGAGATCGTTCAAGACCAAAGTCTGATGGGTCTCGGCAAGGCCCAGCTCCCATGGGAGACCCGCATACTTGATACCAGTCCATCTGGAAGCACCAGTTCCACCATCGTGACCAGAGATCAAAATATGGTCAGCCTTAGCCTTAGCGACGCCTGAAGCGACGATACCAACACCAGTCTCGGAGACGAGCTTGACGGAGACACGAGCGCGAGGATTGGAGCACTTCAGATCGTAGATCAATTGCTTCAAATCTTCGATACTGTAGATGTCGTGGTGGGGAGGTGGTGAGATAAGACCGACACCTGGAGTAGAGTGACGAGTGCGTGCAATCGACTTTGAAACTTTGTGGCCAGGAAGCTCACCGCCCTCTCCAGGCTTGGCACCTTGAGCCATCTTGATTTGAAGCTCATCAGAGTCAGCGAGGTAGTTGGAGGTGACACCGAAACGACCAGAAGCAACCTGCTTGATGGCAGATCGCATAGTGTCCCCGTTCTCCATTCTCTCGGATCGCTCTGGATCCTCACCACCTTCACCGGTGTTTGACTTTCCGCCGAGTCTGTTCATGGCGATAGCGAGAGTAGAGTGAGACTCCATGGAGATGGATCCGTAAGACATGGCACCTGTGCAAAATCTGCGGACGATCTCAGTCCATGGCTCGACCTGATCGATAGGTACTGGAGTACTCTCATCAAACTTGAAGTCAAGGAGACCACGGAGGGTGCAGGACTTAACCTGCTCGTATTCTGAGAGAGAGTAAGCCTCGTATGACTTGTCGTTCTTGGTGCGAACGGCATCCTGAATGTTTGCGATCGAGGTAGGGTCGTTGATGTGAGGTTCACCTCCATCACGCCAATGGTACTCGCCCGATTCGACAAGGCCTGGGACGCTGACAGTGTAGCGAGATGGGAATCCCTTCTCGTGGAATCTGAAAGCATCTTCGGCAATGAGCTCGAATGTGATACCCTTGATCCTGGTAGCAGTTCCCTTGAAGCATCGGTCGACAACAGTGTCATCTACACCAAGTGCCTCGAAGATCTGAGCACCCTTGTAACTGGCCAAGGTCGAGATACCCATCTTGGACATAACCTTCAAGATACCTCCATCTGCGGAGTACTTGTAGTTGCGGATGAGCTCATCGTCACTGAGCTTCTTTCGGATCAAGCCTTCTCTGTTGAGCTTGATGATGCACTCCATAGCGAGGTAGGGGTTGATAGCATCGACACCGTAACCGAGAAGAACACACATGTGGTGGACTTCACGGGCTTCAGCAGTCTCGACGACCAAGGCAGCAAGAGATCGCCATTTGTTGTTGACCAAGTGGTGGTGGGCCATGCCGGAGGCAAGGAGAGCAGAGACAGGTACTCGGTCCGCGGAGGTGGCACGATCGGAGAGGATGATTATCCGGTCCTTGTTCTCGATAGCATTAGTGACCTGGTCGCAGATTTCGTCTAGATGTTTGATGTAGCCTTGGACACCTTCAGATTTGGGGAAGGTCAAGTCAATGACCTTGACAGTCCATTGGGGGTGAAGCTTGCTGATGTTCTTCAATGCATTGAACTCTGGGATGGAAAGAACAGGAGTTGGAAGAAGTAGACGGCCACACTGAGACGAGTCCATTTCGAGTAAGTTGCCTTGAGGTCCGACGTAGCAGTCCAAGGACATAACGATAGCCTCTCTGATAGGGTCAATTGGAGGGTTGGTGACTTGAGCGAAGAGCTGTCTGAAGTATTCGTAGAGCAGTCTAGGTGCTTGAGCGAGGCATGCCAACGGCGCGTCATTGCCCATGGAGCCAAGAGCTTCCTTTTCATCAGAGGCCATTGGTGCGAGAAGCAAGCTGACTTGCTCGAAAGAGTAGCCGAATGCTCTGAGCATGGCATCTTCCTGGATGGGGGAGGCATCTGGCTTAGGAGCAAGGTTGACTGAACCATGGCTGGTGATATCTTTGAACACCTTAGGCAAGGTAATCAACTCCTTGTGAAGCCAGTTTCTGAAGTCGTGGCGATTCGAGACGGTGTTCTTCAGCTCGCTATCGTCAATGATGCGACCAGCGAGGGTGTCGACAAGAAGCATCTTTCCTGGCTGCAGACGGCCCTTGAGGACGACCTTCTCGGGGTCCACGTGAATAGTACCGACCTCGGAAGCGCAGATAATTCGATCATCATCCATGACATAGTATCTGCAAGGACGAAGACCGTTTCTGTCTAAATTGGCTCCGCAGTATCTTCCATCTGCGAAGGTGAAGAGCGCAGGTCCATCCCAAGGCTCCATCTGGCAAGCAGCCCACTCATAGAAGGCTGCCTTCGCCGGGTCCATCGCGGGGTTGTCTTGCCACGCTTCTGGCACCATCAGCATAACAGCTTCGGGAAGAGAAAGGACGCCATTGACGGTCAACAACTCAAGCACGTTATCAAAGGCAGCCGAATCAGAACCGCCATCTTCGACGATCGGGTACAACATTTCGAGTTCCTCGCCAAAAATGTCTGACTGCATGACACCTTCACGGGCACGCATCCAGTTCTTGTTTCCACGCAGAGTGTTAATTTCACCTAGTTAGAGGTTAGTTCATGGTTGTATTGGAAATTTACAAGCTTCCATACCATTGTGAGCTGCCCACCGCAGAGGTTGGGCACGATCCCAGGAGGGAAAAGTATTCGTTGAAAAACGAGAATGTACGAGTGCGAAATGGGCTTCGTAGTCGGCATTGACGAGATCATAGTAGTATTGGTAAACCTGCACAGGAGCGAGCTGGCCCTTGTAAACGATGTTCTTGTTTGACAAGGAGCACAGGTAGAACCAGTTGTGGAGGCCGATGGTATGGGTCGCACGCTTTCGGAGCACGTAAAGTTGTCTCTCGAAGTATTTCTCATCAAAAAGATCAGGATCTGTGGTCTCTGGCGAATTGCCATAACCGTATGCAGATGCTAGCACAACAAATGGCTGCAGAATAATAGGCTCACGAGAAGCAGCGGCAGGACCAAGAAGAGTGGAATCTTTAGGAGGCTCTCGCCATCCCAATACCCTCAACCCCAGTGACTCTGAGATCTCTTCCAATTGTGTCTTCGATTCATGCAACGTCTCCTCATCTGGCTTGAAGAAAAGATTGCCCACAGCATATTGACCCAAAGGAGGAAGCTTAATGTCCGTCTCGCGTTCGAAATTCTTGATGAAAAACTTGTGGGGGATCGATGTCATAACACCAGCCCCGTCTCCGTCTCGCGCATCGGAACCCACCGCACCTCGATGGGTCATGTTACAAAGGAGGTTTCGTGCTGCAGAAGGAATTTGTTAGCATATATTTGTCTGCTACATGTATATAGGGCCTACCATCGCTAACAATCTTGTGGCTTGCTTTGCCCTTGATGTGACTATATATAATTAGCATCCGTTTGCTGCTCAATTGCTCGCAGATTATAGTTGACTTACCAAGCAAAGCCGACACCACAAGCATCCTTCTCCAACTCTGGATCATACAATCCCCTAGTCAGAATGTCAGTGAAGCTGAGCGCAGACTGTTGAGGAACCAAACGTACTGCTTCACCGGGAGGGCATTCGCCCATGACCCGTTGCCCTCCGTCTGGTAGTCATACGGAATGTATGGCTCATTTTCAGCGTCAATCTGGGTTTGTCTGTCGTTGAAATCGTCGGCTCTTGCCATAGCAGGCAAAGGTGCGGCGATTTCGAGTGATGATGCTTGTCAATTGACAGTAGTGCCTCTGTGCTTGACTTGCGGCACAAGAAGGCGTGTGTACTGTGTTTGTGGACTGAGATGGCAGATTGTAAGTTAGCGAACTATGTTAAGTAGAATTTGTAGATTTCAATTGAAATTCCGGATGTTGTAATTTCGAAGAGGGAGTGGCAATGGGAGATGAAGGACGGGAGTTGACGAGGGCTCTAGCAGATCCGTCTGCTAGCTCTTCATCCGTAGCTCCAAAAAGTCCCAGGTGAATCGAGATCGGGGAGAATGGTTCGATTTTGTAGCCGAGGAACGACCTTAAAATATATGTGCCCCCAAAACATGTCTGTCGCAGAATTGGGACACCGAGGGAGACCGAGGGAGAGATGGACGCAGGTTCACTACCTCTGCACTGTCGTCGCTGAACGGCCATATGCATGATGATGTTGATGTCGACTAGGAGCGCGATAACCGTGCGATTGGCGGGTCCGGGATTCACAGATAAAAAAATGAGGGGAAAGGGAAGATACTTACGTCGTTATCTCAAATATGCTGCACAACCACACAACTTTTGGGGGTGCGAAGAATGGAATTGGTATTGGGGAAGAGGGGAAGAGAGTGATGAAGGGAGGAGGGAAGGGTTTTATTGCTGCACGGGATTTGGAAATGGGATGGTGTGGAAGGTGGATGAGAATTGTTAGAGCCCCTCCAGTCCAGTCCAGCAGACGAGACGAAGCTAGGCACGAGGGACACAGGAGCTCCGATTCACGTTTCTTCGGCCTGTACCGGCCTTTGGTCTGTTCGCCTGCTGCTTTACGATTACTGGATTGCAGACAGGGAGGGCAGATGGTGGCAGGGGTTGCACCATGGCAAGCAAGTACGTCTGGGTCCACTTGTTTCTCCTCTTCCATTTCTCCCCTCTCCGGATCACTTTTACAAGCTTGACTCTGGTCTGTATCTGGCGCTGCACGACTACGACGACGACTCTACTGTACCAGGGACATCCAGCCACCCCCCAGCCTTCTCGCTTGGGATTTTCATGGCTCCTTCCTGGAGAGTTGTGCTCGGCAGGATCAGCACGAGTGGTGGTGACATGTTCGAAAGTTTCTGGCACTATTTATTTAGTATTTTACTTAGTAGCAGATCAGGACCCCTCTGCATTGCACAATGGGCACGACAATAGCCGATGCACTCTCGATTCTCGGAAAGCCTGTGAAGCGCTGAAGAGGGCTTGGTTTGCAAGCACCCCACACAGCAGACACCTGTGCTCTGAGGCAGGCTGCAGCTGGAGCTGCATATGTCGTGATGTGCAGGAGCCCGTGGTGCAACGTGCCGTTGGTTCAACGAATCACCGTGTCCGTGTCTTGGTGGGCAAAGTAGCCTCACGTACTGGTACTGTACATGCCCTGCTGCCGGAGGAGAGGAGTGGAGTGGAGTGAAAAACTTTCTTTTCTCCTGTGCCGATGTCGCTGCTCTGTGCGGCGAGCTATGTCAACCTTATTATTACACACACACAGCCATTGGCCCGTATGCACGGCAGGAAGAGCTAGAGATCTTGGTGAGATGCTAACTCGTAACCAGTCCAGTTCCGCCGAGGGGTGCACCTGGAAGCTAGGCTGTTGTCGCCTCGAAAGTGGAAGATTTTGCAGCGTGAAGTATTTTACGGCTGCATGCACATTGGCCAGCCTTCCAGCAGGGGTCCCCGCATCGCATGGTACGTGTGAAAAATGACACATTTGATGCAATTCCTAGCCTCCTCGCCGCCAATCATTTCCTCGGGATAGAGAGATTAAGACAGGCATCTGCGCGGAGGGGTTCATCACAGCTCTGAAGCTCTGAACCCTTGTTCCTGCCCCACGTCCAGAGACAAATCAGATCTGGACCCGCCTCGGCGCACATAAGCTCGTGACCACGGAACTTTTTGGAGCAACAGAAGTACAGCGTCGGGCGCAGTCGGAATCGCCCGACTATTGTTTGCTGTGCTCGCTGCAGACATGTATTAACCATTAGGTCATGAAAAACGAAATGAGGAGAGCGGTCAATGGCGGTCAAGAAGCACGGGATCCTTTGGCTGCCGCAGCACTTGGAGACATTTGTATGACTCTCTCTTCTCGATCTTGCGGCACGGCCTGGAAGCTTCGGGTGTGTGAATGGCTCTGGAAGAAATTCTCCAACAGCCACCTTACCGTGTATGGAGTGTAGTATGGAAAGTGGAGTTGGAGGCGCCGAGACAGGACAGATGAACCGGCTGCACTACGGTTTTTGGGACTTGGCTGGGAACTGGCTATACTCGTCTGCGTGTTCAGTTCCTCGAAGTAGTTGATGATTCCCGCAACTCCAACTCCGTGAGGCTGCAATATGCAGGGTGGAAATATCCTGGTCGAGGCTGGGATGGCCTGGTCGAGGCTGGGATGGCCTAAGCGTGGGGGGCTTACCAAGGTAGCCCAGATTGAGCTTGGTGCAGCCTTGCTTGTTCGCGATGTTTGACTGGACATCGCAAAGCGCGACACATTCTTTATTTACTTCCAGCAATACGAATACCGAGTTAACGCCAACGAACGACAAGACCAATTGATATCTCGGAACTTGTTACGCCATCAAGGACGAGATTGTGTCATGAAAAACACCCCTCAACATGCTGTCTCTACCAAGTTTGGCCCCACAAGATGTGCGTGCAACACTTCTGCTCTTTGTCCACTTCTAACTATCTGCTCAAAGTCCTATACACTATGGTACACTTCCTCGACATCCAATAATCCTTCACCATACCTCGAAGCTGCCGACAATGACCCATCTTCCCAACCTCGCCAACATGCCAATCCGCATCATCGACGACACGCACTCCAACGAACCCCTCTCGCCCGCCTCCGACACGATGAAGAATACATGGAGCGCCGCAAGCAAAACATCCACAACTTCGGCATCTCATGGATCAAACCCCCTGGATGTGCAAAGACCCTCCACCAACTCCGCGAAGAAGACCGTGAGATGAAAGAGCACCAAGAAGCACTCCGACGCGAACAACTTGCACAAGAATTAGCTGAAGCTGAAGCTGAGGGACTAGAAGATTTGTTGCAAGGTGAAGGTGCGGACGGAGAAATGGAAGAGGCCCGCGATCTTGACGATGATGTTCCGGATGCTGAAACTACTGGAATAGTAGAAGATGATTCGGATGACTCGGACGAGGAGAACGAGATTGAAGAAGTGCCTGTTGCTGTGCTTGCTTCGAGAATCACAAGAATACCAGACGATGTCTACCGGGAAGCTGTCATTCGTGGAGAAGATCTCGGACCTGAAAGATTTGCTGAAGATGGTGGCTTGGCTGCCGATGAGGAGGACCATTCTGGAATGCTTCAGGAAGAGGACTTGGTGCATGAGAATCAAGATCACCACGATGGCGACCTGGACATGGATGCGGATCTCGATGCGGACATTCCAGACGCAGATGCAGGCGGCTATGAGCATACAGATACTGAGGCGGAGTTGACGAGCAGCGATGATGAGAGTGTCGATATACGATTACCACAACCATTCGCACCAGCCACGAGCATGGTACGGAGCGATGGTACTCAAAATAGCATGGATCTGAGCAGTATCATTTCTGCAGGCAGTAGTCAGGCAGGAGGTAGCAGTCCTCGAGGAAGAATGGGCCTACGAGGTCGTGGATGGCGTTCATCTGGAGCAGGGCCACAGTGATACCTGGGCCGTAGTACCCCGGCTGAGCATCGCCCGGTATCATTAATCGTTGCAGGCATACTGGCTTATGTCTCGACCCGATGTAGTGCATTAATAGAGCCCACCTGTGGCCCCGAGCAATAAAAACGTATAATACAACCCTCCAGAAACGCCATGCAATGCACTGCCGTGAAATACCATATACAGTTCTGCCCTCTAGCCTTTCCCTTCGCCCGTGTCTGTCTACTCTCTCCTCATTCAAATTCCCACTTCTTCTCTCCAGTCTTCTGTATCTCTGTCCTTCTAGAACACCCACACATAAAAGAACAAGAATCCCACCACAGCAAAGAACCCCAACCACACCTTCCATCCAACACCCGTCCGCTCAGCCATAAGCAGCATCCGATTCATCGTGCCTCTTAACCTGACTCTCGTACTATCGAAGCTATCGTTCATTTTCTCCGCTAGGGCTGAGGAGTCGCGAATCTCGTCACCGATTGCTATTGTCATCTATCCATAAACCCATCAGCATCCTCCTCCATGCAGTACTTCATGGCTTCCTAACAGTCAGAAGTAGGGGAATAGAGCCACATCCCAGAGAGGAGAAAACTCACATCCTTCAACAACCTAACCTTCCCCATAATCCCCTCTACCTGCCCATCATTCTGACTCTCCAACTCATTCAAAACCGCATCACTATACTGCCCCCTCCTATTCGGTGTCGCCGGTCTATACCCTCCCCCATTTCCCATCACACCATTCCCCAAATCCGCGCCTAACCCCGCAGACCCATTTGAACTCGAAGCCGGATATCCATACCCGCCTGAATACGGCGACGATTTACGGTTGGAGCTGGAGGAGGAGGATGGGGCGCCGCCGTTGTAGTTCTCGAAGAGGGCGGAGCGGGGATCTCGTTGGTGGAGCGTTGAGGAGGGGAATCTGTTATCGACTCATTCATTAAAACCCAATTCGTGAACAGGGGAGACTGGTAGAAGTAGCAGAGAGGGCATGACACTCGATGGCTAAAATGCCCAGCAAAATGTAGCTTTTGCGGCTCTGGGCGGCAACAAAACCCATTTCCCCTTTAACGAAAACGCCAATATTGAAACCAAGCCAAGAAAGGGAATGCGGTATTTTAATACACACGGCAGGAAGCTGGATTTTGAAGCTCACCTTGAGGACATAGTGGTTGTGTGTTCTTTAAGAAGAAAAATAAATTTGGGGATGCGGCGACTTGGGGAAATCTGTTCGGTTGGTTGAAGCCACCCAGTGAAGAAAAGGTCTTTAATACGATGCGCCGAATCACGACACGTCTTTGTAGTCGAGATGACAACTTTAATATTATCCGTGATATCAAAGGCAATTGTTTCGTCACGTAAAATACCTATTGAGGGAGTTTAAAATTGCGCAGACCGATGAGCCTCTAATTCTTCTCTAAAGTACAACCATGCTCATGATAACCCTGCCTCCACGCATCATTCGCAGATTGTATTTCCTCATAATATCGTATGCCCAGAGTCCTCATAATGCAATTGTGTAGGAAGTAAACTTTTGTCGACAATGAACGAGAAGATGCTCGCCAAGTAATTGCGCATGCGAAAGTACGAGCGAGAGGGAAACAATTATCCAGGTCCAAAGACGAGACCGAATCTGATAGAACCGCCAACCAACGTCCAACGAAAAAGCTCCTTTGCCATTTTGGAATCATGCAGGTAAACAGCCCACCGCGGTCGCATCATGTGTCCCGATCTAGTGCTTCATCTCCTCATCTTCGTCCTCAGGGGCTTGGAAATCGTCGTCCTCATCCTCATCTTCGTCCTCGTCTTCGGGCATCTCAGCAGCAGCCTTGGCGAAGTCGATGTTGCGGCCTCGAGTGCGACGACCGGATGGGATGATGTTGTCGGTGTTGATCTCCTCCATGTTGTCTTCGTCCTCTTCATCGGCTGAGAGCGGTCAGAAAATGCGCAAACGCAGGGAGAGGTAGCTTACCAACGGGCTCATTCTGCGAAAGGTATTAACTGAATTGTTTTCGAATCGAATATTGGGGCAATGAGCTTACCTCGTCAACTTCATCATCTTCGGAACTGTCATCAATGTCCATGCTAGTATCCTCGACGGGCTCAGCGGCCTTGCCCTTTCCCTTGCTCTCAGCAGCGGCTTGGACGTTCTCCTTCAAAGTTGAGCTTCCGTTGTCTGCCATCTTGATTGATTCTTGATCGATTTCGTACGAAGAGGATGTGTGGTTTGAGTTGAGAGTGAAGTGGAGTGTAGCTGAGGTGATTGTTTGGAAGGACCCTCGCGAAAGATATTTGGTCGCGGAGGGAACGCGCTCCAGGCCGTTGGCGCCTGCCCTTTCGGACCCACCTTGGAAAATGCCTCGCTTATCAGGCCACGAAGAAAAAGGTCGCTGAAGTTGAGCGGCGGTGGGCCAACCAACTATTACCGTCTCCAGAATTTGAGAATAGGATAGGTAAGAAACGACAGTCTTTCTGTGTAAATTCAATGTCCGTCTTGCGGCTAGAAAATAGAAAGAGAGCTTGGCGATAGTTGTGCAACCATGGCAGCCAGTCCAGCAAATTATACCGTAGTAGTTGCGACTGAAAACGACGTGTTCTCCAAGCAATACTTGTAAGTTTATGAGGGAGTAAGATGATAAAATGAGGAAATATTGCTCTGCTATAGTAGGAAAAGTACGTGCTGTCTTACCGTTGAAACGCCTTGTCCGTAGTACTAGACTAGAGATAAATATCTGCCGGGATACATCGTTTCCATGGCTTCCGAGTCCTTCTCAAGGCCAAAGACAAGAACATGCAGGATCAACCTGTTTAACACGCATTGAATTAGGTATCAAGTGCTCATCTATGCCTCTCCTCCTCCAGCAGTCATGAGCAACATAACACCGGCAAGAATAACTACGCAACATTAGCATTCTATCCTCAATCTTGGAAAGGAAACATCTATTACCCCACCAGTACTTCTGCAACATCGTCTTCTCCGGCTCTGGCTCCGCAACCTTCCCTTCAGGAGACAATACCACCGGCCGATTCAACTCAGGAAGCTTCCCCTTAACCGTCTTCAACACTTTAATCTTCGGCCCAAAGTCCCTCGTGGCACCAGCATCTATCTTCCCACTCTTGCAGCTCACTCCAATGACTCCTCCTTGTGCGTCTAATGAAAGTACCAATGTCGGTCTGTATCCTTTCGCAAAGGTCTCCGCAGACGTCATAGACGTCGAGGATTTCCAGCTCGAGGTAGCGACATCGTAAATTCCTACTCGAAGGAGCTTCGATTCGGGTTCTATCTCTGGCGCATCGAATGAGATGAGTTCGGCGGAGAGGGTGGAAGGGTTGTATTTGATCTCGGCGAGAGGTGCTGGTGAGGAGACGGAATTGATGGGTTGGATGTAGATAGTTGTGCTGTCAATTAAATCTGACGTTGCTGCAAGTGCGGAGGCGCATAATGTAGTGAGTATTGTGAGAACCCTCATGGCTACTGTTGTGCGTTGTTCTCTTGGAGATTGGGAGTGACGTTGGAGTTGGATGCATTGTAACCCTAGCCTGAGGCCGGCATGACAAGGCTGGCCAACACCGGATTAGTTTTGTAACAGCAGATATTATCACAAATCCCAGCTCTTAAATCATAATAAAGTAACTCATTGCGTATTTCTAGGATGCTATGAGAGCATCAAGGGTATCTACAGTCATGGTTCGCAGAGTGATTTACTTCTCCGAACTATACAATGCCTGATGAGCCTATTCTTCCGATGTATCTCCGAAATGCAGCTGTTCATCTCATCTCTAAGTGAACGCTGCCCCTGCCATAAGTCATCACCAACCGAACGCCATTCCATCCCAATGCAAAGAAGCAAATGCCCATCGGGGTATCATTTCACCACTCATGCTGGTTTATCTTCATGCTTGTCTTCATGCACATCCTCCTGCTTCACCTTAGAAACATCGTCCATCCAAGCCTGCCACTTATCATCCGCAGTAGGCTCAGATTTGACCTCATTCTTGACCTCTGGGCTCTCCGCATCATTGTTATCGTCATATTCTTCCTCATCCTCGTCTATCGAACTTGTTTCTTCTATCTCGTACCCTTCTGCTCGTTCCACTAGCCCTTCGTAGTAATCGACAAGAGCCTCTGGATTCGGCACGATCTTCCAGTCCACCCTGTAGAGAAATTCGAGTTCCAAGAGTCCAAGCTCTGCTATTCGGATGCCCCCTACTCGAGCATAAGTCGCATTGTTCCAGAACGAATCAGATAGACCTTTTGCAGCCACCGTTGCAGCCGTGATCAAAAATCGATGTACTGTGAGTGTCGTAACAGTGAATGCCGGATATAGCAGACACAGTCGGTCAATGTAATAGACCATAGAAAGTAGAAGCGGTGGTGTTAGAGTTGCATGTTTAGCAAGTCTCTGGAGGTAGTCATGGACAGAAATGCCTGGTGGTGTTCTATACGATCTCTGTTAATGGATGGCTTTTTGACAAGCAAGAGCTGCTCACCTAGAGTGAAATCTTGTGAGAACTCCAGTACGCAGCGGGAGGCTGTCATTTGTCTGTATGAGCTCTTGTATCATGTCAGATATAAGAACCACCATATCCTCCACAGGGCAAAATTCATATTTGGCAGGCAGGATTTTGACTGCTGTTTGTTCGGTGCGGGAGCGCTTCGGCGGTATTGTTTGACTGATAGAACTCATGGGTACTGGTGGGTCCTGAGATTGTCTTCTTTTCATTCCAGGCGATTCTGGCTTTAGAGTGGGCTTCTCTGGAGAAGGAGGTATAGATGAGGCAACGACTGGCACTGCTGCCAATTCTGGCTCTTGCGGACGCTCGGCTTTCACGAGTGGTGATCCCGTTCGAGTCTCCATCTTCAAGCTCAGTCTAGGGCTCCACTGAGTTCCGGCGTCAACATATTGCGCAAGGCTCGCTGCGATGGGTATGGATTTCGAGAGGGGCGCCTTGGACTTGGACGGTCTTCTCGATAATGGTGAAGTGGGCACCGAATGCGATGTTGGCGCATAATGGAAAATGGGTGAAGACGCTGGTGAAGATCTGTGCTGCGATATTGGCTTCAGCATGGTCTCGAGAACACAGTCATGTCTTCCCTTCGCGATGGTTTCCAAAGTCGAGCGGCGAGAGTGGGGCCGCAAAAGAAGGAAGGCGAGTAAAGTGATTCCAAAGTGTGTATTCCTTTGTCGATATGTCGAATGAATGGTAAGGCTATAGACTCTTCTTTCTACTCAGGCTCGTTCGTGATATTAAGTGTGTTCGTGGTATCAAAATGGGCGACTGAAATTTTTGGCGTATAGTCGGCCTACCTAGACCGACTTGACTCGAGGTCGAGAACGAACTCAATTCAGCGGGAACAAGGCGCGAAATCGCATTTCCGCCACACGCTTTTGAAGGCCTACATGTTCTAGCGTCTGCTGTCCTAGGGTATCTTCGGTAGGAAGTGAAGAGGTTGTTGAACTCAGACGCGGCGTTTTTAATGTTCCTGCGCGTGTGGTTGACCAGAGCGGGATCGACAAGGCTGAATGAAAGCTTGGATGTTCCGAGGCGAACTTTGGTAGAATGCAACAAACTCAAATACATTGATCCGCCCACGCTTGATTCACAACACCCCAAGATATTCATATCATCAGGAGCTAGGACACAAATCTTAACGTTGTTCGAGGCTGCTTGCTTTGTTAATAATTCCAGCGATACAACAAGATCATCAACAAAATCAAACTTCACTCTACTCCATCGAATGCACCTACGACGCACGACTCGTCATCCTTTCTTCCATCATGGCTAGACAGCCTTGGGTAGCACAAATTCGAAATGCCAGAAACTCGGCGGAACAAATAGCAGCACTAAGGGTCCTGAAGAACGAGATTATCGGGCATCCTCTGAAGAAGGAGTTGGCAGTTCACCTAGGCGTTCTGGACCCAGTTATCCGGTTGACCTTCAGCAAGACCAGCAGCAGACAAGATGGCAAAGGGCATGATCACAGTTTCGCCTCTAGAGCTCTTAGTGAAGATGAGATGGTCAGGTTACAGGGTCTACAAGTTCTTGCGAGCATCGCGTTAGGTAAGTGACAAGCTCTCTCAAAATCCAGTATTGCATTTACTAAGTACTCCAGGCGGTCCTCCATTTCTAGCCTCTCTACAGTCCGCCGCACCTCTTCCTGCAATATACTCAAATCTATGCCCCTCGAGCAATCCCGCGCAACTCGTCCTCGCATCTCTTCGAGCCCTCTCGAACCTTGCAGATGCTTCAGCACTCGCATCAAATCCCCACATTCTAAGCATTCCTACTCTGGCAGATGGGTTATTCTCACGCCAGCATCTGGGCTCTCTATGTCGGATCCTATCACAGACTTCAACATCACCCGTTGTGCAGACCCAAATATCGATTGCTGCATCCTTGATAAGTCGACTTTGTCGGGAAGAGCGTCATCAGCAAGGACTTGCAAACTCTGGAGTATTGGATGCTCTTGCAACGAAACTAGCCAGTTTCGTGGCAGCTGAAGGTCTTATGCTGCCTGGTGCAGATATTTTGGCACAGAGAGATGGCTTGCAGGATCACTTTCCTCACGCCGCTCCGTCCAACGCTAATCTATCGGCCATCTTGGAGGCAATCGCGGTGATCATTGCAGACTCCAAGTTCCGAGCTTCACAGTTACTTTATTCGCCCTCCATCCTAGCAATCTTCCCTGCTTCCCACTCGACCGAATTTGTCCCAGCGACCAATACTCGAGCAGCTTGGAATGCTTTTAATGCAGCCGACCTTAGCACACGTCAGGCACAACTCAATGCGGTTGATTACTTGTTGCCTGTTGTGCCGCACCATCAACTAAAGAGTTCAAGTGCTCAAGCATCAGCATTCCCGCCATTAGGTACGTCCAACTCAAGCCAGAATCTTGCCTTGAATGGTCGCTCTTCCTTCAACAAGTATAATAGCTCTTCCTTGCCCAGCTGGAATGATGTTGCCAGCATGGACAACTCTTTGGACGCCCAGGATACTACCATGGGCGGTACCGAGGAGCCAGAGAGCCCCTTAATCTCTTATTTGATCTTTATTCTCAGGGCACGGCTTGGTATGGAACGGCTTATGGCTGCTTCGGTGTTGACCGTCTTGTATCGAGCCGGTTTAACAAACAAGACAAGGGAATCTGCTATAGGATTACTAGTCGTGCCTCTTCTTGCCACTATGCTTGATGAGGTTTCGGTCTCATACAAGGTGAAGGATAATATCACGGATGAAGAAGCTCTCTTGTCGGAATGGGCGATCAAGGAGCGCGCTCCTGCAATCCTTGCAATGCTCATCACCGACAGTGAGTACCTACAGAAAGCAGCGTTCGATGCCGGTGTGATAAGTAAACTTTCGAAGATGCTCAAGGTCTCTTATGATCCGGTACCAGAATCTTCCAATACACGCGCCTGGTCACCTCAAGCAGTCGAGGACAGCGAAAACCTAGATGTTCAGCAACCTCGTCTGGGCAGCAATGGGCAACCTCCTCTCCTAGTTCACAAGATTAAGGTCAGAGAAAGCACGCTAAAGGCTATTGCTGCTCTTGTCCCGTTCAAGGACGAATACAGAAAAGCCATAGTCGACCAAGGCATGATGCCATATATTGTCGAATCTATGAGCTCTAGCCCTGGGAAACCTTCACCTAAAGGTGTTGACAAACAAGAGAAGGCTATTACTAATGGCTTGGCTGAATCCGAATCTAAACAAGGCTATGGTTCAAATCCTATCAGCGTCTTGGTAGCTGCCTGTGGAGCAATTCGCGCATTGTCACGTTCTGTCAGCGTTCTGCGAACCACGCTTATTGACCAAGGTGTGGCCGAGCCTGTATTTCACCTTCTTCAGCATCCGGACATTGAAGTCCAAATCGCTGCCACCGCCACCGTCTGTAATCTTCTGACAGACGTTAGCCCAATGCGTCAGGTGAGTCTTGATGCTCCATTTTTACTTGAACGGAATCTAACAAATTGCAGAAAATTTCCGACCTTGGAGTGCTGAAGATCCTGTGTGAACATGCACATTCTATGAACGCAAAACTACGACTCAATGCTCTATGGGCATTGAAACATTTTGTTCATGATGTGGGCAATGACATGAAACGACAGTGCCTGGAAGAGCTTGGACAAGGCTGGCTTGTTCAATTGATATGTGACGATACTGAAGATGAAGCGCTCTCTTCCTCGAGAGGGAATGGAGAGAGGGCTCACAGCCCAAACGATGAGATGGATGAGGATGTTGAGATGGATCAATTCGAGGAACAAGTCGATCTTGCCTTTGGCAATTCTTTTGGGCGATCCACAATTTCAAGACCCAGCAGCAGTCGAAGCAAGTCTATCCAACAAGCAGAATTAAGACTTGCTGCTTTGCGAGATGCCGAGACAAATCCCTCTAGGAAGGCAAGAAAGGACGACATTGCTGTGCAAGAACAAGGTCTTGACTTCATACGCAACCTTATCGGTGGCGCAGGTCAAGGGGGCACAGCGGAGACGACAGAAATGATCGACTTTCTGTTCAACGCCTTGGGCCAAGATCGATTTTTCGAGATCCTCGCCTCGAAGCTCAAGTCGAAGGTCATCAATCCTTATAGCCGCAGCTCGCCAAATACCGAGAGGATGATCGTACCCCCACAGCCTGAGATCATCATCGCTGTGGGATACATACTGGTTCACATGGCAGCTAGCGTCCCACGGCACCGTCAATTGGTCATTGCACAGACGGAGTTGTTGAAGCTGCTCGTCCCTCAGTTCAATCATTCAAGTATTGAGGTCCGAGTAGCACTCTGCTGGCTAGTGACTAACCTCACATGGATGGACGACCAAAACGATGGACAAGCGTGCGCGCAACGAGCCAACGAATTGAAAAAACTCGGCTTCCTCACCAAGCTGGAGATGCTGGAGCAGGATCCTGAACTCAATGTACGAGAGCGCGCCAAGTCCGCTTTGTGGCAAATCAAACAGACTTATTGATTTCGTAATAACAGATAGGAAGTGGCGAGCTATTATGGGTAATGATCGGGGCGTTTTTCATGGTGCGAGGACTTGGCTATGGTTATCAAAATTGCTCCTGACGGTGGCATTGTGTGTTTTGTCTATAGTGTAGCAACAGCATGGGCTAGCCAGGAGGTAAAGAGTCCTTACTTATGAATATCGATAAGATTCGCCAAAATTGTGAATGTTGGCATTAGGCGAGTCCTCGATACTTGGCTTCGAGCAGATATTACAAGTCATGGTACACGGTAGTCGATGGGTGCTACCCCAAATGACGTGGCAACCACGAGAAAAACACGACGTCACACAATCATAGAACCTTGGGTATGGAGATTTTGAAGATGAAGATGTCCCCCGGACAAGGCTGTTTCCACGGCGAGGCTGGCTCGGCTAGCCTTTCAAATTCTCACAGCCGCATCATAGTGGGGTCAGCCTCCGGCCCACTTCCGATTTTTCGCATTGACCAATGAAGACCTGATTCTCCCCACGTGTACTACGGCGGCGACTAAATTTTAGGAAAGCTTTGCTAATCCCGGTTCAGCTTGGCATTTCTCTTCTCTCACGTGTGTGGGACGACGACAAGCTTCTTCCCTCATCAGAGTTTGCGTTTTCGTTTTCATCCTAAGTGCCGATAGCCATCAGAAAGCTCTCGGCTGCAACGAGTCAAGTCAATCGATACTCGGCCACATTTTTGCTGAGAGCTTCATTGAAAAATTTCTACTCCATCGCAAAGGGAACATCATAAGGTCACTGCCGCCAGCCAATCTTCACCAACCACCCCACATACCTCTCCAGAACACCTCACATTCCAGCGAACCCCCCAATCCTCAAGATGCGCTTCGGCAGGACATTGCGAAACTCCATAAATCCAGAATGGAAAGACCAATACATGGATTACTCGAAACTGAAGGCCCTCCTCCGAGAAGACGAAGACAACCCACGATGGACCGAAGACGACGAGAACAAGTTCTGCGAAGAGATGTTCAACGTCCAACTCGATAAAGTAGCTGCGTTCCAGGAAAAGACGTTCAAGGAACTGGAGGCGAGGACGGAGAAGGCGGCGGAGAAGCTGAAGGACTTGGCGCCCGAGGATGGGAAGGTTAAGGGGGAGCTGACGGCGGGAAGGTTTAAGGAGGTGGAGGAGGAGTTAGATTCGATTATCAATGAGACGAAGGAGTTGAAGAAGTATAGTAATATTAACTATACGGCTTTTTTGAAGATTGTAAGCGTTGTCCCGAGTCACCTTGTGGTTCACTGCTGGCAGAATACTGGTCACTGAAAAGGAGACGAGTTTCTGCTAGGCTTTTCAGGCCAAGAACCGGCTACACACGTTCAAGGCTGATATTCGAAATACTTGATGCTGACTTACCCAGGTCAAAAAACATGATCGAAAGCGGGGCAACAACTACAAGATCAGGCCTATGATGATGATGAACCTCTCAACGCGGCCTTTCAACTCCGAGGCAGGCTATTCTCCTCTCCTCAATAAGCTCTCTATGATGTACTACGCCGTTCGTCAACAATTAGAGGATCCAGAAGGCACACCAGCCGCATCATCTGCCGACGCTCAATCGCAGATCCAGAATGGCGAGCGATACACGGCACACAAATGTAAGTTCTCGGGCCGGATACTCTGCCACATGCAACTAACATTTTGTAGTCTGGGTCCATCCCGACAATCTCCTTGAAGTTAAGACCTTCATTCTCCGCCGACTTCCTGTCCTTGTGTATAGCGAACAATCTGCGAAGGAGCTCGAAGGTCAAGGCGACCCTACGCTCAACTCTCTATATTTCGACAATCCGGAATTCTCACTCTATAACCAGAAGGTGGACCGGAAAGTTGATGCTTCTTCGCTTAGGATAAGATGGTTTGGCCAGTTGAACGAACAGCCGGAGCTCATGTTCGAAAAGAAGATGATACACGAGAACGGAACTAGCGAGGAGAAGCGCTTCCCGATCAAGGAGAAATACATCCAGCCTTTCATCAAGGGCGAATACAAGATGGAGAAGACTGTGCAGAAGATGGAGCGTCAGGGTCAGCCAGCAACCAAGATCGAGGACTTCAAGAGTACTATTACCGAGGTACAGAGCTTCATTCGAGAGAATGATTTGCAACCAGTACTACGAGCAAACTATACACGCACGGCCTTCCAGAAACCTCTAGACGACAGAGTCAGGATCTCAATTGACACGCAACTGGCTTTCATCCGAGAAGACGCCATCGATCCAGATAGGCCATGCAGAAAGCCCGAAGAGTGGCACAGGCTAGACATTGACAACAGCGCCATGGTCTACCCTTTCACGAACATTAACCAAGGCGAGATCTCCAGATTCCCTTTCTCAGTCCTAGAAATCAAGGTCAAGGATGGTGGAGCCAGAAAGTACCCACAATGGGTTGAAGAACTGATTGCCTCTCATCTTGTCCACAAGGCACCCCGATTCTCGAAGTTTGTCCACGGTGTCGCCTCATTGTTCGAAGACAATGTCAACAATCTCCCCTTCTGGCTCAGCGAACTCGAGACGGACATTCGCAAGGACCCACAAGCAGCCTTCGAGGAAGAAGAGCAGCGCAAACAAAAGAAAGCTGAAAACGAGCAAGTCGTTGGTAGTTTGATGGGCACCCCAAGAAACAGACACACTTCAAGCTATAGCGCTGCTGTCAGCTCACCACTTGGAAAGTCCTACATGCAAGAACGAATGGCTGCCGAAGAGAGAGCTGGACGCAAGTCGGATTTTGGAAAGAGCAAGTCTCAAGACCAGGCGAGTGAGGGCGATGAAGAGGGAGAGGCTAGCAACCAAGGTGGATATGGTACGATGGCTTCGATCTTCCCATCTTTCTCTCAGTCGAGATACGCGAAGAAGCAAAGGGAGAAAGTCAAGCTTCCTCCTGGAGTCACGAAGCCGGATCAACTCATCAAGGATTCGGGACCATTGCAAGTCGAGCCAAAGGTCTGGTTGGCGAACGAGAGAACGTTCTTGAAATGGCTTCACATTTCAGTCCTCATCAGCACTCTTGCGCTTGCTATGTTCAATGCTTCGAGCAATACGTCCACGAGAGTTTTGGCTATCTGCTTCCTTTGCGTGGGTATCTTCGCTTGTAGTTGGGGATATTTTCAACACAAGGAGCGAAGAGAGATGATCATTGCCAGAAGTGGGAAGGATTTTGATAATATGGTTGGGCCGTTGATTGTGGGTATCAGTATGATTGCTATCTTGCTCATCAATTACGGAATTCGGGTAAGTTCCATGTTTGAGTCATTTCAGAATCATGGCTAATTTTGTACAGGTCCACAGTGTACTTGAGACTCGCGATGCGACTAAGAATGCGAATATGACACTTGCTGTGGTGCAGGATGTGATGGGAAAGCTTGAATTGCACTGAACGAAATTTTGGGGGTTTGATGTGAAGAATCAGCGATGATGAGAGACTGAGGAGGATAAAAAGACTGACGTTCTAGCCTGCTATAAACAAAGTTGGACTTGACGAAATAGCCGTTGCTGATCAGAGCATTTCTCGAGATCTGTGAAGTTGTAGATGTAGAAGAGGGCCAGGAGGTCAGATTTGGGACCTAGTATGTTGTACTATTACCGAAAGTGGCTTGTTTAAAGATCAACAAATTCATTAGCAGGCTGAAAGGCTAGCTTTTTTTTTTTTTTTTTTTTCACGCGAGTGCACATTCTTTCATTCGGTTTGGTGTTCTCACACTCATCAATTCTCTTCTCCTCACTGCATGGGCTTGAACTCTTCAGGAATAAAGAAATTTTGTATTTTTTCTTTTCTATTTGCGAATGGGTCCAGGACGGGTTTAAAGCATATTTTCAGCCTTCATTTACCTTGACTACAATAGAGGACTGCTATTCGCCTTTGTCTCCATCGTCATCAGCAACAACGTAAATATCTTTTTCATCGGCTCAGCCCGCATCTCAAATCACACTTATGCAACTAGATGACCGCTAATATCGAGTGCCTCCACTAAAATAGTTCTACTGTATTGGTGGCCATCTGTCTCTGTTGTCGGTGCTGGAGAAGAAAGTTTGCCTCAAGCTCTGTATCTTGGTTCTCGAAATAAGCTTTTCGGCACCAGTGCTAAAAACACCTAAATTTCACTTTTGAGGGCAGGGGCTGTAAGCCAGTTGCAGAAACCCCCCGATGGACGGATGATTGGCAGTAGGGAGCAGTTTGTATGGTTCTGTGGTGTCGGCAAGTGGGTTTCGGCTCACCTCAGGGGCTTCGGTCGAAATAAGCGAGCTTGAGGTACTCCTCTGATATTCTAGAATCTAGTCAGTTCTGGGTCAAACCAGTTCCTGAGCTGTGGTTTGTGTGGGTAATACTGCAGGTGGCTTATATTTAGCGGTTTTTCTAGGTGTTGGGAGGTGGTTGGAGGCATGGAAGCCATGGGCAAGCTTCAGAAGGTCCTTGGTGGTACTGATGCGACTCAATCTACTTACAGCTTCGTGAATATGTATATAAGAACAAACTTCTGCCTCTCTCTTCTCAATCAAACTTTAGATTCATCACTCAAATCTTCCAGACATCTTTCCAAAGCAAATCAATACCACTACTTCTCAGGGAATCAACCCAGCACCCACCAACATGAGCAGCATCACCAACAAGATGGAATATGTGAGGTGAGAACAAACCCTCTTTCAAGACTTTTACCCCATCATAGAACTCTCACTGATTATCACCAAAGAGTCGGAAATTCCGGTTTCAAAGTCTCCAAAATCGTCCTAGGCTGCATGACCTACGGCGACACCAACTGGCAACCCTGGGTCATCCCTCTCGAAAAAGCCCTCCCAATCATGAAGCACGCCTATGACTCCGGAATCAACACCTTCGACGTAAGTTTAATTCCTCAAAGACATGCTTCCTCTTTCGAGTTGTCTTGACGCTACTCGGGAGCAATGATACACCCACAACACATACAAGAGATCAACTAACTCCAAAATTCTTGATGTACAGGTAGCAGACGCCTATTCCAACGGTCACTCAGAAGAAATTGTCGGCGCCTTCCTTAAGAAATACAACATCAAACGTTCTTCCGTCGTCATCATGTCTAAGATTTACTTTAGAGTAGATGAGAAGAGGGGAGGGGTGGATCCGGTGGGTCAGCAGACTAATGATGGGTGGCAGGTTAATCAAGCGGGGTTGAGTAGGAAACATGTTTTGGATACTGTGGAGAGGAGTGGGAGAGGTTGGGGACTTATGCAGATGTTTTACAGATCCATAGGTTGGATAGGGAGGTGGGTTTGATTTTTTGGAGCTTTTATTTCCTAGCAAGCCCAAATTTTTCTTGGAGAAGGATACTGACTCAAAGGAATAGGCACCGATGGAGGAGATAATGAAAGGCTTGAATGATGTAGTTGAGAGTGGGAAGGCGAGATATCTTGGTGCTTCATCCGTACGTCTCAATCATTTCGCTCTTCTTTTGGGTCTCCTTGCTAACTTGTGGCATTACAGATGGCGGCTTGGGAATTCCAGATGCTCCAAAATATCGCCGAGAAGCATGGCTGGCATAAATTCATTTCCACGCAAGGATTCTACAACCTCATCTACCGCGAAGAGGGGCGCGAGATGAACCCCTACTGCAAAGCCACCGGAGTAGGACTCTTTCCCTGGTCGCCTCTCGCAGCTGGTGTTCTTACCCACTCCTGGCAAGATCGCACAGATAGTCGTGAGAAGTCAGATGTGTTCTTAAAAGCTTTGTTCCGTGGCCGAGAGGAAGCTGCTGACAAGGAGATTGTCTCGCGTGTTGAAGAGATTTCGAAGAAGAAGGGGTGTAGTATGGCGCAGGTTGCGATGGGGTGGGTGTTTGCGAAGGGAGGGATGATGCCGATTTGTGGGTTGATGAATGAGGAGCAGATTGATCAGGCGGTTGAGGGGATTAAGGCTAAGCTTACTGAGGAGGAGTGTTAGTATCTTGAGGAGCCTTATGTGCCGAAGACAATCTCAGGCTATTGAAGCAAAAAAGAAAAAGACCCTTGGGCTGGGAGCGTCAAGAAATGATGGCTTCTTCTCACATAACCTGGTACATGTCTCTGTTGTGATACTTATCTTCGCGTAAATCATCTACCCTTTCATCTTGCGAGGCCCCGCCCAACGACTTCATAGTGATTCTGGCGGACCGAACTCCGGATAAACCTTGAAACCACGGGTATACTATATTATCTCAAAATATTTCGTCCCCCTCTCGCATGTTTGTTCGCACCAAGCAGATTAGCTCATCAACTTCCTTGCCTTTGTGGATAATGAATCATACGCCTGTATTCATATGGTCGGTCCTCAGCTTCACTTGTGCTTCGAGGGGAGGAGAATTGCGTGCTTTGATATAAGGAATAGGCAGAGCTCGGAATAGCGCAGAGATCCGCCAAAATCGAGATCCTGTTGAGAACCAGTAAAACTAAATAATTGTGATGATCTCTCGCTTTGCCCCATCAGCAGGCCATGGCAATTTCTGGTCAATATTCATGACACTTACGTGCCCAATTCGGATAAAGGTCCCATCTTCTAGTGGGGAGATTATTAGGCCAATCCCTCTGTACGTTGACATCTAACAGGAAATCGAGAGCCGACGTCGCTATTAAACAGATAACTTCCTTCTCCAGAGTCTGCATCTTCGAGACTTGCTGCTGAGCTGTTTGACATGGCTCGAGGGCTTCTTTCTTGGGCTCTATACCCGATTCACCAATAAAATTCCAAAGCTAGAAGACAGATGGATTCCGTGTCAGACCGCAAATAAAGCCCAATTGGGAGAAAGTATTCCACTTGGTCGAATAATCACAATGCCACACATAGGAGAACTTTCTGATAGAGCTTTGAAATAGATTCGCCCCCTGCTACTCGCCAACATCTCCCGTCGACTCGCCTTGGCAATCGTCGTGAGCCCTGCCAGTAGTGCAAATAAGAAGAGGGACAAGGGACAGCACACGCTTTCAACAGCAGCAGTTGTGAATAGCCTGACGTGTAATAGTTAGAAAGCCAAAGTTAAGGTAAGGTATTTTACGAGTGAAGAGGAAGCCTAGAGCTAGTAGTTTCAAAACCAGGAGCAGTTATTAATACTCTCTTCGCTTTCCTAGAGACGGCACAACAGAAACAATTGCAAAGAACGTTTCGATGCGAAGTACTCTTACTCACTTAATTGGCGGATGACAGCGGTATCGTAACTCTGTTGAGATATGCCGATCGTGAAATTTTACCGTACCTAGCGAGGCCGTGTACAAGGCTGAAAGCCTTGGCTGTCACGTGTTGGACTCATGATGAAGGCATCAACAAGGTAGCTGCTCAAGCCCGCATTACTAGCCTTTTGAACACTATAAAACGTTGTCCCATCACATTCCAATCATCCAGGCTGACTATCAGAACCATAAAGTTCAAGTTCGAACATCGAATCAGCCAACACCAAGCATCTTGACATCATTGGCGCTTCTGAGACAACTCAGCCTCGACAACGCGGCCTCACATGAGCAACTTACCACAACCTTCTTCCAACGGTAGATCACGAAGCTCCTCCCACGATCATGATATTTACAAGAAATCATGAGCGAAGCGAAAAGAAAATTCCTTGGCCTCTTCCGGAGTCATAGCACGTCGGAAAGTCCCAAGGGTTCGAGGAAGGTGAAAAACAAACATACCCCGCAGCCTCAAGCTGTATTGTCTGTTGCACAACTGACGCGAGTCAAGCAGGAGAGAGAACGAGACTATGACCGAGAACACAAACATCGGAAAGAGAGGCGCCCGCGCCCAGCGGCTTCTACATCTCCCGAGCGACACCCAGAACGAGCGCACAGTATGCATTATTCGAGATCAGAACTTAGACGGTCGTCAGGCACGCACGTCAGCCCGACACCTCAAGCTGCGATAGCAGTACGGCCTCAGACTGTACCGCCAGTCTTTCCACAACCCCAGAGCCAGTATCAGGGATTGTCAGAATGGCCTCCTAGAGGATATGGACGCGATGCGAATCTGAGCCAAGGGAAGGCGATGGAGTTCATTTGTACAGGCGTACCGGTATACAAGGGACACAAGAGAGGGATACCACATGCTGGAGAGGAGTATTATCAGTTCTACGCTACGTGTGTTGGGAACGGACATGCGGGAAGTGATAGAGCGAAGCCAGCATATGAACCCTTTGGCGCAGCATCGTTAAGGTTACAAGGCTCGGACACGGCGATATATCCATGGGAAACGCTCGAGCAGCCCAGTATGGCATTCTGTTACGGGATGATACCTGGGACTATTACGTTAAATCACTGGGTTGGACTAAGTGGGAATCCTGGTCCAAAGCTTGGGCTGAGGGATCTAGGTGTCCAACCAAGAGAGGTCGACCTCGAAGTGATATTAGAGAGATTAGTCTATCTCGAAGGTGGCTTCGAAGAAGACTATCCAGATCTGATGTACAAGAATCTCTACAAGAATCTGCTGAGGGATCCGGATAAGTTCATGAATCCACACAAGGCGATGGAGAAGCAAATTGCAGATCTAATTATGGTCTTAAGCAGGAAGGAGTGGATCGATTTCAGTAAACCTGAGAATCAGGTCGTGGCTAAGTTCTTCGCCAATGCCACTTATACCGATGGCAGAAAGTATAAGCAATTCTTTCATCAGCTGTTGCTTAGTATGGAACTGGATGCAAGGATTCATTCCAAGCAGCATACGGCCGAGGCGAAGGAGAGACTATTAGCTCAGCTGCCACCATGTATCGCTTGGGACCTAGCTCTTGCTAGAAAGTGGAAGCAGTGCGTAAGCATTGAGAGATACAAAACGGGTGCCGACCCAGAACAAAGTAAACTCTCTATCCTTGGGCGGCCTTATACGCTTGCTAAATATCCAACAGTACGTTTACATTTTCGAAATAAGAAGCCTCAAGTCAAAGCTCTGCGCAAATTCGCTAGAGTAATGAAGTGGCCTAATCTCGTCAAAGTGGACGACATTCTCAAAGGAAAAGATCCCAACGATGGACCACTCGAGGATCGCTCATCAGACGCAATGTCATACTTCACAGGCGTGATCCTCCCAGGCCCTACTCTTCCATGGCTAATCATGAACACTATCATCGATTGCGATCCAGACGCAGGCGGAAATTCCCTTACAACACTTACACACATTCATCCACACTCCGGGTTCCAATATAAGAGCACAACCTACTGGTCTAGCACCTCGATCGTGGGAAAGGTAATCGCTCCTACATGTCGAGAGATAGGAGGCTGGATTGGACCCGCAAGACCGGCGCCTGATCTGTCGCGAATCCAAATAGCAAGAATTCACCAGCGAAGACCAAGGCAGATTCTCAACCCAGACGACATCGACTCTATGACTGAACGATCTGATCCTCTCGGTCCACCATCACGCACATACCCTATTTCCGAATATCAACTTCTCCTGCCCGACCGCGAGCCCTCCGAACTTGTCGACACCGTTCGTATCGAGAAACTCGCATTAAAACCCGTTTCTGTAACCTCTGCTCCGGAGAACGAGCAGAATAAGGATAGTAGGAGACCACTAACATATGATGCAGCAGTCCAATTCGCAATTGATGGGCAGAGCTGGCCGTTGAGATTGAGCTACGATGTAAGCTTCATCGCCGCATGTCCCTGCGCTGGGGCAGGACCACACCCTCTATTCTTCGATTACGTTTACCAGGCCGTCAAGGTCGATCAGATCCTCACCATCAAAGATTGGGGAGGTATCAATTCCAGCAATTCACTGAGCACATCCAGCGCTCGAGGCAACTCTCCAAGTCCTGCTGCGAATGGTAGGAGTGGTTCAAGAAACAGTCAATTGCCAGTATCTAGTTCGGCGACTCTTATCGATGGGGTCGCAAAACCGGCAGAGCGAGAAGATGAAGATGATAATGAGAAGGTGTTGGCGATTGAGTGTTTTGGGGTGGAAGATAATGAGGTCTTGGCGAGGGCTTGGTGTGCGCATTGGGGCTTGAGTGCTGTGGTGGCGGATGTGGAGAGGACGTGTATGGGGTGTGCGATTAGGGAGGCGTATGCGGCGTGCATTAATGTGGTTATTTTGATTGAGGGGAAGAATGGGGTTTGAGATGATGGGACGACGAATTATGACAATGAATGACGGGATGGGGATTGGTATGGATTGGGAGAATTTATGACTGTACGATGGGTTATGAGCAATGGAACGATTGACGACACGATGAAAGACACGGGATGAGAATGGAATTGCTTTTCAGGTGTTATATCTTTTCGGTTGGAGGTTGGGCTGCATGGCTGGACCGGATGGGCGGGAGCGGTCTTTGCATTACTACGGGAGGGAAGGGAAGGATGGTGGGCGGATATACCAGGAGTCAGCTCATTTCTCTCGCGCAATGATTGATTGATATCGCTTTTCCACACGTAATGCTCTTGCTTGTTGCCGCTTGTTCCTTTGCCTTGTGATTTGATTTTGATTGAAAGCGATTACCTTACGGCCTAAAGGAGATGTAATAGGCTCGCTTCGAGAAAGGAGTCCGTCCGCTTACCTCCCTCAGGCCAGGGATTCAGAGCTCAAAGATTCCGGATGGTAAAATCGCGCCGGGAGATTCCATGCCAACTTCTAGTCATGTAGGGTACAGATTTAACTTGAACTTTACCCTCTCCTGGAACGTGGAGGTGGTGAAACCCACAGACCTAGAGAGTAGGATCGGGAGCCAGACCTTATTAGGTATGAATTCATATTTTGCTGCTTTGAGTTTTGTGTTGGTGATTTCAGTTTCTAAGATGGTTGGTAATGCTTTTTTGATTCGCTCTTCCGCTTGTCTAATCTTTCTCTCTAGATTTTTGGAAGGGGGGTGTTGCGCTGCTCGCTTCACTCAGGGGCTGATAAAACTCGCCTGGATGAGTTTGATGGTCGCGAATGGACTCGCTTTTGCTCAAACATCCAGCCAATAGGATATTCTATCGGGCTCGAACTTCAAAGAAGAAATCTCAAAATCGGTTCGAGTGTAGATCTGCGTTTTCATATCTCATAATTTCGTATTTCCATACATGTACATGATCCACTTATTTACTTCCTCCCATAGCATCCCCTCCTACTTCAACCTCTCACAAAAACCACCTAAATTCAGGCACACTCGGTCCATCCCTCAACAGCTCAGTCGGCACTTCTCTAATATCCAACTTCCTCCCCAACTTCCTATCCCGCCTCTTGTTATCCAACACCATAAACAAACTCAATGCGCCCGCCAACACTGCACCCGTCGCCCCAAATGCAGCCGTCGTCGCTAACGCAGGAATATATTTCGGCGCACTCCCTGGCGTGAAAATATTAGAGCTCACTAGACCCATCAAATTCGCCAACGGTACTCCCACAGAAGTAAGAATGACGCGTCGTCCTTCATGTGGTGTGTTGTTGTTATACCATGTGCTTAAGAGCACGGAAGGAGCGGATGTACCCCAGCACATCATAAAGGTTGCGAAATATGCGACATGTTTTTGGTGTAGGACATCGATGGTGGCGTAAATTAACATGCCGATGAATGTGAACGTAAATCCCATCGCAATGAAAGGACCACGGCGTCGAGTAAAATCAGAGGCGAAGGCTAGGAGGAGGAGCATGACTGCTCCTGTGATGTTGGGGGCCACGGTGTAGAGGTTTGTTTTCACAGTCGAATAGCCGAGACGAGCGACGATTTGGGGAAGGAAAAGAGAGACGGATTGGAGGGGGACTCCGAGACAGATTTCGATGGCGAGGAAGACGTATGTTACTGGTTGTTTGAATATCTTGAGGGATTCGCGGAGGCTGAATTCTTCGTTTACGATTGAGGAGGAGTCGACTGCAATTCGGTGGTAAGCGAGGGCTTTCTCCTTTTCGTCGAGGAATTTGGCGTTGGCGGCCGATTTGGGGAGGTAGAGGAAGGCGAAGATGGAGAAGAGGACGGTGCAGGATCCTTCGATTAGGAAGAGGTAGCGCCAGGGGTAGAGAGAGGTGTTCTTGATGTGGAAGACGCCATAAGCCAAGAGACCCGAGAAAGCATTAGCGATGTTGCTGGCGGCGTAGAAGATTGCTAGGCGGCGGGCTAGTTCTCCTCGGCGGTAGAAGGTGGTGAGGTAGTAGATGACCAAGGGAAAGAATGCAGATTCAGACATCCCTGGTTGTGTTAGTTTTGAAAAATTTCAAGTGATGGATATATCTTACCCAAGAACCACCTCAAGGTCATCATTCCGACGAAGTTTTGAGCGGCCACTTTGGGAATTGTTAGAATGGTATATTGCTGCTGGTGGTCAAGGACGTACCAGTGAGAAGTGTCATAGAACCAAAGCAAAACATCAGAATAGGCAGGACACGTGCGGGACCAAAGCGCTTTCCAAGCATTGCCTTCAATAGCTGTCAGCGACATACTCATCAATAGAGGTTCTTTCTACTTACAATTGGAGGTGCAAAGATCACATAAGGAACGTAGAATACGCTCAAGATGATGTTGTACTGATTGTTTTTGAAATGAAGATCCGTATCCATATGATCTGTCTTGGCGTTTCCCAAGTTTCCCTTGTCTAGAGCATTGAAGAGATACATCAAAGCCAAGACAGGAAGTAACCTGAAGTCGAACTTTCGGCATAGAGCACGCTCGGCTTCGTGGTTGACGACATATGCCGGCTCGGAACTGGCACCGAGACCTGACTCGGATTCAGGCTCTTGAGTCTCGTTGTAGCCGGTTTCGTCGAAACGCTCCTCGATGGAGTCTGATCCATTGTCTGCCTTCATTGCCAATATCTTGATAGACTTGCGATGCAAAAGGATGGGCTGTCTTAGAAAAAAGCAATGCTGCTCTCCAAATTGGACAGAGGGATGATAGAGAGAAGTACTTTTGAGGAAGGAAGCGACGTTGATATACGAGATGTACCTTCCCGTTTCTCGTGCAACCCACCTCGTCAAACTTTTATTCTCATCTGTCCTTAGCGGCCATCTTATCGTAAATTTTTTCTTCTCTTACGTCCTCTTATTTTCTCAGCGGGAGATGGAAGCTTATCTGATCCCTTCTTGGCAGATGATTTTCACTGCATCGTTATCTGGGAGCCAATCAGACTCCGCGATATGGAATCGTTCAGAGTTTATTCCTGCTTTGGGATGGCTCGCACGATAATGACCCCGCGTGATAAGCTGGACGTAACCAGCCGGCCCGCGGGCGATAGAAGGTTGGCTGACTGTCAATTTGAGCGAGTGTGGGGTTGCCGTCAAGAACCGATTCCAGAGTGTAAGATGGTGAGAGGTGAAGATTTTGTTATTGAGTTTGAACTTTCCCTCCCGAAATGCGGCTCCTTGGCGGCAATATGAAGTTTTTTTTCTCTCATCTCTTGAGATCAACAAGTCGTGGACTTTGAAAACGATCTTACCTGTTCGATACTCTGACTCAATCACGGACGTCATGCTTCATTTGTAGCACCAGACATGGTGATGGTGCAACATGGACGGACTGAGCGATACTGAAGGAGAGAGAATACCTGAGTACTCGTACTCGCTTCCATCAAGCTGAGCAAGCTTGATCATGTGGTGAGGATGATGCGCATAGAGGTTCTCCTTCCTTTCCTATAACCTCGAATTGAAATATGTGAGAACATTGACCTGAACAAGCAGCATCCCCAAGGCGTTTGAAATAATCCCACGTGAAGAACCACACGTGATCATCCTGAACCAGGGGCTCGTAAACGAGGGGTTCTGAGCGGAGGGCATGGGTTGGTTTAAAAGAGGGGCGCAGGTAAGATGACGCATTTTCGACCGACACGACAACCTCATTTCACTGCACAGTGCGGCAGACTTGACACTTGAACGCTCGCCCGCCACCCAAAGAACTCGACCGGACTGCTCCTCCGCTGTCACATCGAGTTGGTAGGGGTGGCAGAGAATCGTACGGTTTTCGCATAGGAAGCCTCTCCCATCTGGGCCCGTTCCAAGATCTGCGTTGAAGCTTGACGGACATTCCTTGGCTGAACCGAACCCGTCCAAAAACATGTGAGAGTCTGGACCCTGCCTGAGACCCGTCAGGGGCTCTCACCGGAGATATGGAGTTACGGTCCTGCTGATATGCCGTGCAACACCACAAAATGTTCCATCGGGAGGTCCAGAGCATGCAAAGAATCGGCATCGTGGCAGACAGCCCTACCCGGAGATGAATTTCGCTGTCAGCTCGCGGATTCTGCGTCACTGTGAGCTCACGGCGTCGGTGTGCCTTCAGACGCAGCAGAGCAGAATTTTGAGTCTAGAGTGGCGGTCGAAAAATGACGTCGCTGGCGCGAATCACCCACCCACGAGAGGGCGACTTGAGTATTAGTAAAGAGCTTCTAGTAAAAGTAAAAGCGACGATTTACCAAAAAAGACTCAGGTGTGTAGTGAGGCACCGTGCTGTAGCACTACACTAAGCAGCAGTCCAGGAATAGGGAATAGCAGGTACTCGAAGACTTGACAAAGGTCATTCCTTCCGCGCACGAGGACGACTCGCTAGAACTTGTATTGTACACGAAGGACTCGGATAATTGAATAGAAGAGAAAAATGACGACTATTCTTGCAGCTGAAGGCCAAAAGTAGACACCTTTTGGGAAGAGAGTCCTTTGTAATACAAAACTAGTATAGCCTGTTACCAATACGGAGGTATCGTGAGCCATCTTCTATTCAGGCAGGGTTGTTGTGGCTTCAAGCCTCGTCGTGCCACTTCTCCCGCGACTGAATAAGACTTCCTCTTTCCTCACCTCCTCTACATCTCTCCCTTCTCCTAGAGTCAACATGAACTTGTCTGCTCTCTCTTTACAATTGCCGTCGCGCTCTGCTCATCCGACGCGCATTTGACACTATTTTATTTCCGACCGCTCTTGCTTCCCTGGCAGCCAGAACCCACCGTCGCTCACAAGGGCAACCTATCTGCAGATCCCTACTTTGGCATTACTATTCACGAAATCCCTGCTGAGCCCTGATATCTCATCAGCCCTCCTCGCCTCTGGCTTTGTCAAGCGTCATCGACAGCCTTTGAACACTCAACCACAGCTCCTCCTGAGCTCACAACTCAGCCTCCTGACGACCTTCTCAGCGCCACACCGAACTTCAAGACCCTTCAACCTCTTCAACAGACTGATCGCAACTTTACGATTTACGAGCATAATGGATTGCCAAAGATAACGATTCCAGAGCCCACGAGCGTCAGAATACCCCGAAACACGCCGCAATGGTAATCACATCGGCCGCTGCGAGGCCGCCACCACGGTCCTCACATTCGCATTCACATTCACAAACACATCGAGCGTCTGCGAGGCCTTCCACAACACCACTGAGTCCCCCGAGAGTCGCAGCCTCTGTAGGCCAGTCTCTTCCTCCAAACTCGAATCCTTTCCTACGATCACCCGGAGTGCAGACTGAGGTTCGTACTCCAAGTCCCAATTACTTTGGACTTATTGTCGACCCTGCGAGCGATCCGCGAGATTCTGGCATGGGACCAAAAGACAATTGGAGTCCTCCCTCGTCGTCAATTCGATCATTCGGTGCCCCATCCCCTAAACATCTGCCGCTGGATTCGAATCCAGACTTCGAGGCTTTCCGAAGACAGACAGAAGAGAAGCATAACTTCAACCTCAACCATGGCAACCTCTCCTATTTCGCGTCGACGCCGAGCGCACAAATGCGTCCAAAACCAGAGCGGAAACCTACAAGATCAGAGACACGGGAACATCCTTCACCAAAGTCGAAGCCGCAGATGCGCGGTGGAATACCAGATTCGATGAAGCTGGATAGCGGCCGTTCTCCCAAGTCTTTGACCGCGCCATCGTTCTTCGATATACCGCGCCAACAGTCTCCAGTTAATATGAACGAACCCAATCCCCCACTTCAACGCAATGTACTCTCAAATATTGACGATCGACATCCTCGACTGTCACTACCTCAAAATAAGGCTGATCCTCCCTCGCCACACCTACGACTAGAGACTCGGAATCATCATGCGCGAGCTGAGACACTTCCATCATCTCTCGAAGAAGGGCCTGTGTTAATCTCTGTAGGGCAGTTGAGAGACATCCTGGAACACGTACCAGAGTCTCAGTTCCTCTTGTTAGATCTTCGTGTTTTTCCTCAGTTTTCTCAATCTCGGATTCAAGGTGCATTGAATTTATGCATACCTACGACTCTTCTGAAGAGGCCGTCTTTCAACCTCCAGAAGCTTCAAGATACTTTCACAAACGAAGCCGAAAAGGCTCGCTTTTGTCAGTGGAAGTCTGCGAAGTACTTAATAGTCTATGACGCATTCTCCTCCGATAAGAAAGATGCAGTCTCCGCTGTCAATACACTGAAGAAATTTTCGAACGAGGGCTGGAAAGGAGAATCCTTCATTCTGAGGGGTGGCTTTACTGAATTTCACAAGAATCATCCTCACTTGATTGATAACGGATCAAATCAGGACCTACAATCCTCCAAGATCAATCTTTCTTTAGGTACTTCAGGGCCTGGAGTTGCACCTGTCGCAGGCGGATGTGTAATGCCTACAACAAAGAACGCTGCCAATCCTTTCTTCAGCAATATCAGACAAAATCAAGATCTTGTTGACGGTGTCGGACAGATGGACGTCAAAATGCCAAAAGACTTTGAGAGCGAAGCACAGAAATATCTTCCCAACTGGCTTTGCAAAGCTGCCGAAAAGCAGAACCATGGCAAGCGTGTCTCCGACAAGTTCCTACGCCTAGAGCTTGCAGAGAAGGACCGAATGAGCAAAGCTCTCTCTTCAGGAGTGACTTATGGTACGCCGGCCAGCGATTGCAAAGAAGTTCAGATCGCAGGTATCGAAAAGGGCGGTAAGAACAGGTACAACAACATATGGCCTTTTGAGCACGCTCGAGTAAAGCTCCAAAACCGACCAGAAGGCTCTTGTGACTATGTGAACGCAAGCCACATCAAGTCATCGCGGAGCAACAAGCAGTATATAGCTTCACAAGGGCCTCTCCCTGCAACTTTCGAGGTGAGTTTTCGCTGCTATCGATCCGTAAAACTGATACTAATATTTTTCAGGACTTCTGGAGTGTTATATGGGATCAAGATGTTCGAGTTATTGTGATGCTGACAGCGGAGTCAGAAGGTGGCCAGCTCAAATGTCATCCTTATTGGGATGGCAAGGAGTACGGCCCAATGAAGCTCAAGGCCCTTTCGGAAAAGAAGGTATCCCTTGATACGAAAAGGCATCGCACTCCATCAGAAAAGCGCGACTTGGGTCGTCGACGAGCAAATACCACAGCCGAAACCGCTCCGACCCCACCAGCACCAGAACTTCCATACGCCATCATTAGAAAATTTACTCTTGCTCATGCTGCTCATCCGTTCTCACCCATGAGAGAAATCACCCAAATCCACTACTCGTCATGGCCTGATTTTGGTGCGCCAGCAAGTCCTGCTCAACTTCTCGGCCTTGTCGAATTGAGCAACATCATGCAACGAGCAACACTGGCCCCGACGCAGTCGCCCCGATCCAACGAACCGGAATCCGAAGAAGTTACTCGACCTATGCTTGTCCATTGCAGTGCTGGATGCGGCCGCACCGGGACGTTCTGTACGATTGACTCGGTGATTGATATGCTTAAGCGTCAACGGAAGGAGCATAAGAGCGGCGTCACACCTATGGAGGTCTCATCTACAGATTACATGGGTAAAGGCAAGGAAGACGCCGTCTCTGGAGATTGGGTCTTTGATCAGGATCTGGATTTGATCGAGAAGACCGTGGAGGATTTCCGAGAGCAACGCATCAGCATGGTACAGAGTCTCAAACAGTACGTGCTATGCTACGAAACGGTGTTGGAATGGATTGCCCAACAACAATTCGGGACAAGTAGAACGGGTAGAGACCGAAGTGGTAGTGATATTGGAATCGAAAGACGACAGTAGTGTGTAACAGAGGTAAATGGTAGAAGGAGCGAGGAGAAGCGAGGATCGGGGACACAGGTACGATGGATTGCATTAGCATCTGCATTGCATTGCATGAAGGCTGCATACTATAAATGGCTTCACGAATATGAGGGTTAATGGTTTTCACGGCTGGATTTGGTCATGGGACGACGACAGCAGTCGCATCATATGAATAGTTTTTAAACAGACGGCATGGCGGTGGTGTTGGCGTTGGGGTATTATGAAATATTTGGGTCAATTGACGCGGAATGCGTTGTGTATTATCAAGAAGAGGCAATGAGTCTTCGGCAATAAAGCACCAAAATATCCTTTTACAAAGATATCTCGTGTGAAAGTGAGGTTGTGCGGAACTGTTCACCTTCAGTTTCTCGGTTATTATCTTCTACCTCCTTCGCTCAATACTAAGATGAAACTCACTCGTACGGCATATCTAAAAAATTATCTGCCTCAATCTTCGAACTCCATAAAAAAGACAACATCAGCCTCGAAAGAAGTACTCGACGAAGATTCGTACCTTTTTCGCTGTGCATCTAAAATTAACGCCTCAGGCACCGAACTTCATCATCGAAGCTGTCTTCGCGAGCGAGGAACATCAACAAAATATTCGACGAGCTTCGCGTCAAGCTTCGAACTCCCGCGTCCACGTTCATTTCCTCCATCCACCTACCTCAGAGCTTTTCGCTCTTCCTTTCTTTCCTTGCATTTCTTCATACTCCACAAGAAGGAAAAAAAGATTGCCCATCATGTCGAACCTTTTTGGTAATCTGAATAACACCAATAAATCCGATTACGGCGGTCTTTTCAGCTCGACTTCGAAGCCTGCGACTACGAGTGCTGCGGGCGGATTTGGCGGATTGGGATTAGGTAGCTCAACGTCGCAGTCGCAAGCTCCGAGTACTGGATTTGGCCTCGGTGGACTTGGGGGTTTGGGACTTGGTGGAGGAGGAACTTCGCAGGCACCGGGGACTTCGAGTACATTTGGTGGATTTGGACAGACGACTACAGCTGGTGCTGGAGGGCTTGGTGGAACGGCGACCAGTAATGCGCCGCCGGGAGGAAGCGTATTTGGACCTGGAGGAATGATTCCGAGTTCTCAAGCTCCTGCGAGTTTCAACGGGAGTATATCGACTTCTCAACCTGTGCAGAATGGGCAGAATACTGCGTATTTCGATGCCATTTTGGAGAGAAGTCGGAAGAGAGCGCATGCTGAGAGTATTGCGGATGATTTACCGCAGATACAGCTCGGTCTTGGGGATCTGAGACAGAGAATCAAGCGTGTGGGTACGGGGGCACAGGGTCAGGCTGCTGATAGTAGAGCTCATTATCTCCTTGCGGCTTCTGGAGTCAATCCCGGCGATGCCATTCGAGATCTTAACCAGTTCACTGCAGCTAATGCCCGAGCTGAACGACCCGTACTGCAAGAGCCTCAAGATGTGGACGTCGAAACCTACCTTACGAATCTACAAACCCAGACCACCTTGAGTATGATCTCAGATGGATTGGCACGATCGGTTCGAGACTTTGATGCGTTTCTGGAGGATAATGTGGAGATGGAGTGGGATGCTCAACGTAGGAGGATATACACACACTTTGGCATCAGACCTAAGGAGACTACGGCTGCTGGAGGAAAAGGAAGCTTTGCTGCATCAGTTGGAGAATCGAATGGAGCATTTGGCCGATCGAGACGAAGCAAGGCTGCAAATCTCACTGGCTCACGGATGAATGGCTCTCCTGGTGGAAGCACATTTGGAAGATCTACTCTGCAGAAATCTGTTATTGGAGCTGCTGGTCCGGTGGGAGCTGGTCACCAGCCTCTGTTTGCGGATGTGGAGAAGAAGATGGAAGCTAGTGGTGTCACTGTTACGGGTCCTCATGATCGATTCCAGCGCGACAAGGAGAGCAACTATGCCGGGAAGGTACAAAATCTCAACATTGCGAGACTACAGAAACGCCCATATCCTGTTTGCGCGGAGTTTGCAGATGTGGTTAATTTGTCGCCTGATCAACATGGCGCAGATCTGATTAAGGCTTACAAGGCTTTAATGGAGATTGTTGGCGAGGATCCGGAGGCGAAGGAATGGTCAGAAGAGAGAACAGCTAGGGAACGAAAGTTTGCAGCTGATTACTTGGGCGACAATCCGGTCACGACGCTGAGCATGAAGAAGAGGATCCTGCGTGGTGGGGTTAGATGTCTGGAGAAGCTGGCTTTTGAGAAGATGGAAGATGCAGTGGCTAGAAATCCCCGAGACGCTAATGTTGGTGGCATTCCGAATGTCATCAACAAAGTCAAGGGATACGTCCGTCTCCAGGCTGGGAAGAAGAACTTGGGTGGTGATAACACGGACTTACAGATGCTTGGGGATGACTATGTCTGGGCTCTGGTCTATTTCCTCCTTCGAACTGGTCATGTGGCTGAAGCTCTGGAGTACGTGGAACAGAATCAAGTGGCGTTCAGAGCCATCGATCGCAATTTCCAAGGATATATCAGAGCTTACTCGCAGAGCGATGACAGACGACTCGACGAGGTGCTTCAGTCTCGTATCAACAGCGAGTACAACCAACGTCTCCGAATCGCGCCTGAGAATTCGATCGATCCTTACCGAATGGCTTGTTACAAGATCATCGGACGATGTGATCTCAGACAACGATTCTTGGAAGGCATCGAACAGAGCTTTGAGGATTGGGCTTGGGTTCAACTTGTTCTTGCACGAGAGATCAACCGAGTTGATGCCATGGCGAGCGAAATATTCGGACTGAGCGAGGCCCAGGACACCATGAGAGAGATCGGCAATCGCTACTTCACAAAAGGCAGCGTCGAGGGCAACTCATTTGGTGTCTACGTCTTCCTTCAGCTTGCGTATGGCATGTTTGAGGATTGTGTGTCGTATCTATACACCTATAACTATGTCGATGGAGTGCATCTGGCTATTGCGCTGGATTTCTACGGCTTGTTGAGAGTTGCTGACCCAAATTCTGGAAGCGAGGATCTCTTAAGCTTAACCACTCGGGGTCAACCCCAAATCAGCTTCGGCACTATGCTTGGCCTCTACACACGGGATTTCAGAGCTGCTGCTGTTAGCGCTGCTGTGGACTATCTCACCCTGATCTGTCTCAATAAGGACCTGCCAGGACAAGGAGGAACCAACCAGATGATGTTGTGCCACGAGGCTCTGCGTGAGCTTGTGCTTGAGAGCAGAGAGTTTGCTCTGTTACTGGGAGACATGAGAAACGATGGACAACGAATCAGAGGTGTCATCGAGGACAGAATGAGACTGATCGGCCTGGACGAGTCTGGCGATTTCATGCGAACCATTACCTTGCAAGCTGCCAGCATCGCAGACGACAACGGACGAGTCACAGATGCTGTCTTGCTTTATCATCTTGCAGGAGAGTACGATAGTGTCATCACCACCATCAACCGAGCACTCAGCGAGGCTATTGCTATCCCTATTGGCCAAGATCCATTGCGGATTGAACCCCTGAAGCCACGTGCTGGAGTAAATCCTCACGAGCCTCAACAAGGAACCGAGTCGAGTCTCACATCCATCGACGACCCCGTCCAATTGGCAGACGTCATGCGAAAGATGTATGAGGTTCAGCAAATGTTCTCGTCCAGAGTCAAGACTAGCAATTGGGATGCAAACAGCGCCTTGCTCAACATGACTGTTGCAAAGCACCAAGTTGAGCGGGCAGATTTTGCTGCTGCTCTCGACGTAAGTACCCCTTCCTCATTCCCCATACACAGCGCTGATCCCATACCAGGAAATCCGCAAGCTCGCAATACTCCCTCTAGAAGCCAACGGCAACCCCTCTCTCATCCGCGACTGCGCAACCAAGTTCTCCAGCCTCTCCCAATCTGTTGCTCAAAACGTCCCGAACTTGCTCATGTGGGCAATTCATTGCGCAGAATCACAGCGTAGGAATTTGATGAATAGCCAGTTTGGCGGGAATGAGGGGACGAGATTGGCGATGATTGAGGAGTTGAAGCAGATGAATATGGATTTGATGACTTATACTAGTCAGTTGAGGTATAGGTTCCCAGCGAGTATCCATGAGGCGCTTGCTAGGGCTCAGAGCGAATGATTGGTCTTCAATTCTGGGGTTTGAGGGTCGAAAGCAACGTGGGTGGGTTGGTAGGTGAGGACGGGAGGAAGAAACGGAAGGTTGATGAGAGATGTAGCGCAGATACCCAGCACATCGGTCTGCATATGATCTTGGCAAGATTTATGGCCAAAAGGCCGGTCAGTCAAAAAGTTCTGAAGTGGTTTTCTGTACAATAATATCAAACGAAAATGGAAGTGATAGAGACGTGGTGAGTGAACATCGTGTACTGAACATTAATGCCTTCCTGTGCCGAGGGTTTGCGAGTCAGTGTTCGTTTTCTCATGTGAAGTCTAGCTGTGAAGCTCGTGTTCTCTGAGGAGATGTTGCAAATTGATTTACAAACGCCCGAGGTCTTTTCGTTACTGCCTGCTCAATGTCCAAATGGCCGACTTTTTCCTGATTTGTGGAATTTGAAATCTCAAATCCTCACCGGCGACGCACTGTCAACCAATCTCACATCCAGCCTACCCTAGGAATCTCTCAATTACCAAAAATATGCTGGACATAAATCTCTCCTTTTGTTCTCACTTCTCTCTTCCCCTCCTTTCTTTCCTTTTGCCTGAAAACGAAATACAAACCCCGCCAGATCTTCGCCCACCCACGATCTGCACGCACGGGTCATATCCTGATTCGGTATCTCCGACGCCTGCCAAGCATCCACAAGCGCAGCCACTTGTAACGAGAGCTTTTTTTTTCCGATGCTCTCCTCTATTCAAATTTACCATCTCACCTCAACCATAAAATTTTCCGCATGACTCAAGCTGCCCCATACTTCATACGATACATGACCGAGGATCCTCCCTCTTTTATCCCCATCCATAATTGTTTCCCCACAATTACGAACGAAGATTGAAAACGAATTGAAAGGCAAGAAAGTGGAAAGGGAACAGAGGAAAGAGGGACCCATGCAATCATAGGTCTGGCCTACGGGTCCTCGCAGCAATGCCACCTGGCGAAGGGCAGCAATTGCAGCAACAATCTGCCGCATCTGCATCTACTCCCGCCTCACAGCATATTCAAACCCAAGCCCAACATGTCCACCCACAGCAACCCATCCAACAAAAACGCGACTTCTCAGAAGAAGCAACCACCTCCCCTGGCGGCGACCCACTATCCGCTTCCTCCGACAACAACAAGAAACGACGAACCAATGCATCTGGCGGATCTTCAAGCTCAAGAGGGGTAGCAAATCTTACACCGGATCAACTTGCGAAGAAGAGGGCAAATGATAGGGAGGCTCAAAGAGCGATTAGAGAGAGGACGAAGAATCAGATTGAGAATCTGGAGAGGAAGATTAGGGAATTGACTAGTCAGCAGCCGTATCAGGAGTTACAGCATGTGTTGAGACAGAAGGAGGCAGTTGAGGCGGAGAATTCGGATATTAAGAAGAGGTTAGGGAGTGTTTTGGGGTTGATTCAGCCGATTCTTGGTCAACATGGTTAGTTGTTGTGAGTTTTGGTGTTGGGGGACAGTTGACTGATTGATGGGAACAGGATTTGAGGCTCGGACTTATACCCCTCCTGCACAACCGTATGTGCCGAATCGGCCGAGTTCTGCTTCGATGAATGCGAGTACACCGAGTAGTGCTGCTTCGCCGGCTGCGAATCCATCGTGGCAGGCTCCAAGTGCGCCGATGGGGATGGGTCATGATCCGAGGTATCCTCCTGTTCAGGCTATACAGACACAGCAATTGGCGAAGCAGAGGCATGATATGGTACACAATCTAGACATGGGACCGGAGAGGTTAGGATTGGACTTCCTCCTCGACGGATCTCAGAGGATAAACAAGATTCCAAATGGGGTCAATGAAACCCAAGACAACTTCAAAGAGTCAAGACAGTCACCAAATAGCCCCGTCTATCACAGAAGCAATTCGACGAGCAGTCACGCCAATTACAATCCACCAACCCCCTCTTCCGATGTGACCGGCTACGCAGCCCCGATTCGAAACGGCCCTCCAACCTGCCCGTTAGATTCCCTCCTCCTCGACTTCCTCCGCAAAAAACAAGAAGAAGCCGCCTCCGGCATCTCCACCCCCTCTCTTGTCGGCCCCGCCTACCCCTCCGTATCTTCCCTCCTCAATCCCTCCCGAGCAGCAACCTCCCACCCATTATCAAAAGTGTTCACCGACATCCTAGCCACCTTCCCCGACCTCTCCACTCTCCCTGAAAGAATCGCAATCCTATACATGATGTTCCTAACAATGCGCTGGCAAATCTGTCCCACGCCCGAAAACTACGACCGACTCCCCGAATGGATGACTCCCCGCCCATCTCAACTCTTCACCCCTCACCCAGCCTGGATAGATCACCTCCCTTTTCCGAAAATGAGGGATCGGTTAGTTGAGAATTATAATCCACGAGATTATCTTTTTGATAATTTTTTTATTCCGTTTACGACGACGTTAAGTCTCAATTGGCCGTATGAGCCGACGGATACGTTGTTGAGTAATGATCAAGGAGGGGAGGGAGAGGTGGTTATTAATCCGGTTTTTGAGAGGCATTTGAGGAGGTTGGATAATTGGAGTTTGGGGCCGGCGTTTGCGAAGGCGTTTCCGGGGTTGCAGGATACGTATCGGTTAAAGGTTGAGGGGGATAGGAGGTGACGTGACCAAGCAGAGAGAGGGGTTGTGTATAGGATGAGAGTGTGTTTGTATTATATTGGCTGGCGTTTTGGATCAAATGGCGGTACGGATTGGCTTTCCTTCATGATACCGACAGCTTTGGAAATCCAAAGCTGGGAAAGGAAGGACGATCATGGTTCATAGCTGTTATGCCTTGCCATGATTGATTAGCGTTGGACGTCTTTCTTGATTGCATTGCGTAGCATCATATCACTTGCATTGGGCCTGGATCTTTTAGCGTCATTAGAAAGTCTTTCCATGAATGCAATCTTTACAACTGGTCTGCGAAGCGATTTTTATAGACGTCTATTCTTGTTGATGCAAGAGAATTGGGTCGAAGAACTGGCAAACCTCGGCTCGCTCAAAGTTTACATGAACGTTTTGTTTCGTGAAGGATCATTCAAGCAGCCCAGGTCTTAAAGTTCATACCTGATACATCTTACCTTCCACCCCAAGTCACTCGCCAAGTTTCCACGTACGCTCCTTATCCAAGTGGGCGGGAGATTAGATCACGTGCTCAGCTCCTCCCAGTCCCTCCGCATCCACAATCAAGGGCAAGTGCTATATCAAAGCTCTCTAAACACCGTATATACTCTTATAGGCTCTCTAATTATCTACTTCTTGGTTTTTATAGCCAGCTTTGCTTAATTTTCCATCACACTCCAGAAAAAATGTGGTATATAAAATTAAATACCACAACACACTGTCACATACGACCATAGACTGAGGAGAACCGGGCATCCCGTCCGCTCTGCCATACGTAAGCCTCAGATCGGTAGACTAGTAGTTGAGTGGGTGACCATCAGCGAATCCCTACTGTTGTATGTCTTTTTTTGCATTTCTTTTGCATTTCTTTTGCATCCGAGACCCACTGTGGATACAAGGATGAGATGAGCGGTCAGGGAATTAGCGAGCACTATTCAAGCTTCAGGGAGAACCTTAATGTGAAAAGCAATGATTGGGTGGATAGGCGGGTTATCTGATTTAGTTGTTTTCATTTTGAAGTGAAGTGTTGTAGTTGGGGAGCTCGGCTCGCTACCCCTTTTTGGCTGGAGTGCTCACTCATTTTCCACTATAATACCTGGCCGAATGGAAAGCGACAAACGTCGCAGCCAAATGGGTTCAGTACAGATAGGCGACGCTCCAACCACGGGGCTCGACCTCGCCGAGCAAATTTCACAAACAACTTCAACATTCATACAATCAAGCAACCGCCGGGATCTTCTAGACATCATTGATTCTCTCCGATCCAATGGCGCCAGTCACTAGTAAGTACCGTCTAAGTATTTATTTCTCAGGCTAATTCACCGCTCTATAGTGTCGATCTTCCCCAGGTCATCGTGTGTGGTAGTCAATCATCAGGCAAGAGTTTCACACTAAAATCCATCTCAGGCATGGCCTTCCCGACCACCGAAGGACTTTGCACCCGCTTTGCTACTGAACTGATTCTCCGACGAGGCAACTAGTCTTCACTGAAAGTTCAGATTCAACCTTCTGCGAATAGGAGTGAGGAGAGAGGATCAAGCTGCTGAATTTTTGCGAGAAGAAGAGAGATCAGAACACCTTTCCCAAAATCATCGAAGCCGCCAAGATCGAAATGGGGCTCTCATGGAATGGTCCTGACTCCAAAATCTTCAGCACTGATTTGCCGCGGATTGAAAGCACCTCTCCACTGGCTTCCAACTTGACACTGATTGATCCGCCTAGGCTTTTTGGTTCTAGTGACAAAATTCAGTAAGAAAATTGGCTCCTTGGTTGATATTTCCCGTTCCCGCCGTTTTTTAACTCATGTACTTCAATTAGTCCGTTAAATTTCTTAATGTGGATGTATTTTTCGCTCAAATCCTAAACATTCCTACAATTGGAACTGACCGACTTCCGATATTCTAAGTCGGACGACGACGCGACATTTGTGCAAGACCTCGTAGTCTCACATATGAAACAACATCGAAGCACCATACTTGCCGCCATCTCGGCAGATAATCCTTTCGCAAATCAACCATTCACGAAATTTGCAAGGCAGATTGATCCCTCCGGAACCGGAACCATGGGTTGATTACGAAACCAGACAAGGTTGAAAGAGGCTTGGACAGTGAAAGATACTATGATATGCAGCCTATTTCAACCGTTTCCCAAAGCGCAGATTCTCTTGGTGAATATTGTTAGCATTTTGGGACCATCGCCTCACTTCTAGGACTGTTGCCTTGACTATGTCAGTGTCTACCCAATGACCCTCCTAGTTACATAAGCTACTGAAATAAAACTTACCGACTTCCCTTCTAGTCGAGTTGGCCCAAAATGAGGATGTCAGACTCAACCTAGGATGGCATGTTCTCCGCACCAGAGCGGTGCCACCGCAACCGATACCAACGAACAACGAGAAGAGAAAGAGGCATCATTCTTCTCCGACTCCGGGTGGCTGGAAAGATGCCCTCAAGCTAGCTTAGCTCGGCCTAGAGGCACTTCGAGTCCGACTCCGCGATTGCCTCTAGAACGGATCACCGAAAGACTTCCCAGTGTGAAATACGAAGTCCAATCCGACATCAAAGACTGCGTGACTAAGTTGATACAACTTGGAAAATCATGCATCATGAAGGAAGAGAAATACCCTATGTCCATCAGATTAGCGAGAACCTATCTACTATGATTCAAGCTGCGATTGATGAAGTTTACTCAGATCCATTCTTTACATCTTTTCCGGAGCAGCAAGATACGCTTGATAGACAACTTCGCCCAAATGTACAGAAGATTCTCACTATCTGTGCTGGAAAGATGTGTCTTCACGGCCATGCTCTGGAAATAGTAGAAAACGATCAAAAGCCGACGCCGAAGTCATCCTCGAAATGCATCATGCGAAGCTCTTATCCGCAAGATGTCAAGAAACTCATGGCCGGATGCGGAGGATGTGAACTACCAGGGCCGTTCAATCCTCTGGTGGTTAGAGATTTGTTTAGTTAGCAGTGCAAGTCTTGGGAGCAGAATCTGGCGGAGCAAGCCCATGAAGCTGCTGCGACGACATTCAATAAGATTATTTCTCAAAACATATCGCTTTTCGATTAGGAAAATATAAATCCATCTCACTTTGACAGCCACGCAATATACGTAGCGCCGACCGCTGCGTCTGTTTAGGTTCCTGGTCAACATTTTTGGTCTCAGTCACAAGCAAAGGTTAACAATTAGGCTAAAGAAGGCGACCTGGTCCAGTACTGTTTGGCAAAGCAGGACTCCGAAGGACAAGACATTTTCAATGCATGCCATTTGCAAGCTTCACCGATTATAATGATGGGCACTTCTGTATCCCGCTATCGCTACCGCCTGCTAACTTTTGTAGTTGTAACCTGTCTTAATTTCCTGAAATGCTTTTACATCTTCTTAGTCTTCTGGTGGAGAAGTGAGCACACGTTGTGCACCTTAGGTGATGCTATTGCATCTTTCTTGGAGTTTCCTGATCCGCATACAAACGCCATTGGTCTCTCGTCTAAAGAGTCACTCAAGCCTACGAGAAATTGGCCACATACTGGGACGTTTGAATGGCATCTAAGACTTATCAGATGGTTCCGCGCAGCAAGTTTCTGGAGATGGTTGTTCACAATGATTACGTATGGCAAGATACATAACTTCGTGCTTGCATAACTGACGGGCTACAGGTCAGGAGCCATCCTCATCGCTGGTTGTGTCATGTTGGGGCAGGGACTTCATGGAGTCCAGTCCCAGAACAGCAGAAGCCCCGAAGGACTTTGTAAACTTGGCCTTGGAAGCACTAATAAATTAGAAGTTGTGGCTGCGAATCAACCGACCATAGCAAGTGTATCTGTGCATACGCACTTGAGTTTATACTAAATTCCTGTCACAATAGGGATTCAGGGGTTTAATGGCAAACATCCTACAAGCAAACGTATGACAAGTCCTTGTTTCAATGGCCTACGTCGCACATAATGCGCTACTCTCTACCTTGTTGTTAGAGCGAGAATGGAGACAGTATGCAAAAGAGAGAAAGACCCTACGTGTCTCACATCCTAGAGGCATTCAACGCTCCACATACTTTATCTCAATGCCATTGAGGTACAGAGTCCCAAAGATGGGTATGTTCTCATTGCTCCATTGGCTGCTCTCGCAGAGTTGTTTTATCCTTCGGGTTATCGTCATCGACACAGCATCGAGTACCACACCGTTCGAAGACACAAAATCCTCCTGGACGATGTTAGGATATAGTATATTTCCCATAATCTTCGATAAGAACCTTGAGATTGTAGGAGATGAGAAGAAGGCTAAATCATGCTAGCTGTCACACTTGGCGGCCTGTCATTAGCTTTGCAGGTTCTGAATGGGTTGAGAATCTTTCTAGCAAGCAGCGCGATGCCTCTGGCTGCTAGTTGCAGTGCTATTATCGGTGCGAACTGCCACAGGCCGAAAATGGATGTGGACACTCATCTTTTGCCAGTGCAGTGGGGTGTGAATGGATACAAACGTCTCGGTGAATAGGTTTGTTCTTTCACGACCTATCGTAAGGTTACGAGGCCGATTGTGGGTGAGGGCTACGCAGGGGTTGATAGGATTGTCACCAAGAAGAAAGGAAAGATGCACTAAGTTTTGACGTCAAAGGAGAAACGGTTGATGTATTCTATATTTTGGTTTCATGATCCAAGCCTGTCATCTGCAAACAAACCAATCCTCCCATCTCACGGCCCCTTAAGCAGACCACCCCTCAATCGCCTCATCAACTTCGTTCCTATAAGTCTGCTGCGTCTTGCACTGCTCTAAGAAAACCTTATACTTAGCCCCCAACAACTTAATCTCCTGCTTATCTTTGCCCGGTCTGGTAACCTTTCCAGGCTTGGACATCCGATCCATAATACTCCAAAGATCCTCCGTCTTCCCCTCCTTATCCGCACTCGCAGCCTTCGCTCCTAGCATAGCTGCTCCATGCACCACCGCCGCATGAACATATCTTGGGATCAAAACTGGCATGCCGCAAGTAGTAGCCATCAATTCCATCAAGATCTTGTTCTGGCATTGAGATCCGGACATGAAGATACTGGTGATGGTATGACCGGATTCGTTCATGGTTTCGATGATTTGGCGCGTTTGCATGGCGATGAATTCCATGGTGGCGTAGTAGTAGAGTGCTAGTCCGTCCATGCTACGATCGGAGCTGAGACCGATGACTGAGCCGGTCATCTTGGGATCAGCGATGGGAGAGCGGTTTCCCCAGAGGTCACCGTAGAAGAAGAAATGGCGACCGAGGTAGCTGATTGTTGGAGCATTGGTCTTCTCTTTCATTTCATCCAAGTGGCTGTTGAGGTAGTCGTAAATGGATGTATTGAATGATTCGGCCATAGACATAGTTTCGTTGTATGCGGGGTGGGTTTCTAGGACGTGTTTCAAGAGCTCGCCGGTGGCGGATTGACCTCCTTCGGCCATCCAGAAGCCGGGAAGGAGGACGTCTCGGTAGGGTCCCCAGACACCGTTGACGAAGACGGGGTTTTTGGACATGGCGAGGTGGCAGGTTGATGTTCCTGCTACGGCCGCAAGTCTGCTGAATGCTTGGGACATGTCATTCTTGGGGACATGAGAGTCGAGTTGATCGGCGCCCAAGTTGACTTTGGCTCCGACTGTGCCAACCCAACCGGCATAAGCGTCGATGACGCCGCTTCCTACTGCGATACCAGCAGGTAGGCCAAGCTGAGAGGCGGCCTTCTCGCTCAGAAGGCCGACTAGTTCACCGGCACTCATGTACTTTCCATTCTGTCCCCAGTTAGCAAAAATCCAATACCGTAAAAAGTAGCAACGAAAAGGCTCACCACCCCATCAACTCCTCCCATTCTAATGAAGTTATCTTTCGTAAGATCCCCTAGTCCAATAGTTTCATAGAAATCTTCTTGCCAACCCTTGACACTGCCGTCAACACCAACAGGAACGTATCCCTGCTTACAGACAGTACTGCAGAAGCTCCTCGTCTCATTGCCAGTAGCCAAATGCGTCAACGCATCTGCCAGATCGTAGAACTTGCAACGGTCAAACAGCTCTGGAGGCATATGATTCTTCAACCACAAGACCTTCGGAATCTCCATCTCGATACTCATCTTGCCACCGACATATCGAAGGAGATTATGATTCGTAGCATTGATCTTCTCCGTCTCTTCGATTGGTCTATGGTCCAGCCATAGGATAACATTACGATCATTTCCATCGTTCTTGAAGTCTGGCCCGGTGACGGGGACAGGCTCATCGGTGTCGTGTGCGAAGACTGCCAAGGAGCAGGTTGCGTCGAAACCAATTCCGCGGACGGTGGTGGGGTCAATGTTATGCTGACTTAGAGCTCGGTGAACGCATTGGCAGATACAGCGCCAGATGTCTGTTGTGGATTGTTCGTAGTATCCTGTCTCAGGTTGCCAAAGACCAATGTTCTCAGTTGCCACTTCAATCCGTTAGCTAGAGCCTGCAACAGTGGGGTAGCAGCTTACAAGCTTTGATATCACCAGAAGAGTCAATAACGCAAGCTCTGGCACTACCAGTACCTACATCGATACCAATGTAGTGATCTATGTGCGGATTAAGCTCATTGTGAGGACTATGACCATTGAGCATCGCCATTGTCATTGTAGAGGTCAGGACTCACTCCAGGGAGGCTTGCCTTGAGGGCTTTTTGTAATTTTGTCGGAATGGCAGCGAGTGAGCCATCTTGGATTACGTCGCGTCACCTGTTAATATAGCACCGGATCAGCTGGAGCTGTCACTCTCAACTGGGAGGGGTGTAGCGTATTTTTGTTGAGCAATGGCGGGGTAAGAGCTTGAGGGCGGGATGGAAGGAGGGGTCGCTGACTTGGCTTTACTCTATGAAGTGATAGATCCTCTAGATCTAGAAATCGGCTGTGCTTGTAAATTGTTTCAGACAGACTTTGTTACCTTGAGATCTGAAGAGTTGGGGCAGCTTGAGTTTTGTAACATTTTTCTGCAGCAGGAGCTCCGACGATCTCCTGAGGACGTCATTCTCTCCACTGAAAACAATAGAGTGGAGACCCCCACACGAATTGAGATGGAGAAAAGAATGAGTAAGCATAAGTTAGACAAACGGTGAGAAGCTAGCTCGAGTATCGTATCAGAAATTATTGAAAAATGTTCAGACACTGCAGTAGTGAAGGATCATGAAGCTCCGATTTAGGAATTCAAATCGCTCGTGTGTTGGCTCGGCAAAGCTGCCTCAGGGGTACAGAGGGGAACGTGGCAGCTGACAAGAGCCGGACCTCGTCTCGAGGCATACGGCATGCAATGCATTGCTCTGTGCTGTTGTACATATCGTGAACCCCCGCTCAAATAAATCAACGCCTCTACTTCCATAACTTGCCCAAACTGACTTCCTTGTCGTCGTGCTTGTTGAGAACCTTCGCTGTGGCTAAATCGAAATCTTCTTGCGTAACATGGACTCTTCTTTCCCTCAAAGCGTACATACCAGCCTCTGTGCACACGCCCTTCAACTCGGCTCCTGAACATCCATTCATCTTCTCGGCGATCTTGGTGAGGTTGATACCACGAGTGAGGTTCATGCTGCGGCTGTGAATTCGGAGAATATCTGCTCGAGCCTCGACTGTTGGTGGCGGAAATTCAATCTTTCGGTCAATTCTACCAGGTCGCAGCAGAGCAGGGTCCAGAATGTCCAGTCGATTTGTAGCCATGATAACCTTGATGTTCTTCGTTGGCTCGAAACCATCCAGTTGATTCAGCAGCTCCAACATAGTTCTCTGGACTTCAGAATCACCACCTGAAGAGCCTTCCACACGAGATGATCCGATAGAATCGATTTCATCCATGAAGATAATGGATGGAGCATGTTCCCTGGCCATAACGAATAGCTCGCGGACCATTCTTGATCCTTCTCCGATGTACTTCTGCACCAACTCTGATCCTGACACCCGAATGAATTTGCAGTCCGTATGATGTGCCACAGCTCTCGCAAGCAGAGTCTTTCCAGTTCCTGGAGGTCCGTACAGAAGGACACCTTTAGGTTGTGCTATGCCAAGGGATTCGAAGAGTTCTGGGTGCTTCAGGCCGAGTTCGATGACTTCCTTAATTTCCTTAATCTGTTGGTCCAGGCCACCGATCATATCGTATGTACTGTCGGGAACCTTTTCCACCATCATGAGGGATACTAGAGGATCGACGGAGGATGGGAGCATCTTTTCGAGTTTGTAGGAATCGGAGAGAAGGGTTACCCGCTTGCCAACGGTGAGCTTAGAGATGTCGACATTATCGGAAATATCGACGACTGTATATATGTTAGTACCTACTTATGCTGAGATAAATTACGCGATCATCGTACCATATTTTCCTTCTGGGTGAACCTTGACCAAGACCTTCTTCGTGCCCATAACCTTTACGACCTCTCCAACATAAGATCCTGGCTGTTGTAATAGCCCAAGCTCCTCTCGCAGAAGGCGTACTAGTTGACTGTCAGCAGGGAACACAGAAAGTACGATCTCCGGTGTTACCTCTTGAGTTGTAGTCATTTCTCTGAGCTTCTAATCTTCGAAGGACGGCTTGACCCTGGATGATCTCGAGCTTCATGCTCTCAATCTTGTTGTGGAAGAAGCTGTCTAGCGCCATATTGACGATTTGATGGGAAGAAACGGGTGAATTCAAATTAGGAGAAGGATTTGCGAGTTTGTCGTTGTTCTGCGCAGTCGCCTCTTCTGTTGATCGGAGTGAGCTTCAGGCGTCTCTGGCTAACGCGTTGCAGCTTCCTAGCCTTAGATTTGTTGCTTCCTCAAATCCAAGGCCAAAAGACCCTTAGTCACCCGAGCATTTGCAACAGCTGGAGCAGCAAGCCACTCGCAGGGATTCACGAATTAGGATGAAAACAAGGCAGAGGGCGCGGCTGCAACGAGGTCATTCGATAGACGTGCATGCAACAGGTCAAAAAACCCGTGGGTTTAATCGGGATGTGTATCTTGCAGGTGTCGGATGCAAAAGAAAATCCGAGTCATTCTCACTCTCTTACCAAACAATAATCCACCAGCAGTCAACAAACATCGCGAGCTTCCTCTCTTCATCTGACAAACGCACCACCACGAAGCTCGAATGCCTTCTGCACCTTCAACTTCCTCTCTTTCCCATTCATTTACATCTGCAGATCCGCAGCGAAGGGCTCGGCGGGGCTTCCCACTGTTCTAAAGCTTACTTATTTTGCTGATCGCACCGGCTGATGCCATAGCGATAGTCAGCGAGCGCACTGGTCTCTAATAGATAAAGATAATCGCGCACAGCAATCATGGCTTCAGGACAGGATAACCAGGATAGCCGCTCCATCGAGACCAGAGACTTTGTTCACAATCCCATCGACACCGACATGTCGACTCCCATATCTCCTACAGATAGTCGACACCCTCTGGCAAGAGTGGAGTCAATAGACCAGCAAGTCGCGCCTGATGAAGGACTTTCAGAGAGCTATCAGTCGACTGAGACGATTCGTCGTCGACCAGACACCCACACATATGGTATGATCCATCTGCAGATTCTGCAAACAAGAGATCCAAGATATCCTCTACAGTCTGATCCGAAGCTAACTTCAACCCAGGCACCATACAACAGCAAGACGTCCCTTCATCGTCAGAACATAGGAATAGCGAATCCTCAGCAGCCAGCGAGCGGCCGCAGCCACAGAGCTTGGAATCCTCTCGATCTTTCCAACCCATAAGGTCTCCGATGCTGGGACCCGAGCGAGGTCGAGGAAAACCAAAGAAGCCTGGAATGCCGCGTCGAGCATCATCGAATGTGCAAGCCCCTCATCGTGGGCAGGAGTTCTCGGTAGACGACGACGTTACGGAGATCGAAGGTGATTTGAGTACTAGCAGGACCAGTGCCTCAGGATATGGTACTGTAAGACACCAAGGCTCAACGCTGAGAAGACGACCTACTACACAAGCACCTACATTGGCGAGAGTCGATTCTGCGCGAGAGGAAGAAGCCGAGACTGAACCTCAAACTGAAGCAGCGAGCATCACTGGAGACACCATGAGAGACCAAGCTCCAGAGCCGACCGAAGAACCGCCCGAAGTTGGCATAGATGACACACCACAAGAAGACGATGATGAGGACGACAATCTTAGTGATGCGGAGAGCTTCACATTGAAGGACCGTCAGGAGGCTATCAATGAGACACATCCCTTCGGTATCCGAATTTGGAAACCGGCCCTCTACAAGAAGAACCGGTCGGTACAGAAGACTGCAGAAGGTGACATTCATTCGTCTCCTGGTGGGAGAGTCAACAAATGGCTTCTGTTTTTCAACATTTTGTGGACCGTTTGGTTTGGTTGGTGGCTGGCGTTGATAGCTTTTGTCGGGGCAGTTGTGTGTTTCATCTTTGGGGCTGCACCTAGTGCTGTTGAATATGGTCGGGTGCTTTGGGGCCTGGCTGGATACCTGTTCTACCCCTTCGGAAAGTTCGTTCGGTTAGAACAAGACGAAGCCTATGCCCAAGAGGACGAAGGTGAGGGACGTAGCATTACAGAGTATGAGCAGTGGCAAAGTGGAGATATCGAGGATGGGAGACTGTTCTTCGGGCCGCAGGGCACACGCTCAATCGTTGGACGTTCGAGACGGAGCATCGATTCGTCGAACGCCAGCGAGACTGATAGTCTTTTGGGGCGTCCTGGACGGAGCCATCTGCGAGGTTCCTCCGAGCGGCCGTACAAGAGAAGACTGTTCGGTAGAGGTCAATGGAACACAGGTCGAGTCATCTTCTTCCTGTTCTTCTACGGTCTCATCACGCCTCTTCTCTTTGTCGTCTCTGGCATATGTTGGTTCCTGGTCTTCTGGATTCCGATGGGTAAAGTCACGATGCTACTGTTTTACCACCTTCGACGACATCCATTGGCACTTTCCTTTGAGTCTGATACCGAGTATTCTCGAGGTGCTATCTCGAACTCGTCCATACTACTCTGCACGTACCGTGCCGTGGGTCTCAAGTATTGGAAATACACAGTTGATGGTACAAACATATTCTTGATCAACTTGATGGCCGTCGTCCTGTTTGTCATCTTCGACTACTTCATTCTCAAGGAATTGCTTGGCGTTGAAGGCCTCCTCATTACCGGCGACGCATTTCTGTTCATGGCAGCTTTGTTCTCGATCATCCCACTGGCATACTTCATCGGTCAGGCAGTTGCATCCATTTCGGCGCAGTCTTCCATGGGTCTTGGTGCTGCTATCAATGCGTTCTTCTCAACCCTCGTCGAGGTGTTCCTTTATTGTGTGGCCCTCAATAATGGCAAGGGTTCACTTGTGGAAGGAAGTATCATTGGCAGCATCTTCGCTGGTATTCTGTTCCTTCCGGGATTGTCTATGTGCTTTGGAGCAATCAAGCGAAAGACTCAAAGATTTAACGCCAAGTCAGCAGGTGTGACATCTACGATGCTGCTATTCGCTGTTATCGCAGCTTTTGGTCCAACTTTATTCTACCAAATATACGGCACTGTAAGTCCACAATGCCTTCCGTATTTCCAGAGCCAGGAACTAACTGTGAAAAGCATGAACTCAACTGTTTGACCTGCGAAGATAGTGCTGGACCATCCCGAAGCCGGGACTGCCGCCGTTGCTACTTTTCGCAAACTCCAACACTGGACGATCGTTTTTACCAAGAAGCCGTTCGTCCATTCTGCTGGTTTGCTGCTATACTACTGTTCTTGTCCTACGCGATCGGCCTCTGGTTTACCCTACGAACTCACGCAGCTGTGATATGGAACAACGAATCAGACGAGAAGAAGGTACCAGAGGCCCACCATGCTTCTCTTCAGCCACCTCAACCCGCTGCCGTGACAGCTCGGTTACAGAGACTTGGCACCCATAACTCATCGAGCGATGCTCAGGGATTAGAGATTAGAGATTCGCAACTCTACAAGCGCATTTTGGGACAGTCACTGAAGCAAGTCGGTCTTGATCAGCGCGATGATACTACCAGACACAATTCCCTAGTGGAAGCTCAAGGTCAAAATGGATCGGCCCTTACGCTACACTTGCCGCCTCCAAAAAGCAGTGGAGGAGAAAGCGCAAGGTCCGAGATCCATATACCAGGATTCACAGATGCTCAGAATACCAACCTTGTTCGTGAAGTTGCAGAAATCGCAGCTACAGCCGCAACTATTGCGGCCAGAGATGCCACAAAGCCTCCAAGAAGAACGTCTATAACTACGAATCAGCCAGCTAATGGAACACTTATCAAACCACATCACGTCAGGGCCGGGTTGGTGCATGACCACGAGGATCACGCGGCCGCCGATGCTCATGCTGGAGGTGGTCATGATGCACCGAATTGGAGTCGAATGAAGAGTTCCATCATTCTCTGTGGAGCGACGGTGCTGTACGCGCTCATCGCTGAGATTTTAGTGGATTGCGTGGATGTTATTTTACAAGGATCCGGTATAGATGAGAAGTTCCTTGGTATCACCCTCTTTGCATTGGTACCAAATACCACCGAATTTTTGGTAAGCAATGCGACACGGTCCTCTATCTGACATTGCTAACATTATGGTAGAATGCCATCTCGTTTGCTATGAATGGCAACATCGCTCTGTCTATGGAGATTGGATCAGCATACGCCCTCCAAGTCTGTCTGTTACAGATTCCTGCATTGGTTCTTTACAGCGCCTACACAATCGGTGCCTACACCGACACAAAAGAGATTGTCGACCACACATTCAGCCTCATCTTCCCTCAATGGGATATGGTCACCGTCATTCTATGCGTTTTCCTTTTGAGTTACATGTACGGCGAAGGAAAGAGTAACTACTTTAAGGGTTCTATTCTTCTTCTAAGTTATCTGGTCGTCATCATTGGCTTCTGGTTCTCGCATCTCTCAGACCCTGAAGCAATGGGAGTATCTCGGTTCGACATTATGACTGCAGGTGGCAGTTTCAAAACGGCGGGGAGAGGGAAGACTGGATATGCGTTCCAGCAGTAAGATCAGCGCGATGGATTACACAGCGACACTTCATTGTCCATATTCTCTCATTTGAGCGCGGGCGTTAGGAGATCGCCTGGGTGCTCTGCGTTAGATACCGGGTTGCAGCGCAGCCTTTTTCATTGTTAATTAGCGTATAGTATGAGGTAGATGGAACATTTGTATGATAGTAGGCGCGGAATCTGGTAAATAAGACGATAATGATTGGTGCCCATGAGGCTTCTGTCACTGCGGGTAAGATTTTAGGAACACATCTTAAAATCAACAACATTCCATCCTTGTGTTATACTTCGTACAACCAGCCATATCAATCCTCCTTGCTGACTTGTAGATTCATAATCCAACTCGGCGATGTTCAAGTTGACATCGTCCCAAGTCAAGTGGCAAATGGAGCTTTCGGATTTAACCCCCTCCAAACTCCAAAACAGCTTCAATCGCCGAATTCAGGGTCCAAAGATGGAGGAGGAAAGCCGTTATCGCCATCTCCTGCCTCGCTGCCGGCATACCGATTAAACGGAATTTACTCCGTTTAAAGTCTAAATGATACTCGAGCAATATGATTGGTACAAGTCATTTGAAATTCGGCTTCTTTTGGCGCGAGTGGCTCTTTCCATCATTGCTGCATAGTTTCGGCAGATGACGTTTTTTGAGAAGCCCCACGAAGCTGCTCTTGACTACATAAACTCTCCTTCCTTCTGTTAACTGTGCATGTTTGCAATTCGAAAATTCACAAATACCACTTGACGTCAATTCTCTACCACCAAATCAGTCAATATGAAGGTTCTTCTCACTGGTAAGTCATCGCTTACTTTCTCACTCTAGGAATTACCCCGCCATACCGTAATCACGACTTTACCCCACCATCACACACCCAAGCAAAAAACTGACAACAAACTTAGGAGGCAGCGGGTTTATCGCCGCCCATGTCCTCGACATCCTCCTCGAGCACGGCCATGAAGTAATCACCACCGTCCGCTCTGAAGAAAAAGCGAAAAAGATCAAAGACGCGCATCCTAAATCCTCGATCGATTTCCGAATCGTCCCCGACATCGCTGTCGAAAACGCCTTCGATGAAGCTGTGAAGTCCCTTCCTGGATTGGAGGCGGTTATTCATACCGCGAGTCCGTTCCATTTCAACATTACGGATACGAAGAAAGATCTCCTTGATCCGGCCATCATTGGTACGACGGGGATTTTGAAGGCGATTAAGGCGTATGGACCGAGTGTTAAGCATGTTGTGATCACCAGCTCTTTTGCGAGCATCATTGATGGATCGAAAGGGACGAGACCTGGCCATACATACAGCGAAGCGGATTGGAATCCCGTTACACTTGAAGAAGCTGTTCAGAGCCCCTCGAGTGGATATCGAGCATCCAAAACCTTTGCTGAGAAAGCAGCTTGGGAGTTTTTAGAGAAGGAGAAGCCGAACTTTACGGTGGCGACTATGTGTCCTCCGCTTGTCCTTGGACCGATAGTTCATTATTTAAATTCGTTGGATGGGTTGAATACTTCGAATCAACGAGTGAGGAATTTGATTACTGGACAGAATAAGAAGGAGATTCCGGATACGGGGACGTATATTTGGGTTGATGTTCGCGATCTCGCTCTCGCACACGTCAGGGCGATTGAGATTCCGGAGGCGGCGAATAAGAGGTTCTTCATCACGGCGGGGTATTTCACAAATAAGGAAGTTTGTGAAATCATCAGGAAGAACTTCCCGGAGTATGAGAGCGAACTGCCTGGAAAGGAGGTTAAGGGTGGTGATTATCCTGAGGGAGGGTTGTATAAATATGATAATTCGAGGACGGTGAAGGTTCTTGGGATTAAATTTAGGAGCTTGGAGGAGAGCATTGTGGACTTGGTGAAGAGTTTGAAGAGTGTTGGTGCTTAGATTGCGGAAAAGATAGTGAGAATCACCTTACGGGTATCATAGAAGCATGCTGCGGATGAAAAGTATTTTCACGGTTTGGGTGATTCATTCAGATTACAATTTCACAAATGTGACATATCTCCTCGCCCTGAAAATACAGGATCTGGAACCAGGCATCCCAATGATGTCTGAAGGTCCAGATAACCTAAACTTTGCTTGGGATTCGTAATCTTGTTGGTTCAGAGGTGGAAATTCGTGGGCATTATTAGACGTCCGAGGTCTAGATAGAAGATACTGGTAAAGTGACCGCCTTATCAAAGGACCATACGACGAATCCACGCTGACCTGCCAGGACCACAAAGTCGTCATCTCCGTGAACGAACTGCCTGATAGTATCTTGTGAATCCTGAGTGTCCCCGAGTATCTGGGACAATTGGGAGTGGACGAGCTCGGATTGTTTGTACCATCGAATATTATCACGACTGCTGTTCTTATCGAAGGTAGCTAAAAGGGAATTAGCGACAGCCGCTGGTCTATTGCTAGCATCGGTATTTGCCTGTTTTCGGAAGTTAGTTACAATTTCCTAAGAAGATGGGGACAATACGTGCTTCTATATTGTAGACTGGCACGAGAATTTGGTCGCGCCAAAAACAAATTTGGTGGTTCGCGAGCACATCTCGATTCCGGAGGTCTTGGACCCATTCAGGAAGTTGATAGGTCTGATATTCAAATGTACTCTTAAGGACATTGAAAATGATAAGTGGGAACGCGCCATTATCGAGTTCTGGATTGTAATGTCCTTCGAGACCTGGATCTTTTATAATCGAGTATCGGTCCAAGTTATAGATCCCGATGTTGCCATCCTGCAGACAGAGGAATCTTGGAAACTTCTCCCGATACTGGCGCAATTGAGGAGACACAAGGAGGTCGAATTGATATATTGAGTTTACTTCCCTAAATCAATGGCATCAGTATCCCTCTCCAAAGAGCTCCGAGATTTCCAATGTCCCAGATTTGCCTGGATATGAAGACTTGACTGGATGAAGTAGTGGCTCGTGGTGGCTGTGAAGAAACGTGGGGACAGAAGGTCCAAGGTGGGTTGAGACATGGATCATATTGAGAAGAAAATATGATACTTACTGCTGACTGCATTCGAGTACTACAATCCTGCCAAGACGCTCCCCGCCTCCAGATCCATCGCCTAGAATTAGGAAAATGACGAAGGAAACATCTTGTAAAGTTAGAAATTGATGCTTGAGAACCATTGACCGCCTCACCCGACTTTGGTGAGTGAAGTCGAATCTTCAAATAAGTAGCCTTGACCATGAAAATCTTACCTGCTTTGAGAGGATGGAAGAATACTCGGCCGTAATCGAGATGAGAGTCGTCACTGAGACCGTCTTTCAGACGGCCCAAGTCTCCTAAGTTGATTTGCTGCACGGGCCCTCCGTATTTCCAAATCAGGACTTCATGAGTCGTGGTGACAACGCCGACCCGCTCATACAAGGCGGAAACAGTTTGAATCGAGCTTGGAAATCGGAGTGTAGATGATTTTTTGTGCTTGTGTTTATCCAAACGCCACCCTAGAAGGGTGTTCCTATCATATTATCAATTAGCTATCATTTAGATTCATTTAGGAAGTGGTGAAAGTCCCAAGTATTCGGATACTTCGCTAGAGGGATAAAATTACCTGTTATCCACTGCAACAAGGAGAAGCGTATCGGACAGCAGCCAGTCTGCCAGATACCTCCTATTCTCATCTACGTAAATAGTAGTAGTCTGTAAGCGAAGATCCTTTACCGTCAGGCCACGTCTACGGTCCGTGCTATACGCCAGTCTCCCGTTACAATACCGAAGCTCAAGGTCGTTATTGATGCGACCAATTGTTCGTTGTTCCGGGGGAGATTGGGATCTCGGAAGTGCCTCGTAGATAGACGTAGAATAGTACATCCCTCGCTTACGTCTGATTCGTTTTTCTGCCTCGTCTAGGAGCACTCTGTGAGGGCTTAGCTTCAAGTTATCCATCGGCAATTTGTTCATGAAGTCCCTGAAATCTCGTTCCCAAATGAAAGGGAAGTGCCATTTGATGAACTCAACGGAGAGCTCAGGGCTCCCGAAATGTCTGTTCCAAGACTGACACACATGACGTGTTCGAATGAGTTCTTCTAGTTCGAGATGCTTTGCTATGCTTTGAACAAGTTCAGGTGGAAACTTCGTACATATGTCGTTAGCGATCACTACAGCGTTGAGCTGAAGTCGAAGCTCTTGGATCTCAGACGTTGTAAGATGCGTAATCAGGCCATTCAACCTTTAGAACACATGAGCATCGTGTAGACTGAAAGGAGTTGACCTACTCAGCTCTTCGTGCTGCCTTGTCAGGTGATCCATCCTCTATTTTCAGAGAATCAAGATGCTCTGTCAGTCGACCCATAATTGTCTGTCTTACTAATGGTACCAATAAATGCGAAGATGTCCCGAAAGCCAAAAAAAAATTCTGTTTGGGCGGTATATCCTCGGACTTCTGGATCAGGAAACTCGAACGGAGATGCACACTCAGCGGCCGGAAGGAGTAATAACTTTATGGCACTTTAGTGAAAAGAGCCTTTGGGGGACTTCCAGCATTCTCAATGTGAGCTTCTTTCGGCTTGGTATGGTCTGATCTGATCTGGTTTTGGTTCGTCGTTTGTTGCCAGGCTTGTTTCGTTTGCCAGAGGCTCGGAGTATGTCGTGCAGGAAGTGAGGCATGGCAGATGGCATAGCAGGAGATTTATAACGAGGCTAAGACTATTTTTAGCCTAGCCTATGATTGGCCAGCTCAGAAAAGGAGCGAGCCTCGGATTCTTTCCGAGCTCGAGCCGAGCTCATTTTAGCTTGCTCGTCTTCAGCCTCCTCTTCCTCTGCAGAAACTTTATACTCAACAATGTGCATCGCATAACAAAGTTGTTGAATTGCAGAGCGAGTCCTTTTTCTGTAACAGTAACGCATTTCGAAATTCCTGGATATCGCGTTTTCCGGTTGCATCAACTATGGATGGCCAGCAGTTTGGCTTCTTGGCTTCTCGACGTCTGCAACACAACAAACTGAGGATCGCATTTCAGGTATTGGATCACCCCGCAGTATCAATGGGATTTTAGTTCTGAACAGCCATATGTTTGATGTAAGGTTCAAGGGAAACATGAACATTACCGCAGCCTCGGAAACGTCCTCATCCACAGGTCCACCTTTCGGTCTGCGCACCCAATCACCGCCGCAAGGCTGAGCATCCTGTCCTCGACCCTCACTTTCGCACTTCTGGATGACACTCTTCTGGGACACCTATATCAGCCTTTTATACTGGGAATCGATTGGCTTCCGACGCTCGTCAGCGCTGCACGGATCTTTTGCCCTCAGCTGAAACAAGTGTCATCGGATAAACCAATAGCTTCGAGAAAGAAGGACTCGCTCTCCAAGAAGGTGAGCACCAAACACAGATTATTGAATCACCAGCTATATCGACCTGGGAACAGCCGACCGTGTTCATCTGCGGATCTGGCTTCCTTGGTTCCGGCCGGGTACGAGGCGTTGGGTGGTACATGATTGTGTCCTCACTGGCTGCAGGACGACTCTTTTGTCTCTTCGCCTCTGGTTCATCCTTCCTTCGCCATCCGACCGCCATGCACATCCACACAACCGCATCGGAAGATCCCAGTTCCACGCAGCTTCTTCCTCGCCTTCCTGACTCCTTGCAGATTTCCAGACTTCGTCCATTGTCTGCAGCGCGTCATCCGTATCAGCACGAGCACTAAGAACAGTACATTTCCATTTCTATTTTGAGGCTCTCGTCGACGTGCAGGATTTCTCGCAGCATATGTGTGATATTGTCGTTTCACATGCCGGCTATATGGCCTGGGGGAAGGTTGAAGGTCCAGGCTTTCAGGGGGTCGAGGGGACTTCTCAACACGTTCGACTCGAGCATCGCACCGCATCGCACCGCTCAGGCTCAGGCGTTGCCATCATTGATCGCTCGGCCCTTCCTCATCCCTTTCTCGAAGTTTAGCCGTGTATTGGCATTGTACTGCCAAAGAAGAAAAGACCCTGGGACGAGCTAGGAGATGTCTGCTCCGACCTGTCTATGGCCTATGATAGCATTCCAATTGCCTCTGCTCCTGAATCCCGTATCGTGTGAAGCGACCACAGTCAATCAACCAACTCGCTCTCAACTCTTGCCGCTGACTGCAACTCAGCTTCTGCTTCTTCAATTATTGCCATTGTATCGTGTCGCTTGTCGTTGTCGCCCCTTTGTTCGTGATTACAGGACCACAACGAACGCTGGGGCTAGATCGAGATTACTTCACTAGCTTCCCCCGACAAAGCTCCCACAAGCAAATTTACGCTATTCTCTGAGTTCTAGAAGCACAGTGCACGGCATCTCGAATTCGAACATCGGTATCGCCTCAATATCTCCTCAATATCTTCTACAACATCACCAGTGTGCGCGATTCGTCCTGTCGAGCTCTCGAGAGACTCGCAATCCCTCGTCCCAGAAATCTGCATCGTGCAGCGAGGCTGAAGTAGCCACCACGGCTTGAGTGAACCCTGTAGCGGATAGCTGCATATCAGCAGTAGCATCAAACAAAGAAGAGCTTCACCCATCACCATACATCGCGAGCCCTGACAGCTGCCAATCTGGATGCAATGAGGTACGTTTCCTCTTCACGCAAATCAATCGTGGCCCTTCCCCGACTCATGCATCGCTGGCGATTTGCGCCGACAGATACTGACAGAAGAGACAGGTAACCCGATGATGGACACAACGGACGAGAGAGCGCAACGGGGTCCCTTTATGGGCGATACACAACCAGACCAAACGACCGCTCGAACAGTACCTATCCTTCAAGCTCCTATCATACAAACCTCAGCTCCGTCTCCTGGCGATCCAATGGAGGTCACACCTCCTGCGACAGCTTCGATGGCTCCTCCAGCTCGAACAAGCCCAGACACAGAAGCAAACGGCGTACACGACCATATGATGATGGGGGATCAGCCAAGTTCTGGCAGTCTGGCAGGACCAAATGCTGCCGCCGCTGCTGCTGCAGGCGCTCAACAACCCAAAGTAGTACAGACTGCTTTCATTCATAAGCTGTACAAGTAAGCACAAGCTGGGGACACCTGCGATATAGCTGCTAATGGAATCGCAGTATGTTGGAAGATCAAAGCATACAACATCTGATATCATGGTCGAACACAGCCGAAAGTTTTGTCATGTCTCCTTCAAATGACTTCTCAAAAGTGCTCTCGTAAGTTCCCCTGGCATGCCTCATCCCAAGGTATTGGCTCACATGTAAAAGACAATACTTCAAGCATACGAATATTTCGTCCTTTGTACGACAATTGAACATGTACGGCTTTCACAAAGGTTTGTAGGATGCATTAGATGCCAAGGAATGCCTGCTAAAGATACTACAGTCAGTGATGTCTTTCACACAGGGTCTCCTGAGTCTCCATTGTGGGAATTTAAGCATGGCAATGGTAATTTCAAGCGAGGCGATCTTGTTGGCCTTCGAGAGATCAAACGTCGAGCATCAAGACATGCTTTGGTACACAGGGATTCCTACTCTACTCCAAAGCCCCCACTTTCGCAACCTGGCACTCCAGCAGAGCCGATGTTATCGATGCAAGAGTCGACCGAGTCAAGATTGACACACCTCGAACATCAATCGTACGAGATGCATGCAAGACTTCAAAGAAGCGAAGACAATTCGCAATTTATGCATGTCCGAAATCAAGTGGTCATGGATGCTTTGTCCAGATCTCTTCAAGTAAGCCGTCCTCGTCCATTACTCGGACTCTCTTCTGCCCTTCTAGATTTTTAACATTTCCCTAGCTTAACCATGAGATGTCGAGGGTAATGCTCTCGCTCATTCCGAATCAAGACTCGCCTTTACATCGAGACGGTAAGCACAGTCAGACGCCCCCATTAACCTGCTTACTAATTTCAGTAGTCATCAACATGCAAGCCGAGATTCAGCGACAAGTTGATGTTATCCGATCTCTTGACGAGCCTCCCGAGCCTCCATTCTCGGGTAGTCGGCCCTATTTTTCCAACCTATCTCTTGACAACGCCCCTGTCTCGCCACGTCAAATGCCCCAAGATGATCCTCGTCGACCTCCAACCATCGGCGGGCCTCCTCGACAGAACTTTTACCGACCGCCTGTACCATCTCACCTATCCATTACTCCTCGCAGATATGGCTCGATTGGAGCCAACACGTCACAATCCTCTCCAAGCTCTCTGAGATCCCAAGTTCCTCCTCCACCTCCACCCCCGCATCCTCTTGCAACTGTAGCATCGCCTCCGACCAACCTCCCCAGACGCCACACTTCAGCAGATATCCGAAATGTGCAAGGCTGGCAAGGACAGGCCTCTTCGCCATTTGCTTCGGGTCAGTCTTCTACTCAATGGCCATCTTCACCCAAGCGAGGTCCAACTATCCCAAATGAGGACCAACACATCCGCGACAGCTTCAGCTCTTACTCGCTCACGACAGCTTCATCCCAAGGCCGTACTGAAGGATCCCGTCCCGCGACCCCTCCTTACTCGAACGGAAGTACCGTTGATCATCTAAACAGCTGGTCCTGGGGCTCCTCCCGAGATAAAGGCCAAGGCGGTACAGGTCTATTCAAAGATAACTCCGGTCCACCAACCAGAAGAGGCAGCATGGCGCATATCCTCAACCCAGCCGAGACTGCAGAGCGAGACGAAGAGCATGAAGAGGAGATGAGAGAGGAAGATAGGAAGAGAAAGCGTTTGCAGTGAACCCCAAGTATTCGCTTTTATACTGCAGAGCTAAAGTAACGAACACATACTTTCCTAAACAGCTTTGATATCGTATCATAACATAGGGAAGGTTTGGGAGGCAATAATTCTTTTTGTCTTCTATAGGGAGCATTTTGCATTCTTTCTTGTGGAAGGGCAGACTTATACTCTGACTCTCACTACATTGAGGACTGGATTGTGGCGCGAATTGAATCAAAATGGAGTGTATTGTTGAAAGGTTTAATGGTTGTTGGAGCTCGGCGTCAGGAGATGCCGAAGTGCAAGGCGTGAGGGTAGGCGGCGGAGAATGGTGTACAGCGGATTGGATAGAGAGACTTCTAAGCCTCCGAACAAAATGAGCTGGAGCTTCATGATGGACATTAATGGAGCTTGCTTGGATGTTCATGTGGGAGCTGAATCTGGGCTGCGCTACAACGCTATGCTATGCTATGGATGTGATTCATGATTGGGGGTTATCAAAAGGATTGCATCATGGGTTTGGATGATGGGCATGAATGGTAGCTGCATGGGATTGACTTGAGAGGGTAGGATGATAGTCTAGATGAGAACTATCTTTTCATGACCCAGTTCTCTCGTTATTTTCCTTCACGTGAACGTGCTCGGTTCGGATAGGGGCTTTATTTCAAATGTCTAGACTTGAGTTGAGGAGCTTTGTAATGTTGTGTCCTAGACCAAAGTCGGACTTCGGTCACTGTCCCGGCTCTGCCACTAAGGTTCATGGTAACTTTCTCAAGGAAAAGTGATCCTCAAGACCTAGGACATTTATTCGTACAAGTGTCAACGGATATTCTACTTCCCCGAATGTCCCTTCCAAAGCCAAAACTTTCGTAGCACATCACCGCCTTGCGCCCTCTCCACCCTTGCGCTAGGTCCTCCCGGTCCTCCTACTCCTGCGGCAGGAGACCTGCCGCCCCTTGCGACACGCAACAAAACCTCCAAAGCCCTGCTCCAAAGTCGGACTTTCACTCGTTCCGCCGCGAGATGTGGCGGAGCGGAACCTCGAAGACTTTACACTCCTGTTCGATCTGTGAAGGAGGTGTTTCAATGTTGGTATTGCTGTAGGATTAGATCACATAATGAAGTAATACTATCACCCTTACTTCCCAGTCTTGTCAATATCTGATATGCTACTTTAGCTGTCGACATAACACAAATACAGCCAAAGTCGGTGAGCAATAGATAAACCTGTGAGAGGAAGTAAACGCATGAATTTTATTACCCCTATTCTGCTCTGCTCCTAAGATAGGCCGTATTCCTTCTTTTTAGAAATCAAGGTCCGCTATCAAATTTATTATATCCTACCATAACATCTTCACCAACGAGCTTGACGTTGTACTTGTGTACCAGTTCGCAAATGAAAAGAAAGAGTTTGTCGCCCAAGCTCAGCATTAATTAGTGACCGCGCTCCAATACTTGTTCAACTTCTCCTTTTAATCCAATCACAGCACTCCAAACCGATTTGGCACGCTCATCTCTCGCAATTTCATCTCCGAAGAGTGAGCGCAGTTTGTCCTCGTGCCAGCGGACCTTTTCGAGTTTGAGTTGAGCACGGAGGGCGTGGAGGTTTTGGATTGTTGAGTTGGGAGAGGAAGAGTGGTGGGGTTTCAGAGTCAATCTGTTTTAAAGTGTCTGCTTAGTTTCTGGACGCCAGAGAGGATGGTAGCTGAAAATTGCTTACCGAGGAGACGTATCGAGCTGGAATATGGCTTTAGGTTGTAAGTTGAACGCGAGACAGAAGAACTCATGTGCGGCCCATTTCCAGTCGTATCCCGAGTCCGATGACGGAGAATTGGGAGGATTGCTTGGGGAGAGAAAGGGTATCAAGTCTAGGCTTGGCCTCGTGGATCTTCCTCTTGACTGAGCGTCTGTCCACCACTTGTTGTAACGATCGAGTTTAGCCTTCGCCTCTGCATTTTGAGGGTACTCGATCGTGCGCCTCTTTCTGAGGGTATATTCTCCCGGCTTGACTGTTGGTTGTTGGAAGGAGCTTGCGGATTGTTCTTGCTTGACTCTCGATGCTGGGTATGAGTGTGCGTATTGGTCTCTTTGAAGAGCCATGTGCCGCATGATGTCACTCAACTCAGCTTCTCGTTGTTTGGCCGCGATTAATTCCAGAAGAGCAAGTTCTTCCGCTTGTTCGAGCTCACTTTCCTCGAGCTCGTCTTCAAACGTATCGTCAAGGGCTATCTCACTGGCGCAAATTGATCCTTCTGGCAGCATCCCCGTCACCATACCCACACCGGTTACAATCCCGCCCATAAGCCCTCCACTCATGGTAAAGTCATCACCGGTGGCACTAAATCGGCCAGGGAAAAAGTCTGGTGCTCGACTCAGGTAGCTATTTTCGTCCTCGAGCAATCCTCCAGGGATATGCGTGCTAGGTGGATGATATGAAGGACAGCCAAGATCATCCCGACAGTGAGTTTGCATGCTGGAACGTATGAGTAGGTGAGTTACCGGTAACTCATCCTCAATGAGATCTAAATCGTTATCGATATAGTTGAGTGTCTTGTGCGGCTCAATCCTCTCTCGGGCTCCGGATCTCTTGCATTGACTACAGACGCAAGAGCTGAGGTTCGAAGAGTATGAATCTGCTGTTTGGAGGCTCCCACGTTGCCCTTGGAGTGTGGCGGTCGGGATAAGTCTTGTGCATCTATACTCTTCGACATAGAAGCCATCATCGTCAGGGTAACAGTGTGAGACGTCAAGTATGCTTTGGTTGCCAAAGCTGGACTGAAAGCACGGTGGCGTTCTTCGTGAGCTCCATGAAGATGTATGTCCAGTTTGCATTTTGCCTCTCGCAGGTCCTTCGAAACTGGAGAAGGAGGGCCACGAGTCGGCACTGTAGTACTCCGCAGATGAAGTCGAACGGCGTGCAGACTCATGAGGACCGTCCGCCATATGAGAGGACTTCGGATACATTTCCGAGTCGTATGAGAGGCTTGCAGATAGAAGCATCCTTTCGTTTGGAGGATAAGGGTACCTGTGTTGATTCCAACGTTGTTCCTCACCGGAATGCTTAGGTCGGCAAGGATGGTGCCTTCTATTCTGCGGCCCTGGTCGTTTGTGTAGAAATTTCTTAGGCCACTTCTCGTGCCTTGCTCTTTCGTTCATCCTGAGCTACATCGATAACTATGACAGTAGTATAAGGATAGTATTAGTGGAATCTCAAGTTAAGGGGAGAAATCAGACAGATGGGGTTTCAATGCAGGAGGATGCGCAAATTAAATAAAAGCCCTTCGTGACAGATGATATCTCATCATTCTTGAAGCAAACAATCATCAGTTGGTATTTTTCAGGAACACCAAAACGGGAAGACTGACGGTCAGATGCATACATGAACTGGTAACGAGGTACACTTGTACACCAAAAAAACACAATAAATTGGCAAACACTTGTGATAAAGACTGTTAACATATTTACAGTAGCGTGGTAATATTTAGCAAGTGCTGGAAAGACTCGAGAATTGTACTGGCTGGATTTGAAAGCCATCAAGACTCCATCGATATTCCAGTAGAGAAGAAGGAAGGTCGTGAGGAAAGAAGGTGGCATAATAAAAGTGGGGCAGGCTGTGACCCCCGAACGCCACAAATCTCGTGCAGACAATCATCGCAGCCGGTTTCCCCTCACTTACTCGTTCCCACTCTCAACTGATGTATCCTCTCTGCAGAGTAGTCATCTTCCTGCAACAAGCTGTCCCTAATCGCATTGCTGGAAGATCAACTCACGAGAGGCAGGTGAGCGGTCTGTTCTCTAGTCGACGCGTTGTTGAGGATATTACCTATCACGAACGGAAAGCTCCTTCCGAAGCACTCTTCCTGATTCTGACCAAGCTCCTCGATCGAACGCGATGTTTGCTGTTACGATGCCAACTCAATATCTCGGTCCAGTACCTCCGGACCCACTGCTTCTTGAGCATTTGTCCTACCTCTGGACATTGTGAACAGCCAAGTCGGCATCTCAGCTGCCTCAGGTGCTCGATAGGTCGGATATCTCACTCTGGATCGAGTTATCTTGTTATGGCGAAATACCTTGATTCTCTGGCCAGCATATCTGAGTAAGTCACGCATATGTGTCCTGACTCTCGGTGCAATTCTGACCTGTCAACCGCAGTAAAGCTGAGAATACTACATTGAATACAGCACATCTTATATTGGATCTCTAATTACAGCCAACTTCTTATACAGCGCCCAATGAGCTTCCAGAAATAGACCAAAACCAACGCCTTCGAACCCTTCTCAGGCGGCCTTGATACTCATCCCTACCTCGGATGCTTGGGCAACCACGTCCAGCAATTGGTCCGGAATGCTCAGAAATGGACAATGGCCCGCCTTCAAGCTGAAGGTGGTAGCATTAGGTCCAAGTTGGGCAGCCATTTGTTGCTGGATTGGCAATGGAAGCGCGCCGTCTATTTCGCAGAATATGTACGCGCAAGGTAAACCGCTAGCCCAGGGTTCGAAAGTAGACGGAGCTGCGAAGACAGAAGTTGAAATGTGCGTCAATTGTTGAGCGTACATAGTAGCTGTCTCCGCCGGCAGGTCGTTCAAGGCAACTTCGTTTATATGTGAGGATACTGCGTAGCATTTGTCCCCCTAGGTGATTTTCCATCAGTTTGGCTAACTTAGACAGCTTCTGAAAACATACCTGGACGTCCATCCACGGAAGTGGCTGTCCTCCCAACATTTCTAGCACACTCTTGCCTTTCGGTACCATAAAAGCTGTCATGTATACAGTCAAGATAAGACCTCCGGTTTTGCCAGTCGCCTTTCTCGTCGCGACATCTAAGCCTTCGGTCTAATATTCGTTAGAACATCGCTTTCAAGGAAGATTGCATTGCTCGGTCGATCCTGATGCGTCCGGCACGACAATTCTGCATCAATTTCCATGCGATCGGATTTGCACAGCAGAGATCCACGAAAGTACGTACCGCGCAGCTACCAACCATACCTCCATAAGAATGGCATAGCAAAACAACGTCTCGAGCCTCATTGGCATGTTTCGTTACGGCATCGCTGACGGCTCTCACATCGTCCTCCAAACCTGGCAGAGGGATTCCGGTCCCGCCTACGGATGGCAAAGACACAACCTGTGAAGGATATCCAAGACCCCGCAACTGCTCAGCGAAAGCTTCAAAGGCTTCGGCTGGTTGCCATGCTCCAGGCACGATTACAATGGTAGGATTCGGGTTCGGCATTGAGGAAATCTAGTACGTGAAATGAAAGATGAGAAGATGGGAAAGTGTAGCTTTTCCAAAGATTGTGCAGCTCAGATTCAGTAGCAAGACGTACGTCTCAGTCCACCATAGGAGAACAGCGGGATGTCTAGCCTATTCTGTCGCGTGGAGCAGTGTGAAGATGAACAACTTACTGTTTCGGGGCAACATGAAGGGTTCATGGCATCACGCCGATCTGTTGCAAGCCCGGGATCTCATCCGAAGTGTGTTGGCGACAGAAGCTATCCTATTTGCCGGTTTTCAATTCCGTTTATTTTAACTTTTAGTCCCCGTTTTATACAGAATGCGGGGAAGTACATTTGGACAAAACTGACGAGGTGCGGGCATGGGTGGACAAATCCACGGTGGACGTAACGGTACGCTATGCCATTCTAGGTTCGACAAAGACCTCGGCCTCCTTGTCGACTCTGCTGAACATGGCCGGTCCCTTACAAGTCGCCAAGGATTGAGCCAATCACCGATTTGCTAAATTCAGAAATGGATCTGGAAATACAGAGGTAGCCCATCAAGAGCTCCATTATCCAGCTTCCGACGCCATCTTGCGACATTATGGGGCCCCCACCTATACCCGATGATTATCAAACGGTCTCCCAGTTGACATCTGGGCATCTCTCGATGGCACGGACTGAGTACATGACACACGTATTTCAACTTCAGTCCAGTCGACGACTCAACTGGGTCAACTATGCCTGGAATCATAAGAGCAGCTGAAGAAGTCGGTCTTCTGATTCTATTTAGAAAGTGCCGTGAGGTCTTGACCCGACTATCAAATGTCCGAAATGACATATGCATATCCAATTTTTTGGGATTTCTGGTACGCATAACCAAGCGATTTAGGCCAGGGGATGCTCTGGCGAGCAAGGTCTTCTAGTATTCCGTACATATCTGACTTTCTGAAAGCTGACAAACTCTAGTAGTTCTGTAGATCTTAGACAGCGGTCCGACTTCTTCGCATGTGCTTGGAAGCTTGATGATCCTATATGATGTTTTTTATCATAAGCTCTTCATTTCGTTGTGTTCAGGTCGCGTTGAGGAATTCTTTTTAAGTCAGTCCTTTCTCCCTCTACCATGCTCGTGAAGTCACGTCCTTTCTCCTGACAACAGGAAGTCAGAATGGTGACCAATGCCACCGATGTTGATCCTCGACTACTCGTGTACTTGGCGGTGGTGATGGAGATTGCTGCTACACAGGAATTGACGCAGGGTCAGAGGGGAAGCGTACTGAATTTAAACATTGTCTTTGCTATTGTTGCGATTCTCTTCGTTGGGTTGCGTTTCTGGGCAAGGTTCAAGCGGATTACTTTAAACTATGCTTCGGATGATTGGTTGATGATAGAATATTTAGTTGTCTTGATCGGTCGATTGATCATTTTGATTGAAAGTAACACAGAAAAAACCTCTGCATTCATGTCTGACAATAGCAGTGACCTGATTTGGACTGTGTGTAAGCGAGGCTATTCTGGAGTGTCTCACAATATCTCTCGAGATACCGAGACATCATTCAAGGGCAATTGCTAACTCTCCCGTCTTCTAGTGGAAAGCACTCGGGAGCGCTTACATTGAATGAAGCAACAACTCTAACACAGGTGAGTTAAGAGCACCTTCAGTCAATGATGCCTCCATACAGAAACCTTCCAGATAATTCTAGTCGCAGAGCCCGTCTATTTCATCAGCATCACCCTCATCAAACTCTCCTTACTCTTCATGTACCATCGAATTTTCCCAATTCAAAATATGCGGACCGGCGCAACAATACTGGGAGCCATATCCATAGCATGGCTCGTGGCCCTAACCTCTGGCATTCACACAATGTATACCCCTCAAGAAACTCTGGCAGCCATGGATCGAAGGACAATGCATCGACCTTCGGGATACATTCCTTGCGGTATCGATCCCGAATATCCTTATGGATATGGCTATCTTGGCTCTTCCCATGCCGCATGTTTAGAGATTGCAGACGAATCACGCGCAGAAGATTTCTCTGAGTGCTATTTTCTTATTGGGGAGTTTTGTGGTTTTTGTAGTGTTTATTGGTTTACGGTTTATTTTCATTATGATTCGAATGATGAGCCTTGTAAATCCCTACCATCCTACGCACATTGGTTTCCAAGCCAATAAATATGTGTAGATACGCCCGCCCAACCCGCCGCACGGAACGTCGTCCAGGCATAAATGCTTGTCTCCCAACCCTCGTACGTCTCTACGATCCTCCTTCATTCTCCTTCCTTGCCTCCCCCACCCTTCCATCTCCCCCTTTCCCTCTCAATCCCAAATCAAATCGCGAACTAACCTAAAGTTTCCCTCAGGGACCACACTCTTCAAATCCATAATCGGCCGCATCGGCTCCGCCCCCACTCCAAAGGCGCTGGCCCCAACGCGTACGGCAACACATCTCATTCTTGCTCCAAATCTAACCCAGCTCTCATAAACATTGGCGGAGGAGGGAACCATGCTGCTCATATATAGGCCGGCAAACGAAGCCAGCAGGGATTTCATAACCTTCATGATGTGGATTCGGTCGAGACGGGAAAGGGAAGAGGGATTGATGGGAGTGCTAGAAGTGGAGACGGGAGTGGGGATGAGATTCCATTGAGGATTATGAAGAGAGAGGATATTAAGGCTGATTGGCGGTAAAAAAGTCAAGGGGAAGGGACGGTGTACTGTACAGGACAGCACACGTGACAAAAAGAAAGAACAATATCTAAGGACTATGGTGGAGGGCTTGGAGACTTGTAAGATATGAGGATTAGGGGACTACGACGATCATGACTGTTTGTAATGAAGTATGAGATTGCCGTCACTGCACGTTTTCAAGATGAACTCGTTGAAACTTTGTTGTCATCCGATTGCTTCGAAAGAGGAAATTTCCTGGACTCAAACCCTCCGCAGATTTCGTCCGCTCCCAAGTTTCACCTGTATCGGACGAAATTCCCCGCGATCATGAATGCCCTTTTTAGGCGAGACGGCTCGCTCCCTCATCGCCGATCATGTATGTGAGACGGTTGAACATACAGTACTCCATTTCAGATCAACTATGATGATGCCTAATGCTGGTGCTCATGTGCTCGAACATGGTTTGAACCTGAAAGCTTGCTGAGCCTTTAGATAACTCTATCTAGCCGAGGAACAGACATTGCTCAATCCTGAAGGTGGCGACAACTTTATAAGCGAGGAGCACGCGAGGAACACCCCTATTTGAATGATGATCTCATTACGCTAAGCGCAATGACCTCTATTCTTTTCGTTGACTTTTGTTCCTCGTGGTATTGTGTATATCATAGATCTAGTCTATATCCAAATCATGTCCCATAAGCTTTCTCGCCAACCTTCTTCTCAACGGATCCGTTCGCTCCTTTACGGGCCATGACCACCTTCATCACTGCCTCTAATCGACTTACTGCCTCGTCGCTGATCTGATAATGTACAACCAATCTCCCTCCTAAGAGCCTCAGTCCATGCTTTTGGCCTAACTCCGCAAATTCATCCCCTGATATTCCAACATCGTCGAGATTGAACCACACCATGTTCGTCTCAGTAGGCTTGTCTAGCTTTCCACCCATATCAGTCCAAATCTTCGCGATCCTCCTCGCTGTGATATGGCTCTGTTTTAGAAGTCCACTTTGGCCGTTTGGATCTTTGCCGAACGTCTCGTCGACAGCGACTCGAGCTGCAGAAGTAACCACTCCAGGTTGCCTCAGACCGCCACCAATGCTCTTCCTCACCCATCTTGCCTGCTTTATAAATTTCTTGCTACCGACTAAGATGCTTCCAACAGGCGCGCCTAGCCCCTTCGAGAAGCACAGACTGACACTATCAAACTCTTTCGTATAATCTGGCAATGACCCCGCACCCGCAACAACAGCTTCCCAAAGCCTAGCTCCATCAAGATGCATTTTAATCTCATGCTCCTTGGCAAAAGCAGCTATCTTCCTCACTTCCTCTAACGGCATAATCGTCCCTCCCAACGTATTCTCCAACGAAATAACCCTGGTAGGAGCGCCATGTATTTCATCCCCCAAAATAACATTCTTCTTGACATCCTCCAACGTCAAATACACCCCATTACTAGGCACAACACCCTTCACTAACGCCCCTGAGAGAGTAGCAACACCACCAGCTTCCCACTCTAAGATATGTGCTCGGTAATCGCAGAGTACGGAGTGTGGTGGTTGAGTGAGGTGCGAGCGGATCGCGAGTTGGTTGCCCATTGTGCCTGAGAGGACGAAAAGGGATGCTTCGTGGGAGGTGATGGTTGCCATGTGTGCTTCGAGGGAGATGGTGGTGGGGTCTTCCATGAAGACGTCGTCGAGGAGGGTGGTGTTTTGGACGGCGGCAAGCATGGAGGGGGTGGGTGTTGTTACTACGTCGCCTGTACAGTGTTAGTCTTGATTCAATGGAGTCGAGTAGAGGTGAGGTACTTCTGAAATCGAAAGCAGCTGGTCCTGGAGCGGACCAGGCATTCTGCTGCTTGTGGGGTCCATCTGCTGGAGGAAGGTCGGTCGTCCCACCGAGGCCATTGAGCTCTTTCTGGCCGTTGATGCCATTCTGTGCAGAGTCTGCAGACATCCTGGGCGGGAGCCTATAATGTTGTATTCGAGCGAGTTCTCGTTGGTCACTTCCAGAGGGGAGGGAGGGGAGTAATCTGATCGTGGGTGGTGTACCCGGATCTCTGGTTCGTTCGTTCAAAAGGTGGGATGGATTGAAATAAGAAATTCTAACATATCTGAAAGATTCTAAGAAGCATCAGTGATAATCTAGAGACTTCTTCGACTTCTCAGCTTACTGGGTAGCGGAGTAGAAGGTGAGAAGCATCTCGCTGCCACCGCAAAGGTGGGGGATCTCAAGATCATGTCAATACTCACCCTTCGCAGCGGGGTACAAACTTCAGTGCTAAACCAGCTAGGTGGTCCATTAGCTGCCTCAGCTTTATCTTATCGCCACGTGACTCGTCTAGCCTCATGCAGCTTTGGGTACTTAGCTGAGGTATATTTAACGTCATCTATGTATTGTTCGAATAGCTCTAATCTTTCTTTTATTGAATTTAATCAATATTGCTATGATATAAAAGTTTCCTAATAAATTAATATGCTATAACAATTTAAATATAAATTTTAAGAGTAAGGTTAAGGCCCCACGAATATAAAATACTCTTTACAAGATTGGTGCACCCATACGCTAATCACCTTATTACTATCCTAGAGCTCACGAAGTACACAACTTCGGATAAGAACCCCGCCAATGACAGACATATACGTTGCTTACCCCGCAATCCTGTTATATATATTCTTCACTTCCCTCACTCAGTCTCTTTATCACTCTCAGTCCTCTTTCATCCTCATTCACCCACTCCCCGCCCCCCTCCCATTGAAAGAAGCCCCTTTTCTTTACCTTTCTGTGACTACTACGTTCATATCGCATCCTACCACCATCACCACCATGCCTTCTCTGATCCAACACCAAAAATCCACCAAGCACTGTCCCTGCCCCCGATGTGATCTCTTTGATAGCTACGAAGAGCTGCTCGAAGCCCAGCTACCGCCCGTCGAGAAATACTCCTGTCCCGAATGCAGACAGCGCTTCGCACAGAAACCATCCCTCGAAGCTCACCAGCGCGAGAGCTTGCATGCTTCCTGCTACAACTGCGACGTTGTCTTTCCTACGAGAGAGCTATACATATTACACATGCAATCACACGCCCCCGTCTTAGCAACACAATTCCGGTGCTGCGACTGCGAGCGCGACTTCAAAAGTGAAATGGCACTCACAGATCACCTTCGTGATAGCAAGGTACACGGACCGGGGAAAGGGGCCAAGAATAAGAAAAAGAAGAGGCAGCAACAACAAGAGGAGGGCAGTCAGCAAACAAGGTGCAAGAAGTGCAAGAAGACTTTCAAGAGTCGGGATGCGCTGACCCGGCATCTGATGTCCGTGCGACATCATCCGCTGAGCGACATCAAGTGTCTAGCAGACGCGGAATGCAAGAAGCAGTTTAATTGCCCGTCAGGGCAGTTGCAACATTTAGAGAGTGGGAAATGCGTGTCAGGAATGACGAAGACAAAACTGAATACAGCTATTGCAGCGAGTGATACAAGACGGATCATAACATCACGAGGAGTCACGGACCAGTGGCTGCCAGAGGACAACGCGTCTGCGTCTGCGACTTCGACATCGCAGATTCGGAGCCCGATACTCACCCCAACCTCGACAGAATTCCTCGACTCCTATCCACCCTCTGCGGTCCTCACGCCTACATCCACTCTCTCAACCAGCACGAACTTCCACTCTATGCTCACCTTCCGGCCTCGCACTTGGAGTGGCCTTCAAACATGCCCCCTCTGCCCTCCGTCCCGTACTCGCAAATTCCAGGATAGCGCACTTCAGCAACATCTATCGTCAAGCGTCCACGCTCAGGTATCTATGCCCTTGCCCTTACTAGTACCCGATGAGATATCATTCCATTGCCCGCGTACCTTGATGGGTGAGGGGAGTAAGGACAAGCCTTTAAAGCAATTCTCGACTGTGAGTGGGCTGGCACAGCATCTTGAGAGTGGTGCTTGTGGTGGAGGAAAAGGAACTTTTAGGCGCGCGGTAGAGTATGTACAGGAGGAGATGAAAGGTATGGGGTTTGGCGGGCTGAAGCTGTTGAGCTAGGGGTCGCTTCAGCCGCCGTTTCCTTGACGTCACGCTGCTTTTTACGCCTCAACGATGTTCTTGTAACTCATGACTATTGCACTACCCACTTCTGTCGCTCTAATGGACTTGCGAGTAGCCTTTTCGTTGTTTTGCTCAAAGAGAAGCAAGTTCTCGTCCAAGAGAATTGCTCGGTCAGCAAGGGCGTTCTCCGCTGCATTAGCCAACCTTCCTTCAGTGCCAGGCCGGAAAGCTACGTTGCCAGTCGTTGCCTCGATTATTATCCTTATCGACACGTGACTCGCCCAACTTCCACATGCAGCTTCAAGGATAGCACACACTTAGCCGAGGTATTTAACCTCATCCATACATTGTCCGAACAGCTTCAGTCTTTCCTCCGTCATATTTACCCGGCAAGAAAAAGCAAAGGCATGGCAATTGCGACGTGCAACAAAAGCTTGTATTTGATTGCATTTCTGGGGTTCTGGTGGCCAAGTGGTTGGCAGCCCTGGCCAAGGTCAGATTGAGAGCTTATTCTCCGTGTCCAATCAGGCGGGTGAATGCATGTGCGTCTGAGGCAGCGAGATGAAGAGTCATGATGTATCAGCAAATGAAGGCTATGTGTGAGCGTCCAGTTTGAGATTTCTTGATTTTTTTGTTGCGATTTATGGCGGCGTCGAGAAAGAGCAAGCCGAAAAGGCACTGGGAGGAAGTCGCGACGGAGGCTTGCGAATACAGAGATGCAAGTATTGGAAGAGTTCCAGGCATCACTGAAATCGCTGGGCGACTTCCCAGCTTCGAGTTACTTCCAAAATGCTCAATAGATGTGCCGAGCAAGACCTTTGAGCCCAAGGACATTCAAATTACAGAATGCCTGCCCGAAGATCTGGTGGCTATGCTTGGGAGAGGAGACCTCAGCGCCGTCGAAGTTACGACTGCTTTCCTCCGCCGGGCTGCTGTTGCTCAGAGACTAGTGAGTTGTATTGCTGGTATTTTAAACCCTTGATATCCTCGTACCAACCATTGTCAGACAAACTGCATCACCGAGCTCCTCCCCGAAATCTCCCTCGCTCGAGCCAAACAACTTGATGACTACTTCCTACAACACGAGAAGCCCATCGGACCTCTCCACGGCCTTCCAATCAGCGTCAAAGAGATGATCGGGATGAAAGATCTAGGTCTGAATGCAGGCTACGTAGCATGGTGGGGCAAAACTGCCACAGAAAATGCACACGTACTAGACATTTTGTGGAATGCCGGTGCAGTTTTCTACGCGAGAACTACCCAACCGCAGAGTATGATGCATTTGGAGACAGATAGTAATCTGTATGGAGTGACGACTAATCCTTACAATACGAACGTTTCGTCTGGTGGGAGTAGTGGGGGAGAAGGAGCTTTGCTTGGGATGCGGGGCAGTTCTTTGGGAATTGGAAGTGATATTGGGGGTGCGTTCAACGTTCTAGTTCTTGGTAGCAAATCTGACATATGCAGGAAGTATCAGAAGTCCAGCCGCCAATTGTGGAATATATGGATTCAAGCCAACGGCCTTCCGCATCCCAACAGATGGATGGTGCTCCACCATGGCAGGCGCTGATCCCATACCAGGTGTCATAGGACCCCTGAGCACCAGTCTCGAAGGAATCAAACTCTTCATGAAAACCATCATCGATTCTCAGCCATGGCTCGCAGAACCAGCTCTGATCCCAATACCCTGGAACTCATCTCTCCAAATCTCAGACAATCAGCCTCTAAAAATCGCAATAATGTGGAACGACGGAGTCGTCACCCCCCATCCACCAATAACCCGCGCGTTCAAAGAACTCTCCTCTCGCCTTCAGAAATTACCGAACGTCGAAATCGTAGACTGGCAACCGCACCTCCACGACGAAGCCTGGGCCATAATCTCCAGCCTCTACTTCACCGACGGCGGTTCCACCGACGCCTCCACAATCGCCTCATCCGGAGAGCCCTGGCGTCCACTCACAACATGGATGCTAAAAGAAAATCCCTGCGTCAAGAAACTCTCTCCCCAGAAACTTTATTATTGGCAAGAAGAACGAGAAGCTTATAGAAAAGAGTATGCGAAGGTTTGGAATGAGACTGGCACTGGAAAAGGTGATGATGGGAGGATGAAGGGCGTGGTGGATGTTATATTGTGTCCTGCGAGTCCGGGGGTGGCGCCGAGACATGATACAGCGAGGTATTGGGGCTATACGAGTCAGTGGAATTTGTTGGATTATCCGGGAGTTGTGTTTCCGGTGGGGAAGGTTGATAAGGAGAGGGATGTTCAATGTAAGGGATTTAAGCCGATGACGAATGTTGATGAGGATCATTGGAAGCTTTGTCAGTTCTTACTTCGAGGTTGATCACTACCTTCCTTTGCTAACTCGAACCAGATGATGCGGGAGAGTTTGATGGACTACCGATCTCATTACAGCTTGTTGGAAGACGATTCGAAGATGAGAAAGTCCTCGCTATTTTAGAATACATCAAAGAGAAGACAGGCTTTCCTTTCGTAGACTTTCCATAAGCAAATACACAGGAAAGCAAAAGGCAAAGCATGGTATATCGTCCTTCAGTCCAAGTAAGAAGTACAAACCTCTGTTAGGAAAAGCAAAAGCGCAACGCTCTTCTTGATCGAAGATTCGAAGAGCACTCTCGTCCGAAATTGATCCCTGACCCCCTCGCTTAACTTACTTTACAAATTTTCTGCCCCCCTTTCCCACATTCGCAACACAAAGCATACAGATTCAAATAACACCTTTCCTTTCATCACAATTCAACAAATCCGTATTGGTGTACCGGTAAAATTTCCGCTTTTCATGAAGAACGCGGGAGCGCAGGGTAAGCTACCCGTCTTCCACTACAACAAAACTATGAATTCCAACTAATGATGGTATAGGTTCGATTCCCTGATATGGAGTAGAATATACTTTTTGCATTTCTCTGAAATTCTTGAGATGTGACGCTAGTCTCTCGGAGGTTTTGCTATTAATTATGCTTTTATTTTGGATGTGTAGAACACTCTTTCATTGTTCGTTATTTGGGTACTGTAAGGCTCAGCTCTAGACGATAATATTCAGATCTCATTGCTCATCCTGATATCTTTCTAACAAACCAACATTCCAGCCCTGGAACAACCTCGCACTTGGTGGCAAGCACCTTGCGCTTTCCCTCAGACACTTCTCAATCTCCGAAACAACATCGCCTGGCAATGTAATATCTTCCGCCTTTTCGTTGTCTAACAATGCTTTGGTCTCTTCTTTACTTGCATGTTTCCACAACACCTTCATCGCGAGTGTTCGAGAGCTTGCCCCGGATTCCGAGGTGGAATAGAAGAGGGATTGCTGTAGAACCCAAAGATGTAGTGTTTGAGATGACGACGGACTTTCCGGTATCAAAAGTATCTTGGATGAGACCTGTGCGCGTAGTATGGAAAGCAGTTTTGCTGAGATGATGATGGGAATTGGTGGAACGGCGAGCAAGGATGGGCTAGGGCTGCTGGGAGAAGACAAGCGCCATTTGTGTAGTCTGACTCCACATGATTGGGCATCAAGATATCCGATGAAAGCTCGACAAGAGCTACACGCTATTATCGGTGTCCGAGTCGAGGATTCTTCTTGGGAGATATTCTGTAGTCGGGTCAGTAACCTTTGTTTGGCAATACGGACAAGGAATGTTCCTCGTGCTAATCCCATAACCTTCCAATACCTCGAGGAAGATATGGTGTGAAAGGCCGAGGTCGCAACCTCCAGTCATCAGGTAACCCGTAGTCCGAAGAAGAGGGTATTGTCAAGAAGACTGCTGCTTACGCAGTATGGTAGACGGGGTCAATCTTGGGTATTTGTATCGGTGACCAGACTACTGAGCTGCTAAAGCAGAGCGTGGCCACCTTCTTGATACCCGTCGAAGCTTGAGCAGATTGAAGAATAAAAGGATAAATTCATTCCTTACCTGAACGTTTTGGCAGTTCGAATCAACAAGCAGGACGCTTGTGAGATCAACGAAGCCAATTCCAGGTTGGGCAATGAATTTTGTGTTGGCTCCATATGGCCGGTTGGCGTTGGGGTCTTCACTATGGTTGTGCCCAGTATGCGAGTCTTTGCCATTAGTTTCAACGTCTGGCTTATCCTCTGGTTTATGGCAATGCCAAAAGTCCATCATTTCAGCCCAATTCTCGCTTGGAAGGTCTCTCCATGATTTAATAGCATCCGTTGGTACAATGACTGCACCACATTTGCGGCAGCAAAACTCTGAACTCGGCCTGAGGTCTTTTGCAGGCCAAGGAGCATCATTGCTTTGCGCAAACTCGGCACTTGAATGTAAAGGCAGACTAGCCACTGGAAGTCGCCATGACAGTTCTTTACTACCAATAACAGGTTTCTGGAGCTGTGTGGTGGGAACAGCTTGTTCCGGAAGGTTCAAAGTGTAGTTCTCGCCTCTATGGGTCAGAAGAATATGTCGACCATCTGCTGCCAATAGTCCTTTTGTTGAAGAATAACATGGCTGGTCTAATGCAACCATCACCGAGATCTGGCGAATGTTGGGTAGCAATTCTGCGTACAGTAGCACCTTCGGCTGCGCCATCTTGTTACTGTGTAGGTGTTCTCGATGTCCGAGCATCAATTATCAAGGGACTCGACGTGCCTTCGAGAAGCAGTAGCCCCAGCCTGTGTCCAACCCAGGAGCTCAAGGACCCTGGCAGCCTGCTGATATAATGGCGGATCGTTTCATGTAATTCTTTGCAAAGACTTGGAGGCCTGTGCGTGTGCAGGAGCTCAGTTCGAGGTTCGGAGCTCTAGGTCCGTTGAGCTGGTCGTCAGAGCATCTGTGTCTCGGAAACCGCTGTCAGGAATCCTCAAATTATCTCTTGCGGCCGTCGTAGTCGTTGTGGATGTCGTCGAGTAATTGAAATTTTCGTTTTTGATGGAGAAAGCTCAACGCGTCGTCGAGAACTTTGTAGCCTCGCCTGACCGGAGCTCGAGCTCCAATTTTGCCGATTGGTCCCGCCATTCCTTAGTGCGAAATAGCATGAGATCATTCTTACAGCCTTATTTCCCCACACTTCGAATTTCCCAACAGTACAACTTCAATATCAGGAGAGAAAACACCAAGTCAAGAAAGAACAATTTGCAAAGATGTCTTCTCCTATGATAGCGTGGGTACCTATCGTCAATCGAATCCAAAGATATCTCACCACTAGCAATTACGCTGCTCAGTCGATCGACCTTCCGTCCGTCGAAATTCACGATGTCGAGACAGCTCCAGAAAAACGACCCAGGACACTGAAGCATCTGCTGAGAGCGAATCATGTCAACCATTCGATAATATACCATAATCTGCAGTATCACAACCATATGCCGCATTTACTGGGCTCGGCATACTTGCTGGGAGCAAATGTCGACCAGTTACAGAAGATTTACGACGTGGAGTCGAAAGAGCTCGAAGAATGGAAAGACTCACCTGCAGAGGTAACAGAGACAGATTGGCGCGACTACCTGGGTGATAAGAGATATCAGAGAGCATACGTGGATTTCTATGAAGACGAGCTGGCATTGAAGTTTGGATATGATTGGAAGAGAGTTGCAGAGGAGTACCTCTTTGAGGGCAAGGAACCTCTGATCAATGGCATCATTGGCGGACGTACGTTCTTTAAATCCTTAAGATAGTTATAGACTTACAATGATCTAGTCGGCCATCCCCTGATACATCTTGGCTACGCCTACGAACTCTCCAACAAAGAACTCGCCATGGAAGCCTTGGCCATGGCCTCGGTCGCCTACTCCACCCTCCACAAATACATCGACCAAACCTCCTACACTAAGCCTTCCACCTACAGCACTTCTTCTCCCCTCGAAATCCTCCACAAAATAGCAGACGACAAGCGTTTCGATGGGATATTTTCAGGCAAAGGAGACCATAACATCGACATCCTCTTCGCAGAACACGAAGACCTAGTCCTCGAGCACTGGAACGCCTGGGATATAACCGACCCAAACCAACAATTCCGAGACTCCCAAGAAGCGGCCATCGCGATTCTAATAAACACCGTGCAACCCGGGACCCATAGCTATGATTTCTTCCTCGTCCATCTCCTTACCACCTCCCACGCTGTTCGGATCTTAATTCCTTTAATACCGAAGAAGTTCCACATAAATTTGGTGAGGCAATGGTGGTTATTGACAATCGCCGTTTATATTGCGCAATTGAGGCCGAAGATCAGTGATGATATTGAGGAGAAGCCGCCGGCGGGGAAAGGGTGGAAGTATGTTGAGGATAAGGCTGTTAATGGGCCGTGGGCGACAGATGCTCATTTTGTTAAAGGCTCGTGGTTTCATCCCCCCAGTTTTGGTAGGACTTTGTTGACTGGAAATAGCACTTCGAGCAATCAGAGAAGCAGCTTTCACATGGGGCGATGTCCATGAACGGTATCTCGCAGCAGCAGTCAAACTTGCAGATGATTTCAACGGCTGGACTGGATTCACAATTGCGGAACAGAGCGGGAATAAGGTTCAAAATGAACGCAGTTATGTTGGGATACTTGGCCCTAACAGTGGTTGGACGCCGAACTGACATTCTGGAATCAATGCGATCAAAACTGCACGAGATTGACGACCGACAATGACCCTCATGTAATTATTCATGTAGCTGTAGTACAAGCATTTCATCATTCACCCTATATCCCATCCTATGCCGTTTACGCCATTGCCATTCAATCATCCTCGATATCATCATCACTCAGCACCAACTTTTGTTCTTGCTGCTGTGGCAAAGGTAAACTATTCGCTGCTCCTCTTCCTCTTATAACCAGTCCTTTCTTCTTCGGTGTACTGCCTTCTGCAGGTTTGTCCGTAGACCAAGCTTCTGCCATGGGCGGAGCATCTTCACCATCGCCTTCATCCGAGGAGTCCTCAGATGGGCCGCCGATTCCTTGAAATGTAGCTACTTTCTCCAATTCTTTGATTGAGATGGCTGATGAGTTGCTTTTCCTGCCTCTAGCGATAAGTAGCATGTACGGTAAACGCTCGAGAAGCATCTCTTTCCTTGCTGATGTGCCGACGGATAAGAGTGGTGTAGCATGTTCATGCTTGCTACTCTCCTTGGTACTCGGCTTTCCCGCCATGACTGAGCTTTTCCAACTCTCTACCGTCCCTGGCTTGGGACGAGCAAACATCGCTGCTCCAGCCGTGACATTATGGTCTTCCTCGCCTTTCATCAACCGAGAAACCCAGAGATCAATCGCGCTCTCGATCTCTTCTTTCATCCTCCAGAGCTTCAGACTTGTAGGATAGAACATCCTGAATGCTTCGCTACCTTTGCCTTTTCGCATTCCGTCTGCTGCTGGTGCTTTCCTTTTAACTGGGTGCGGCAATGAGAATAGGAGGCCTCGGACTGCGATGTGGAATGTGATTTCGTCTTGACGAAGAATATCACCACCACTTCCGCGACCTCCGATGCCTCCTCCGAAACCTGTAGGGTTGATTGAGCCATCCCATGACGGACAGAGAAGATCGCTGTCAGAGAGTGCATCTATGCATCCATTGACATGGTCCAGGGACGAGAAATCGTACGAATCCGGAGAAGCGTCGCAAGAGAGGAGATAGTTCTCATGGAGAGCAGCCACGAACGTCTGAGTATCGGTTCCGATCTCATCAATCAGATCGTTGACAATGACCTGAGATTTATTCGGCCGAGAATGAAGTGACATGAAGTCCGGGAGTCTCTCCACATTGTCGGTATTTGGAATCTCGTCCCGCTTGTTGTAGACCACTTTCCCAACCGCATGGAAGATTCCTAGACTCGCCTCTCGTCGAGTAACAAGTTCCAAGCTCTCTTCTTCCATCTTCGTCAAGGCGGTGTCTTTGCTAGCTTTCTTGGTCTTGCCAAATGCTACCTTGGCACCCCAATCGCCATCTGTATCTCCTCTCAAGCATAGGAACTCGAGGGCTGCAACAGCACTTCTGATATCCCCGATCTCACCGAGCTTCTTGAGAACCATTGGACCAGGAGTCTTCCTCCTTCCAGATTTCCGAGACTCCTTCTGCACTACTGTCTCGAGTGCTTTCGCCAAAATGGTTGGAGCAATCGCATTGAACTCAATAACACCAACTCCAGGGTGTTGCAGAATCTCCGCTCCCAACAACCGATGGGCCGTGAAGCTATCAGCAGAAGCAGACGTCGTAGTAAGTAAAGTCTCTGAAATGATCATGACCACAGGAGTCACAGGCTCGGTCGAATTGGGATTAAACATCGAAAGATGAGGCATATTAGATGCAAGGTATGACAAAATTGATGATCGAAAAGACTGCATAGCAGTTGAGGAGCGAGTGAACGTATTAGGAAATTCTTCAATGAGAATGATGTTTTTCCGACGGTCCAGTGGTTTGTCTTCTGGTTTCGTCTGGATGGTCCCGTCTGTGGAGAATATGTCGAGCTGTCCGAACTTACCACCTCGGCCCATGAACTCCTCGAATTGTGCTGCCATGGAGAGATAGCCATCTGAGGATACCACGGATCCAACTGGATTGTGCCATTCGAGCACATCACAATCCATAGCTTTCGCCAGTAGTTGGATCGTGGTAGTCTTCCCTGTCCCTGCTCCTCCTTTCAATATCAGAAGCCTTTGCCTCATTCGCCCATTCATAACATTCTCAAGCCATGTTCGAACATCTGATACCTTCTTCTTATGAACCGCCAATTCGTCCAAGTTGACTGGTGGAAACCTGTCCGCCCACGGTCTTGTATCTTCCAGAGCCCTGGCCTCTGCAGGTTTGGCTGGCTTCATGAACCTCTGACTTGCGCTTGGGAAGTCTCCATCGCTAACCGCGAAGGCATCTGTAGCTCTTGCTCGTTTCCGAGCCGCCATTCCCACTAGACTGCCACCCTGTGTACTCGATGGACCAAGGTCGTCATCGTCAGATATCATATCCACAACATCAACTTTTCGTGCACTCGAGGTAGGCACTGAGAGTTTCGACTTGGCTCCATTTCCGCTTATATTCCCCTCAGCCTTCTGGCGCTGAGCTTGCTTAGTGAAGAACGAGAATATATCCCCACTCTTGCCCTTTTCGTCTGTATTAACTTTCTTTTTCGATTTTTCGGGGCTGCTACTAGCACTCTTGCTTGCAGATGCCTTCCCTCGAACCATACTGGGCAGACGTATAGGGGCAGCATTGGTTGGATGATTCGCCGTCTTCGCTCGAGGTTGCGCTTTCGTTGGAACTTTCGTAGGCTTCCTAGAAGCTGGCTGGGAAGCGGTAGATCTTATAGCAGTCGAGGAAGGTGGGGAGGAGGAGATCAGGTCGACCAATTGAGGTTTGGACTTGGTAGTTGGCTCATAGTCCTCGTCCTCGGAGGCTGAGGACGTGGGAAGGACATTCTTCCTTCGCCTCTTTGCTGGAGGTGCCATGTTGGCATCTCTTGTATGTTACATTGGTTTGCGATTCTGCAGGCAGTCCTAGGCAGTTGCGGAGTCTCTTGTCGTTCTGTGACCTCGTTGATGCGGAACGTCTGGGGTAGCTCGAGGCAGCCTGAAGCTTATCGTGACTCCACGTGATCGCGTGTCAAAGTTGGATCAAGTGCGCGTTTTTGTTGGATTGAGCTGTATGAGATCGTTTTATTCGAATTAAATAGTGGTCTTTAGACATCAGGAACCTCTCCAGCTATTTTGCTTGTCCGTGGTTGACTCACCTTCTCAGTGGTCCAAAATGTCGGTCCGAAATCAAAACTTCAACAGGAAATCGCATGCTTTTTAGGACTTGAAAGTTACGCGAACTTCTGATTATCACCAGAAGCACATACACTATGCTGAGGGTCCAACGATCTTCCGGGAAATAATGATTCTATTAGCTCTAGCGTAACGCCGTACGCAAATGTCCTTCCTACTTGGGACTTTAATAGCAAGCTTAGTGTGGTTCAGCTAGTAAACAGGCAATGTCTCTATGTACATTCCATTGCCGCACTCATTATCATTTCACCCATAAAGCATGCTTCGGACTAACTACCCGACTCTCACACCTCGGATCAACCCACTCCACCTTCTTTTTCTCCACCCCATCTTTCCGCTCCTTCCTCTCTTTCCTCCTCTTCCACTGCTCGTCCATCTCCTCAACCCACCCAATAAATTTCTCCAGACATACACCCCTCCCAGAAACTTCCGGCTGATTGTACCCAGGGTACAATGCTCTATTCCGTCGACAATGCATCTTAAGCGCCGCCTTATTAGGACACTTCGCATAACAATCTTTGATCGGACGACACCAGCTCGGAAGAGCAGCCAGAACAGCTTGCGGAAGCGGTTTAAAATCATCCTCCTCCCTCGCCTCAGGCTTCTTATCAATAAGTGGATAATACTGACAATTCCCCTCTTTATTCCCTTCTTTATACAACCTAAACCCCCCAAACATCAAGTCCTGCACATACCTCTTCCTCCTCTTGATAATCTTGTGCTGATGATCTGTCGGAAATGCTCCTACGGGAATCCCATAGCCGTAACCGAATGCTAAAGTCATGGCATGAGTTACGGTATAGATACCACAGTCTCCTCTCCAGAGGTTTTGGAGTCTGCCGGCGCCGGTGCGGAGGGTCCATTCCGAAGGGATGAAAGGGGTTTCGGAGTCTTGACCTATGAGTGTTGCGAGCCAGGAAAAGAGTTGGGGGAGGCAGTGGGCACCGTCTGAGCGAGGTGAGTCCGGGAGACCTGTGTCTGCTCCTGTGATGAACGTCAGTAAGATGTTCTTCTTGGCAAGATCGAGAAGGGGAATGGAGGGGAGGAGGAGACATACCAGAACAAATATAATCCACACTCCTCGCCTCCGGACTCACCGCACAAACCGCCACATGCGCCGCCTCCTGATGTCTTGGTACGAAACTAATCGGAATAAACAGATACCTCAATTTCCAAAACTGCTCCTTACTCAATCTCTTACTTGTTTGCTCAGCCATATCTTCAGCCGTTCTCGCTACCAATTCTTTATGGAAATCTTGCTGTAAGTAGAAGAATTTTGGATCGGTGCCAGAAGAACGACAGTCGATGCCGGATTTCTTTGAGTGCCAGAGGTTGGCGTGGTCGCAGATGTATTGGAGGTAGGCGTCTGTGCAGATGCTGGGGGTACCGGCTTTTTGGTCGAGGACTCGGAGGCCTTGCCGACTGTTGATTTTTGTACCTGTGCCGACTAGGTGGTGGTTAGCATGCGGTTTTAGGTCAGAGGGGAATGCTTACTGTTAGACTCAGTTGGTAGAGGTGTTCTTGAGAATGGAGGATAGTCGGGCATGTCTTCACCACTATTGGCTTTTTTGATCTGATGTCGCCTCTGGTTCACGTCATTGAGATGTTTGATTTCTGGTTCATAGATGTTAGCAAAAGGTCACGGCCTCATCTCATCAGAACGAGCCCCAGGATCCTTACATACTTTTGTTCAACATTTGGGCAGCTTCTGGATCCGGCTCACTCCATATCTTCTCCGCCATAGCTTTAATGATAGACTTGTCTGAGGCATTCTCAGGCTGGTGCTCAGGGGCATTGGGGTTCATGGGCCAGGCAGTCCTAGTCTCGCATAGGACCATCCTGACGTATCTAGGGCCACTTGGAGAGTATCTTCCACTAGAAGATAGAGCGTCGAGTACATGGCCCCCAAACAAAGACAACGTAGGGTTCTCTTGCGCATTGTGCTAGACAAAGGATTCCAGGGACTTCATATGAAAAGCAGGACTTGAGCTTTGATTGTGACAAAGAAAATAGACGCAAATGAAAGATAGAGGTTCCTAGACTCCATGATAGATACAAAGAAAGAATCCAGCGACAAACAAAATATTCGAGAAGGGGAGTGATGTTACAAATCAAAGATAACCAAACTCGCGTGATTCGATTCATCGACCAGCGGTGAATAGAATTTTGAGAAATTCTTACGATATTCGCCACTTATCTATGAGAAGACCAGCTCTTCACTTACCTTCCACTTCTACCGCCCACTGTTCCGAAAAGAGTTCCGACTCGATTCTGCGGTCCAATGATCTGACCTCCATACCATGAGCCGTTGGAGCTGGTATCTCTCTTACCATCTTGTATACAGCCATGCTGACAAGTAACAAGAGGGTGACCAAGGGGGGGAGGAGGAAGAAGAACCACTCAAACATAGCCTGCTTCCAAATTCCAAGCGCGTCCGATGTTGTCGCTGTGGCCTGTCTTAGTGCCCTGTCCTGTTGCTCAAGTATCTCGTGCGTTGCCACCTCATACGCGTCCGCCTCTGCCCTCCTCGACTCCGCTTCCGCATGCTGCCTTCTCTCCTCGTCGGCTCCCAACTTCTCAAAGTCGCTCTGCTAGGACCTGGGCATTGAATACGAGCCGAATGTTGCGGAGCATGCGCCGCGCCCTACAAAAGCATGCTCCGGACTTTTATGCAAAAAAACAGGGAGAGCACAGACTTCCAATAACCTCTTCTTATTGGACTGTCCGTTTTGCGACTGGGTCTGCCAAGGAATGAGCGCAAGGTACGAAATAAAGCTCGAGTGAGCCGCAGTGAGCCGCAATGAGTCCACTTTCATTTCCACAAAGGCCCTTCTTTTCGAGCTGCCCTTCATGCTTGCACTTGCCTACTCGCCTGCCTGCGCCCATTGTGCCTGCATTTAAGGATCTGCTTTAACCAAACTTTTGATTTTAGAACGATTCCCTTTATTCTCGTCTTTTTAACGTTGATATTTCAGAAAATAGAATTGAAAGCACGTCCAAAGCACGTCTGGCAACTTTTTTTTTTGAACGCCCGAAGCATTCCGAAAAACAAAGGCCCCTACAAGTGCTCGGAGTCTCCTCGGGTAGTCTCAACCTTTGAATCCCAAAAGACAAGGGCCCTTACAAGTGCTCGGAATCTCCTCGGGTAGCCTCAACCCTTGATTTCAACTTTTACAAGTGTTTCGGAATCTTTTCGGGTGGCTTTAATCCTTGATTTTAACCCCTACAAAGCATACGGAAGCTTATTCACCCCCCTTTACGTAGTCTCAAAGCCTTGTAAATATCACAAAACCCTTGTAAAAGCTTAAAGTGGATATTTTCAAGCTCTGTGGTTGGCCCTTTCAAGAGTCCGGAGTGAAAGTCCGGAGCGTTGCTTTCGTAGGGGCGAATTCCTTACCTACTTCTGCCTCTGCGGCTTCTTGAGGTACTTCTTTGCTGACGAAGAAAGCGATCAGGTCGGAGCTGGTTATGTCTACGGAGTAGTTATTCCATGCTGCTGGAACAATAGGTATTGTTTCTGGTTCTTCATCGTCGTAAGTGTAGAAGCCGAAGTGGTTTTCTTCTCGGATCTCGTGGACCCCGTCTATTGGTGACAAACTGGGCTCGAATTCCGTGTAGCATGGCATGATTGCTGTGACGTGATGAGCGTTCTTCGTGGTTCTTGAAGTGTGCAATATTGATCTTCATTCGCTCTTGAGTAGATATTTCAAAACAGGATAAGGCACAATATGTATTGTTCGGATTGAGAAAGATCTCAAAGAAAGTATATAATGAGTCCTGGCTTAATAATGTCTCATTGATCCTTTGAACAATAACAAATTCAATTCACAACAACCTACTATCAACGCACAAGGGCACAATAGCGGAGATGATGTAGCTTGCTCTTGAACCCTTTTTAACGGCTATCAAGATGAAAAGCCGTTCCCGAGAACTGGGGAAATGATCCCTCAAATGTCGTGATAAGGAAACAATAATCACTAGGCCGCACTCGCGACTATTTTTTGTCATAGGAAGAAGACATGAAGTCTGCAAGGCTGTGGGGTTGTGCAAAATACGTGCCAGGTAGCCACCTTCCATTCGAAGCTAGTACTACCACGTGATCCTGTCAGCTTCATGCATTTCCAGTGCCGGGAATTAGGTTGAAATCTCCAGTTATAACTTACCTCTCATCTTTCTCATCTTTCCTTTCAATTCCTCTGTAAAATTCCAGAAATCGACAAAATGCCGTCCTTAATCGTCGAGAAAGTGACAGCTATGCCATCAAAGTCGCCGAAGAGAGCCAAGGTCAACTTGATTGCTTGGGACCCAGAGTCTCCGGCGCATGTTGAGCGAATGTTTCAGCAGCGTGTTGCGTGCGGATGGAATTCGGAGCTTGTTGAGAAATGGAGGGATTTGCAAAGCGAGGGAAAGATGACTCTTCAGTGGGTTGTGAGTTAGGTTCTCTTTATTGTCGAGAGAAATCGAAATAATCCTTTCGACGCTTTTTGAAGTTGAGCATAGGCGTATTCATGAGGTTTGACTCTAACTACTAAAGTAGGTCCTTTCAGACGAGGATCCAGAAAAGGAGACTAAATTAGCCCAGCACCTTCTCAAGTATCCCGAAGAAGCATCGCCCATTCTTGACACGGCAACCACTCTAGGTAGCAAACCAAGGAAACAATCTTCGCAACCATTCATTCCTGCAGGCCACATCTCCTTAGATGCAGAGAGTCCAAATCCAGACCAAGCAGACGCTTCAAAAGGCCTTTACTGTATAACCTCATTCTACATATCCCACGCTATCCAAGGCGGTGGACTTGGCCGTGCTGCAATGGATACTATCGAGAGTGAAGCCGTCCGTGAGCCATTGTGTGCGAAGGTGCTGTCGCTGGATACCCTAGCGAATGAGAGTGCATATAGGAATGAGATGTGGGTAGAACTTGGGGTGGAGCCAGCTTCGGTGTGTGAATCCTTCGAGATGGAAAGAGGGAAAGAACTGATTTGAAATAGTTGTCGAATCAGGATTGGTATGAACGGCGCGGATATAAGGTCTGGAGATACGTTCCAGGCCATATTCAATACCGAAATCCTGATGGTAGAGTATGGCCACTGGACGGGGTATTTATGAAGAAAACTGTCGCATGAGTCGGAATTATGGTCTGCGTTCTTGACATGTGCATGGCAGGGTGGTTCTCGATATAGCGGGTAATGCGGTTCCGCAATAGAAAAACTAGATGATTTAATACTTGATAGGACATCAGAAGAATCTGAGAATAGAGATAGAGGAAGGATTCCTGGTTCTGTACAGGCCCGCCCGAGTTCAGGTCAAGATGCAGTTCCAAATACCTACCGTAGGCAGTATGAATATGACTAGCTCTTAAACGCCACCTGCCAGATTTCGACGTAGTAGACGCGTCTTCATCAAGTTGGAGAAGTGAATGGAGGGCCCAGAACGTCGTTTTGAACGAAGTGAATCGGGTCATCCGGCCTTCTCTTTCCTCTTTCGGCTTTTGCTAGGAAATAATTCATCGAGCTTGGAGATAATAGAATAACAAGCATCGCGGTATGCACTTGCGATACTTTCCATGATACCCTGAGAGGGGACAGGATGGCTTTTTCAGAAAAGAGATGATGAACGGAGATCGAGAAATCTGCCTCGGTTCTGGACCCCTTTCAGCTTTTCAGGGGCGTCACGGGTCAAGCTAGCTCAAACAAGCTAGCCACAGCCTCCAGCGCTTGGCTTGAAACGTGGCAAACTCAATCGCCACAGCATCAAGCCTCTTCAGACGAACGATTGGGTGACAGTTTCGCATCCTCACTCTCAGAACTTGACAGCTCCTTCACTTCCACTCACTCCACCTCCTGCATTGGTCACAATAGAAACGCCTTCACGATACCATTCACGTCAGCCGCACAATGATAATTGACACCGAAGGGGCCCCGCCCCTGATTTAATCACAATATGGGGTTCTCCCCTCCTTGATATTCTACTTTACCTGTTGCTACCGCACATTAACTTTGATTCAGGCTAACAATCACTTGAAGTGCCATACATTCATTACCAAAACTGCAGGTCAGCATCACCACGTTCTTTGTTTAAAGTCTATCTTCCACTCCTTACAACTCCTCGAAAGAATCTGCCAGAACGAAGTCTTTGTACCACATATCGAAATACATCTACACGCGTGAAGCTGGTTCTCGATCTCACAAAGAAACTCGAAGACAGTGTTATTGAAATCGATCCGGCACCTTGCATATTCCAAACCATAGATCGACAAATAATCACACCAAATTTACCATCAAATGTATGCAAAGCTTTTCGCCATGGCCATGTTCGCCAGCATGGCCCTCACCTCACCAACCCCCATACCCTCCTCTCAAATCACCCCTCGAGACGCCCCCCAAGCAGCCGATGTCCTCCTCGCAATCGCTCCAACATCTGCAAGCTGTAGCGGTGCCCCATTCGCGAACGAATGCGAGACCGCCGCCACAGCCGCTCAATACCTAATTCCAGCCATGGCGAAATACGGTGTTTACAGCCCTTATGAAATCGCCGCCGTCTTGTCTGTCATCGCATACGAGTCCGGCGAGTTCAAATACAACATCAACCATTACCCAGCCCCTGGTCGCCCAGGACAAGGAACACGCAACATGCAAATGGCCAACTTCAACCTCCTGTACGCGCAATCTATCCCTGAGCTCAAAACACAACTCGCTGCTATCACGACTGCGAGCTCTACAAGCGGGTTGAGTGATGATCAACTGAATCAGATCAGAGCGTTGGTGTTGCCGGATGAATATAGTTGGGCGTCTGGGGCTTGGTTCTTGACTTCACAATGCCCGAACGTTAGAACACAGCTTCAGGCTGGTGGGCAGGCTGGGTATGTGGCGTATCTGACTTGTATTGGAGCTGCGGATGCAAGCGAGCTGAATGCGAGGTTGGCGTACTGGACGAAGGCGACTACCGCTTTGGGTATTACGTCGTCGTAGGAAGGAGATGGGGTCTTTGCTGGCAAGGACTGGCATGTTTGAACGTACGTTGCTTTCTTGTACATAATAAGGGCATGGGTTACACATGGAAATGAAATGTATAAAATGTAAGGTATTCCGTTCAAGGCGAAGTCTCATCATGCTGAACAAACAATGTGGTCGTGGATAGCTATAGTCAAATTAGGAGCACACAACGCCTTTCTAAGATTCAAATGTTCATCCTTTTCAGAGTGCCCCTCGTCTCCTGAATGTTCTTTTCCTTTTAAACATTCCTATATACTCTTACCTTTTGTTTCCCAAAGCCCCTTCTGTCAAAGTTTTTCTCCCTGTTATAATGTACCTCCTTTTTAGAACGGTTCTCCCTACGAAAATCCTCTACCTGATAATTCTCTTTCCGAAATGTCCCTCTTTCTTTCTCTAGGTCCATTTTTTCATTCAAATCATAACCACAAAGTGCATTCACCATTGCATCCATCCAATAACCTATCAAAATTACAATCACAACCCTTCAAGTCATGTCTAGCCTCGCTTAGCAAGTAATCTTACAAAAGCCCATCCCACCTCCTCGAGAAATCCTTAATCTCTTCGCTATATACAACAAGATGACATGGATGACAAAGGCGAAGGCGACCCAGGCGGTTCTCTGGCAGAAACTTCTAGCCAGCAGCAAATAGCGACAAAGCGGGATAACGCTGTGCAGAAGATTGTAATATTTCGTTGCTACATAGATGTTTGCTATCAATGATACGTCTGCAGTCGGACAATATGGATGCGACGACATGGATGGAACAATGTAACCGTGCCTGAACGACTCGCAAAGATCATAGCAGATCCACTAACCATGGAGGCCAGGTTACAACTTTCAATTAAATACAAGCTCTCTTACGACTAAAAATCTCTTTAAACCTCTCTTCCTCCGACGCTCCATGTATCTATCTCCATTCACAACATCTTCATCGCACTCGTCGAGTTCGAACTCCTCGACTTCAAAGCATCATACAAAGCCTGAATATCATCCTTCCACTACGTCACATTCGTCCTCAAAACTCTCCGATCATAAGTCGACAGCCCATTGACTTCTCCTTCAACGTCAGTAGTTTGAGTCCAAACACCTCCACTACAAGCATACATCTGGGTTTGTTCTTTAAGCTCAGTCAGAAGTTTGTGGCCGCGGTAGTTCCAGGCATCGATCGTTTCGTCGATTTCGTGGGTTTGGTTTATAGTGTTTATTGCTGCTTGGTTGTTCCAAAGATGCTCAATCGAGACATTATTCCCAATTCCACCGAATTCTCCTTGAATGCCAATTCTAGCTAGGTCATAGGGAGAAGATTGGATGGAATAGAAGGGGGAACCGCACTGTGGGTTTACGTAGTGGCGATTATCCTTTATTCTGTTAGTTGAGACGATGGAAAAAGGATGAGGGCTTACGGAAAAGTCGCCAGCGCCATGATCATACCACCCCGTCGTGCTATCCACCAACCTCGTCGGATCCAAACTCTTGACTAAATCAGTAAGGCCAAACTCAAGGTAGCCGTCGATTAATTGGCCCCAGCCTTCGTTATAGATCACCCAGGTGGCGATACTGGGGTAGCTTTTGTGTTGATTGACGAGGATTTCGAGTTGGCGGGTGAATTCTGCTTGTTGGTCTGCGTTGGGGAGGTATTGATCTCCTTGCAGAGGCCGGAGGGCAGGCATGTCTTGGATTAGGAGGACGCCCATTTGGTGGCAGGCTTGGTAGAAAAGGTCATTTTCTACTTTGATCTGTTCCTTCCAGATTAGCATCCACATCAAAGTTTTCCCAGAAGAATTTGTTCTTACGTGTTTCAACATATTAAATCCCAAACTCTTCAATACCTCCAGATCATAAACCATAGCCTCCCCATTTGGTGGGGTATAAATCCCATCAGGCCAGAATCCCTGATCCAGAGTTCCAAACATGAAGAGTGGTTCTCCGTTCAGAAGAGGTCGAACAACACCATTTACTTCTCCTTTTGAGATTGTGCGGAAGCCGGTGTAGCTTCTGACGATATCGGAGCCAAATTGGATACTCATGTTGTAGAGAGTTGGGGAGTCCGGGGACCAGAGAGATGGTGAGGGGACGGTGAATTGAAAAGGGGAATTGGAGGTCTCGTTGCCTGTTGCGATAGCTTTCTCGGCACCGGATTCGTAGATTGTCACCGTGACTGGGACGGAGGTTCCGGAGGAGCTGTGGACTGTCATGTTGACTTTTTCAAGTAGTGTCAGTGCTCATTCTGAGAGTTGGGAGGTGATACCGGCCTTGACCACCCATGTTCGCGTCCACATCGAGAGCAGTAATATAATTAGCGGGAGCAGACTCAACCCAAACGCTTCGCCAGATACCGCTGCAGGGTGTGTAAAAGATGTGAGACGGTCGTAGTGTCTGCTTGCCAATTGGAACCACATAATCACCAGAATCAGTAGGATCGTGGACAAACACCAGCCTGAGAAATCGTCAGTCTCTTTTCTAATTTGGAGCTTGATCAAGGCCACCATACAGCTCATTTGCCTCGCCAAATTTCGTGGCATTAGTTACATCAACCGTAAATTGGCAATATCCTCCGCGATTGAAGCCAGCTTGTTGACCATTCACGTAGACTGTAGCTTCGTAATCGACTGCTCCAAAGTTAAGGAGAACTTGATTTCCGGACCAGGATGAGGGCACAGTGAAGGATGTTGAGAACCAAGAGTAAAGAGCATAGCTTCCCATAATACCTAGGAATTTGTAAGAAAAACGGATCTCATTTGAGTTGACCACTTACCTGAAAGGCCACTTTCTAGGCACGAAGGCACTAGGACCTCATTCCCAAGCATTTGGCCAAATGGTGGATCTGAAGTCGCATTTAAGCTTGAGGCATTCTCATATCGCCAGATGCCGTTGAGGTTTTGCCCTGAAGAGTTGAGCAGTCAGAATTCTATTCCCAGCAATTGAAAATCATGGATTCGGAGGAGGCGTTGCTCCAAGTTCGTTGGAAGAGTTCGAGGGTAGTTTTGAGTGAAGGGGGCTTACATTGTGATCGTTGCAACTGAGGTCTAGGATACTCAGGCCAAGGATTCGTCCCAACCTCATAAGTCCAATTCGTCGCCAGTGGAGGTGTCTTCACGGAATATGATCTATTTCCTTGAGCTACAGCAAGTGCCACTAGCTGTGACAGAAGAGTTCTAGTTGTAATACGCATATTTTCGGCAATAACAACAAGCAAAAAATAGATGAATTGACTGACTTTCTACTTGGAAGAGTATGAGATAAGAACAAGGAAAAGAGATCTCCTCGCGCGGGGTATCGTTCTTACTTATGTATGCATCGGATGTCATCTGCGGCTACCTAGCCCAGGAACATACTCCAAGAGCCTCTGTAGATCGCACAACGTGAAGAGATAGCAGGCCTGGGAAGGCAAGTGAAATGCGGAGTAGTGGGGAAGCCAAGGGAATTCTACCTGTCCCTGCCTGCAGTGCCATAGCTACTTAGCATGACAAGACGCCATTCTCAGCATTTTTTATTGAACAAGAACTTCTTGTACGTGAAAATCCTGTGTCTTTTGGGTTCGGAGTAAAACTCCACCGGAATAAGCGTTCAAGTCAGAAAATAGCGTTCTTCGGAGCTTAAATGCGCCTTCAAGGCAAGGAACAGAAGCCGGAATCATACAAGCGGATGAAGTTCAGGGCTAAAAAGGCTTGGAAGCACGTCAACCTGCATGGAGGATGCAGAAAATATTGAAATGAGGTTGCAATTTCCCCGCATCTGCCAAGAGTCTAGAGCGAAGCCCCTGAGTCAACCAGAGTTCCTCAAAGAGGTCACCACATCGTGGGTCATCGAAACACAGGACAAATATATCTCCAGTTGTATAGAAGCAGGAAATTTGATGTGAAGCAGCCAGACCTGGGCATCCTGTGGGGAATCATCTTGTGTCGACAAGAAGTGGCCATCTTGGTCTGTCGTCTCCAGCGATGGTGGCGAGCAGCCTGTGAGAACACGACGCGTCAAAACTCGACGAAACAGGAGGTGACTGGCATTAAACTGATAGACGAGAATCTTTCCAGCTCAAAGAACCTTCCTATCGTGTGTAACCTTGGTTGGCACCACAATATGTTGGTGTTTTCCGGGAGACTGCAACTCAGTGGTCTCGTTTCCTCTATCGCGATAAAAACAAAACGCGTCAATACTCAACGAAAAGGTGGTGGAGAATATCAAACTGATGCCGGATCATCTCTGGAGCTCAAGGAGCATTCCTATTGTGTGATCTTGGTCCGCAGCGACTTGTGTTAATGTTTTGGAAGAGACTAAAACTCAGTGGTTTTGTCCCATCTCGAGCCGCGACATCAAAACGCGTCAAAAAATGAACAAAAATGGTAGCAAGCGCTCTGAATGTTATTCGTATGCATCCATAGGATTTTATTAAAATTTATCGTGAAGTTTTAGTGTTGTTGCGCTTGTGTTGATGTTTTGCTGGGGTTGGGTGGTGGTGGTGGTGTAAGTAAGTGTTGATTCAGATGCCTTCTTTCCTCGAGTACTCAGGAGAACCTCAGATACCAGTGATCAGTCACTCACAACAACCTTACAGCAGCCACCCTCCTCAGATCGCTCGAGCTGAATCCTACCGAGAACGTGATCTCGCCTTTCAGTAGCCTCCACTGCTGAGCAACCACATCCCAGTAACTGACATCCCTCATGATCTCAAAGCTGACAACTTTCGTCTCTCCAGCATGCAGAGCAACCTTCTCAAACTCACGAAGCACTTTGATCGGCGTACCAGAAGGTACCGAGTCTTGCGGCAACGACACATACAGCTGAACAACTGTCGCTCCATCAACACCTCCAGTGTCGCTTACCGTCGTCGAAAGACTTAGAAGCGAAGTCCACAAATCCGGACTCCCACCTGGTGCGGCCTTCAATGATGCATCAGGGTACTCAGACGGTGTCTTCACAAGGTTCTCCACCTTGAGCTCAGACTCAGTATCGAAAGTCGAGTAGCTGAGCCCATAACCGAACTCATACAACGGCGTGATATTAAACGCATCGAAGTGCCGATAATTAATCAGCAGTCCTTCTGTGAAGTTTGACTGCCACTTATTCGCATCCGTAATATTCGTCAGATTCACGATTGGTATATCATAATCCGCCTCATTCTTAGGAATCGCGTACGTAGGCGTCCGGAAGGATTCACATCTTCCCAAAGCACATCCACAATCGAATTTCCAGACTCTTCACCAGGATAATGAGTTGCTAGGATAGCAGTGACATTCGGGTTATCGGCGAAAGGAAGAGTGGTGGTGCCTCCTGAGTGTGCGACCACGACTGTATTGGGGCAGTGTTTCGCTACATTTTCGACGACGTGTGGAGTTCCAGTCTGCTTCCCAAGATGTCCTATCAGACCCTTCTGAAGCATATGTTTTCAAGAAGATGAGACAGACGTCAGGAATAGGGTAGATGCTGATGAAATTCCCAGCAGCGACTTGGACGTTTGATGCGATGCATTGCACCCTTGCTCCTATCGTTTAGGCTTTTGCTTTTATAGCTTCCAAGGGTGAGACGATTGAAGTATGGCGGCCTGAGCCAGACCTGCCACCGATGTCTATAGTTTCGATGTCGAAATTGGTCGAAGCTAGATAGGTGAGTCCGTCTGTAAGGTCTGCTGCGTCGTTGCCGAAGACTCCTATCACTATGGGGTATTTGAGTAGGAGTGTGGAGTTAGCGTTTTTGAGGAGGACGGTTCCTGCTGCTTCTAATTCTCGGATGATAGAAGCGTGATTGGCTTGGACGTCTCGAGCTGGGATGCTGTAGTCTAGAGTGTAGCCGTGCTGTGCCATGAGAACGAACACCGCGGATAGGTCTGTTGTTGGATAGTTTTTGTCTCGGTCAAGGAGATAGTATGGAGTCATAATTCTCCTGACCATGTCATCCAACCCTATATTCAATCAGCCACTTACTCATTTCTATGCCTTTCGGGAATCTCACTTACTCTCAACAGATACACTCCCATTATTAACAGCCTCAGCGATGCTCGATCCAAAATAGCTTCTCCCAATTGTGATATCCACCTCCGTCAGAGGACCAGGCATATTCATATCTAACCCCGCATTCGCCGATTTAGCCCCGGATTGCACAGCAAAGGAATCACTCATCACATACCCCTCAAACCCAAGCTCATCCTTCAAAATCCCATTCAAAAGCTCATCGTTCTCACAAGCATACGTCCCATTAAATCTGTTATACGAGCACATAACACTCGTCGTCCCAGCTTTGACAACGTCTGCGAACGGCCACAAATACAACTCGTAGAGAGTTCTATCATCGATGTTGGAAGAGATGGCTTCGATGTTTGTTCCGTCTAGAAGGATGGTGTGGGTTCGCTGAGTTTCTTGTTCGTTGCCGATAAAGTGTTTTGAGCAGGATTGGATGGGTGCCTGCTGCTTGCATACCAGTTATTGTTTGGATCATGGCGTGACCGGTGAGATACGGATCGGGAGAAAATCCTTCCCAGTTTCTACCTCCGAGGGGATGGCGATCTAGTGGTCCTGCTACAGGTCTGAGTGTTCGTCAGCATAAAATCAATAAAGTCAAGATTAGAGAAAACTCGCCCAAGGCCAACATGAACACCCTTCCCCTTAAACTCAGCCCCAAGAGTCAAACCACGCTGATACATAAGTTCCTTATCTCAACTAGCAGCTACAGTTATTCCCGCTGGAAAGATAGAGACTAAGTCCATGCGATTTACGGCTGTTAGACCATCCGAGATGCGGAGTCCGGGGAAGTTGACGCGAGGGATGGGAGGGATGTTGCCGAAGCATGTTCCGGAACCAAGTGAGCCCGTTACCATGCTGGCTTTTTCGGTGAGGTTTAGTTGAGATACGAATGTGTTTAATTTGATTGTTGCGGATTGCCATTGCGAACGTGTGGTGGTGGTGTCTAGAGGTGTTAGTACGGGTTTTGCTTTGGGCTGGGAGGAGGAGGGGGGGGGGAGAGAACTTTGTGAAGATGTATCACTGTTTCTGTAGAATGGACGAGCAGACCTTTCCTTGGAGCGGGCTATGTCATATGCTATAATAGAAGACAAAGCGAAGATAGATACGAGTCCCATAGTGAATATGCTAAATGGTCTGGGGCTTTCGAGAACGCTAGAAGGGAGTTCCTCAGCTTAGGAGCACCAGCTCGACTTTTTATACTCCAAAGACATGCTCGGCAAAGTAAGGAAGAAAGCCGAACATACAAAGTACGAAGAGAAAGTTATAATATGAACTAGTTCAAGCACGCCAATGAAGAGAAAGTCAGGTTGCGGGCCCTCAGCTTCTTCACAGTTGATTAATTTCGGGGACTTGCGTTGTGTTGAAGGGCCGCGAAAGAGCCGACTGATCTAAGAAAGGTTAGAGAAACGATATGATTTCTTTCGTACGTGGCGGTGATGGCTATTTGTATTTGACAATTGGGCAAATGTGGGATTGAGATCTCGTATTGCCGTATTCATCGTATTCATCGTATTCATCGTATTCATACGGGGGAGAGAACTAGCTCCCACCCAGCGTTCCGGTGCATTCTAGATCGGTACTGTAGGTAAAATTTCTAAGCAAAATTTAACTGAACTGAGAGTTGTCGGGCATGTGCCGGGCTTTGACGGAATATAGGCCTTTATGCGGTGATGGATGGATGCTGGGGTCCGAAGCGTAAGAGCATCGTCATTGAGTTTCCCCAAACGTGAGTATCTCGATGGAAAGTAGGCTCTTTCGACATACCGTCAACTCTCCAAAATTGAAAAGAATGGCAGCGCGCTTCCACTCTACAAGCATTCATTATAAAAGAGTGATGGGAATGGATTAGGCAGTGACAAGATATGAGACAGAGGTATTATTGAATGAAAGGTGCTGAAGATGAGCCTGTTCCACTTGTGAACCACGACTCCGCGTTGGCGGCGCTCGGGGAGATGGGATCGAAGGAACAAGGAGCTGAACCTGAAGGGTTGGGATTGCATGTCGGGGCGAATGAGTGTTGCTGCCAAGTTGTTGAATTCGAAAGAATGAAACTCCAACATAGTTCGGATTGGACAATCCTTTTCCAACATAATGACCAAAGAAGTAAGAAGCCCGAGCGAATAGGACTTTTACGATAATGATGCACCGTGGAGGCGCAAAATACGAAATATTTCTCAGGACACTTAAGTGCCCCGAGATCTTCAACAAACCCGATTTAGACTCTTCGCAACCTCAATCCCGCTGATAATTGCAAGAATAAATCCGCCTTGCTCCGTCTAGCTTTCCACATCATTCGACAATGGGTTCCATCGAAGACGCAACGCAAATCTCCATTTCAGCATACAAAAGCATCGTCGAAGACTTCCTCAAAAGCGCCTCCTTCAAGCTCCCAAAACGGTCTCAAGAATCCATATTCGACCAAGACGTCATCAACCTCTGCTTAGCTCAAGATCTCAAAGCCCCTGCTAAGAAGCTGGAAGGAATGGCAAAAGTCGGTATCGCAGCGGCCAAATGGTTCTACCCATCCCACAGCCGAGAAGCCCAACTCGCCATCGCCAAATTCACCGCTCTGTCTGTTATTGTTGATGATCTGGGAGAATCGATTCTGGAAGCACTGCAAAACTATCGAATGAGAATGTTGCTGCGACAGCCGCTTGGTGTGAAAGTCATTCGATCGTTGTTCGACTCTGTGTTGGAAATTGGGAAATATTTTGGGAGGTTTGAGACGGATATGGTGTTCAAAGCGACGATGGAGTATTTGAGTGCGAGTGTGGTTGAGATTGAGGCTAGACCGCTGATGACTACGCCCGGATTCATTGGGTACTTTCGTCTAAAGACTGGCATTTCGGAGGCCTATGCGCTGTTCATTTTCCAGAAGGATGTGCTCAGCAAGAACAATCCTCATACGCACTTATCGCTCATCCCTGATCTTATGGCATTCATAAACAACACGAATGATATCATGTCGTTTTACAAGGAGTCGATCGTTGGGAATGAGCGAGATAATTGCATCCATTTACACGCAAGAGCGAACAATCAAACGATCGAAGAAGCTCTGATGGATTTCCGAAGAACGACTTTGAACTGTCTTGGCAAAATCAGGGAGATTCTGACCTCCAATGAATGCTTAAGAAAACCAGTGGAGGAATTCATTCAGGGGTATTTGGCGTTTCATTTTGACACCCCACGGTACAGATTTGGGGAATTGGCACTGCCCTCATTCGTGGAGCTGTGAAAACTCGTACTGGATTTGAGAAGGAGTTTGGCGTGTGTTGGGAAGCAGGCATACGAGGCTGTGTACTATTGCAAATTCTTCGTATTCCGAACCCCAGAGCGAGTTTATAGAAGAAAGCTTTGAGTTGGCAATGGATTGATTTGAGGCGCTGTCTGAACTTCAAGAAAACGTGGTGGAGCTCTTTGTCAGCTCGAATATTTCCTCCTCCTGGCATTGTGAGACATGAATTCGAGCTGTAGCCAGGTCAATTGCTTTCAAATCTTTCTGAATTTCTGGGTCTTTTTCTGGGTGAAGCTTTGGCATAACATCCTGGCTATGATCGGCTGCAAAAATCTCCTGAATTTTGTCATTTCCTTGTTCGTTCCCATCCTCGCTGACGTACAAGGAGACGCGTTTTGCTTTGGTGATGTCGGAGATATCGTCGAAAATGTCGAGTATTGGCGTAAAATAAGTGATTATTTGACCAAAAGAGTCATCATCTTCTTGGAAGTCTCGACCCCAGACCTGTCCAACGACGTGATCCGACCCAGTCTCAAGGACCCAGGCTCCGGAATCACCAGAGACTCCGATGCCATGAGTCACCCAGCTTTCTTCCGACATCGAGTCAGGTTTGATAATGGCCCACTCATCGGATTCTCGGCTAACCATATCATCTTCCCAAAAGCGTAGGTTTGTTAAGCAACCATTGATTAGACCTTCTTGTCGCCCGCTGGTACGCCCAAAAGCGAAAACACTTTCACCAGGGGTGATTTGTGACGTCTTTTGACAGGCGTGCTGTCGACAAGGGCTGCTATTGGACCCAAGCCTATCCTCCGCGATCTGGCAAATAGCCCAGTCCATTTCGACGTTCGACGTCGCATCTTTTCGTGGCCGGTTTCGAAACCCAGAATAACAAGTCAAGTTACCGAATCGCACCTGAGATCGGCTTAGAGGCAGATCAGACGGCTCTTCGATCTTATTCTTACTTGCATCAACAACCAAGACATGGTGGCTTTTCCCCTGAAGCTCCTGCAGAGATGGTTGAGTGATGATGGTTCCAGGTTCGTATACCAAGCCGCTGTCTTCATCTTCGAAGAGATGGTACACTGTCAATATATGTGGTACTTCATCGATGGAGATGTAACCTCCTAGAGTGGCAGTATCCGTGACACTGCCGTCAACACCTATCGAGGCACCCATACATGGACGTGGTGCAAAGGCCGTGTTTCTTGGTGCACACGGATCGAGATCCAAGTCTGATCTCCTCGCAGTCCTCCTGACAGAGCCGATAGCAAATCGTATACTCGGGGTGAATTCTGGTGAGACGTCTAATAGCGTATTCTTTACTTCAGCCTGCTGGGTTTTCGACCTTGGATTGCTCGTTTGAATGCGTATTAGTGGTTTGGATTCTTCTCGAGAGGTGCCCTCTCGTAATAGACTTATGGAGACACTCTTGTCGTTGTCCCTGTGCAGAAGAGTTTTGAGAGCAGGGAGAATCCTATTCTGCCACAGTAGAATGACGTCCTCGTCCTCTTTGGGGTCGATAGCGAACAGCCTTAGACGAGAGGACGAGACAGTGGTGGGATGAGCCTGCAGAGCTGTCAGGGGGTTGGCAGCGAAACGAGGAGCTGATGCCGGCTGTTTGGTGTACACTTCGTACTCTGTGGACTTTGTCTCAATTGGTGCTCGCAAGATACTGTTTTCGTTGTTTGTAGACCCTAAAGCCTTTTGGAGATTTTCGACTTTCGTTTCGAGGTCTTTCAAATGCTTTTCCGTACGTTCCCGGAAAGCCCGCTGGGCCGCAAGATTCTGTGCCCTGAGCTTCTGAGCGAGTTGTCAGCAACCGCTCTATGGCATTAAAGATTATTTTTCTCTGGATCACTTACCGAAGTTGGCTCAGAAGTCAAAGGCTTTCTGGCCGTCTTTTTGCCTCCTTCCCACATTTTCCCGCTTTCCCACTTTTTCCCGCTATCACTGTAATCATTCCTCAAGATATCACCTTCCTCGTGAATCTGTGAAATATCTTCGTCTTGTTTAAGAAGATCCTTGATTAGTAGGAATTCCTGTTCCTTTATAACCGTGAACCCAGGAATCCACTGCGTCTTTGGATATGTTGTTGGACTTGGAGCTTCTTTTTTGAGCTCTGCTATTCTATTTCCGGCAACATTGGCGATTTTCTCAAGCTCCTTTTTGATGATCGTGATAACGTTATCACGCTCCCCCTTGATACCCACAGCTGCCCCGAGTTCGCAAAACGACTGGCTTTTCCCCAGCATTTTGTCCAGCTTATCGAAAATATCTGACGACTGGTTCGCCGGGAATGGAACCTTGAATTTCCGCTCGTCGATCTTCTCATCCCCATCTCCACTGTCAGTTTGAAATTCCAGCCTAGAAGCTGTCTGCATCTCCGCCAGCTTTGCTGCCATTTTTGCCTTCCGCATCGAATTGCGGTTTCCAGATATGAGTTCTACCAATTCTTCAAGTGTAGACTGGATTACACTGTCGTAGTGTACAACAACCATAGACCTAGTTCTGTTCTTCGATTCGTTCAGCTCTCCGGAAACGAAAGAGGCAACAGGCTTAGTTCGTTTCCCCGGCAATGGGCCAGAGGTCATGCGGGGTTGTGAAGAAGGAAGTGGTGGAGAAGATTGTCGATTCCAATTATATTTGGCTTCTGGAACTGCAGCAGGGAAGGCCGGATCTGGAGAGGCATGTTGGACGGAGGAGCTGTTAGAGGAAGGGATCTCGTTGTCCTGCTCTACCTGTTCATCCTCTGCAAACTTAGAAAATTCGGTTTGGCGGTGTGTGAGTTGTGCATTTAGCTCGTCGAGACGAGCTATCCACAAGGGCGTCGAAGCAACTAGCGCCTCTAGACATTCTATTATGGTGTAACGGCCACGGCCACTGCCAGGACTCGGCTCTGTAGAACGCGACGTAACCTTTGAGGCAACTCTAGAACTGTCCGGCCGCTCATCATAGACTACCGCTGCTAGGGCCTCTGGGGCTGATGGGCTCGCCATGGTGTTGGAAGACATCATCGGAGTGATGATGAACTACCGGAGAGAATGACCGGGATATACAATAATTTGGAAGTGTGCCGAATGGTTGACAATAACTGTAGCCTCGTGAGCTTCGATGTGTGCTCAACGACGGGAGATGGCTAGGTACTTCGTAGTCAGATAAGAGCGGTTTATCTGATTCGGAAATATGACGAGAATTTGCTTTGCTCCAGTAGTTACAGACTCCTAGGATCGTGATTTGGTTGAGTTAGCTGAGGCTGAAGTTATTGTCCCTTGGAAATCGGGGTGCTTGCTTGCCTAAAGCCACGTGCCAATTCAGTAAACCCTATTCTCCAATCATAATTTAGACTTTCAAATCCGTCGTAGTCATGCAGCAATGACCACGGAGGCTGATGCACAGTGCAAAATGGAACGTATCAAGTAGAATCGTTAAAATGAAGATCTAAGAAAACGGCATAATAGAGTAATCTTAAATTGGTGCCTCTTCACACACTTCGCACATCGCGAGACTAGCTCCGCATTCACAAAACGAGAGGGAAGAGTTCCAGAGCCGGCATAAGGAGACGTAGGAATGTCTAAAGCAGTATGACTGGGAAACAGCAAAAGATAGAAATATGTCAATGCGTTAGAAACAAATTTTGCTACACAAGCATGCAAGACAATTTTCGAGAAAAAATCCGTCAAATTGTTCAAGAAGGGCTAATGGCTCAATTTATCAATCTTTTCAAACACTTATTCAAGTTGTTTGTAAAGCGCCTTCGGGAATCCAAGGAGCTGTGCCGATGGTCTGAACAAAAGCATGCAGGAATGGGTGGTTCCTGCACTCGCTTTCCCCTTCCTCGTACTAAATGTTCCTTAAACGACGCACTTGCTATCTTCCAGCGTGTACCACCTCCCTTTCATCCATCATCGTGTCTTCCCACCTCTCTAGCTCCCCTCCCTCTTAACTTTTCCTCTCTTTCAAATTCACTTCTTCCTCATCAACCCCGATCAACTATAGCTCAATTCATCTCATATATCCAGGTACCCGCTACGATCAACAATAGCAGCCTACACGCTATACTTTGAACACAATGAGCAGGCAAGGACGCGAAAGAGCGCTGTCTGACTTATAGAAGGTGAAGATAGCCGACCTCGCCATTTGCTTATACTGCAAAGGATGGGCTCCTCATCACTCGGGAATTGAACAAATATTGGCTGAGATCAAGGTAAGGAGCAGGCTTTCTGGAAACCGACAGATGAAGGATGCTCATGTTGATGCAATACGAAGTATCGTCGCGTCGTGAGGTAGGCGCTAGCAACCTTCACTAGCGAGTTTCTCTCCAAAATGTCTCGGAGCTTATCATCATCACCTTAAAACAGGTCTCAACCTGCAACAGACATTGAACATTAATTCTTCCGATTATCACCCGAAATATCGTTTTCCGTGTCGAGAGATATCTAAATGTTTGCAGAAGGAGTTACTGTTTACTTTGTGCAATCTGTTATTAACAAAATATACATAGGGTATCCATAAAATAAAAACAACACCTGTTCCCTTCCGAATTACCACCTCACGTCCCTTCGTATGCCCTCGGCACAGTTGGCAAAGAAGCCATGGATGGAAAGCGATTCGAAGTACTATACTCGGGTACCTCTGGTGATACTGGCCGGTCGATGCGACTCGGATCTCGCAGATTAGGAGAATGTGACTGGATTCGATATGGGTCTGGGCTCGTGGTAGGTACACCCTCGTAGTTGGTGTATAAAGCCCCAGGATTATATGCCATATAAGTCCTTGGTGGTAGCCCAGCATTGTAAGGCTCGCGAAGTTCGGAGGTCGCTGCTGTATATGCTGGGCTGCTTGGTCGGGTTGGAAACTCTCTTTCAGGCTCTCGGCGGTCCCTCCACCTCCGCCAGAGAATGAAGGCCACGAATCCCAACACGGCTGCTACTGCAACAGCACCGACACTTATTCCTACCTTGAATCCTGTCGTCTGGGCCACTGGGGTGTGCACGACCGTACCATTTCCTGATGCGCTCGGGGTTGCGGTGGGCTGGGTAAAAGAGGTTCTCGATATTCCACTCGCAGATGTTGTCTTTGAAGCGCTGGTGTTCGAAGTCGTCAATCCGCCCGTCGAAGTTGTCTTGGTGGTTCCAGAGGCAGATGTGGAAGTGACGAAGCCAGTGCTTGTGCTCTGGAGGCCGCTCACCCCGATAATCGTTTGAGCCTTGCCTTGTGGTATTGAGAAAGTACCATTTCCACTCGAACAATTACAACTTCCATCTGCTGCCGCAGGCGCACAACACCAATTACCGTTTCCACAGTCTTCTAAGGAGCCGTTGTTCGCTGAGGGTGGTGAAATAGGATCATCTGCTGCTCGTTAGTATTGCTTTCTTGTTGTCGTTTCTCGAGCAAGTACCTAAGCAGAAACTCCCGCAGAAATCATTGTTCCACTGCAAACATATCAGTATACTTTCTAAGCGAGTCATACCCCACTTATTTGCATCGAAAGTCTTTAATTTTAATGTCTAAGACGGACATGAATTTAGCTTACTAGTGGGTTGGTACAACTGCCACGGATTGTCGTTCTAAGCGGGAAACTCGAGCCTACGATACTTGAATCCGTGACAACACAGGCATAATTCGAAAAACACGTCCAGCCGATCGGACAGCAGAGAGTCGTTATTGCATGAGGATCGCAAGGTCTCGAACTGTTGTCCCAAGCTCCGCCGGGGAAATAGCACTGGCCTAGTTGCTGCCCCTCAACCTTCCGGATTCCATTCAAGGCGATCAAGAATGCTGCAACATAATTCTCCACACTGAGAATCGTCATTTTGCCGATGTCGCCCGGAATTTTGGGGAGCTCCCTCATTTTCTACGTTGTTCACTGACAGCCTTGCCGCCTCCACCTGAGGCTGGGGCCATCGCGCATACATTTATTGAAAGCCTGCAAGCCTCTTTTATGGCGCAGCCCACACCTTTCATCACGAATTCGAGTCCCCTCCTCAGCCTGTCCAATGGGATGATCTTTCAGATTGGAGACCCTGTCTCGTCGCGAGCACTTAACACGGCAGGCTGTGTCGGTGTAGACGTAATTAGCTGGTCTTCAGCGCGAGTGCCTTCAGATGCAAATACAGCCTTGTGATGATGCCTGTCAATGTATCTCGTATCCTTGCATTTCAAGCTTGATTTAAGGTTTCGTTAGTCGCCCCACGTTCTGTTTGTCGGGTCTCGACGTTGTTGAGGGCTGATCACGCTACACAGAGCATGCAGACCTGAGCTGCAATCCTGTGCTAATTTATACGCTTCCGGCGTAATGAATCAAATATTGGGATCTTGAATCATTTTTTAATCCCAGCCATCATTCTGCAGGTACAAATATTTATGCAATGTCTCAACGTTGGACCAATTCCACAGATCACGCCACGACGCCTGTCCATTCGTTGCGTCTCATAAGTCTCATGAGCTTTTCCCAGTCCTTGAACTTCAAGCTATCCTCCAATTTTTCATCCCACTCAGAACTGTCAACGATCCTCAACAGCACTAACAACAACCTCAACAACTCTTTCAGGCATGGATAACATGACCATATGCCCACTCTTGCATCTCTCAACTTTACTTTCAGTCATCATCGTAGCCTGTATCTGATACTCTTCAGGCAGTATTTGATCACTCTCACAAATCAAATATACACTCGGGGTTTCTGTCCAGCCGGTGTAGGTGGTTGTGCCATTCCAACCAGACAGCGGTTGAGATCTGAGAAGTGGAAGCCATTTTTCTATTTCGGTTGGTGAGAGATCGTTGAAAAGAAGCTGTCGGGGTTTGACGCAATGCATTTCTCCTGCTTCTTTCGCTGTCTGTTTGATTGCGTTAGTGCAGTTTTTCGCTATTGTGTTTGGAATTCAAGGCAAGACCCAAGGCGTTCCAATTCTCGAATGCCCTAGATAGATTGCACCAAATCGACATCAAAATCCCAAACTTGGCTACCCAACATTCTAAACCCTACAAATTCCCTCCCGAAGTCGGCTATACTTCATATCACCTTCTCTGATCATCATTCCAAAAACCCCACTAGCAATACGAAGAGGAGAACACCTCACCTCTATATCCATAAACGGCAAATCAACATGCGTATGCCCCACCGGCGCAATTCCCGCACATAAAAACACTAACTTCCTTACTCCCCCTTTCTTCCCCTCCTCCGCTCTTTTCTTTAATTCTAATGCCTCTATAGCACCACATCCTAGAAATCCGCCCGCGGAATGCATCACCAGCACTACTTCTTTTTCTTCTTCTTCAACTAGTTTTTGCACGACGGAGCGAATGGATGCTTCGTCGTCTTTCATAGTGGGATTGTTTGGGGAGCGAGTGCCGGTGCTGATGAGGGGGGCGGTGAGGACGGGGTAGGAGTGTGGTGGGGAGGAGAGGAGAGAGGTTACAGTGGAGAAGACTGTTGGTCCTTCCCAGAGACCGGGTATAAAGAGGATTGTTGGTTTGGTCATGTTACAGACTGTGTTCTTATTTTGGAGGAGTGTATAGGGAGGAACGAAATTGAAATGGCATGCAGTGTCAGTGGCAAGAAAGATGAGGTTGATATAAGGACTCAAGAAGCGAGCTTAGACGAAGAAGCTGTCATTGCGGGGAGCTGGTTTCGCTGTCTTATACCATGTTTCGATCGCAAAAGTTTCCAATGAAAATGGATGATTGGATTTAAGAGCGAGTGCTCGCTTTCATTGGTTGAGGTTGGGTTGTCATGCTGCAAGTTGGATGCGGCTGAATGCTAGTGCTGAGTCTGGAGATTCACGTAAGGTCATAGCAGCCGACTTAAGTGGGTAGCTCGTAAAGGACCCGAACCCGAGGCTTGATGGAGTTTAGTGTCTGAGAGTACCGGGGTTGATTGAGGTTTGATGAAAGAGTAAGACATCCTGCAATGGACTACTGTAACCGTATTTTTCTCGTTCTTAGATGGATGTGCATGAGAGAGGACGTGTTTATCAGAACACCACCAGCTTATATTCAAGACGCCAATTATCGCTTCCTACAGCCCAACCAACACCGTTATCCATCCTATCCCATTCCGTCACTCACTCCATTCTCCAAACTCCCAGCCCATCCATACCCAACTCAACCTCGCCTTCAAGGCAAGTTCCTCCAGAAGCCAGTTCCCATCCTGCTCGCTTCGCTTACTACCCATCAACACTACAAAGGTTTCCTCCCCCACCCATTAACCGTCCTCCACCCCGCCCCACACGCCCTCCCCTCCTCCACAACATCTTGCACACCCTCTACCGTGGCATCCATCCCCTCAGTCTGAACCTTCGCCCTCAGCAACCACTTCTCCCAAGCCCAACCCCCCGCAACACCACAAATACTCGCCGCCCCCTCCGTGCTCCCCGTAACCATCGCCTCCAACTCCAACTTAATCTCAACACCCATACTATCCCTCTCTACGACCTTATTCTCCCTCTTTGCCCCCATCGGCAAGAAAACCCAAGCTCTCTTGATGTTGACAAATCCAGCGCGGGACAAACGGGAGATGAATGCCTTTGTGGGAGAAGGATCGTATCCCAGTGTGCGGAGCGTGAAGCCAAATGCAACGGACTTGGCGAGACCGAGGGGCCCCGCGTTAACGATATCTGAATCGAGGATTGAAAATTCGAGATACCCGCCCGGTTTCAAGATCCTGTAACATTCTCTCAAACAGCTCTCCCATTCATCTTCTCCATTCGGCGCCTGCTCTCTTAGAATCGTGTAAATCTCCCTCGCGGAGATGAGGTCGAATTGATTATCTCTGAATGGGAGTCTCACTAAGCGTTCGACGGCGACGTTGCGGTGATTTTTGGGACCCCGAATATTAGAATTCGACAACTGGCGCAAAGATTTCGTCGTTATGGTATACACCTTCGTGTTCGGATATTCGACAGCACAATGCCACGCCCAATCACAAGTCGCTTGTCCACCTAGATCAAGAATCCTCGCCCTGTCTCTTGGCGTTCCATCCATCTTCGGCCCCATTGACGAGAGTCGAGCTAGACGTTTGGCGACGGGAGCAGCGATTAAACGACCGCCGTTGAGGAGTTTAATGGCTTGAACGTTCCAGGTTGCGAAGGATATTTGTTGTCGGGCTTCGTGCTCTTTGTCGCGTTTTAGCTTTTCTGGGTCTTCGGGGGCAATTTCGTCGCCGCGTGCTACGTTTGCTGATAAGCGACGTTTGGCAGACATGGGGATGACGGAGAGTTGGTATTTTCCGAGGAGGTGGGCCCGATGAGCGATAGCGAAGGAGACGCGCTGGGCTTGCAAAGATTCGAAACGAGGGATGCGGTGGATGAATGTGTCTCGATAGCGGGATTGGGCGACGAAGTGTTGGAAGGCGCGGTAGTAGGCTGATTCTTGGCGATCGAGCTTGGAGGGGAGGGGGACCGCGATGGCGTCTGAGGTTGTGACTATGTCGGAGAATCGGACAGTCTTTCGAGGAGGGGAGATGGAGACTGTGGTTGGTAGGGGGTTTTCTTTTAGACTGATTTCGCTAGAGACGCTGACTTGGGATTTGGTAGAAGCGGCGCGTTTTAGCAGGGCAGCTTCATCGTCGCGAGCTTCGGTGGGATTGATGAGGTCGGAGAGGAAGGTAGATTGCGCAGCGAGCCAGAGACGGGTTCGGTCGAGGTTGGCAACTGCTGTGACATTCAGCTTGCTGGCGTAGTCATCGGCATGATTGGCTATGATCTCGTCCGGGATGACTTCTTCGTCGATAGGAGACGTTTGAATGCCTGTGATGGTATCGTCTGAGCTCTCGTGTCGAAGCTCGGGACGGACTGTAAGATCAGATTTGACCTGAGTCACGTTTGGCCTTGCTGTTGGGATGCCGTCTGAAGCGGATTCTGAGACTTCGATGATCCTCTCGACAGGAGCATTAGACCACGGCGTCTTGTAGAAATGCTCGGCAGTGGTTGAAGATGGCGGATGAGCAGATTCTGGTGTGCATGCAACGAGATGCCATGTGTGCCTGGTGCCTGGAGACAGCGCAGAGAAGAATCCGCCAGGTGATGGGATCTCGAGTCGAGTGAGACTGTTCAGAGACCTTTGTTGTTCTGGCGAAAGCACAATTGAGTCATGGCGGTGAATGTTGGTGACCAGTGGTGGAAGGCTTTGCTGCATCTCTCGTGGCGAGATGGACGGCGAGATATGTGTGAGCTCAATGACCTGTTCAGTCTGCTGCTCGAACAAATCGTCGCCCCCGGAAAGCGCTTGTAGAGTTGCCATTGCAGCAGGTTGTAGCTGAGCCCCTCCTCCCCAACCATCACCCTCGGAATCACTTTCATTTCCAACGTCTGGCGTTGGCGGAGCTGACATGATCGCCATTTGCTCGGATGAAAGACTCCCATCCAAGGAAGGTGGGGCAGAGCAAGACGGAACCTCTTGAGACTGTAGATATTTGAAGATAGCGGGAGACATTGGCACTTTTGGCGGGGGTGTGGGAGGTACAGGAGATGTCAACAGCTTGAAAGCGGCGACACCAGGCCATGGATCTCCTCCAGACGGAATGGCCAAACTAGGGAGCGAAGATAACGACGCTCTGCTAGAAGTGGAATCCCCAGATGACCTTTTCTGCCTGTTCGACTGTTGAGAATTGTTCCTCCTAGCCCGTACCCTTTTCTTCCGCTCCTCGTCTGAAGACGCATCGTAAAGGTCATCGAATTCGGTAGCTTCTGTCGTGTAGCTGTCTCTCGTCCATGGGGCAGATGAAGGAGTTGGGGAAACGCTTTCGATGTCATTGTCGTTGTCATTATCTGAGTCCTCCACAGAAGAAGGCGGAATCGGTGCAGACATGAAATGAATGCCTCGAGGAGTAGGGAAGTGGTCGCTGAGAGGAGAAAGCCAATCTGCTTTCCTCGGTTCCCTGTCTCGACTTCTTCGTACTTCGACCATTGATCCCCTAGTTGAATCCTCTTCATCTTCTATTATAGTATTAAGAGACCGCCGACGCCTGCGGGCCTGCCCAGGAGACGGCGGTCTGTAAGTAGTAGCTGGTAGGAAATCTAATGTACCCATATTTATCGATCCAGAGAACGCCGTATACATGCTGATGCTGCGTCCCTGATCGACGAGAACTTATCCCCAAGATGTGACGGCCAGCGTCAATAACGATTGTTGCGAATATTATAAACGATAGTATTGCTTCGATCAACGAAGACTTTTTGGAAAAACAGGCGACGACAGCAACGACGAGAATGAGATGACAAGAAAGGAGAGGCAGATTACCTGGTTTCCTGGGTAGCCAGAATGTTTATACGACCAACGTCGATTCACGCCCTCACTGGTCAGCGCTAAAGGGCTTCGGCATTGGCGCAGGGCTGGGATCTCGGTCCCAATCTGGGTCGATAGACAGTATTGAGCTACAAGCATAGTACATGAACGCGCCGAGAACAATGCTTGTGGCTCATGTTCACGGGTGCGTGGGGAAAGACAGCCGAAACGAGATGGACGAGGAGCAGTTTATCATGCTGTGGCCAGTTCCACCACACGTTGCCTACGCCGGTACCCAATCGAGGGGTACAGAGATTGTTGATTGCGAACCACGAGGTTGAGGATAATTTTCCAGAGCCAAAATTAGCATTTGAGGTTCGTCGAATGGCGCGCGCGAGGGGTGCGCAGAGTGTCGTGATTCGTGATGATGTGCAGATGCAGGGCGAATGAAAGGCCAGGTCGCTTGGGTGAATCTGCGTGACGCTTGCATCTGGGCGCTTACAGACCCTCGAGACTTGGAACGACGGCAATTGAAGAACGCATGGCGGCCACTCATGTGCCATGAGCTCGAACTGTCTCAATCAAGCCCCGCCCGAGCCTCTATAGATTGACTGAATCCCCAATGATGCCCTTGCTGGCGCCATCATCATCATCCCGAGAACCGATGCCCTGAAATAGATTCGACATCAGATATTGAAAGTAAAAATAGGTTGACGGCTTTGTTGGAGTTTAAGTCGAAGTGTGCTGCATGAACGGAGGCAGTTGAATTCGGAGAATTGATATAGCGTTGAGGTCGAATTGTAGGTTTGGAAATCGCGCTCGCCATTTCGCTGGATGTTGGATTAGATGTGTAGTCACGTGCGTGCGTGCAGGGGGTTTGATGGCCGCCAGAAAACATTCATCTTCACAATCAACCGTTGATGATAGCTTCAACGACTACGGACAAATCTACTCCTTCACTGAACAATGAAATTGCATCGCCCGAATCCCTTGCCTTCGCTACCGTCATGTGAAGCCACTGCCTCTCCTTTCCACCTGACCCGAGAACGCCGTATCCGAGCATGCACCACAAATTCCAACTCTCGACCATAATCCAAACCATCCTCGCCTTTCCCCGAATCCCATCCTACTCATATAAACCCCTCACCGGCCCCCAAGATGCAATACGCCTCATTCTCCTCCAACCTGCTCCATTCCTTACCTCTCCTATCAGCTGCCGTATGATCGAATCATCATGGGGATCAGAATCTACTCAAACTGGTCATTTAAACCAGAAAAGCTACACAGCACTCTCATACACATGGGGAGACCCTCTTCCAAAAGCAAAGATAGAGATTGATGGACGTCCTTTTCATATCACTCAGAATCTTGAACGAGCACTCCGACATCTCAGAGCCTCGCGAATCGCGGTGAAGTTGTGGGCTGATAGTCTGTGTATCAACCAAGAAGATGTTGAGGAAAGGAATTTCCATGTCAGTCAGATGAGATCTATCTACTCCGCCGCTCAATCAACAGCCATCTTCCTTGGAGAAGCAACAGAAGGGTCAGATGCCTTACTCCATGCTATCCAATCTTCAAGGTCCTCGATTCTGGCAGCAACGACCAGAAGTGCTGTGGTCAAGGCTTTAGTTTCCAATTCCGGACTCCGAAAGCAAGAGTTGATAGATCAAGCATTTAAGATCCTCTGGCGTCCATACTGGCTCCGTATATGGATCTTCCAAGAGATCATCGTCACCTCCAACCCCTGGGTCCAATGCGGCAGCATCAAAGTCCCCTGGGAAACATTCTGCCAAGCTATCATCGCTCTCTTGTCCCACGAGAATAAGTACTTTGGAGGCGGCTATGGCAACGAACCTCGACAAAGACTTGAAGATATGTACTGGGAACGTCGAGGGTATCGACTTGCCCAAGGACTTTCGGAGCCAATGCCGAAGTGGGATATGAGTGGCGGAAGGGAGTTTGAGGCAAGAATGGGATTGCTTGATCTGTTGGTCAGTAAGAGAGGAGCGAAGGCGAGTGATGAGAGGGATATGGTGTTTGCTGTTTCGGGTATTGCTAGGAAGCCACAGGGATGGAGGGAGTTGAGAATCACCTATGAGGAGTCTCCCGCAAGAGTTTATATGGAGTAAGTGAAAAAGCCTTCACTTGATTCATCCCCAATTCTCGAAGTTAAAACAGATATTAGCACAGTAAAATACCTCCTCGACCACACATCCACCTACGAAGTCCTCAGCCACGCCGGAGCAGTACAATTCCAAACTCTTGACACCTCTCCACAAGCTCCTCAACTCGCCAAACTCCCCTCCTGGGTACCAGACTGGCGCACACCCACCCCCTACAAAAACAAAATAGTAGACTGGATCTCCCCACCTACTCCCTCTTCCACCTCACCCACCGCCCAAAAACCAGTCTACGCCTACCTCCCTGCATTCTCTCTCTTAGCCTGCAAAGGGCATCTCTACTCCACAATAACAACTATCGATCTCTCCCCCTCCTCTATAAAACCCTCACCAGGGTCTATCGGCCGCGTGATCTGGGACAATAAACATCATCGCAAGATTTTACTTGAGCATGGGATATTGTCGGATTTGGGGACGAGATTAGCTACGGTGACTAGTTTGATTAATCGTTCTCATCCGTTGACGTATAGGAGGAGGTTGGCGAAGTTGGAAAATGAGATTTTGGCGCTTGTTCCACAGGAGGCGGAGGAGGGGGACTTGGTGGTGGTTTTTGGGGGGAGTGGGATACCGTTCGTGCTTAGACGGAGGGAGAGGGAGAAAGTCGAGAAGCTGGGATTGATGGGGAGGTTGTGGGCGTGGTGGTTTGGGGTTAGGGGAAAGGTGAAAGATTTGGAGGAAGCTGATTTGGAAATTCGAAAAGCGATTAATTTGAGAGATGGGGAAGGGAAACAACTTCCTATTGAGCATTGCTCGTTCGTGGGAGAATGCTTTGTCGGTGGGTTGATGCATAAGAACACGGACGAAATCGTGAAAGCAGGTGGAAAGCCAGCGGTTTTTGCAATGCATTGATTTCGCTTACTCAAACGGCGTCCTTATCTATTTGGATGCCGGTGTGGAATCTTGGTCCTGACATCAAACGACGAACTCTCAGTCTAAGTGATCAAGCTTCAGCACCCTGTAAGTGTGTTGTGATCTTTAGATTTGCATTACCATCAGAGTATTGAGCCATAAGACGCAGTTCTAATTCGATACATATTATCAGCGAGCAAGATGAAGCACTGTCTTTCTCTGCGGGTGGGAGGCCAATCATGAAGTTTTCGAGAGAGGGCCCGACGAGGGTACCTACCGTAGCTCTGAACTTTTCCATTTTTCTTGCTGAAGTTGCTCTGAGCAACTTGATCATGATTACCGAGCTTGTTTCTGGTGGTTGACTAGAGTGAGGTTAAGAAACGGGTGGATGTGGCTATTTTCCTTCATGAGGTCAGAATGGATAAAGAAGTTCGGAAACTGTAATCTCGAGGTGTTCTGTGAATTTTGTTACCTGTTCCTCTCAAAACGCTAGAATGCTCTTTAACAGCCAGAGCAGGGACAAGATGAGTGGCTTTGTACGGATTGCTCCGAGAAGCAAGAAGAGAATCGAGTCTATTGTCGGTTGCTAAGTGGCATCTTCCGAGATTCTGGTCTAGAATGTGCGCACTTTTTGTATCTTAAGTGAGTGAGTATCCCAGCCCCTGTGAGATTTGGAGAGAAATTCGTTGCATTCTCGCAACGGGACAATTCTCCACGACACTTGCAGTCCACCATCTTATCTTTCATAAGGTCCAGGCATTGAGCACTACTCCGTTTGCACAAGCTTCAAAGCTAAACGATGTTCCAACACAAACAGGACAATAAAAAAGTCTCCTTGCACGTATGCATCTCGCTAGCGAGCGCTCACCGTGAAGCTCAAAGCCTTCAGCATACGTCGATTTGGTTTAGCCCTTCCTCTGAAGAAGAGTGAATGTTCTAAAATTGTGAGAACATTACAAACTTTCGTTGCATGTCTACGTCCCGCGAGCACTGACCAACTTGCAGGATGCTCAAAGCCTTCGGCACACCTCAATCTGGCTCCTCTCCAAAAGAGCGAACGTACCAAGTCTACAAGCACATCAACGAATTTTTTTTTTTTTTTGGGGGCATATCTACGTTCCGCATGCGACCGCCAAGCAGGCGCCTCAAAGCTCCAGTATATTCTCTTCCTCTCGATGAGAGTGAATGGACTGGCATTATGAGAACATCAACAAAGCTTCGTTGCGTATCTGGGCAGCGGCGGAACTCCGTCTGGGCCCTAAACCTGCTCAATTTGGCTCACCTCTGGCCCTGATCTTTGCATGCGAAGACACGTGACTACCAAGCAAAACTTTGATTCGTGGTTGAAAGTCACTAGACATCGAAGGTAACTAAGATGGCTTGAGATGCCGATGTTCCATGGAGAAATAGAATAACGGGAAGTCGACGTTGGGTAGCACTGCAGTACGTATAAGAAGCCACCGCCGGGCGACGTCATGAAAGCAAGTCATCTCTCATGCATGCAAGAAATAGCAGAGTGCATCAGTAGTCTCCAAATATAGTCCATTTACGCCAAGGCTATGCACCATTCATGTCTAATCAAAACGCCCCCAAATGCAGCTATCCATCTTAAGCTCGTGAGTCATAAACCCCCTCCAATCACTCTCTTCTCCCCTATTTCGGGTGCGGAAATTCATCTTCAAGCTTCAACCTCACCAACACATTCATGCTCAACAACTCCTGCACCAGCAACTTTGCCGCATATGGCATCGTCATACGTGTCACTCCCCTCGTGCTCTTGCACGTCTGGCACCATCCCTGATATCCCATCAATCCACAAACTTCGCAGATATCGACTTCATGGGCGTCACTGCTGAGCATCAATCTTTCGAGTAGGAGTTGAGATGCGCCGTAAGCGATTAAACAATCACGTTCCATTTCTCCTAATCTGAGACCACCCTCTCGAGAACGACCTTCTGTTGGTTGACGTGTGAGAATTGCTCGGGGTCCGCGAGAGCGGGAATGCATCTTGTCTTGAACCATGTGCTTGAGTTTTTGGTAGTAGATGGGACCGAAGAAGATGTATGCTGGTAAGGACTCGCCGGTGATTCCGCTAGTGACGAAATCTTTGCCTGAGTAGCTGAAGCCGTGCTTGATGAGGATGTCGCCCATGTCATCGACTTTGCTGCCGCCGAATGCCGTGCCATATTCGAGAGTTCCGTTCAAGACACCGGCTTTTCCGGAGAGGAGCTCAAGCATCTTGCCGACTGTCATACGAGAGGGGAAACCATGAGGGTTCATGATGATGTCTGGCGTAACTCCTGTGTCTGCGAAAGGCATGTCTTCTTGATTGACGATGATTCCGACGACACCTTTTTGTCCGTGACGAGATGAGAATTTGTCGCCGAGTTCCGGTCGTCGGGTTTGACGGGTCTGGACTTTGACAATCATTGACTCGTTTTCTCCCTGTGTGAGCATGACTTTGTCGATATAGCTGAACTCTGGCAATTTGTGGTTTACAGGTGTAGGCCTATATTCGTTCGTCCCGTAGTCAGAGCCGATACCCGTCGAGGTTGTATTGAGAGGGACCTCCTTGTGGATCATCGTTTGATCCTTATAAATTCTTTCTCCAACATTCGCCACACCATCTGATCCTAGGATGGTGTGTTTGTAGATAAACTTCGTCGGGTTTTTCTCGTCCTTCATGGGATCTGCTAGACGATCTTGTGATCGGTTAGGATATTTCTTCAATGGTGCGCTATTTTTTCGGAAGACTTGGCATCGTCCAAAGCCGCGGTCGCAGGAAGCTTTGTTTAGCACGAGTGCATCTTCAATATCGTAGCCAGAATATGACATGACGGCAACCGTTGCGTTCTGTCCGGCGGGAAGCTTGTCATAATGGATAAGCTCGATTGTTCGAGTCTTGACCATTGGTTGTTGAGGGTAGACCATGAGGTAAAGTAGGGTGTCAATTCTTGAGAACTGATTGTATGCAATGGCACCAATAGCTTGCTTACCCATAGCACATTGGTATGTATTTCTGGGAGACTGGTTGTGGTGAGGATATGGAATGAGACCTGCAACAGCACCTAGAATCGTGAAAGGCTCGATTTCAAGATGTGTAGTGGTCTCGTCAATCTCGTTCTCGTACAAGGCGATATTGGAATCGTTCTCTTCATTGACATCGACATATTCAACCACGCCTTTGTAGAGGAAATCATCGAAGTCCATGTTGCCCTTGCGCAAAGCTTTCAGGTGGCGCGTGGTGACTTTAGATTCCGAATTCTCGACGACGATGAGTGGCCGGCAGATTCTTCCTTCATCAGTGGCAATATGGACGGCGTTGGTGTGATGGTTGATGAAGATGCTGACGAATTCTGAGACTCGTCCCATGCGTCGAAATTTTCGGAATGAATTCAAGAACACTTTTGGCTGTCTTGTAAGAGCAAGAGGAGTACCGTTCACGAAAATGACATATGCACCCTCCTCATAGATCTCCTTGCCACTCATAGAGACGATGTCTTCTGCACCTAGAACAAACACCAATTTCTTGACAGGGTCCTCGTCATCGTAGGTTGTGATATGGGTCATGAGGGCCAAGTTCTTGACAAGACCACACGCCTCTCCTTCTGGAGTATCGGATGGACACAACATACCGAATTGAGATGGCTGTAGAGCACGAGGTCCACTGACTTTCCGAGTCTTTTCAAATTGAGAACTGATACGAGTCATCATACCAAGAGCGCTGATATAGCTCAATCTGCTAAGGACATGGGTGACACCAGCTCTCTCCATCTTGAATCTTTTCACGCTCCAGTTGCCAGTAGATATAGCGCGATTCATGCCGGTGGTGATGCCGTTTCCATGAGACTGCAAATGATTGTATGCATCAAATGGCGCGGTCCGGTTGGGTTTCTTCAATACTTTATCAATGTTCATCTTCAGATCAAAATTGAATTTTTTGAATAGATCCTCGAAAAGTAAGGCGAGAAGTTGCCCAGCCAGCTCCAGACGTTTATTTCCCACGTAATCACGATCGTCAACGAGCTTTGGGTCGTACATTGCCATCAGGACACGGCGGACCATGAAACAAACGTAAAGCGCTTTTGGTCGGAAATCCAACTTGTGAACAGGAACATGGGTGATAATGATGTTGGCCAGGGCCTCGATAGCATCTCCAATAGGATTTCGTCGTTGTCCAGTTCCAGTTTTGTTGCGACCACCCATCTTGACTCTGATACCGATATATTCCAGCGCCTGGTGCTGGGAGAAGACGCCTAATTTACTTGCCTCCTCGAAGTTTACCGCGAATTCGTCTTGATATTTGCTGTCTGTGCCAGCTACTAAGAGGAGCATTTCGTGGTCAGATTGGATGCCCAGTGCTTTCAGCGCAATGACAATAGGTACTGGTTCTTGTAGAATATTGTGCTGGAGGTAGATACGCTCTTTCTTCAGCAGTACATAGCTCTTAGATTTGCGCTCGTGTGTTGAACTAAGACAAATTAGTATTTCTCCAAGAAACAAGCCCTCTTGCGAGTTACCTGGTGACAGATGCTGAGACAATGCCCTTTTTTATATCAGACTCAACAATGACTCTGTTCTTGCTCAATTGCTCCTGTACCAATATGACTTTCTCGGTACCACCAACGATGAAGTAGCCTCCTGGATCCAGCGCACACTCGTTCATATGTGCCATTTCGTGGTCGTTCTTGCCTGCGAGACGACATTTCGAGCTGCGCAGCATAATAGGTAGCCGGCCAATAGCAATATCCATCCTGGTGACGACCTGCTTCCCTCGAACATATTTAATATCGACTCGAATTGGAGCATTATACGTCAGATCTCGCAGTCGACATTCGTTTGGGGTGATCTCATTGAGTGGCCTTCGATCGTCGAATTCCATGCGTTCTGGACACCCAACTCGAATGTCCGTATACCTAATAACCAATCAGCTTGCAGTTCGTACTTTATGGTTGATCTCCCAACTCTAAGAAGAAATTCTTATCCACGTCACTAGTAACTCTGTTGTTCGCCTTCAAAATATCCTTAATCTCATGTTCGACGAAATAATTAAACGAGTCAATGTGCTGCTTGACTAATCCCTTGACCTTGAGGAAAGCTGGTAAAAGGTTCCATTTGTCCTAAACTCCATTAGAACGTCTGCCGATGTATTTGGAGATTTCCTTGCCTTCGCAGTGTCTATAGGATCTGTCAAGCTCTTCCCAGCGTAGAATGGTTCCAGCAGCGCGGAAAAGCCCTGCCTCTGTTAGATTCAGAGCTTTGAATGTTCCCAAGTTATCATACATCATCCGGTCTCGGGCCATCATATTCTTCTCGTGGGGGAGGCTTTGCTTTTGTTGCGCGCTTCTTTTTCGTGGTATCTGGACTGGCTTGGGATGAGTCTGCGGCGCCCTGCAGCTGAGTTAGTGTATGGAATTTATTATTGTGAGCAAACAAACGGTTGGCTTCGCAGCAACAGACTTTGCAGGCGCGACCTCATCAGGGACAGCGCCCTGCGCCTGGGGTTTCTTTTTGGGCGGCATAGAAGAACGACTTTGAGGTTGTATTGCTCATCCGGTGCTTAGAAAAATATAAAAAGTTCAGGAACCCCGCGATACTGAGCTCCAAAAATCGCCGCTAAAATTGCCAGGCGGGTTGGCGACGAAAAGGCGAATGAGTCACGTGTAGGAAAAGGGGCAAAGAGTAAATCTCAATATTTCCAGAACATAGTGGTAATCAGAGTAAATATGGATTTTTTTTTGGACATTAAGGTAGTTTTGAAAGCGGTGAAAGTTCTTGGCGGTGGTTACATTCCTCTCCATTACCGCAATCAAGTAGCTTGGGAGCGAACAGAAATAATTTCGAATTCTAGCCCAAGAATTCTAGCCTCCTGCGTGCAAAACATCAATAGCTTTTGCATAGGTTTACCTTTGATCCTTATATTCATTTGCACGTTAGTCGTAACTTGCATCAACTTGGATGCACCGCATACCATAATTTTCTAGATCCTTCAATCCTACCAGCCTATTCGCAAAGTAAGGCCCCTTCTGAATTAAGATCTCCACATTTACATCGAAGTTCATAGTCTTCTCTATCCTGTCAACCGAAACCTCTCGCAGAATTTGGCTCCAAAACATTCCTGCCTTCATCATCCTCGCCGACTCCACAATCATCCTCGGATAGCACGCGAGGGAACAACATCGAACTCGGCAAGAAGCTTCCTTCTGCATCCGAACGAGTGATGAAGACAGTGATAATTCGAAGGGAATCCCCAGGAGGTGTGACTTTTCGCCCCCCTTTTTTTTTTTGGTCCAGAATCCTTGCATCTGCGCTTACCTGCTGACTTCTCCTTCCGCTCTCATTCCATATCTCCTCTTCATGCTTGCTGCACCCGCTAACTTCCCTTGTAATCCACCCATCCAATGCCTCCCTGTCTTGGCCTCCAGGTTCGAATCTCAACATGAGCTGAACTGCGGCTCTTTCAAAGATCGGGGAATTTGTGCGCGCTGTTCGAATAGTTGGTCGAAGAGGATGATAGAGTTTAAGTTGCGAAGAGCAGTCCTGGCAAGATCATCCTTCTCAAGAGCTTTGCAAGAGGATCAGAAGTCATCTTAAAAGATCTTGGTGTTGATGTTCCAGCTAAGGAGCAGGTGCTCTTTGATCTAATTGTTACCGGCTTTGTAGCTGTTGATACACTATGCGAGCTTGAAAATAGACGACTTCGGTCTTGCTCATCTCATCGTGCACATTAATTTCTTCTCCTTTGTCCCAATAACGGGAAAATGAAATGAAGCCCCGGAGCAATCTATCAAGATGCACCAAAATTTCGGCCTCTTGATCAAAACGTGACATGGACAGAAACATAGCTTTTGTGAAACGTACGAGAAAAAGAGCTGGACGCTCGCCCACTCGCTTAAGCAGACACGCTGGCATGCGGGGCTAGCCGTGAACCAAGCCTTCATGAACCAAGCGCACAAGTAAGTCGGATAGATGTCAATTCCTTCCAATAGGCTTTAAATCTTCAATAACAGTCGATGCCAATCTGCATTGCCAGTAGGAAAATAGGTAAAGAATATATATATTTAAAAAGAGTGAAGAGACTCCCCGTAAGGTTCGAATCTAGGTCGAACTCTACTCCCCGCTCCCGTGGCTGCACACCGCTGATTTGGTTGAAAACTCGACGTAGTGCTTTTGCCGTACGGTTGAGTTTTAAGTCCTGTTCGATATGTTCTGATTCGTAGATAAAATCCCACAGGCGGCGGCAATTTCAAAATGTTTCGTGGCGCTCATCCAACCCCTCACCTCGATAGTTCAGGGGTTCGTAAGTGAGGCTGGTGAGAGATACGAATATACCTCGAAGGAAATATTCATGAGAATGACTGTCAGCTGCGTCATTTATGTCCGTGTTGACAAAACTAAGCCGACAAGCCCAAGCACTTGCAGTGTTGCAGGCCTTTCCCGGGCTGTCAAAAACGACCGACTGCAGTTGAGGAGATTCAATCCCTGACGGTGATGAAGCCAATTGCTCGATTGCTGATCACAACTCGTGGCTTTCCTTGTGTCTCGCCACTCAAACATCCAGATTCCCCTTACTTCAGAACCAATGCCTGAAGAGTAACGTGGAAACAGAAATGCGTACCGGACTCGTAGACTGGAGTTATTCGCCGTGCCTGAGCAAGTCAGTCTTGGAACGCTCGACGTTGCATCTCTCAAAGTTTCAAATCTTTGCTCCCGAAGACTCGGCCCCAGATGGCATCAAGCAGGGTGAAAATTGATGGATCACTTCTACTCAAGGCTTCAAGGCCCAATGCTAGTGCTTGTCGCCGCAGTCGCCTCACTCTTGAGGTGTCTGTTGTCGGTGAAGGAGAGGGCTTGATCTGTGCATTGAACCAATTGAAAGCCTCCAATCCCAAGTTCTCGACTCTCAAGTGGGCCTGGGGCATTCAACACAGGGCAAAGTGCAGTTTTCTCTGCGGCTGCGGCGATACAGCGCTCGGGTAAAATGTAGAGACTCGCTGGAAGAGTAGGGCTTGTAGGGTCCGTAGGGTTACCTGCTGGCGTGCAGGAGGAGCCAGCTGTTGGCGCTGCCGATGGCCAGGCCAGCAGTCCGACACCCTCCTCCACGAATTTCTCTCCTACTCCTCTCTCGGCCTACCCATCCGTTCGAAAGCTGCTTGTACCATCACTAAAAAATGTATTTCTAGTCAAAGAGGATTCGAAAAGAAACAGCTTCCCTTGTCGTTCTGTGTTGCAGCTGATTCGAGCGAAGTCCGGCCAAACTAAGCTTGGCTAGCGAAACCCTCGACCCTGCATCGACATCCATCGTGAGCCACTGCATCCTTCGACACTTTCCTTTCTTCACCAAACTCTGGACGACGAATCTTGTACCTCGCGACTGGGTCTCCCAGGACGCAATTTATACACTCTCTTATTTTGGATATATTTTTTCCTTAGGTATGCTTTCCCATCCCGCTGCTTCGAAGCTCCGCGCTTCTTTACACCGCGATTGGAACCCCACCCACGAGGGCGTCGTCGTGCTGCTCATAGAAAGGATAGCATTGACGTAGAATGCGTAGTACTTCAATATGGCATATACGAATAGCCCGAACGATCGAGAGCTGCGCTTCCGCAGCCAGCATGATTCCTCCCTGCTTGTCTCTCCGCCTCGAACAAATGGGAGATTTCCGCCGCCTGTGCAGAATAACCAGGATGGTCGAGGTGGATCAGTTTTGACTCGCAGATTCACAACTGATAGCGGGCGTGTACCAACAATTGCTTCAATTGCGAATCAGCGTGCTGGGCAGCAGGACTCGCAAGATTTTGGGGTATGCTATTGTCGTCTTCCTATTGTCCCCAACCACCCATTAGTCACCTAATAAACAATTGTCAACCTCGTACAATAGCAACGAATTTATTTGCTAACTTACTATTATTCAGGCCTACCACTCAAGCAAAGTCCAGCTCGTAAGCAATTCATTCCTTCTTGAATGTCCCACAATCTGCGATCTTCCCGAACTATAACTCTTTTTCCACCCAATTCGAGAATACCTTTGGCGTACATCAAAGACAGCTTTGCGCTCATCTGCCTTTGAGGGTCCCATCCGATTCTGCAGTAGGCTTACACACCGTACAGTTAGAGAAAAAGAAGCTCGAGTACGAGCGCTTGCGCGAGCAAAAAAGGCGATTTGAGGCTGAGATGCAACTGTTGGATCTTCAGCAACGACGAGAAGAACAAGAACTTGCTCAGATGCAAGAGGATCTTGGACGTACAAATATCAATACCGCAGGCCACCAATCCGAACCAACTACCCCTCCCGAATATCGCGAATCAACCTCAGGTTTTCCCTCTGTCTTCTCTCGACCAAATCGATACTCGACCTCGAGTCTTACCTCGCCTCCAGGACTCTACAACCGCCCAGGTAGATCAGGTTCGCAACTCACATCTCCACAATCAGGCATCATACAATCCCGATTCATGATGGATGACAAGCTTCCATCCAAGTCTGTTCCAGGCTCGAGACGCAATAGCGACGAGGACGAGAAGGAGGAGGCTGTTAGGCAGGACCCCACAAGCCATAGGGCTACCAACGCGTACGTTGTCGAATTTCCTTTGAGTGTCGTTCCGCGCTTGAATTCCTGCATTATATTAGAGGTTGCTGGTTTCGAAGTGATCGTTGGGTTCTTAGTGAGGTCCCACCACCTGCTTGGTACACAGTATGCGGCTTTGGAAAGAGCTTTTTAGCTCTGGAAAGCCTTCATTGTTCACATAGAAGTTCTACGCTTCAAAGTCCCCGCATATAATCCTAGTTCAATTGGCCGTTTCGCTATTTAAGGCGTGGCAGACGCCTCAGACCCCCGCCCCGTCTAGCTCACTTACACCAACAAAAATTTTCCTTCCTCAAAATCCAAAATTTACAAACTCCAAAAGTCTTCAGCCACATCCTCTTGTTGTTTTATTGGGTCTTTTGTTGGGTTGCGTTTACGGCGGTCTTGACTATTCTTACCGACAAGTGGGATCTATCTGAGATGAGAGAGTTCAAGCCTCAACACCTGGACAGAATTCACCACCATTTCCTCACAGGCTAAACCAAAAGGTCAGACTACAAAGTCAAGTCGTAGTTGCAAGACAGCAAATTCGAGTCGCAAGTGCAGATGCAAGATAGCAAACTCGAGCCGCAGTTACAAAGCAGTCAACCTGAGCCGCAGTTGCAAGACAGCAAACTCGAGCCGTAGTTGCAAGACAGCAATTCCGAGCCGCAGCTCTGCGCCTTAGCTTCCGTCAGTCTTAGCTCTACCCACATATCCCCCCTCCCCACACCTTCCTTTCGATCTACAACTTACAACTTCAACCTCTTCAACCTTTCCTTCCCCAACCCCATCCACAAGACAATCTTCGTTGGCGCGGAAGACAACTGTCTACAAAACCCAACGGAACTGTTCGCTCTGTACAACGACACAGCAAACTCAAATCCTTTCAACTTCACGCACTCTTTGCTCCTCCACATCATCACTACCTTTGTCGATCTGAGCATACCTCAGCAAACTGTCAAACCGTAACTGACAATCCCCAAGCGTCAACAGATACTCGATGCCTGTGACCAGATCGCGCAACGGCATGCACGAGATGTTGTCACTCGACCAGACCAACACTGCCCGCTTCCTCTTTGGAGAGGAGGATGGTGGTACGACATCACCAGATGTCAACAATTACTTGGAGATGAACGCTACCGACAATAATTTCCCCATCCTCGTCCGAGACCAAAACTATCCCAGCCAGGTATGTTCTCCAACGATTTCTAGATTGCGTAGCACTGACCGCTAGATGCAGCTTTCCGCTTCTTCTGCTGCGCTCGATCTCGCTCTTTCCCAGTCTCCAGGACCTGATTCCAACGGATGGGGCGCATTCACCCGTCACCGTTCCACTCAATCAACCCATACCCTCCCTGTCAATGGCGTCCAAAGCCAGACTCAAGCCCAGGCAAACGGATCAGCATCGAACTCCCAAGCTGTCTCTGAATCCCCAATCTCGAGCCGCTCTAATTCCTTCAGACACTCACTCGATCTGAAGTACGTTGACGGTCCAGATACCACTCAGATGTCTTCCCCCAAGCCACAGGCAACTCCGCCAAAGCTGCAGTCATCATACTCCGCAAACGATGTCACTACTATGAGATCCACAACAAACGGTGTCCATGCTATCAACACTACACCTAACTCTCATGCTCAACAGCACCTGCACAACCACAATGCCAGCTTGGGCCGCATTCCCCCAAATGCTATGAACAACCGACTCAGCCGCGAGATGACTTCTCCAGAAGCTGCCACTTTGCGTGAGGCTCAAAACGGTGGCTACCAATCAATCTCCTCCGCCCTTCACCCCAATGCCCCTGCATTTGGCCCGTCCCTCAGTCAGAGCATGTCACAGGCTCCGATGCCAGCCGCTATCACCTCACCAACTACCCAACAAGCCTATGCTGTTACTTCTCCTTACTACAATGGCGGTTATAACGTCAACATGATGGCTATGGGTATGCAGAACATGCAAATTGGTCAGCCCATGTACTCTCCACAGAATCCGTACGCCAACTATGGTGGTGCTATGTATCCTCAGGCAGGTCCCCCTCGTGATAGCCAAGCTCGGGTTATCCAGCAGAGACGCCAGAACGATGGAGAAGGTAAGTTTTTCCACTTCAACTCTATAGACTCTTCTGACATATTTCACAGCTATGAACCGATTTGCCAACATGGCCCTCGAGCAGCTTGGTGGTGAGATCTATACATTGTGCAAGGATCAGCACGGTTGCCGTTACCTTCAAAAGAAGCTGGAGGATCGCCAACCTGAACAGGTCCACATGATCTGGCTTGAGACTAACCAGCATGTCGTTGAGTTGATGACTGATCCATTCGGAAACTATCTCTGCCAAAAGCTTCTCGAGTATTGCAACGATGAGGAGCGAACTGTCTTGATCGAGAACGCCTCTCAAGACCTCGTCCGCATTGCTCTCAACCAACACGGTACTCGAGCTCTTCAAAAGATGATTGAGTTCATTTCTACTCCGGGTCAAGTCCAAACCATCATTGGTGCTCTCCGCTACCGGGTCGTTGAGCTTATTCAGGACCTGAACGGCAACCACGTCATCCAGAAGTGCTTGAACAAGCTTTCTTCAGCTGACGCCCAATTCATCTTTGATGCTGTTGGTACTCACTGCGTTGATGTTGGAACCCATCGTCATGGCTGCTGTGTTCTCCAACGCTGCATTGATCATGCTTCTGGTGACCAAAAGGCTTGGTTGATTCGCCAAATCTCCAATAATGCCTACATCCTCGTCCAAGACCCATTCGGCAACTATGTCGTTCAATACATCCTCGACTTGAACGAACCTGTCTTCACCGAACCCCTTGTTCAGATGTTCCGTGGACGTGTCGGCCAGCTCTCCAAGCAGAAGTTCTCTTCCAATGTCATTGAGAAGTGCTTGCGTTGCGCCCAAGAGCCGTCTAAGGATATGCTCATCGATGAGATGCTGCAACCTTCCGAGCTCGATCGCCTCCTCCGGGACTCATTTGCCAACTATGTCATCCAGACAGCTCTTGACTATGCCAATCCGGCGATGAAGGCTAGACTCATTGAAGCCATTCGTCCTTATCTCCCGGCTATTCGCACCACTCCCTATGGTCGTCGTATCCAGGCGAAGATCCAAGGCACTGAGGGCCGTAGTGGTCCATCCAGCGGTCAAGCCACACCAAACGAGGCTGAGCCTGCCCAAGTTTCATCTCGTCATCAGCGTGGTGTCTCGAATGTCTCTGCGAGCCACTTCACTTCCCCAGTCGGTGGCTATACCAATGGTAGCTACACGCCCGCTGGCAGTGCCACCCCTGGTCTTGGAGGAACTCGCCCCGCTGCTCAGCCTAGTGGATTCCCTTCCAGCGACACCTTGACTTCTGGCGGAGCCCTCCCTTTCCCTTACGGTCGAGGTGCTGGTCAGAATGGCAATGGCAATTGGCTGTAATCATCCTTCTCGTAATGACGACATGATCTTTACGATTGTAACGGTACGAGGCATGATCACTTTTCTAGTCATTGGATGCGCGATACACCTCGGTTTGCGTTCGTTGGTATGTCTTTCGACAAACACCTTCTGCATTAACTTACGGAGCTTGCCTTCAACGACTGTTTTCCAACTACGAATTTCACGGCCCTTTGTTGTAGCATCCAGAGATACTGGTCTGGCGCAGACTTTCCTTCGATCGACATTCACAAAAAGCATGCATCACGAAAATGGCAATCAGTCCCTTTTCTGCTGCCCCTTGTACAATAGCAGCTCGATCACAAAAAAGATCTCGGCACGAATCGAACGACAATTTCTCGGCGCATGGTCACAGCGCACTCAACCTGTACCCGTACCTGGATGGGGGCGACGACATAGATCTTTCTTTTCGCAATGTTTTTCCGGCAATTGTTTCTGTTTTTCTGGGCATTTGTCTCAATGGGTTCCCTTTCCTTCGACAATTCATGAGCAGCAATCTTGTGCCTCCCCACATTCTGCCACCTTCTTCACTTCTTCTTGCCTAGACAGTTTGACTTGCGATTCTAGCTCGAGTCCACCCTCTTGCATGATAGTCTCGTCTTACAGTCTGGTGCACTTTGTACCCTGCCCTTATACTATTTGACCAAAAAAGACCTGAGTCGCGATTTCTTCTTTGCAAGGTGGCACATAGCGGTCATTTTTCCAAAAGGGTTCTTGCTTGTCTTTTCTTTGATGCTTTCTTCGGACTGGCGATCATTGATCTTTGACAGCAAACTCATGTGACATATTCTTACCTGCTCTTCTTTTTCGCAATCTGGGTCTGACTCAGGGGAGGACTGCGTTGCAGCCAAAACTTGTAACTAGCCTAGACTTGACTGAGGAAATGGTTCATAAAACAACTGCTCTGTGCTAATTGAATGTGATTGACTTGCCTATGACACATCGTGACATGATTGCCTAACATTGTGGTAATGAAGCTCAAAGTGAGGCTGGTTCCTCTCCGCAAAAATCAAGGGATTTCAAGCGCGGCATTTACAGGACCCCTGGAGAATGTGAAACACCCCTTATTTTAGGCTGCCGCTGTATCCCGCTCACGTGTATGCGAGGCTACGAAATGAAATCTTTTACGCTAAGGATTTCTAGCCTTGGCAGTGGCAGCCTTCCTTCAAACTCCTTCCTTCTTCAACAAACAATCTTGATCACATTGCGAGCTTCTCGGACTTGAGTCTTCTCGCAATTTGATTTTCGACGATTTCAAGGACTTGGATCTGGTTATTGAGGAGAAGGGAGCAGAAGACGTGATGAGATGAAGGCCAATGACGCAGATTTGAGCCCCGAGAGGGTGGAGGGGTTGAATGGCCATGTTGGAAGCCATGAAGGGGGTGGGGATGGGGTAAAGGCAGCAGGGATTCTGGTGCCGTTGAAAACTACGTTGGAGATGAGGAGAAGTGATACAGTCGTGGAGGTTCTTGTCACTGCTGTTCCTGTCAAGGGGGCTAGTGGTGCTTTGAGGTATGAGTTTTGCTCTTCTACTGGTTATTCTATGTTGCGATCGCGTTTTGGGGATTGTGTGTTCATGTCCCGTGTTTGCTATCGGGAGACTTTCGAAAATGTAGAGCTGGGGGGGTCCTGTGAGGCGTAAATGCCTTTGTGGATAACATGTTGACATTGAACACAGTTTGATTCGAAAACTGGTTCCGGATGATGGCGGACTCGATTTCCAGCATCTTCGCCGCTTTGCGAAGTCGTCGGACGTGCCAGACCACGTTAGAGATTTGTTTGCTGCAAGCCGAGATATCACTAATCGAGATCAGCTTCTACACAGTAATTCATACAGCGAAGGCCTGAAGCTATTCCTCATCGTTGGTCCAATCAGTGCCATCTCTTTGGCAGATCTCCATCTTCAACTCTCTGCAATCGTCAGCGATCCAGTGCTTTTCACAACCAAGGTACCCCTCCTTGCTCCCACTTCTCAGGACCAAGCAAAGAATTGGACGGAACAGTACTGGCCAACCGTGTATAAGAAGAACAACCCGTTTGGATCACATCCGAGTATTATTTCGAGAGCAGAGGAGGAGATTCGTGACGAGGTACAGAAGTGGATAAGTCTCGCGCATGAAGTTGCCAGTAACACCGAAGAAGCTGGATTTGGAGAGAAAGTTGGAGTTGTGGTTGTCGAAAGGAGAGCTAAAAAGGCAAACGTCGTTGCTGTCGCAGGAGATTCGAGGTGGAAGGGATGTGTTCTGGGCGAAGATAGAGGGGCAGTGGGTAATGTGACTGCTCATGCCGTTATGAGAGCTATTGGAATGGTTGCAGGCTCTGTGAAGAAGAGGGACGAGATTCGAGGCTCGATCGATAGTGAGGAGTCCCCTATTGGACTGCCAGCAGCTGGAAAGGCAGGAGACGATGGTACGACCTTCTCAGACTACCCCGCTCCGTCAGGATACACAATCGACGCCAAGAATGGGAGTGACAATCTTATAGCTACTGGGCGCGTACCTCCTACCCGGAATGCTGTTTCTGCAACACCAAACCTAGCGACAGAGGTATCCAAGGACCAACACGAGGCCGATTCGAGCATATCCATTGCAGCAGATTCGTCCACATACCCCGCGCCAAAGCTGGAGAGAACTCTAAAATCGTCAGAATCCGATAAAGAACTGGATGGCGCACCTAGGCGAGTCTCTGGATATGTGGATGTGCAGCGCCAAGAAAATCGCGAGATCTTCCAGGACCACCCACTTCTAGGAATTGAGAAGCAACATTTCGACCCAGATGGCAACCGAAATGGATACCTATGCCACGGTCTCGAGATTTATTGCACACACGAACCTTGCGTTATGTGTTCGATGGCCATCATACATTCGAGGTTTGGTCGAGTTATCTTCGAACGACGCATGAGAAAAACTGGTGGAATGTGTGCAGACGGCGAACTCGGTCATGGGCTTGCTTGGAGAAAAGAGCTGAACTGGACGGTGCTTGCTTGGCAATGGCAACGTGACGTTGACGAAAAGAAGAGCAGTAGTGGAGACCTCCATGCTTGATGCAGGTGGGTGAAGACACTTGACACATAACCAACTATGGCTAGCCCCAAGAGCCTCGGCGTGTATCCTGGTACTCTCCGGCCAGGCTGTTTGCGCCACCCCTTGGAATCTTCAGGACTGAAAACTATTCGGAATTCCAAATGCGGGCCGGCATCTTTCTGGAGGGTGCCTTGTGGGTCATTTGGAGAAGCTTGCTGGTTTCTTGGGATGCTTAGCCAGACACCTGGAAACGTACTCCATGAAATTGGAGTTGCCAAACATGTCTTCCGGTAATGTGGTTCCAAGAGAGCAAAAACGTTCGGACCCTCCCAGTTTACCTAAAACCCAATATCCTCCCGAGTCTCCCCGACAATTCAAATGTCCTTCAACCACTGGTACTTTGTGGTCAAGCAGGGAGGCGTGTCAAAAGAAAAGACGGGAGAGCAAAGTCTAAAGAAGGATCATCGTCACGAGAGCAATTCTTCATGACACCTTCAAATATATCGACATCGGCCTCTCTCCGCTTCATGCTGAGGAACGTGCTTGCGGTTAGCATTCATCCCACGAAAAGTCTCACGTTTTCGTCAGGTTCTTATGTGCTAACAGCCCGTCAACCGAGATATTGGGCTTCTTCGAATGTCCCATGAGCTTGGCAACGTCTGCTTTAGGGTCATGTCTCGGTGTGGAGGGGTCATGCAGATGAACATGGGCCTTTCGATCCAGGGCCGATTTGCTACAGCAAGTGCCTGGCCATACCAAAAGCACGAATCGACGAGACAGCTTCAAAAGAATCCTAGCTGCCAGCGCCAATATCCCATGTGTCCCCAGACAAGCGAGTCCTAGATCTACACAGACTCCGTGGGTTGAGTGGGACCCCTGCGCTTCACCAAAAACGGACGCATACAAACGCCGCAGTGAAGTGGTACCAATAATGCAAAAAAGATGTACACCGAGAAACAACGCTCTTTTCATGGGTCAGAATTGCGCCCTTCCCCAGTTGCGTTCTCCGGTAAGCTCGTAGATAGAAAACGTGCACCATCCTGCCCCTCCCATAGGTCGAATTTGATGAACGCCTCTTCCACGGTGATTCAGCCTCGCCAGCCTCGCGAACATCGTCTCATGCTTATCCCCCCATGTGCACGCAAAATCTCCAGCGCTGTGGCTCATGATTTTGCTATCGGTCCTGCACGGGTCTGCATCGTTGCGGTACTTGCTTCTGCTATTCATTGCGTCGCGGGCTAATCTACCTCATCCATCCTTAAAAACAGATGACTGTGAGACTGATGCTGGCGTCGAAGTCGGACCTGCCGTATTCACCTACCCATGGCCTCTTGGTAAACCCTGTCTTGTACGCCCTAACATCGTGCCTTCCTTCGAGAGCGCGCTGTGGGTGCACCAAGCAAGCCTCAGCTAAATACCGTCCGCGTCCCTCCTGTATTCTCGTTTGAAAGTCTCAAGCAGCAAGCTCGTCATTATCGACCACCCTTCCCCACGGTCTCGAGTCCTTACTCACCCTCGATAATTTATCTGCCTACCACAGCAATGTCCGAACCAGCTGCTCCTTTGGCCAAGACGGCCGGAGGCAACGCTGCCTTCCACAACTTCAACAATGACTTCGCCCACATTGCTAATCCCAATGAGCGAAGACGTCTTGCTCTCGCTGAGATCGATAAAGCCCCTTTCGGGTGGTATCACGTTCGCGCCTGCGTTGTTGCTGGTATCGGTTTCTTCACTGATTCTTACGATATCTTTGCTGTCGGTCTTCTCACCACTATGTTGGGCATAGTGTACTGGTTAGTAGAGTATGTAGGACAAAGCTTGGCCTTTAGCTAAACATATCACAGGCCAAAATCGAAGGGGGCAATGCCTACGTAGGTCTCATTGTTTGACGTTTTACAGTGCTAGCTAATTCTCTGGTCAGAAACTCTGATACTGCCATCAAGGTCGCCACCTCCGCCGGAACTGTCGTTGGTCAATTGGGCTTCGGTGCTTTGGCTGATATCGTTGGACGTAAACGCATGTACGGATTGGAGCTGATTGTCATCATCTTCGCAACCTTGGCCCAGGCTCTGTCCTCAAACTCATACTCCATGAACATCGTTGGTGTCATCATTTTCTGGCGTGTGCTTATGGGTATTGGTAAGTTATGGCAGACTTCAGCCTGAACTCCAGCTAACAGCAATAGGAATTGGTGGCGACTACCCTCTTTCTTCCATTATCACCTCCGAGTAAGTTCCTCACTTCATCTTAGTGCTCTTAATCTCCTAGCTTTGCTAGGACTTTCTCGGGATCTCCTCCGAGCAAGAATGATCGGTGGCCAGTATTATGACGTGCTCCTACATCCTGAATCTCAATCCGGTGTAGCCTCATTACTTATCTCGTCAAGGCTGGGACATTGAAAAGGCTACACTATCATTTTAAAAACCGCAACTGACTGGTCTGCAGGTTCGCTACCACCAAACGGAGAGGAGCCATGATGGGAGCCGTGTTTGCTATGCAAGGCTTTGGTCAATTGGCAGCTGCCATTGTCATGATCATTGTCACTGCCGGTTTCAAGGAGAGTCTGTTGACCGCCAAGACCTACGCAACCTGCCAGGGTGTCTGCGGACTTGCCGTGGACAAAGTAAGAGGACCTTGAAGAACCAATCAGAGCATTGCACTAATGCCATGGGTTACAGATGTGGAGAATCCTCATTGGTTTCGGTGCCGTCCCCGCCTGTATCGCTCTTTACTACCGTCTTACTATCCCCGAGACACCTCGATATACCTTCGATGTAGCCCGTGATGTTGAGAAGGCAGCAGATGATGTTACTGCTTACAAGGAAGGCAAGTCTGAGGGTAACCCAGACGAGATTGCCCGTGTTCAAGGCCGCATTTCCGGCGAGAAGGACCTCACTATCCCTAAGGCAGGCTTCAAGGACTTCGTCAAGTACTACTCGACATGGAAGAATGGACGAGTCCTTCTTGGCACGGCTGGTTCCTGGTGTCTGCTCGATATGTAAGTCTTCTTCAATTCCTCACCGTGCATATACTGATATCACCAGTGCTTTCTATGGTGTCTCTCTTAACAACCCCATCATTCTCTCTACTATTGGTTTCTCTGGTGGACCAACTGTCTACAAGATCCTCATGAACACTGCCATCGGTAACCTAATCATCGTGTTGGCTGGCTCATTGCCCGGCTACTGGGTCACAGTTGCCACTGTCGACACCTTCGGCCGCAAACCCATCCAACTTATGGGTTTCACCGTTCTTGTAATTCTCCCATTCCAACTCCATGCTTACAATGCTAACTTTATACTTAGACCATCCTCTTTTGTATCTTTGGTTTCGGGTACAATGTTATTCCCAACCACGGTCTCCTCGCTCTGTATGTCCTTGCACAGTTCTTCTTCAACTTTGGACCCAACGCCACTACCTTCATCGTTCCCGGAGAGTGCTTCCCCACCCGTTACCGCTCAACCTCCCACGGTATCTCTGCCGCCTCTGGCAAGATCGGTGCCATCATTGCTCAATCCGCTATCGCTCCTCTCCGTGTTCGTGGAGCCGTTAAGGGTGCGACTGGCCGTGCTGCTTCTCCATGGTTACCCCACGTCATGGAGATCTTCGCTCTCTTCATGTTCCTCGGTATCTTCACCACTCTCTGCATCCCAGAAACTGCGCGCAAGACTCTTGAGGAGCTTAATGGCGAGGAGAATGCCACAACTGGTGTTGTTGAAGAGTCAGCTCGCGCATCCAAGGGTGAGCAGGAGGACAACGAGTAGAGACTCATAAGTGAGGATGGAGAGGGTTTTCTTGGCCCTATTTTCTTTTTTCAAGAGCCTTGATGATTGATACCTATAAGCATTGTAGTTTGTATTAGATGACGAAGGAGAGAATCACAGTCGGTGATTTCCCATTATATGCTGTACTCCCAAGATGCAATTGAGCGAGACAGAATAGAGCACTACGCAATTATCTTTAAGACTGGAGGGACACTGAGACTTGGAACTGGACCCCGAGTAGCCTCCCATGAAGGTTCATAGCACTCTTCTTGATGTCATCCGGGGCTGTTGTGTCCTTCGGTTCAGGTCCTGATTAATTTCCTCGATTTTTTGGTACTTCGAAGTGTCGCTTTTCAGTATGCGGTGAGATTGCCCGTAGATCTGTTTAGTCGACTGAAAGACTAGTGCATGTTGGCAGGGGAATTCGCTAGCGGTATGTGGCTGGATTGAAACTATATTTCAACGTAATATCATGGCAATTAGGTACACCTCATCTTGAGAATTGGCTTAGAATTCTGAATTTCTCACAGCGGCAAGAAATAAGGCATACTAAAGCCCCAAGCAGCACGGGACATTGGAAACTTGAAAGTGACTTTTGGATGGAGTCTATTACATTGAGCAAGAAACTACCACGCCTTCCTTGTATGCTCTCTAGAACTTCACCCGAAGTTCCTCAGGCTCTGGGGAATTGAATTGCGCTCATCCCCGGCTCTTCAAAATTTCATGTTACTTTTTAAAAATGGATATGGCGAGACTGTCTCCCTCACTTAATTAGAAATTCCTCTAGAGTCGGCTATGTAATCGTTCATGCTGTCAGAGAGTCGATGTTCTACAGGGGCTGAGATATCAGGCATTTTCCTGCTCTCTAAAATGTCGATAAATTGACGTCCGAAGCCTGTCTGTCGTCCATGATCTGGTCAACCTCCTCGCTTAGCAACAAGCCAAAAGAAAATCAAACTTCTGAAAACACTCAAAAAAGCCCAAAACATTCCAGGCTCATAAAAAAAAATCTGCAAAAACATAGACCCTCGATACCGAGGTGGGTCTATGAAAATCCCTCGATTGTTGAACTGGGATTTTTTTTCGTTATGGCGTGTGCTCTCGCTTTTGAGCTCGGGGCAGGCGTGTTTTCTCTGTCTTTTCCACCTCTTAAACCACAAGTGACCTGATCAACCTGCCTAAGCTGACTGCGGCTTGTGGTTTGTTAGGGAAAAAGTGTTTATTTAAATCTATATGGGGTTTGGGGAAGTGGGGCGAGGATGGGGTTAGTGTGGTTAGGGTGGTGGGGGAGGGAAGCGGTTGACGCCTTGTTTTGACGCATTGTTTGAAGAAGAGGTGGAAGAAGAGTTTGGAGATTCACGGCTTGGGGTGGGATATTGGGTCGGGTGCTCTTCTTCCTCTTTCTCTTGTGTGTCGTTCTCGTAGTTAAGAAGAAGGAATTTGATTTGATATCTCCAGAACATAAACTCGTCTCCATCACTAGAAATCAAAACAACTCCTCGCCATCAATCCCAATTCCAACTCCACCACATCTCTCCCTTCTAATAAAATATATCCCAGCCTCTAATAATCAGGCTCCCTAACACTCAGCCACTTATCATCAAAATCTTTCAACACCCTCTCCATCTCCCCTTTATCCATCTCCGTCCACTCCGCAAGCCAAATCCCATACTCCTTCTGCGCCTTCAGAATATCTCCTTGAGCGCCTGTCACATGTGTAGTATTCAATTGTTTGTACAGTCCGAGAGCTGGATAGGCTACTACACCGAAAATCGCATGACCGGGTTGGGTGAGAAGTCCTCCGCATCCTTTGGCGATGCCTTTCATGAGGCCTAAGGCGCCGCCGTCGCGGGCACCTTTGTAGGGCTGGGTGAAAAATCCTACGTAGCCGTCGTAGAAGCCGTATCCTAGACTCTTAATGGGAAGATGTTAGATTTACACGTGGATAAGCAAGAGATATAAAAAATGCATAGGGTTGGAAACACACCTTAACACCAGAAAGAGTACCACTCTTCCACCCTCTAATCTCCCCATAATCCCTCACCTTATCCCCATACAACGCCGGCACATTATGCAACCCATCCGCCATCGCTCTCGGCAAATCAACCGCCCCCTTCGTCAACGCCATCCCCACCTTCCCAAATCCTCTTCCTACCGCGTTTGCAGCAGCTTTATTCGCACTCGGGGCTATGGAAACCACACTTTCAGTCCCAGAGAATCCAGTACCGGCTCTACTTCCGCTATGACTCCAAGTTCCACTCCGAATGCTTTGACTATCATCGGATACGGAGGTGGTACCGGTGGTGGACATGGTCGTTGACATTTCGCGTTCCATGGTTTTCACTTTGCGGTATTCTTTGAGGGGAGATTCGACCATGGAGCCGACGGCGTCGCTGACATTGGAGATTGATTCGATAAATGCAGAGGTGGTACCTGTGATCGGGTCCCAACGTTTGTTTTCGATATGGATGGGTTCGGTTTTTAATCTTTATTTCATATCAGCTTTCTCAAACTCTTGCTTGGTGATGAATAAGGAAAAGAATCAAGGGGAACATACATCCTCAAAGCACTCGCCTCGATCTTCTTATGCTCCACCAAAACAGCCGCCGCTTGTTGCGAGAGCTTCAGTATCCTCTTTCCGCGCTTCCAATACCACGTCGCGGGGTAGCGGGGTAGCATATCACAGTTCATTTGTTGGACAGGCAGGTTTCGATGGAAGGATTTGACCGCTTCTTTGACTCCGTTTTCGTGCTGCATTTTTGAGGAGATTTGAGCGGCTGCTTGCATGGTTGAGGGGTGGAGGAGGAATTCGATGGCTCTGGAGAGGGTCGAGACGGAGAGAGCTTTTTGGTCGAGTGGACGAGGACCCGCGCCGGCTGCTGCGACCATATTTGCCCAGAATGGTTGACTTGGAAGATTAGTACCTGGGGAACATTGAGGGAGAGGTCACTTACTCGCCGAAGAAGGGAACGATTGCTGTAGGACGGCCATTGAGAAGTCCGCAAGCTGTTGTTCCTGCACCTCCATAATGGATGACAGCTGAGACTCGCTTAAAGAGCCATTCTAGATTTAATGTTAACTTTCGAAGTAAATAGCACATGTTCACAAACCATGTGGACAATCTCCAATGAACAAGACGTCCGGGTGATCCTCAGTAACATCACTGCCCAATTTGCTCCATCCTTCTGAGACGATAGCTCTGACACCACATTGTTGAACTGCATCGAGGATCGTCCGAGTCATGCCATGAGCATCTTCCATGACAATCGAGCCGAAGCCGATATATATTGGGGTTGGACCAGCTTCTAGGAATGTAGATATATAAGCAGGTGGTGTATAATCTGGTGGATTTCGAAAGAAGAATCCGCAGACATCTGATCCCTATTAGATCACGAAGCATTAATTTGGGTGATGAAGCACAAACTAATATGAGAAGGCCAGTCGAAAGGCTTTGGGATCGGAGCTGGAGACCAGCAATATGTGAAGGGTACGTACTTTCAGATAGTCTGCCATATTTGCTCCTGCCATGGTTGGAAGTGCTTCCAGGTTGAGGGTCCTCTTTCGCCAATGATTTACCACATCTCCCAAGCTGCAAAGAGAAATTAACATATTTCTTTCCTCTCTTCCAGGACTTCTCACCCTTGCCAGGTCATCATATCCACCAGACCATAAGAGAGAAAATTAGTAGTATTTGCGTCGGCACACGTGTTTTCAATATTAGCCAAAGGATGAGGGAAGGCTCTGGTGGCACTCCAAGGCATCGTAAACATAAGATGTACCGGTATTCCAAGCGCCTGAGCACAATGCATATGTGCAAAGCTGGGAGGATTTGCAATGATGGCCTCTGCAACAAATGGTATTCCAGTTCTGTGGTCTGGTTCTATGCATGACCTCCAACAGCCCTCCAACATCTCACCCACCATTTTCCGTTTCTTGGAAATGTCTCCGGCTCGTATGGTCTCGAATTTCGGTATGATGCTTGGATTCTTTACTATATATGCTATCAGATCTGCCGGGTCTCCACCTATTGAGAAGAACTCGAGCCCAGCGTCTCGGATGAAGGTCTCGAAATTTGAGTGGGTTGCAAGTCGAACTCGGTGGCCCACTAACTGTAACTCCTGCCCGAGAGCTACAAACGGCTGAACGTCGCCTGACACTTTCACTCGAGTGAAGGCCGACATCGACGAGGGCTTCTTTTGGAGCTGCAGTTGATCTGCCCCCCGAGAACTCTGCGTCGCAAAGGATGTCGAGGGTTGAAGTGAAGTGAAGCGAGGAGGAAAAGATGCCAGCGGGGAAAGATTTCGAAGAGAGAGGGGGGGGGGCTTATAGTCGCGCTAACGAGGAGGCTCCTTCCTCTTAAAATCTCTTCGAGGAAATCAACGTCAAATCGGGTGCTGGCGTCTCGGGACGAATAGCTCAACCAAATCAAATCAAATGGGATTCATCTCGGGAAGGAGCAGTCACCACCCCTCTCGATTTCTCCGGACCACACTGCACCCATGAACCACTTGTCCCCGACATCTTGGCTGCACCTTCTTAATGGGTGTCGTTGAAAGGTGCATTACTTTTGCAACACTTGCGGCAGAATAAATAGATATGTCTGAGAAAAGATGTTTCAAGAAGGGCAGATTTGTGATTGTCAACTAGCATACGACCTCGCTACTTCGCGAGCAACAGTTCCTGTGGGTGAGTCCTGAGCCTCGTGCAATCTTCCTCAATTTTCAGTCATCGCTCCCAACATTGACACGAAACCCCATGAACCGGGTAGATCCATGATCTCCTAAACCTTCTCATCGGGAGTCTCCTCGATATGACCAACCTCAACACCCGATACACCAATATCATCACCTCCATGGTGGATCGTCTTCTCGACAGCAACGACTTGCTTTTCTGTCAACTCTTCGTCCTCAAACACTGTGATCCATTAGTATTTCCGTTCCTCGGGAAGTGTTTGTACACTTACAGAACGACAGTTCTTCCAAAGTCCTTCCATATGTTTCTGGATAGAAGAAGAAAATTGTCAGGATCTCCAGACATATCATGGCGATATACATGATCAAATACTTCCAGCCAGCACCATCCATCCTAGATTCAGTCAGCAAATATCCACTGAATCTTCAACCTCAATACATACCCAATCGGATTAATAAAAGTAGTAAAAAAACCCGCCCCCCTCACAAAAAACTGCTCCACACCAATCCCCCTACTCCTCTGCGCATAAGGAAACAACTCCACCATATACGTATACGCCAACGCATTATTTCCAATATTATACCACGGACTATAAAAAAAAATAAAGAACAACACCGCAATCCCCGCTGCCTTGTTCGGAGTTTTCTTCTCGAGAGCAAGCATAGCTCGTTGCATAGCGACTGTCCAACCGATATAAACGAACAGCATGCCGAAGGCGCCAAGGAGGAACATTTTTCGTCGAGGAAAGCGGGGACTGATGAGGGCGATCGCTGTGCCGTTTATGAAGGACCAGGCGGTGTTTCCGAGGTTGAACATTGTTTTTGTGTAGGCGTCTGTGTAGCCGATCATGACGAGGATTTTTCCAAGGTAGAACCTGCTTCTGTTAGCAGATTGACCGCTCTGGTGAAGAATGATACTTACGAAATAAGAGTGTTTCCACTCCATTGTGTGTACAGTCCCATGGCAGCAGCGATGAATGTACGTCTTCTCATCCCAGGAGTTCGAACCATATCCCACCACGACAATTTCGAAGCTTCAAGTTCGAGCTTGATCGTTGTCTCAATCTGTGCCATCTCTGCTCTGACAAAGATAGAGTCTCTGTCGCCTTCTGCGTGGTACTTGACTAGGATATCGAATGCTTCTTCTCTTTTGTCCTTGCTGATTAAGTACCTGGGACTTTCCGGGAGGAAACTGAGAGGGTTAGATGGGTTTGAAGACGTTGAATTTGAATGCATTACAATACGAAAGTAATTTGGATCAAAGATGGGACGCATTGCAGCAGTGACGGAAGTCGCCAGGCCCAGTCGCTATGGATTTTTGCTGTCCGCACCACAATGCCAGAAGCTATCAGCGATCCAACGAACCATGAGGCGTTGAACCTGTGAAGGAGAGTCAGCATGCATGCTTTCACTAGGCATAACACGATGTTGGAGCTGGGGGAGCGTGTCCTTCCTGAGCTGCGAGGAGCGCAACCAGCGAACTGCGAAAATAGACTCACATCGAAGTCATGATCGGTCGTTCCTTCGGATACGACAACTCACCCAACATCGCACTGCCAGACACAATACAGAATACGATCCCAAAGCCCAATATCATTCTAGCTACAATGTACATAGCATCTTTAACTACATTAGCATAGTTCGTTAGGCACGTCAGTTCGACTCACCATCTTGCGAGAAGCCTTGAAGGACCGCACCAACACATTGGAATACGGAACCTATAAAGATAGACCATCGTCGACCCCATTTCTGAGCAACCCAAGGGACAACTGGCACAGCTAGAATTGCACCGAGGTTGTACGCGGCTGAGATCATTCCCAGGAGAGGTCCTGCAACGGCCCATGTTATCTTGCCAGTAGCATCTGTTGTTTGTCTGCCGAAGTCTGGAGCCTGTCAGTTGGAGAAGTAGGGCTATATTAATATGACAACCTACACTTGTTCCATGGATCGATGAGTTGCAACCCGTTAATCATTTGAGAGTCGAATCCAGATGTAATTTCGATGCCCATGCAAGTAGGATAGAGCAGGAGGTACAGGAATCTGAGATTCCTTTTCTTCCACCATCTGACCTTATCTTCCTCGGCGACTCGGGACAAGATAGGATCAGTTTCGTGCCCAAGATTGATGAGCCCCATGTTGAACGCTCAAGCAATGAGAAATATTTGAAACTTCCAAGCAAAAAGTGTCCCAGGGTGATCACACAATGGAAACAAAGTGCAAGAACCAACACAATGCTCTCCCACTCTCATGGAAATCCATTCTGATATACATTTAATATGCGGTATTCATTCTCGTCCCTGTCTGGGGTAGCTACCCCGCATTGCAGGGTCACAATCCTCGACATTCGACCGCGGATAAACAGATTATCTTGGCATGCATTCCCTACAGCTGACAGAACCTGTCTTCTGGGAACATCGTGCGATTCCCCATGCACAATTGGATAGAAACCAAAAATGATCTTCGTATCCCCAAGACGCTTAATAGCCACCAAGTCCGATATACCTTACCGAGTCTACTAACGGCTATTGCTCACGGCTCGAATATCCCAATCGGGGTAGAGTTCGGACCAAGGAGAGAAGCAGAAGTGACTGGTAATTGAAACAAGACGGGGAAAAACGGAGATTCTGGAATGATAACCGTGGAATCAAAGACCGGCCAGTTGCCGTTGGAGAAGTTGATATCCCAATTCGTGCGAAAACTTGCAAAAGAAGGGCAAGATCAGGAGGCTTACCGCCAAGGCGGATTCAGGACCGAGGTTCCTGCAATGTGAGAAGATGAATGGACAGAAAGATCATACGAAAGAGATAAATCGTGGAAAGTATCATCACTTGGCGGCTTCATATCAAACGGCTATAAACCCCCTAATTAGGTACGGAGGAGGACATTCCGAGGTCAGCCGTAGGCTAGTCTCCTTGAGGCCTAAAAAAGCTAGAAATGAAAGGATGTGCTCGAGAATGCGACTTGTATGGAAGTGCGTAGTTTTCAGAACAGCTTTTCGGGAGCTTACTTTTTGAGGTATACCCATATCCACAACGCCATCCTGACCACACTGTAAGACACTCCCACGTCAGCTTAATCGGAGTTCAGAGCCCCAACCCATCATTCCTTCCCCAAAGCTTGACTGTTCGATCGTATCCACCGCTGACGATCCACTTCGCATCCCTCGATACATCCACACTATGCACATTCCCCGTGTGTCCACTCAAGCTCTGTACCAAACTCCAGTCGTCCGCCGAGAAGATGTTGACATTCTTGTCAAATCCTCCAGAGACAAAGAATGTCCCAGCTTTCTTCGGTCTTCGAGCCCCTTGCTCATCGAGTTCTGGAATTGTACCGGTAGTTGGATCGTCCAAGCCTTTATACCACCGCAGATCTGACACAACTGATCTATGTGCTCCAATTCCACCAACTGGTTGAACTTTGCGGACATCCCAGCACTTAACCCAGCCATCACCAGAGCCAGAGAGTACACGATAGCCGTCAGAGCCCCAATCAAGAGTATAGATTGGTTTAATGTGACCTTCGAGAATCATAACCGTCCGCCCTGTGCGCAGATCCCAAATACGACCAATACTATCCATTCCAGCGCTGGCGAGCAGAGATCCATCCGTATTGAAGGCGACTGTGAAGACACCCCGAGAGTGACCTTCCTGGAGAAGAAGTTCTTGAGAGGTATTGACATCCCAGAGCCGCCATGTTGTATCTTCCGATGCCGATGCTAGGTATTGGCCTGAGGGGTGAAACTCGACGCGGCAGACGCGCTGGTTATGGCCTTCGAGAGTAGAAATAGGTGTATCTTGGTTCAGAGACCACAGATGCACTTTTCCCTCTGCACCTCCTGATGCAAGATTGACCGAGTCTGGTGAGACTGTGGTGCCTGGCAATGTAGCATCTGGCATCCAAGATATACCACCAACTCGATCCGTGTGTCCTCGTAAAGTCCGCGATACATACAGACCTGGGACATTGAGCAGCTTGATTCCACCGCCCCAGTTTCCTGCAGCGATAATCTCCCCATTTGGCGAGAACCTTGTTATGCTAACTGGTCGTTCTCCTGCAGTCTGACTGCCCTGAAGCTCAAAGCCTTGTAATCGTTCCTTGATCGCTTTCCTGAATTTGACGTGTGTCCGCAATGGAATCGTAGCCTCAATCTTCTGAACCCCAAGCCTCTTCTTCGCTCTGGGCAATGAATATCTCGCGATCCGCTTTCTGCACTCGACCAATTCTTGTGAGCCTTTGGTATAGAACTCCTCTTCTTGTTCATTCTGCTCATCCCCCACATCTCGCATTTCCTCGTCGACATCTTCGTCTTCCGCGGCCCTGATATCTGCCTCTATCGCGAGCAGCTTCCTTAGTCTGTCTCTTCGCAGTGCCTTATCTTCACCAAATAGTGTAATCGGCTGGTTAATCTCTCGTAGTCGCGCCCGTACTTTCTCGTCGTCCGTAGGTACTACTATTTGTGCCTCCCTCTTTCTTCTATCCATCTGCTCCTGGAAAGCTGAAGCACGCTCTGGGGCCAGACCCAGACCCGCAGAGGGGAGATCATAATCGCGGTCGAGAGCTAAAGGTATAGAGTAAGTATTCGCAAGAGTAGAAAGTTTCTTGGATAGAGGTTACTTACGGACGTTTGCCAGGTCAATGCCGACATCCTGAAGGATTTATCAGCTGCAGGGTCCCCACTTGCGACAACGACGACTCCTCTGGGAGAATATGAATACAGTTCAAGAGATTGTGACTGGGGTTTGAGGGGGATAGGCTTACCTCAGGCTCTGGCTCTTCCACGTAGGCTTGGCGTGAGGGATGCATGATGGCGACTATGGGTTTAGGAGGGAGGATAGAAAAATTGGCATGAGATTTGTATCATTAGCGTTCATCAACCCCGTCGCAGCCTTTCGAGCTGTTGTCAAAAGTCAAAATTCAGTTTAGGCTGAACAAGCGGCCGCTAGCCTGAGAGCTCAGTTTCAGCCAGTCGTGGAGTTCTTTACTTGTTCAGGACTTGAAGGCACTTTTATAAAAATCTTATTCAATTGGGATTTGATTCCTACTGAGACACTAATGATATTAGGAATAACTTCGGACTCTCAAACCATTGACAAGTAGCTATTTATTTACATGAGAAGTCCGTACCAATTTCCGAACGATTTTCACTCATATAGCGCCAAATTGTTCAGAGCTAGAGGGACTTTTAGAACATTTCGCATCAATGATTACGAACTTTTCTCTCTTTCAGCTTTACATTGATACATGCACATTTTCGAATGCCCACAAACTCAAATTTGTACACAGAAATTAGGAGTTGATTTGAATGTACCCTAGGCGCCTCGTCACCAGAAGCAATTCATCCCTTCCAGTTCCCATTTTCCCACAACCTCTCGCCATGACAAAGGAAAATGTTCATGTGTAGAAAACGTCTTTATACGTCTCCTCTCTCTGACTGAGATCCAACCCTCTATGATCCATCATATAAAATGTTGTCGGACAGTCTCTACTATGCTAGCAAGGGACCAAACATATCGTCTCGATACATCTAATCTGTTACTCTCCAGCTATCAAACCACTTCATGTAGTTGTAGTCCTTGTTTGGTCCAACCATTCCCCAGCAGATAGGCATGAAGTAGATGTAGAGACCGATGGTTGCAGCATACAGAATGCCATACACGGCATACTGTAAGGCCTTCGCCTGGTTTCTTAGCATCCAATCAGCGCAGAAGCCGAAACCAAGGATGGCGAAGTAGAGGGCGGGGTAGTAGTGGTGGACATAGGTGACACGAGCCATTGCGACGAATGGTAGGTAATGGAGGAACCATCCAAGAACCGGGTACAAAGCGGCGTAATGGATCTGGTCGATATCATCTTGCTTCAGCTCGTCATAGCCTCGTTGCCATCGAACGAGATACCATGCAACAAGAAGTGCAATAACTCCGAGAGAGGCGGTAGAGCCCCAGTAGACAAGGGGGTTGCCGAGGAGGAAGTACTTGACAATGGAGTCATCCCAACCACACATGCGGAGACCAACATGGAGGAGGGGCCATTGCCAAAACTGGGAAGCGAGATCGTCTTGCTTGTCTGGATCAGGGACGAGAGCGTTGTTCGAGGTCATCATGGCAACGTTCAAGTGGATGAAATCCTGCAAGAAAGGAGATTTGTAGGCTCCAGCATCGGCAGCAGGTACTAGAAATTGTTAGCTTAATGGGCAAAAAAGAGGGCGTTTGAGCTCACGCTTATCATTCCAGTGAGCCTCGACGTTCCAGTGGGTGTAAACATCCTTTGGGTTGTTGTTCTTATCACATGTGACTTCAATCTGCTTGAAACCCCACTGTGGCAAGTTGACATTACCGGCACGAAGATAGCAACCCAAAACAGTGTGCTTGAGTCTGAATGCGGTTGTCAAGGTTCGGACCCTGGTTCTGTCATTTGAGGACACATCTCTGACGATTTCCATGGTCCAGTGATCCTTCTCGTCACCAACAGTGGTGTTTCCATAACATGAAACTTCTCTATCGGCCTTGGTGACTGGTGCAGCGACTTCGTGAGAGTGGAGGTTGCGGCCGGTTTGGGAGTGAATCAGACGCAGGACATCTCCATCACCAACGAACTTAGGTTCTGCCTCTGGGTCGTACTCGGGCTGGGCTCGGTTGGGGTAAAACCACCATTCGTTATTGGCATCCTTGTGATGGTAACAAGTAATCTGCTGCTGAGTAGAACCTTCGGGATATGTCTGGACGTGGGAGTGAAGAAGGCCACCACCGTATCCCATGTTCTTGATCGTAGCTCTGGATCCGTAGGCTATCTCGATGGGGCTGTCCTTTCCGACTTCGGTTCCTCTGAGATTGGCCTGGAACAACGAGCTCATTTGAGCATCTCCTGGTCCACTGTTCTCCAAAATCATAAAGTGAAGGGCGAATGATAACATGTAGACAACCAATGGGACCATGATCAAACCGAGAACTCGAGCAGCGACATGGGATGCGAGGTCAATCTAGAATTTTGTCAGCAGAATCTCGTAGATGAAGATATTGGGACCTCATACGATTGGCATCTTGGTGTCACCAAATTTGTTCCACAAATCCTCAATAGTGTAGATTCCAACAAGAGCTGTGCAGAAGAGCCCAACCCACTTGACACTGCAAACACAACCAATGCTGAGACCAGTCAAGAAAAGCCAAGCCCACCATTCCGCGCTGAAGCTCTGCTTTTGGAGTCTGTGAAATCTTGCCCAGCAGAGAACAGTAGTAAACGTAAAGCACAACAGCATTGAGTCCAGAAGGATGAATCGACTGATCGTGGTATAGGAGTTTTCGCAAAGGACCATGAGAGTAACGAACCAGACGGCAGGTCGCTTGAAGTTCAACTCGCGAGCAGTGTAGTAAGCCAAGGGAATGGTGACAGCACCGAAGAAGGCATTGAATGCACGCATGAAGGTGTAGTTGAGCTCGTCCGGGTATTTCTCTCCTGACTTGAACTCAAATGAACCATTATACCCAGCCAAGTATCCGGACAACCCGACCAACATCTTTCCAAGAGGAGGGTGCACATCGAAGTAGAATTCTCGTTTCAGGTAGTGGGAGCCAAATTTACCAAAACTATTTTCAGGAATCAGTAAGGAGAGCTCGCAAGGCTGAAAGGGACAGCTCGTACTGTGCCTCATCCCAAGTAACAATAGGGGACAAGCCAATCTTGTATAACCGTGTGAAGAATGCCAATGCCGTAAAGATGATGGGGGCGATGATGAATTCCCATTCATCAAGGAATTGCAGTAATGTCTGCTCTTGCTGTAAGACAACCTGTTAGCACCGTCCTCTGACTACAACAAGTTATAGGCTCTTGGGAATCTGCCAACATACCTTCTTGACTTGTGTCTTCTTGTTATCAACCTCTGGTATTCTGTCCACGAGCCCTCCATTAGGTGCTGTCGAGGGGACGTTGCGCCGGCGGGTGGCCTGAGTTTCCGAGTCCAGTCCGGACGCTGCTGCTTTTTCCGAAGCCATATTGCAGGATTCCCAATGCCAATCGTTCAGCAGATATCAGGGAATCTGCGAACAATGAAGCGCACACTTGACAGACTGTCCGAGTCTGCAGGTGCGATGCGGGTGATAGGAGTCGACGCGTTCAGAGTAACGAGAAGGAGCGTGAAAGAAGAAAGGTGTTCTCAATGTAATTAAAAGGTTACAAGTCGGACATCTCTGCCCAAGACCGGTCAGCTTCGAAGGGCGAATTGACTGGAGAGATAGAATTCCGTCGATGCTGATAAAGAGAGGACTGAACGAAAGCTTCTAAGGGGTTTGTTCGTTATCCTTGCACGAGCTTTCCAAAAGATTTGAGGCGGGCTTATTTTTAGCTCAGAGAACAGATCTCCTCCCGACGACGAGGCTGTCAACCAGATAAAAAGGGGCTCGCCCCTTTCACCAAATTCGAGCCAACTGTGTTATTCTTGATGTTTGGATTGTTATATTCCTTGTCTCATTGTCCTTCTCCATATCGTCAACCTCATCCCTCCTCACGTCCCCTTCTCCCACGTGACAGAGTCCTTGGTATGGACCTTAAAGCTGCCGTGAGGAAGTATCACACTTGAATTTGGTGGTTCACGAAGGTATAAGAGAGTTTCGAGTTGGGAGGATTACTGTATGAGGCCTGCCTTCCTGCCGTATGGTACCTTCCAGTGAAGCATGATTTCTTAGCTGCCTTCCAGCAACTTTGTACCATCTCAAATTTGAAAAGCGAGGCTTACATTACATTACTAGATTACTGGATTTCTACTTGATACATGCTATAGGCTATCCTCCTACAATCTGCGAAAGCATAATTCTGCAGAGCTTTCCCAGTCACACTAAAAAGCGCTTCTTATTTCCCAGGAATGCTAGGACTTTCTAGGATCACGTCTTGGGTCATATTACGGCCGCAGGTAGACCTCCAGAAGCAGCAAAAGTAATGTATGTCTGCGTCTCCTATATCTCAGTTTTTGCATTTGAGTGTGTGCCTCCAAACAAGTGCGGAATTCAACATATAGAAAGTGTGAAGCTAAGTTAGTCCACGTTCAAAGTCAGCTCTTAAGTCTCACTCAAACATCATGCGTATCGTATCAGGACTATTCGAGAAATAACGACATCTTCATGAATTCAAAAATTTTTAGAGGATGTCCCCCATCTCTTAGATGCGCAACACATCAATTTCCTGCAATATCAAACTAGTAATGTCACTTGTCAACTGCGGGACGATGTTCTAGGGTACCAAGTTTATACCAGTATAATAGCATCATTCGAATTTGGACCAAAGTCAGCTCTTTGTGTGGAATGACTTGCATAACTTACCCCCTCTTCTCTACCCCTCCATTCACACATAATTTTTCTCTAGCATTATGAGCAACGGCAAGTGGCTGCGCTGGTGAGGTTGCCAACCCAACCTCGAATTCAAAAAAGCATACACAATTCACAGCGAAGAAGCAAGGCATCATAGGGCAGCGTATAATATCCTCTGTTCCTACTGTTAAGTCGCGCAGAACATTCGCCCCTTCAGATCCCAAGTCTGGGCTCGGATATGCTCTGTCCTGGGAGGGATATTCTGCCCGCATCGACCGGAACCTCTCGATGATGCGAATATCACCACCATCTTTCATTGCGATTTTTGGTTCCAGCTGCGTTGCGAAGAACGCTTCCAAGTTATGTTGACGCTGTGTTCGGGCCAATCATAAGGCCGTAAACGAAGCTTTAAGTGAAGCAACTAAAAGGAAGTCCCATTTTGTCTAAGTACAAACTTCGAGACTACCCATTCTCTTCTAACGCCTCCTCCATCGTCTTCGAAATCAGAGCTCTGAAAGAAACTGGTGAATCAGAGCATTCTCTCTCTGCGAAGTTCTACGTACTCAAGACACAAGTCACCCTCCTCGATTCTCAAGGACGAACTATGTAGCACACTTCCGCCGGACATAGCAAGGACATCACAGACCTTCAATTTAACTACGATTTCGAATAGATCATCTCAAAACATGTTCCTAACATCAGCGACACATTAGATTGGAAAGTCCCTGCAGCCATCATTCGAACAGCTATCAAATATTCCTTCGGGAACAACGGACAGAACTTATCGGATGGGAAGAAAAACGACATCATGTGGACAGATGAGAACCCGTTGAAGGACTCAGGATATTTAGGCTGAGTGGAAAGTATGGAGAAGGACGATGTGTCTACTCTGAAGCGTGTCACTGAGGACGTGACTGAGGATTGATGAGATTCACTCCCATGACTCAACAAAAGTCATCAAACATCCACTCCATTACTCATTATCATGCCTACTTAATTATACAATTCCTATCCCTTAAGTCGATCTGTTATTTGTATGCAATGCAGTTTTGACCTAGTCCATTCCATATTCCTGCTTCCATAATGCAATATAATAATCTCAAAACATACTGTGACGTACGTAGTATGTTTGCAGCAAACGCAACCCCCGCTATGCTTTAAACAAGCAGAATGAAGAGATATCTTATCCGTATTCCCTCTTTCCCTCCTCACTCTCCCCATTTCTCTATCCATAACCCTTCCTTGCCAGTTGATTCTCCATTTCCTATTCTTGTCACACTCCTCAGAGTCTCCTCAGGCACTAATAACCTTCTCAAAATTACTCCAAGCACAAGCACATCCCCCAGTCCCACCATCAAAACCCCCCAGATTGTTCACACTCGAATTAGAAAAAACACCCGGCGCCGGATTAATCGCCTGACCTCCAAACGCCCTATTCTCTATGCTGAGTTGCCCACTTCCAGCCACAATACCCTCACGATCATTCAGTCCATAGCAGTAAACCATTTTGTTAGCTGGAGAACCACCATGTCTATCTGTCGTGATCGTGGTCGGGTACGGGAATGAGCCTGGTTGGACTAGCTTAGAAGCCGAGGAAGAGGAAGTCGCGTTGTTGAGTTGAGCAGAAGAGCCTAGGCGAGTCCACATCTGTACCAAGAATCTTGTTTCGGTCCAGGTGCATCTGAAGTTCGCCGCTGATTCTAAGGCACCGCCGTTCTCATCATCTGGGACTTCTCCGTTGTCTAGGTTTGTCTCGTTCAGTAATGTCAGAGACTTCAGAAAGATGCTGCGGTCGAAATAGTTGTAGAAGCCGTAATGCTCTGTTGGTAGGCCACGATCATACAGTCTAATTGGCTGTTGGACAGGAAGCGGAGATGGAAGCAGGTTGGCTGGAGCAGCTGTACCGTCGCTGTTCAGAGATGGAGACGGGATGATTGATGTCAGGTTTGGAAAGGGGTCTGTGTCTCGCTCGTTAAGGACGTCGCTGAAGTCTCGGGCGAGCTGTGCATCCGGCCGGCGCTTCTTAAGAGATGAGGTAGAGGCATTTACATTTGACAGGAACGAGATGTAAAACGGCGTCGGTTCTCCAGCTTTGTTGCTCGACACAATCCCATCAGTCGTGTTTCCTAGGAAGAACTCTTCCGCAAATGTAGGTGGCGCTGGATTCGGTGAGAACGTGACAATATCTCTTGCCTTCAAGAGTAAGTGTTTCATGAACTGCCCGGCCGATACTGGATTTCCTGCACGGGTGATGAGATTTTTGTTCCCTGTGACATTCGCAAAGGTCGCATTGGTAGCGCTGCTGTTGTCCCACTGAACATACAAGAAGAAGTTTGGCTGGCTCGGTTGATTCGGAGCTACTGAGGATTGTAGCTCTTTTGGTAAGTCACAACTCCATTGCGTGGCTGGGAAAACACACCCAGTGTTGGCCTCGATGTTGATAGGTGCTACAACAGTCGATACTCCCAAAAATATAGGAGGGAATCCAGTAAGATTCAACCATTGGGAGGGCTGCGTAACCGTATTCGACTTTCTGTGAAGAGTAGTGGCAAGAACAATGATCAGGATGACCAAGGCAAGGAAGAAGATGATCAAGAAGAGATACCATCGGCGTCGCTTTCTACCTTCTGCCCCTGAACGGCCATAGCAACCTCGAGATGAAACACAACCGCGGCCACGCCAGAATCCTCCTGCTCGGTGCGCAAGGGCGTCTTCCTTCTCGTGTCGTCGGCGCTTGGCTTCAGCTTTCTTGGACGCTTTAGTAGGCGGAGGGCCGTAGTGCTCTCCTACTACAGGAACCTCAACTCGTCTAGCAGGCAGTTCAGGATACCCAGAGTTCAGATTGATAGGCCTTCGGGTTGAAGGTGTTAATGGAATCTCAGACATTGGAACTGCTCCTCCTGACGACATTGCTTGTTGCATGCCAGGAGAGACTGGACCTGGCGAAATCGGATATTGGATGCCCAGAGGATGACCTGGAGGGAGGATAGCTTTGTATTTGACTCGAGCTGGCGATGGTGAATATGGTGGAGGACCTCCTGTTGATGGAGAGTAGGCAGCTTGGCTGGCTGCTGGAATGGGAGCTAGACGAGGATGATCTGCTGCTTCCCTTGAAATGGTTTGGCTTCGCTGTGAAGTGCCGTTCAGGTCGCTCAGACGAGGTTGAACATAAGGATTGTTGCTCTGCATGGATCTTGTCCTTGGAGCATCGGCTAAGATCGGGACTTCTCTCTCTGAAGACCGCGATTCCAAGCTCGACGTTGAATTCTCGCGACTAAGTCCATTCGCGTCATGGGATGCAATACTAGACATAGTTGCTGCTCCAAACCCGGCAGTTTCTGAGAGTACAATCAGTAAAGTACCTGTCGATGTTTGAACTTTATGTCTCGTATCTTGTAACTTCGGAGACTGTTCTAACTTCTTCGCATCAAGATTCCACCAATGATCCGAAGATACAGATGCCGTTGTTTCAGGAGTGAGAGGCGAGAATTGCTTCTCCCACATCTTTGCATCCCTCTCTGCAGCCTGGGCTTTCGCCGCAGCTTCTGCTAGATCGGGAAGGGCAGGCACCTGTGGATTCTCAATCTCTGGGGTGGCAAAAGTATTTGATCGTGTCAAAAAGGGCGTTGTGATATAGTTCCACCATCCCATGGAGCGCCTGTTGGTAGCAACAGTGCTTATACTTGCGTGTTTACCAGCCTTTGTGCCATTGGATACCGAAATTGCACGCCCTGTTCTCGCAATCACGGGGCTTTCATCTTCTTCGAATACAGTGCATGAAGAAACAACTCTGGACCTAGGTGAGGCATCGTCATCGCCCCAGGTAGTAACGTCGTCCGAGTCCGGTGAGAAGTAGCTTTTCTGAGCAGCTATGCGCTGTCTCTCGTCCTCCAGGAATGATGTCGGCATCTGCGGGACAGGTGGTGCATCGCTGGGCGTGTAGTGTCTGGAGCTCTGCATATTCGATTCGTGAAGTTCTCGGCCCAAAGACATGCTTTCGCTCCCCAGTGGCGACCATACAGAATTTTCTTGAGCAGGTGTAATAATAATAGTTGGGGTATCGGGTGTATAATTCGTGGGTGTGCGACGCTGGTAGCTGCGCATAATCTTTGTTGTTTCTGACGCAGCGGTTTGCGGACTCACTGTATGCTCTGATATATCTGACGATGGAATAGATATGCCAATGACTATGGGGCGATCATTAGGCGATAGGTCATCGTTTGCTTTGACTGGAGAAGATAGCAGAGTTTCCGAATTCCTCCTTCCCGCGTTTTTGGTTGGACTCGAGGTCGTAGCTGGCGTCGAGTTCTTTGTGAGGGTCGGCATCGTATTTGGTGCCCTGGCCAAGGCCTTGCTCTTCTTTGTTCTCCAAAAGCCACCCGATGATTGATTTGATTCGCCATTCAGTGCCCTCAATGCCGCCATATCCACAAAGCGTCCCATCTGTGGCATCGTCTGCGAAGGTTGTAATTGGACAGGAGCCGTAGCTGGTTGGTGTCCGGATATGTCTGTGACAACCTTGAGCCCGGCTTTCGCATTTTGCTTCCTCTGCCGACCTTTCGATTTGTCCCTGACCAACTTCTGCACAGAATGTGTCCTCGTGTGCCATCTGGTATTCGTCCGACTTGTAGGCTTCACAGTCAATCCTAAACCGATCGTCTGTGGTGGTTTTGGCCAATCCGAAACTCGAATTGGTACCTTTTCTTTGGTAGTGCTCGAATCGGCTGTCTCCTCCTCACTCCACCAATCATCGTCACTGCCGTCGTCATCGCCGTCGAATATTGTGTCGAATGGATTGTTCGAATGTTCTGCTGAGGGGCTCCTAGCCGAAGCATGTGCCTGGGTAGTCGAGCTTGTAGCCATGTTGCTTGATCTCGAGGAATTGTACGAATTCGCGTGGACCGAGAGTCGTTTCAATCTTTACAATATGATGGATGTCTTTCAAACGATCGATATTGTAGGCTTGATAGGTCGTTGTGAGTCGTGAAATCCGGCGGCTCGTTCTTGAATATTTAGGAAAAGATATGGGTTTGAGGAAAGAATGACCGACGGACTCGAAAACCTAGCAGGAAGTCCGAAGCTTTAGACCAGAAAGCACCATTGTGCTCTAAGTGAGGAGCATCGTATTGTGGATCGCTAGTATTGTGGTTTGGAACAATAGGAAGAATGCGTGCTCGAGAATTCACTGATAGCAGAAACAATGAAGTGAGGTAATGACAGGAAGCCAGACGAAAATGTCCAGCGAGATCTCTAACAATGCTTACGAAAAGAGCATACGCGTAGGAGAAGATGAAGAATGAAACAGAGAGGATTCATGGCTGTTAGATCACGACCAGAGGACTGAGGTCACGACCTCAACATGAACCTGGATTTCGGTGGGGCACAAGACTATCCAAAATATCATTCGACTTCTCATTCGACAACAGTCGCAGGTCGACATATTAGCAGCTCTGCTCAAACCTCTTTGCTTCGTGGTTCGTTGGCTGTTGTTGCAATACGCGCCCATCTCGAGGAGATTTGTAGTATCGATTGGTCGGCGCTTGGAAGCCATGAACGCCAATGAATCTGCCGTGGAAGGCAAAAATGAATTAGACTCACCGACCCGCTGATGAGATGGCCATTAGGGGGGAGGATGATTGGTGACTGAATGAGGCTCACAATACAGCATTTGATTGTTTTGTTTAGTCAGAGCATAACTGACTGTGAGAGAGTGAGATGTGGTCTCGACAATTTTGTTATTGCCATTCTACACCGCGTCACGAGCAACTAACTGTATATGATCTAGCACTGTACCTATAATTCTTACAAATATAAAGGGGCTAATAATAGGGGCATTTTCTAGATTTGAGACAAGTGTTTTTGCTAGCAGAGTTGTTAGTGTTCAGATCTCCAGATCCGTCGTCTTCAAGTATATCTGTTCATAAGTCGAACACCTTTTATCTCAGAGAGCAATCTAAGGAATATACGAGTATCTCCGATATATCTGTGCATCAGCTCCCGGTCCACTTTTCGTGTCTGGATGCTGAATAAGCTGTGGGTGGACTTATGTTATGGAGATCATATACATGGTTTGAGATGAACCCAAATTCTCAGGTGACATCTGTGGCTTCAAGAACGACAGATCGGAGGCGAAGACATTGTTTTGTAACGTAACATAGATTTCTTGGCTCGCTATCGTGCGTCTAATAATAAGTAGCAGGAGCTCCAGTGCAACAGTGCACAATCACCACATCTCTGCTAGGGATCTTAGATCTCTTCATCCGGGAGGATGCGGGCATTTCACTCACTGCCGGTCATCCGACTGTCAACTGCATGTCAGGGCCAAGCTTATCGGGCCCCAAGGTTACCGCTAAACCCCTAATTGCAAAGGCCATCGAAGAAATTAAAGTCAAGCTCGAGCCAGCAGATATCGCGGTGATGAGTCCTTCGAAGATATGAAATGTAAAATTAAGAGCAAACAGAGACTTCTTGCATCTTCCAGACCTTCCCTTCCCTTCCCTTCCCTTCCACCCGTCGCACAAACTGCATCTCGAGATTGTACGCCCAGCTGAGAGCTGAGACACCTGAACCGTTGAAAACGCCATATCCAATTTTACGAGCGTCGCCAAGCCACATTAGTGAACTGCAGCGTTTCTCTCGTTGGCATCTCCCAAATTCGTCCATTTCTACAATATCCACCACTATTATTTTCCTGGGGCTGCTGCAGGTGGAGTGAGAGTCCGCAGACCCGATACGAGGCCGCAAGACGAAGAAGGCAGCACGAGGAAGAGGCTGACAGTATCTCGGATTCCATAATCGCCAGACGGTCAAAGTGCCATCTGGTCCACAGCCCGTCGACCTGGCGTCCTTAAAGCCCTCCGCAGCTTTTTCTTCTTCTATAGGCGGGTCTTTTACCCATCACCGGCGACGGTCTTCAACATCCAATACTCCATCAAATCTCAATATCCATACTGGGCAGGGCAATTCGAACTACTCCTCTCTAGCACACAGTGCGCAAACACTCGACGCGATACCTGGCACACCGACTCTACCTATGTCTTTGTCGCGCAGTCCATCTCCCAGGCTGGGAGGTGGATGGTCGAGTCCTGGCCTGAATAATCCATACGCAGATGTCAGCGGTCGAGCGAGTCCCGCAGGTTATCGAGGAGCAAATGGAGGAAGCTCAGTGACTTGGGAATCTGCAAAGGCCAAGAGTGATGGGATCAATGGCTACCCATCTTTCTCGACGCAGAACAATGGCTTCTTCAATCGGCATTACAGAAGCATTTCGAATAGTCTTCCTCATTTCAACCTTGGGTCCAATAAGAGCTATGCTGAGAAAGAGAAGCTTGGAAGGGGACGGTGGACGGGCAGAGACGGTAGCAAAGTGGCTAGAGTGAGGAGTCTTGTCAGAAGGGCTGGACAGAAGATCAGGTTACGGTATCTGATTGTTCTTGCGTTGGTGGCCATGTATTTCCTATTCTACTTGACCCGTAAGTTCTTTCCAAAATCTGCTAGTGCAATTGCTCACATTATCTAGCTTTACATTACTACTGGCGCCGAGCGAAGCATATCGGAGGCGGCAAGAAGTTTGTAGTAATACTGGCAGCAAATCAAGGTGGTGGAGTTATGGAGTGGAAAGGACCCCGAGAATGGGCCATTGAGCGAGACAGTGTAAGAAACAAGAAAAAGTACACGAACAAATGGGGATACGATCTGGAAATCGTCGACATGAGCACGAAGAAACGATACGCACACGAATGGAGAGAAAGTTGGGAGAAGGTGGATACAATCAGGAACTGCCTGAGGAAATACCCAGATGCTGAATGGTAAGACTACCCTGCGGCTTCTTCGCAATAGTGCTAACAATCCCAGGTTCTGGTGGTTAGATCTGAACACCTTTGTTATGGAACCATCCTATTCCCTCCAATCTCACATCTTCAACAACCTCAACGCAAACACCTACCGCGACATAAACGTTTATAACCCTCTGAATATCACCCACCCTTTCCCAGCCGAGCACCTAGATGAAGAAGCTCGCAGCCCTGTCGGAGACGGCAAAGCGAGCTCCATCAACCTCATAATCCCACAAGACTGCTCGGGTTTCAACCTAGGCTCGTTCTTCATCAAGCGCAGTGCCTGGACTGACCGCCTGCTAGACGTGTGGTGGGACCCCGTTGGCTACGAGCAGAAGCACATGGAGTGGGAGCACAAAGAGCAAGATGCCCTCGAATTCCTGTACATCAACCAGCCTTGGATTCGACCACATACAGCATTCATCCAACAACGAAAGATCAACAGCTTCCCCGAAGGCGCCTGCTCAGAAAACGGCAACGATACCCGTATCCATTACAACGAGCACGACCGAGATTTCGTGGTCAATATGGCAGGTTGCGAATGGGGCCGTGATTGCTGGGGCGAGATGTACAACTTCAGGGAGCTGAGCAACTACCTGAACCGAACCTTGTGGGAGAAATTCAAGGAGGATTTGATTGCTGTTATCTGGTTCAAGATCACAGGGAAGAAGATCAGGATATGAGATTTCGCTCAAGCCCGTTCTTTCTGTGCCATGTTCTCTTGTGCTGAAATTGTATCTGCGATACCCCTATTCATGTTCGATAGTTTTCTTTTCCGCTCTGTCTGCCAACCAAAATAGCAGACACAGCGATGCATAGACCGATACATCAGCATAGCCTGTGGCCTTGCTAGCGTTGTACTCTTTTCTTCCTACTTAGTTGTTATACAGGCCCGATTTGCTATCATGAAGGTGATTTACCTTTTTGGTTGTGTTTTCCTTGTTTGGAGGGATTTTTCATGTGTGTATAGAGGTTGCATATCTTTGCATTCATTGCCTGGAGTTCAAAGAGGGGAGGGATATAGTGGCTAATATCACGATGCTATGCCTACACCCGGCCCCAATGTATCATAGGATGACAATATCAAGATTCCGCCTTTTGCGTATCAAGTCACACATCTACCTACAGTCAGATGAGTTTGAACTGCTGTAGTTGCATCATTGCCGTGCTGAATGACCTTGAAGAGCTGGGAGATTTCAATTCTATAACTCCTTAAATCGTCGACTGCGAATTCCGGACTTTCATCTTCATTCCAACTTCTATTTCTTAAACTGCCCACCCAGGGAGCAAGTGCCATCTCCTCTCATGTCTTCTCCCACTCACTGCGCATCCCCAACGCCCCTCAAAACACTCTCCACAACCCCAGCAACCTCCAAACACTCCTCATCTCTCATATTCCTTTCCAAGAGCTGGAACCCACCTGGTGCGCCTTCAATTGCTTCTGGTTCATCTGCTTCCCATCAGCTATTTACTCTTATATCCTCATATCCTCTCAAACAGGAGACTTACAAGGATGTGAGTACGTGACATCCTTCCTGACGTATGGCTCATCGAGTTTCTTGTTCGCTTTCAGGAAGGGGAGTGAGACTGAGGGGTACTAGTTGTTCGTCAGCTTTGGAAAAGCGAGAAGAAGGGGTGGTCGAAAGATGCAAAGAGAAATAGAACGAGGGAAAGGACTTGCATCCAGTAAGTTCGCGAACACTGTATAAGGCGGAGTACCATAACAGTCATGTTTCGGTGCAGTGGATGGATGAATTGGCATCATGATCCCGTCCCTATTCCCACCTCGTCAGCAAGTCGCCTCTTTGTGTCAAACCTCTTGGTTCATTTCCCAGATCATCACCTCGAGCCCGAGAGCAAGCAAATAATACGAGAAGTTCAACTCACAATCCCTCCTTGACCCACACATCCCTCACCATCTCCTTGATCTTCTTCGCCGCCACATTCAACTGCCAAACCGCCTCCAAATCCGGCTCAAATTTGTCCATCCCATCTACCACAGTGGTGTTGATGCTAGGAATCAAGGGCTCCCCACTCTTCTCAATATTTCTCCGTGGCGTCTTCTGCGGATCCAGAGAGAACATCTTAAACGACACCACCATCGCCTCAACAATAACACCCTTCTCCAACAACGGCGTCAAATCCACGACCAGATGCCCCGCCTTCGACAAAGCTTTCAAACCCGTATCGAAAACTCTCGAGATGGTAGGAAGGAGAGGCCAACCCTCCAATTCTCTGATGTACCCAAGTCTAAGCCTCTTACCCTGAGGTTGGAGATACCTCCAAGGAGCAGAGATAACCGTCTCATCAAAAACCCAACAATCTTTCCCCAACACAGCGTCACAAAAGAATTTCACATCAGAAACAGAGCGACAAAGTGGCCCAGCACTAGCCAACAACGCCCAGCTTCCGACACGACCGGGTCCGGTTTGACCTCCGTAAGGGATTCGACGAGTTGAGGGTTTAAACCCCGTAACACCGTTGCAATATGCTGGGATACGGATTGAGCCCGCTATATCAGTCCCAACACCCAAGATACTCCCTTTCATCGCTGCCAGCGCGCCTTCACCTCCTGAACTCCCGCCCGCTGTCAAATGAAGGGAGTTGGGGTTCAGGGTGCGGAGGAAGATGTTATTTTGAGAATCGGCTGTCATCAACGTCTGTGGGATGTTCGTCTTGACGTATAACACGGCGCCGAGACTCAGCAAGATGGAAACGAGTGCTGATTCTGTGGTGCATGGGTCGTTGGCGATGAAGGAGACGAAGCCGATGGTGGATTTGATGCCTTTGATGTTGAATGAATCCTTGGTGGTTGTTAGCTAAGAGCTAAGGGAAAGGGGGGGGGAGTACTTTGAGTGAGACGGGGAGACCGTGGAGGGGACCTAGGGTCTTGCCTTCTTTAGCGAGGTAATCGTCGCAGTATTTTGCTCGGGCGAGACCTTCGTCGAATAGAGTTTCTGTGAGACAGCACGTCTATTTATCATCAGTCATTATATACTTCCCCTTGTATAATGAGAACTAACCAACTGCTGCGCAACAGCAGCCCTCTTCGAAAACGCCGTTGTCACCTCCACACTGCTTAAGCTCCCCTTCGCCAAAAGTCCAGTAAGCGTAACAGCATCATATTTCTCCGTAATCTCAATCTCCTTCTCGCTTAAGATCCCGCATGTTCTTGGGATATCAAGTACATTTTGAGACGAGGTCTCGGAAATCTTAGAAGTGATCGAGGATGGAAGGAGCCAGGAAGATGGGATCTTGGCTGTGGTTTGGAGGCGGTACGCGCTGGCTATTGTTTGCCAAGTTTGAGTTTCTGTTGCTGCCATGTTACAATGAAGAATGCTTGAGAAGTGTGATCTTATTTATGTCGAACGAAGTACTTAAAGAGATCAAGGTCACACTTGTGTGATGAAGTTACTGGGACAACTGTGCACCTTGAGGAAAAAGCAAGCGAATTTCAGAACGGAGGAAGGAATGCTTCTTTATAGAAGAAGAAATCAACCCAAAGATGAGATAGCGTGTAAGATGGCTGATAACATGTCCCTAGATAGCGAAATCGAGGCTTAGGTACGGATGTGCCTGGTGGGTTCAAAGATGGGGGAGCCAATCAGGATTCTTTGCGCGATGCGCTACCGAGGCGGAAAACTGCCCGCCGGCATGTTATGCAAGCCAAGAACTTTTTGGGTCAGAATTCTGATTTGCTGACATATTTGTAAGAAAGTTATTCGAGAAATATGGAGGTATGATGTGTGAGTGGGTTTGGAAAGAGGTAGCGAAGCTACCGAGGTTATCGGCTGCTTGATAGGGGTGAACTTTGACAGAACGGAGTGAATTAGATGCTTTGATGCTTTGTAACCTAGTCCGAATAGTTACCCGATGATGTGTAATTTTACAGACTTTGAGAATGCTGTCAGGCATACTGCCCAATGTACTCTCCAGTCTACTAGCTTCCTCTTCCATTCACAGACCTGGTGCTATCAAGTACAAATCCACTGCATCCTGAGGAGGCCTAGATGCACTGCCCCTGGCATTCCGTAATGCGTCAGATATCAAACCCTTCAAGGTTTCTCTGTCCGAAGGGAGTTCCGAGACCCGATGTAGAACTGCAAGTGGCCATAACGGATAGCGCACAAAGTATCCGCCAGCGTCGAGATTGGTGACAATCTTCCGGAAATCCACCCTTGGTGCTTTGGGGACCACCTCCGGCATGTCGTTCTTCTGGCGGGAGAGAATATGCCGAAACAGAGCCGTGGTTGCGATCAGCCATGTGTAACCAGCTGAAAACCTCCCTATGTGAGGAATATGTTTAGCCCACATATCCAGATCAAGCAAAGCGTGCGCAGCAGTATCCTTGTCGGTACTAGACAAACCGCAACGTCTGTTGAGGCTGTGGGCAAGGAGCGCCAGACGGAATAGCTCAAAAGGCATGCCTAGTATAGGCCAACACTTTTCGTTGACTGCTGTAGATAGCGGGGCACGTTGGAAGTAGTCGTTCACCAAATACCACCACGGCTGATCAATCATGTCGAAATCTCTGTCGAAGAGCATCAGGGCGATGGAGTGGCAAAGTGCGGCTTCGTAGCATATTCGTTCTTGTATTAGCGATGTTTTGGGTGGCTGTGCGTCTTCTGGTAGTCGTAGCCTTGCCTTATGTCTGCATCTCAACAAGATCATCATACTGTGCATATGTGCGATAGGGTTCGTAGTGTTGTGATCCAAGGTCTGGATTCCCGTCAGCGAAGAGATTCACAGATCAGACATCCTACACACATCAGTGAGATGGAGTTTAGTAGCTGCAAGCAACAACCAATCTTCCGTCCCGTCAACAACTCCTGCCTTGATTTGAGCCTGGATGCTCGCAATAGCTAATGCCTGGTACGAAAGCGCTCGACGTCTCATGCCATGATTCCAGTTCGGATCTTTGGTGAAATTGCCGCATAGTAACATACCTGCGCATGCCATGGCGGCGAATCTCACTGTCTCGCTCGTTCTAATAAGAGACGCAATATAGCTCGGATCATAATATTGTTCGTGCGAGCCTTGCTGGAGCAGGCCCGGTACTAAAGAGGTGGTATAGAATGCAAGCAGAACTGGTTCCGTCCACTTGACACTGGTCGGATTATCGAGGATGCTAACTTCTACACGAAAAGTCAGCAAATTACCCCACAATCAGGAATGGAAGCATGCCTTCATGATCTGGAGAAATTGGGGATGAGGATTTGTAATTGCGCAACCGTCGATCCTGAGCCTTGTGTTCCTTACTAGGCCATTGACATAGAAGAAAGGACCGATTGCAACTATGACAACTAGGCTTCGTTTCATCGCATTTTTTCTTCCGTAGACGGCCTAGAATGTGTTAATAACGTTGCTCCAGATGCTTTCTCGGCAAGGCGAAGGAGGGACCTACAGGCTAAGCATCCTGTTCTACTCCATAGTCCTTTTTTCTCCATAGTTTCCTCTAGTGCCTAGGCATTCTTGGATTTCATACATACTGGTCTACTAGAGGATTGTAAGATGACAGATTATGACCAATGAATAGAGTTCTGCTGAAACAGCTTTTGAAGCAGACCACGTGCAAATTAGCGAAGTAAGCAATCATTGAGTAGAGTTCATCCGAACAATGGAACATCTTGCTCCAAGCTTTTCGAGACAAAGATTACCGAACGAATCTCACGTAACTAGTGAGTTCTCATTCTAGATTTAGTAATGCAATTGTACAATTGTGCCAACATATTCATATCGGGTACGAAGATACTCATCTTACAAACCCAACGTCTGTTGGAAAGAGCTGACTGGTAATGCCTCATCACCCGTGAGTTGTGCTAGTGATGCTGATGATTCTGGGTATGAAGACGCCACGAGAACCTGCAGAAATCTAGTAGCGACAGTCGTATATGAGGTGCGAAGAAGGTTTCGAATCCTCGTCTGGCGCGTTTGTCCTCATCAACTTTAGACGACGAGCGTCTGTCAAGCGCAGCCATGGTCACTAAGCATGAAATACCCCTCCTCATCCCCCACGTAGACGTTGTTAGTTAGGAGAATTCTATGTTGGTAAAAAGGATCTCGAAGAATATGGATGAAATCTCGACTTCCCTGTTGTTCTGTTGGACAGACCGGGATCCCGGGCCCAACCGCGCAGAACATTTTGAGGTGGTCTATGAAACGGAAGTGCACAAAGTCCAACGATCAGGTACCAAAGAAGTTGTGTTGTTCTAGAGAGCTATCGTGCTGGTAGATCTGTTGCCTTGGTCTGATGGTACAGAGAAGGGAAAGGGTACTCACAACTCATCTAGATGAAGATGGCGATGCCGGCCTTTCTCTCTTGTCAGACCGAAGCAGACATTCGACATGCCGTTCTAGTGATGCCAAACCGTGCGACCAAGCGTAAGTCATGCTCTGCTTTTCGGGTCCAGATTCCAGATGCTCGAGGTGTGGCGGCCCGCCTGTTCGCAACTTCGCCATCTCCGCTGGCATTGGTGATACAGCCTCTCGGACGCGAGAACAGCACGTTGGTCTGTCACGGGTTTCGAAGGCGCAGGATGTCACTATCTGGCACTTGTACAAGCTGACGTGGAGTGGTCGAGAGAAGGAGAAAATGTTTTGTTTCTGTTTCCAATGTTCTTCGCTTCTCCAGATGCTTGGCGCTCACGGACCAGCAAATCACGACCCAGAACACCAGGAACGACTTCCCGTCTAAAACACTCCGGTCAACCTCACCTGGCCCTCACTTCGAGCTCGACTCATGCTTAAACAGAACACGGTCTCCCTACTGGTCAAGTGCCCATCTCCTTTCATGAAGATCAGACGCACATATCTCCGACCGTTCGGTGCGCTTAAGGTCCCAGTCGAGAGATGTCGGTGCTTCTGCACCTCTCGTTTCCAGATCGCCTTGCGACACCTTAACCTCAACCCCACGAGTACCATCCTGCCAACAGCCCGCAACAAGTGCTGCCCTAACACGCATCCACAAGAATGGTACCTGGTGGAGCCACAAGTAGCTCGGATTCATGCAAGAAACTTGAGCACTGACTGACCCCGAGTCCATCTCAAGAAGAGGCCGAGATGGCACATGGCACAAAGGAGGTCGTGAGTATTTGACCTCCCCATTGTCCCGTTTTGGATTTCTCTTTTCCGTAGTATTGTTTGTTCAAATCAAAGCCGTCACTCCTTTCGGTTCATTTTCAAATTCACTTCTTTGAGTGTGATTTACTATTGTGTGCAAGTCAGCGACACCACAATAGTATTCACAATACCCTCATTTTAACAAAGGCAACACAATCACTTTGTTCTTATTTCCAAAGCCTTCTATATCTTTCTCTGTTTCAAACCCTTAAATTCTTCCTTTTGCGGATTTCTCGAACAAACAAAAACCTTCACACAAACCGCAACCTTTAAACCCTCAAGCTCTGCAGCAAAATCCTCAAACAAAGAAACGCCCACCCACCAAAATGCGTACCTCAAATATTCTCATGCGCCTCAGTGCCCCCATCATTTGTGCAGCAAGTCTCGCAAACGCAGCAGCTTACACCATCGCCGACACCTACGACGAGAGCAACTTCTTCACCGGCTTCAATTTCTTCTCCTCGACCGACCCAACCCATGGCTTCGTCACATACTCTTCTGCAGTAACAGCCAATAAAAGCGGTCTCGCCGGCTTCGTTGACGGCGGCGTCTTCCTCGGCGTTGACCACACAGCCGCAAACCCAACAGGAGGACGAGGTTCTACGCGTGTTACCTCGAACAAAGCCTACACCCACGGGCTCTTCATCGCCGATATTGCCCATATGCCCGGCTCTATTTGCGGCGTCTGGCCTTCCATGTGGACATTTGGCGGAAACTGTAAGGATCAATTTCCCAGAGCATCCAAACATACAAGAAAAACAAAACTAACTCAACAGGGCCAACCCAAGGAGAAATCGACATAATAGAAGGTGTCAATGATGCAAAAACTAACACCATAACCCTCCACACCAGCGCCGGCTGCTCCATGCAATCCACCGGCTCTCTCCCAACCTCCAACCTCACCGGCACAAACTGCAACGCCGGAAACGGCAACGACGGCTGCGGTTTCCAAACCGCCTCCACCACCGGCTATGGCAGTGGATTCAACGCCCAAGGTGGAGGAGTATATGCCATGCAATGGACATCATCCGCCATACAAGTCTTCTTCTTCCCCCGCGCCTCCATCCCCGCCGACATCACATCCGGCTCCCCCGATCCTACGACTTGGGGTACGCCTGTGAGTGCGTTCAGCAGTGGAGCGAATGGGGGGTGTAACATCGATCAGCATTTCACGCAACATAATATCGTGTTCGATACCACTTTCTGCGGAGACTGGGCTGGTAACCTCTGGTCTAGCTCTCCTACTTGCTCGAAGCTCGCGACGAGTTGTTCAGCTTACGTTGCTGCTAACCCGAGTGCGTTTGCGGAGGCGTATTGGCTGATTAACTCTGTTAAGGTTTATCAGGCGCCGGCGGCGGCGGTGGGGAAGAGAGGGGTGGCATTTGTGGGTTAGGAGACTGGTTCTCTTGATCTGAGTTACTTTTCTTCCTCCTTCGATTTCGATTCTTGTCCTCTTCGTGAGGAACACTTTACACTTAACATACACTTGCTTTGCGTTGAATTTGCTTCGATTCTCATACACATACACGTTCTGATTTTACAGGTGTTGAAGGGATGATACCAGGGTATGTGTATCTACGGATTTACATACATAGACAGCGTTGTGTTTGCACTGTACATAAGGGCTTTTATGCATACTGTACATAAAAAATCAATCTTGACTTGCAAAAATGGATGTAAAGATTGATATGAGCTCTGACTTCGGTCTTGTGACTTTGAATTTGTGGCTTGAAGAGATGACTATGATGTTGCCTGTTTGAGGTTCCCGGTAACACGACAGCGTGTGCCGTGAATCATCAGGATGCTAGCAGTTGCACCTGTACAGACTTGCGAATAAATCGCAAGTTCTTGTGCGAGTTCGAGAAGACTCCCAGCGTGACGTGAGTCACGATCTAACGAAGCGAGGTATCATCGCAGGTTGTGAATCATTTGAGAGTCTCGCATAATAAAATATAGCCGTCCAATCTCGAATTAACATGACATGAGACTTTCATGCCATTAAACAGATCAAATTCTGGTGGCTTGAAGTGATGTGTTCATCGGACGAACACCGTGCATTTAAACCACGTCAGGCAAGCCTACTATCACATACATAAACTCGAAGGTAATAAAAGGAGGAAAAGTTGACGTTCATCTATTTTACAGCCTCTATCTTCAACCTTCTCTCCTTTCGGCCGACCCTCCAACGAGTTCAATACACATCCACTTCCGCCCGCCACATGCCAGAACAAAAGAGAAAGAGATAGACGGGGCAACATTCGCCATTAGCAGATTTGGTATTTTTAGTTGAAGCTCTTGGTGAAGGATGTGACAACATCCTTCAGTCTAGCCTCGAGGTCCTTGCTCAACGCACCCTCCTTATCAATCGTGGCCAAGAGATCCGACTCGTTGGTCTTCAAGTGTGCGATAAAGTCGGCCTCCCATTGCAGGATCTTGTTGACGGGGACGGAGTCGAGGTGACCGTTAACACCGGCGTAGATGAGAGGAACCATTTCGTTGACGGCCATAGGAGAGTATTGCTTTTGCTTGAGGAGCTCGGTCAACTAAAAATAAATTATCAGCTACGTTCAGTCAAGGTACGCAATTGGTTACTTACACGTTCACCACGGTTAAGAGTTTGCTTGGTAGCGGCATCCAAATCAGAACCGAATTGAGCGAAAGCAGCGACTTCACGGTATTGGGCCAAGAAAAGCTTGAGGGAACCGGCGACTTGCTTCATGGCCTTGAGCTGGGCAGCGGAGCCGACACGGGAGACAGAGAGACCGACGTTAATGGCTGGTCGAACACCCTTGTAGAATAGTTCGGCCTCCAAAAAGATTTGTCCGTCAGTAATGGAAATGACGTTGGTTGGGATATAGGCAGACACATCACCACCTTGGGTCTCAATGATGGGAAGGGCAGTCAAAGATCCACCACCGTGCTTATCGTTCATCTTGGCGGCACGCTCGAGAAGACGAGAGTGGAGGTAGAAAACGTCACCGGGGTAAGCCTCACGTCCGGGAGGACGACGGAGAAGGAGGGACATTTGACGGTATGCGACGGCTTGCTTGGAAAGATCGTCGAAGATGATGACTGCGTGCTTGCCGTTGTCACGGAACCACTCACCCATAGAGCACCCGGTGAAAGGAGCAATATATTGGAGAGGAGCGGCTTCTGAGGCAGTGGCGGCGACGACAATCGAGTACTTCATCGCATCGTTCTCCTCAAGAGTCTTGACGAGCTGGGCAACAGTCGATCGCTTTTGTCCAACGGCAACGTACACGCAGTAAAGCTTCTTGGACTCGTCGTTTCCGTCGTTCCATCGCTTTTGGTTGAGCATTGCGTCGAGGGCAACGGCAGTCTTTCCGGTTTGACGATCACCAATGATCAACTCACGCTGTCCACGTCCAATGGGTACCATGGCATCGACGGACTTAAGACCAGTCTGTACGGGCTGGTTGACGGATCGTCGAGGAAGGATACCGGGGGCCTTCAACTGAGCACGACGCTTCTCGGTGGTCTTGATGGGCCCCTTGCCATCAATTGGGTTTCCGAGAGCATCAACGACACGGCCAAGCATCTCAATTCCGACGGGAACATCGACCTTTGCAGGGTATGAGTTGTGTTCGATGATTGTTGAGGGATATTCCTTTACTCACAATTTCTCCGGTACGCTTGACGGTCTCTCCTTCCTTAACCAAACGATCGGAACCGAAGAGCACAACACCGACTTGTCCAGCTTCCAAATTCATGCACATGCCCTTGACACCAGATGCGAACCTATCCGCGTATTAGCCTTTGAGGTATTTTCTGACTCCGGGAAGATATACTCGACAAGTTCCTCGGCCTGAACATTGTTCATGCCGTGAACACGAGCGATACCATCACTGTTATGCCAATCAGTTTTGTATTCCCAATGATAGTGAAGGAGGTTTCGAACCCGACTGAAAGGACCCGACCGGTCTCTGAATCCAAAATTTAGCACTGCCAATTCGTGAAAATTCTCAAAGAGTTGTACATACCGGCCAAACCACTCTCCTCTTGAACGCCTATCCCACCCCAAAGTCAGTATACTTCTTTCACGTAGTGTTGTGGTTGTTCTGGGTAAGGGTGACGTTGTTCGGGTGCAAAGGCGGCAGAGCCTCACTGACCTCTGATGCGCTGTTCGAGAATGGATGAGACCTCTGTTGGTGATGCCTTCGCATCTGCCGCATATCCGCGGATAGACTTCGATGCTGCGTTGAAGGCAGCTGGTGCTGAGGTGCGTCCCTGAAAGAGTTGGCGTTAGAACCTTGCCGAAAAAGCCCGCCACAGCAAATGAGCTATGCAAGCTCCAAACAGCTTTCGAGCATCAACTTCCATCGCTCTGTAATATCAATTGAGCTTCCAGTTGGCTCGAGAAGCCATTGAGATTGACCGGAGCTAATTTTCGAGGGAACTGGGGCAGGTGTTGGTACGTACAGCGGAAACTCTCGATGCTGAGACTGCGACCGTCCGCGTGGACGACCTCAATGCTTGCCTGAACATTATGCTGACCACGAGATCTGTGAGGTAAAAGAAAGGATGAAGAGTCAATTGCTCCTACGACAATTGACAATGAGACTGAGAGGAGTAGGTTGTGGTGGTTTGAAGACCTTCGTTCGGGAGGAGCAGGGAAAAACAGAGAGCAACGAGGAGATGCGAGAACGCTAACCGGTCGGACTAGTGGCTTTTTCACGCGAGGACTGCTGCTTTATCAACTATCGCATGCTGCCTTAAAGGTCTACTTAATTTATCGAAATCTCACCCACATACAACATCACAGCTTCTCGAATTCAGAGTATCAAGCTCCTTCATTACTTTAGCAATAGTATGAAGTGCGACGAGGCTTCGATATATATCCGCCTCGTGTTTGTCTGTGCCTCTTTTCGCTTCTTTGCTTTCTCCCGTTCGAGTTACATCTCCCGGCAAGCTTTTCAAATTCGCATTCGTCGCGCGTTGCTCACCTTTCCAAGCTCTGCCTATGCTTTGCCTCCTGCAAGATTAATGAATGATATTGCTTTGGCTTCGAACCATTACGTGTTATACCCTTGCCTTGTTGGATCGTGCAGCTGTTCGAATTCCAAATGTTGTTCTTATTGCAGTTCCATTATGACTGAGGCCTATTTTCAGATCGCATTGGAAATGTTTTACCCAATACGTGTAAGAGGGCTGCAGAACCAAGCATTTGGAAGATTCGAAATCGGTCATTTGATCGTACGCTGCGCCGTATTGTCGGTTGGTATGAGATCTACAACTTGGCGTGGTGGTATACTCTATCATGGCATTGTCTCGAGCGTTTTATTCCAGCTTCTTTTCTGTAACAGGTTTTGCAATTGATGATTTGTTCGCGTCCCACATTTCCTCTATTTTTGCCTAGAATGTCGCATCTCCAGAAGAGTTGGCGAAGGCTTCCCGCGATAGACGCTGGTGAAGTTCAGGTGGGGTACCCACCTTTGGTCATTGATAATACCTAGTTAATAAGCTTTTTCAGTGGAATGAAAATTTTTAGAATTCTTTTACTATAAAGCCTTCCGGACTCCAATCAGCATTGTGTTTCCGAAACTGTCTGGAATGATGAAAGCCTCGACCCAATTGAGACATTCGTGCAGATTTAATCCTGGGCGTTGCATGCGGAGCTGCTGTTGGACTCTTAAAGAGCGGACGCCCTAACGCCTCAAGTCAGCTCAGCTTATGATCCACTACCCCATTTTAACAGTTTTAGATCTCTCAAAGTATTAATGAGAACTCCACCTGCAATGAGAACAATGCTTCGGATAGTATCTCACTCATGGGCGACCTTAGCAAGATGGCCCCTCACATCGAAGAATAAGCATAAAAATTGTAACTTCGAAAAGGCTGAACTTAAACATTCGTCAGTACTTTGGTGGCTTGAAACTGCATCAAATAACAAGGTTGATCCTCGGTACCAATCGAGTCGATAATGTCCCGACCTCGAGTTCCACACGCTGATAACTTTTACCGACAGGAAATCCCAGCCTCGTGGTCTCATTTACTACCGTCATATGTTTCATCGCAAGAGAGGTAGCACGACATTATTGACAGCAACTCAAAAGCAAGATATCTCTCAGAACGGTGAGATCTTGGCCGCCAATCCCGAGCCGAGTTCAAGGACGAAGCCAACAAAGGCCATTTGCAACCTGGGATTTGACGTCTCGCGAAGGCGGCTAAATCACTCCGGACCTGGTTCCTGGGACCAGTATAGGGATTGGTGTTGGAATTCTGGTAACAACGTGATGGTGCAAGCGAGGCATTCGAGAGACGTTCCTGCTAAACCCTATATGGCAGCCACAAGTCGACAGCACACTGTTGGGGACCTCCAATAACACTTGCTGTGCCTACTTTATCAGCCGGGCCGCATATCGACTTGACGAGGAAAAGGGCGTGTTCGGGTGCTATCGCTCTACCCTAGTATTATATTGACCATTACGAATGCTCTATACTGGAATTTGCCAATAGCACCAAGGTTGTCATTGGTCTTAATTGCTCAAAGACCTACCTACTGCTGGACATCCAACAGCGTAACGAAACGAGACGTTCAAGTCCCGGCAAAGACTCAGAGTCGTCACTAGATTGGCTGTCAAAAGGTGTTCACTCCGGAGAATTCATTCGAAGAGCTACTGGCCAACGAAAATTCTTTCCCCCACGTTTCTCTTCTTGTTTTCTCTCCCAAACAGGTCTAGACTTTCCTACCCCGCCCTTGGTGCAACAGTCTCGCTCTATCCGCACTTTCACCGCCAACTGTACTGCCCATATTAACAGCGTATTTGCGTAGGAGATACTTCTGGTAAGATCAAACTTTGGGACAAGTTTTAATACTTAGTCACTCCTCATACGAGATCTTTCTAACTCGTTTATTTAATGTTAGCTCCTGATCCGTGAGAGCTTGGGTTTCAAAAATTGAGCATCTCTCTGTTGTGAGGAAACTCCTTCTCCTTCCATTTCACATTGAATAACCATCCTTAGCTACCCCCTTAACCATACTTCCGCCATGTCCGTGCTGCTTGCGAGGCCACGGCTTCGTGCAGCTCTGCAGCTCAGTGCAAGCATTCGAGACGGATTCAAGGCCCCGAATCACCTCTTGACTCCTTCCCAATCGAGAGCATTTCAATCGTCAACTAAGACTATGGAATCAGCTGGATTTGCTTACGCTCCTAAGCATCAAGACCTACCGGATGTTGTCTACGATAGGTACAATGAGAAGCCGCGCGAATACCCCATCCGCCTCGAGAAAAGTCGTGCTACTCCTGTCCCAAGATCTACACCTGGAGTTCAGGAGAATATTGATAAATCTTCGACGCCACAAGGCGCAGCTCTTCATGCAGAAGAAATTGCCGAAATAATAACGTCTGCTAGCCCTGCCTACTTTCGTGGATCGAAGTTCGACCGAGTTCCATACTGGCAGAAGATTGGTCGCTGGAAGGATATTGGCGAGAAGGAATTCCTGTCATATCGTTGGAACGTGAGTCGAGGCACAATCCAAATCACTTTTCAAGAGAAAACTGACGTATGTACAGACTGCCAAAGATATTCAGGGCAAGGCCAAACTTTACCAATTCTTGCAAGAAGAGCTTCCAGAAAACATGCCCGATACCCTAGAGTATGAACACATTCGCACGCGCGAGGCATTCATCAAGGACGTAATCGAAGGCATAGACCTCGCACCAATGTCAATTCGCCTGACACCCCACATCCTCTCTTCCATCAACTGGGATGATCCTCTTGGAGATCCTCTCAGCCGTCAATACATCCCAAAGAAGTCATCCTTCCAGCCTGATCATCCAAAGTTGGAGCTTGACTCGCTTCATGAATCTGATGATTCTCCTGTTGAGGGCTTGGTACATCGTTATACGGACAAGTGCTTGTTTCTTGGTACGGTATCATCCTAGCTTTTTACATGTCACTTTACTAACCTTATCCTAGCAAGCTCTCATTGCCCATTGTATTGCAGATACTGTACCCGCTCCTACGCTGTTGGCGCCGACACCGAGACCGTCACTAAAGCCTCTCTAAAGCCTCAAAGAAAGAGATGGGAGAGGATGCTTGAGTACATCGCCGCTACACCTACCATCCAAGACGTCGTCGTCTCTGGTGGCGACTCCTACTCTCTCATGCCACAACACCTTGCCATGATCGGCTCCCGCCTTCTAGATATTCCTCATGTGCGTCGATTCAGAATCGCTACAAAGGGTCTTTGCGTTTCTCCCAGCCGCACTTTGGATCCCAATGATGACTGGACAGATGAGATGATCAAATTGTCAAACGAGGGTAAATTGAGAGGAAAACATGTTGCTCTACACACGCATTTCCAACACCCCAACGAATTCTCCTGGGTTTCTCGCGAAGCTGCTCAGAAGCTCTTCGCCAACGGTGTCACCGTCCGAAACCAATCTGTGCTTCTCAAGGGCGTAAATGACGATGTCGATACCATGAAGGCCTTAATCCGCGAACTTGCTGACAACAATATCCAACCTGTAAGTCCCACGCCCCCTCATCCTTTCATACAGGAATTACTAACAGACATCTTCAGTACTACGTCTACGCCGGCGATCTCGTGAAAGGCGTCGAAGACCTCCGCACCCCTCTCTCCACCATCCTCTCCCTCGAAAAAGAAATTCGCGGCTCAATCGCCGGCTTCATGACCCCCCAATTCGTAGTCGATCTCCCTGGTGGCGGCGGAAAGCGTCTTGCTGCTTCCTACCAAAGCTATGATCGTAAGACTGGACGCAGCACTTTCGTCGCACCAGCTGTTCATGGCGAGGGCAAGGAGAGCAGGGTTTATGAATACTATGATCCTTTGGATAGCTTGCCGGATGGCGGTGAGGGCGTCGACTTTGGCGTTGCGGAAGATATTGTTGTTTAAAAAGTTGTGTGCATTGTTTGAGTTGGCCTTGTATTGCTGTTGGAGCTTTCGTGAAAATGGGGTCTTTCCTCCTTGTATCGCCTCATTTCGGACGACTTTCTCCTCAACGGCGCTATTTCTACTCTTTTCTCTCTGATTATAGAATTTCGGCAATTTTAGCGAGTGATGTTTTCGATCTTGATTGCTTTGCGTTTCTTCTTTTTATATAAAATTGCAACAGGTGCCATCACCCAAGAAAGTCATCGTCTGGTGGTAGGCGGGTATGATGGTATTGAAACCTCTCTTTGCATTGCTAATGAAGAATGATATTTGGTGATTAGCGGGTGGGATCAGACCAGGATGGGTGGTCTGAACAATTGATGCAAAAGTACACTCCTTTGAAATGCAGATAGTTTGGCGGCGAAATTGAGATTTCTCAAGCTTTACAAAGTGACTAGCCAGTTTGTGAATATATTGTTCACCGGTACGCATTGGCAATGCTGTGGGCTTTAATCGAACTGCAGTAAAACTGTAAACCATCGGGAAGTTGTATGAAAGCACTCAAGTCTTTGCATTTCTATCTACTACCCTGCGATGAAGCCATGTTGGCTTCTCATTTCTTGTCACCCATAAATCATCAAGGTATCTACAAATCTAACAGAGTCCACAGGACGGTGCCGCCAATTCAATGTCTGCCAGTATCCAAAACCCATCCCATTCCAATGCACCTATTGCCTCCCAATGTCCCAACCGACCATGCACATTCATCAACCTATAATGTACAGCTTGTTCACAAGTCTTCTACCTACATTTACTGACACGAGAGCCTCTACTTAGTGAGAGCTTTTGCTGCCATCGTCCGCCGAATTTTGACGGTCTGCTCGTATAGAACATCCTTGAAGGCAAACAAGAACGCTGCCGTCAACACACTTTGAGAAACCTTTGGCCCAATACCCTTGTAAAGACCAGCATATCCCTCCTCCCTAATCACCCTTCTCATAGCTTGCAACATATTCTCATTCCCTCCATCCCGTCCAGCAACATGTGCCATGCTCTTCACTGTGATATATGGATATGTGATGCTGGTAGCAAACAACTTACCCAGCGCACCAAGCATGAAAGCTATAGTCGGTGTAATCCTCCTCTTCTTCTCAATAGTATTCTTCAGCTGTTCAAAGATAGTATATTGAAGGATTGGATTGATAACCAACACCAAGGCCGGCACAACACCAGCAAACAGAGCCTGAGGACCTTCCTCCTTAAGCAAAGCCAGCAGCGTACCCACAGTTGTAGGTGCCTTCGAAGCCTTCGCTCCCGGCAGCAGACTCTCATCCGACTCCTTATTCCTCTTCCTCGTCGTCATCCTCGTATTGACCACCCAAATAGGGTTCGTAAGCAACACAGTCGCAGATCCAGCAATAGCTCCCGCAATCATCGATTCAATGGTTGTGAGTCTCTTTGAAGCTCTGCCAGTTGTCACAGCAGCTTTCTCGAATCCTGATCGAGTCCATTCGTACCAGTAGTAGTAGACGAAGTTTGTGACGCTAATGCCGAAGAGGGCGGAATCGAGACCGGCGTAGAGACCTGTTACGCCTTCTCGTTGGACGATTCGTTGAACGGCGTCGAGGAAACCGGAGTCGGCGCGTTTGGATTCGACTTGTGCGCGGGTTGAGAGGGTGATGAGGGGGTATCTGCGATCGTCAGTGAGGGTGCATGAAGGGAAAAGAGTTGGAGGTGTACGTGAGGGCCATGGAAAGAATTCCTCCCCCGGCGCCGCTGAGAGCGTGTGCCACGTTATCACTCTGCTGGGTAGCTGTTGGTGAAGCCATCTTTGCAAGTTGCAGATTCTCTGGTGTTGGATGAGGGGTTCTTTGAAGGTCTTGTGCTATCGTTTCCCGCGGGGATTAACTCTCTCCGAAAGGTAGAAAACAGGTGTGAAAGCTGATCAAAGAGAAGAGAGTCGTTCAATCATTCAAAAGTTTAGGAAATTCACCCAGTGTCTTTTGCGCTGCCAAGTATCTCGAGTATCCCGAGGTCTACCGACATTGATCTTTCATGCGCGTTCATCCCTTGCCAGCGAACCTCGGCTGCAGATGAAATGATGGGGAGCCGTGACGGAGGGCTTTTGGGTGTGGTTACAATGCTTATGCAGGGGTGAATATATACATTTTATTGCCTTAGGCATTAATCATATGAAACATCACGAGACGAATTGAAAATGAATAAATTAACCAGGATTCTGAACTTCATTTTCTCTCCAACTCCACCTAATTGACGGCCATTTCGTCCTCGCTCCCCCTTTTCCATCTCGCGTTCGCGAAGGCATTGAGTAACGAGCTTCAACCTCACGAAACTTGAGATGTAGTATTGATCAATCGACATTCCGCTGATATTGTTGACATCTGATGAGTAGGCGGCTGTGCTATTTCTATATATAGAATTTAGGGTCGCAGATTGGGGATGTCATATATCAACAGCTCTATTCGCAGCAATCGTCTATTCATGTTGCGTCCCAAGGAAATATCCTCTCCTCTGTTATAGATGGTTAGCACGATGCCGCCCGGTCTATTCCATGGTACTCTGCTTCCAGTCATGACAATGATTCCAGAAGGAGCAAAACGGAGGCTAGAACAACAATACCGACCAACACAAACTCTCGAATCTCACCAGCCTCAAAATCTTTCGAACGGCACGAGTAACGACCATATACCTTCAACAATGGGACCATCTTCATCGAACGACAACTCTCACAACTCCCGTGGATTACCATCACGTCAGGTGACGGACGAAACATTCGATGATGCATACGTGGGCTTTATTTTGTACTGCAACCCGTCAATACCGTTTGACACAGATACTGCCGAGCTCAGAAAGCTACTTCGAATGCCGCCCAAGAGTGATGGGAAGAACTTCAGCACTTTTACGCTCTTCGAGCTCATTCGGAAACTAGAGCTCAAAGAGATCAAAACATGGGCACAATTGGCACTCGATCTCGGAGTAGAGCCTCCAGCACTTGACAAAGGCCAAAGTGCCCAGAAGGTCCAGCAATATGCAGTCAGACTAAAGGTCAGCCTTATCTCTTGGCATCTACGTTCGTATTATATGAGGAAACGGGATTTCCGGAAGTTTTCGCGGAAGGTTAAATTTAGAACTTTGCTAAACAATGACAGCGATGGATGCATGCTATGCATGTCGATGCCTTTTTTGAGTACCTTTTGAGCAAGCCTCATGTGTACTGGACAAACGTGCCATCTATAAACGACCCTACCTCGGAGTTTGGTCGAGATGGAGTTGCTCCTGAAGAAGACTTGGCACTTCGTGCTTTATTACCAGAAACACGTCCCAAGCGTGGTAGGAGGAAAGCTGAGGACAGAGACGACAGCGAGATAGGGAAGTCACCTTCTCAACGACCACGTCTTGATTCTCCTACCTTGTCCGAAGATTTCATGATGGCGAGGGCGTCATTGATATCAGACAATACGACACCAGCTACAGCTCATCCCGACTTTCAGCAGAACTTCAGTGATAGGATGTGGTCCGCAACGGACACAAGAAGTGCCATAGCTCCGGCATTTCGTTGGCCACCCACATCAGACAGTCTACAAACACCACTATCAGCATACCCCCAATCAGCTCTCATACCTACAACCCGAGGCCAAATGTGGAATGACGCGAATGAGCCTCGCTCTGCAATCACACCTAACAAGAGCCGTCGAAGGCGACATGGACCTGCAGTTTCATCAGCATGGCCAAGCAACGGAAGTGCCTCTGCTGGCAAACTGAGAGGACGGCCACCAAGCAACAGATCTGTCACCGATGGACCCTTCTCTACATTTCCCGTGAATCCAAGCCTGAAAGAAGGACCGTCCATCAACTTGAGAGACAATAGCATGACTGCGACACCTGGCACTGTAGTAGCTGACCCCGAAAACACCAATTTCTTCACCCAAAACATGCAAGCCCCTCCATCAAATCCACCACCACAGAATGGACGGCCGAGTGGATTGCAATTGCAAGTACCGCAACGACAAGGTGGTACTGTTAGACTTGCGACCCCACCTCCACCAGTTGTCCTAGTCAACGGACAAGGAGACACCAGTATGCAGCAAACCATGCAACAAAATATGCAACAAAACGCAGTATCCAATCCCCAAAACTTCGTTCCCTTAATGGAATACTTCACCGTACCCGGCGCTCCGACAAATCAAGATCCAGACTTCGAGAACTTCGTCAGTATAGCATTCCGACAAAACGAAGATACAGATCGGACGAACATGGATGCGCTAGAAAGCCATTTCATATGCGAGATCCTAGCCGCAGACTGGTACGACGCAACAGGAGCCAGTATCGAAAAATGCAGCATCGATGAAGCAGACAAGATCTGTAAGCAAGTTGTCAAGAACCTCCAAGCTGAATCTAGCAGCACGGAAGCATTCCTCATCAACCTCTCAGCTCTAGCAGGAGGTCCATTAATGACGAGATTGAGAATGACGAGGTTAGAGCAGGGTTCGGTGAGTCATTATGAATGTCATTGGAAGATGAGATTTGGATCTATTGAAGGGGATTTTACGATTCGAGCGACGGTTCATCATGGTCCTGATTCGGGACCGTTGGAGCATGGACCGGAACAGAGTGAGGATTCGTGGAAGAAGAGATACCTGGATTTGCAGCAGAGTATTAGGGAGAGGGATCAGACTGTGGGGAAGTTGAAGAAGGGAGTTTTGGATGCGTTGGTTGCGTCGAATAAGTTTTCAAGCATATGATAGATCAATGTACCATATATGAACAAGAATTCTGCGCTCTCGGGTGCAGCAACCTTCCCGCTTCCTGCTCTTTTGTACTAATATGACTGATTTTTTTCGGATGACAAGTTCTCCACTAATTCTTTAATTCAAAACACTTAAATACGAATAACATTATACAAGGTGTAGAGAGCCATCTTATAGACTTGACCAGCTACGGCCGTGTCCGCGACTCATTTAACGTTGCACGCCAAAGCAAGTGAGATTGGTTTGCGCTCCGAGCAGCAAAAATGTCCGTTTTGGACGAGCTCGTCGACTCAGCCACCGATTGGCATGCCATGGAGAATTGGCCCGAACTGAGACCGTACGTCCCTCGGTATTCAATGTCCCAGGATCGGTGGGACATTCAAATCGTCGATCCACCTATGCTTCATGGCTCTGAGAGGAGGCCATTCATAACAGGAAATGAGCAACTTCCATACCTATAACTAACCCCATATCACGCAACAATCGGCACCAGCCAGCTTTAATTTGTGGGAACATGGCGGTATTGCCCACCAGATATATCTGATCATCTACACCTCTGATAATGCGAGTCGCAGGACACGAGTCATGCTAAGGTTAAGTGGGCAAAGGAAGGTCCATCTTTGTCTTGGGTTATTTCGCGAAGAAAAGCATCAGAAGCTAGACCTACATTTACTTTTATTAACCATGCGTAGAATGGCAAAGATTGGGCTACAAGAAAACAGCAGAATGCACAGGTCTCAAAGCACCGCTTTCTGAGAAATATTGAGTTCTCCTTATGATGATTTCTCTCCCCTGATCATATTCTGGGACGTATCAGCCTCATGCTTCTGGTATTTATCAAGATTTCAACATTCTATCCCATTCAGCAAAGCAACATCACAATCACCTGGGGTTCATCGTCGGGATACTACTATTCCTTTACCCCGCCTCAAATGTGCTCTCCTCGACTTCCTGAGCTGTCCAGCCCTGGGAGATACAGCACAAGTCACTGCCCCGTACTTCCCATCCACCACCACTTCGCTCGCAACACCAAAGCTATGCTACTCATTGACATACACTAGCGGCAACGATCTCTATACATTGCTCAAAGCCTACAGACTTGACACTTACAGCTTTGCCCGAAATGCCATCCCGGGCTCCGCCGTCTTCGAACTCGGAAGCTCCCGTACCCTCGACCAAGATGGAACGAAGCGCCACTCTCTCTGCGGCACTCTCTCCATCCTCGATTCCCAACAGCAACTTATGGAACATGAGGATACCAAGCTCAGGGTTAAAATTGATAATCGATAGACAATCCAGCAAGATATAGAAGCGAGTAACCTCATTGAGGGACTTGATTAGAAGTGTCTTGCGCGGGTTTTGGAGTGTGAAGTGGATTACGCGTTTCGGATTAATGGAGCGAATCGCTCACTTAGGGGGAGGAATCAGAGGATGGACAATGATGAGGATTCATTGAAAGAATTTGGGTATTTGGGGTGGCTGGGGTGGACAGATGAGTTGGGAATTCGGTATTCTGATTTTCGACGTGTGTCTGGGAATTAGAGTCGATGACGTTGAGTGGTCTATTGCGGGAACATTTTCTTGTGGAAGATTTTGTAGGAGGCTCGATCACTGCAGCAGATGAGGTCAAGTGCTTAACGTCACTTCGTCCACCATGCGTGCCTCAAAACCCATAAAGAGCGTTTGGAATGTCTCAGCGTGGCTTGGTGAATCGGGAATGCTAGGCTATGCTAATATGCTTCATTCAATCTAGTGTTACTATTCAAGCGCACAAGAGTCGTTCCCCAAGAGCAGTGGGCCACGAATGCTCTAGGCGATGTTGGGAAATTAAAAGCGCCGCCGTCACAATCGTCCTATGGGGTAGAACTCCGCCAAGCATAATCAATAAAGTCATGATAATTCACCAAATCGTAACGAGCAACACCATCTGCGGGTATCATAGCAGCACCATAAACACAAAGGACCAACATTTCCCCAGCCAAGTCAACCTCCAATATGTGTTTGGCTTCGCGATGCTATGATGATAATCGGGCAAGGTCATGAAGTAAGCTTTGATGGAAGAAAATAAGGAAAGCCCCTCATTGTGGTGCATCTTTCAGCCAAATATGGATTAAACAAGCCACTTCTTTATTCCATATGATGTTTCATCTCTCGTCAAATTCCTAGAAATATATAATTCACTTACCTGGCTATAGGCAAAATGTCAACATCAACATACGAATAAGTCCATCAGGGCGATGACGAAGTACACATGAGCTATTACAGACCTCTCCAAAACGCCAATCCCTGGTGGCACCTCGGACGTTCACTCCTTGATGTCCTCGGCGACGAAAAACTTGGAGATATCAAGTGGGCCAAAGGCCCATATTATCCTCCCATCGTCAACTCTCTCTTAACCCAAAGCTCTGTCACTGGCAGATCTATCTTTGCGGCAAAGGTCTCAAGACAATCTTCTATACCTACAAACTCGATCGCTACGAATGGGCATCTCGAGTCGGATCCATTGTATATGAGAACATGAATTGGCGAGAAATTGATGGCGAGGAATAACACTACTCGTTTGCTAGTCGGGCCTTTGTCTAGGGCTCTAAGGGAGGAACCATGCGACACAATGATTTCAATTTGGTCCACATCTACACTAGTAAATGGGCTGTTGCGGAAGGGGTGGAGGATCTCGTCGAGAGGATGAATTGGAAATGTTTTGCGGCTGTTGTGAGAACGCATTTGAAGTATCAGTTTTTGGATGGATGTCGTTGGCCAGAGGCGAAGCAGAACGAACTCATGGCAATCCATGAAAATCCGTTGAAGGAGTTGGGTAATTTGGGTTGGGTAGGATGTATGAGAAAAGATGAAGAAGGCAATGATATATTTACTTTCAGACGTATGATTAAAGATTGATAGAATGGCTTATTGTAATGTGGGAGTCGAAAGAATGATTTCGAGGCACTCAGATACAGCCATTTTGGGGAGATTCATATTTGGAATAGCCCAAGCCAAACTGTCTCATAGCGACTGTTATAATAGCTCGAAAGATCAAACAACAAAGGCTAGATTCACTTATGTATCCAGATTCTGATGTATCTGGCTGCCAAAGTTATGAAGAGAAATTGAGGGACTTTTTGATATCCTGGATATTAGTGCAGATCTAGGTAAGTAATACATTCAGTAAGATTTCAGAACTTCAACAATAAATTGAAGAAGAATTAAGGGCAATGAAGAGCTTTGAAGCCCGGTTTTCTGGATACCACAGAGATCTTGGGCCATTTAATTGTCAGATATCGCAACATTTCAAGGCAGACAATGGCCAAATATGCAAGGTCGAGTACATAAGCAGAATCGACAGACTACAATCAAATGAAACATCAAGTATTGACCTTCTTTGGGAGGACAGTGGCTTTGCACATAAGAGCAGAAAAATGATTGGTGACGAGTACTTCAAAAGGATTTCAACGAAAGATTTAAGAAAATGGTGTTGAAAAGAGAAGGAGAAGAAGTCCTTCAATTGCGCTGGTAATCCCCTTTGTTTAGCGCGCGGCTTTACCCGCTAAGCATCGACTATTCGTTCCTGGATCTCGGCACAGGCATCAACAAATCACTACACCACTCCATCACTCATAAACGAAGACTCCAAGTTCTCCCAGCCACTACGCTTTTTACCTGTTACTTCTACACAACAAGCAAGACTCTGGCATTCACATAACCTAGCTTCGGCCCGCGTTTTTGCCTTCGTCACTAGTGAGACCTACCTTGGTGTCCCAGAGACCGAAGAAACAAACCAGACGAAACACCTTCGAGGTTCGAGGTTCGATCACAAATAAGAAGGGAAATCATGCCTTCGATAGCAGATATCCCAACGTCTCCTACGATGAGCAAGAAGCGGCGGAGAGACGATCTTGATTCCTCACTCAGGACATCCAGGTAACCACCCTCTCTTGCTCTTGATCTACGTGTATTGACCCGCCAAACCACAGCTCTCACTACATCTGCGAACCTCAAATTCTTCCCGACGATACCCAGACGCGTAACATCTTCCCATACCCCAAGAAACGCACCCTCGACACTGGCATCAAGAGGCAACGAATCGATCTCCCCGCCACTAACTACCACGATGCGGATCCACTCTTCGCCCGACCACCTCTCTCCGATATGACAGATCGACAAGCAGAATCTGCTTTAGAGAAGAAACTCGGCGGCAGATCTACAGGAGGAAAAGTCGACTTGAGTCCATGCCATATCTGTCGACGGAAGCCTACGGAGAAGAAGCAATTGGAGGATTACGCGGATTGTGAAGGTTGTGGCGCTAGGACATGCTTCATTTGTATGCGGGAGTGCAAAGGCTTAGGTCAACGGGTTCATCCACTACTACAGCACCAAGATGGAAGTGGTATGAATATGGAGGAGATTCACAAACATGGACCTGGTGTTGAAGGAGGGGAACCGGCGGGACCTTGGGAGAAGGGAGGGGTGGAAAGTCATAGGGGAATGATTTGTAGTCGGTGTTGTGTGGAGAGAGGGACGGAAGGAGAGGTTTGGTGTTTAGGCTGCTTGAGATCGGCAGAGGTTTCTTGAGAGGTTTCTGTGCTTGGTTTTGATACCTAAGGGCGCTATTGTGCCGTTGACTCTTGCCTTCGAGGGTCATCATAGTGGAGGATATGTTCCGCCTCCGGGTGATAGATTTGTTGGATCCAGCTAATACCAGGTGGAGAAGGATGTATTGCTGCCAGATCTGGTTGATGCTTTGCGCTAGCGAAATAGGGACCATTTGGAAGCCAGGAATGGAACGGACCATGGTGGCCTGAGGAGCCCGGGGATATGTATCAGGCATAGAATACCTACGGGCTGGGTTCTGCCATAATACCGTTGCTAGCGAACAATGAAAGCACGAAGAATAATTAAGTCATGGTGCTAATTGTGTTTGCCTTCTCATTTACTACCTATACATAAGTGGAATCGCTCTTGAAAAACTCCCTGAAGAAGATCAAATCAGTTGTCTCCTAAGTATCAGGCTGACAGCCTTATTTTCATCATCCAAAGCCAAATCCGCCCCCTATTGCAGAGAATAAGTGACCCTGTATCGCCGACGCAGAACATGACTTGACCTCGACATACAACAGTGGCGGGACGTCGAAAGCAGCTCAAGTCCAACATCCAGGACCAGAACCCTACAATAACACTGAAAATCTAAACACATTATTCGCCTATCACAAATCCGGAAGCCTCGCAGTATTTCTGTTCTCGAAAGAAGCCCACTAGATCACAATCACTTAACCAATCCAATTCCAAATCCACTCACTCAACTACAATTATTTTTCTCGGCGAAAATCCCAAACTCAATCTGTAAACACCTAATGATTCATACCTTCCTCCTAGACAAAGCAGAGGAGTCGTTTCGCAACAATCAGCTCGAAGATGTCTTGCTGCTGAGATCTGAACACGCCTCACAGTACGTAGAAGTTCGATAGGATAAAGGAAACTCGGGAAATACGGGACCTGTGGTAGAATGCGTTGACAGGAAAGTAACAAATGATAAGGAAAGGGCGCTTTTCACTCGGAGTACGATACGCAGTGGGTGATTGGAAGAAGGGTGGAACAGTCTGCGAGCGCGAAACACGGAGCTGAAGAGGAGGATTGCCTTGGCTCAATGTGGAGTTGAAGTTGGCGGCAATGCAGTGAGGGAAATGCTGTTGTGCTACTGGCAATGTGAACTCTCATACATGGAGTTCTTGGGTATGAGGCCTCCTTGTCTGCTACTTTCCCTCGCCCAGGAGAATGTCCCGTCTCAGGTCGTGACTTTGAAGAGCTGTCGTGTCCATATTTGCTGCAATCCTGCCTCGACAGCCTTGTGGGGGCATTGTGACGGAAAAGTAAAGAAGGACAGTTCACCTTCCTCGATCGGACATTAGGGTTTTTTATAAGAATTGTCTATTGGCTCCCCCTCACATCTGCATATCCAATCTCAAAATGCGGAGAGAGAGCAAGGCTGGCGCGTGGGAATCTCATCGTCTCATCGGCCATATCTCTGTTCTGGAAGGTGTTACATTGTATTCTTTCCGTGTCTGACATGCAAGAATATCGGATGCAAGTCTCAAGAATGATATCTGTCAAGTTCCAATCTGACAGCGCTTATGTCGAAAGAGGGGATGGACGCCACAACGTCCAGATATGTCAGCACAAAGCCACCACAACCATGCGACAGCGTTTCGATCGCTCACGAACTGCATGATCAACCGTTTCCCGGATGTAACATAACATGAAGTCGAAATAGCACTAAAAAAGGAACGATGGATTCGATGCAACGATAGGGATCGGCTTAAAAACAAATGGAGGGGTCCCGAGCCCTATATTCGGGACTTTGATATGGATTTTGCTTTGGCCTCTTTATTGTATGTGCAGTGCTTCGGGAGGCCGATGAATGGTCATAAATGCCCGATACAGCTGTCTTTGAGAACTGCACTTCGGGATAGGAAAAGAAATGAAGTTTTTGCGAGCAGAAGGAACATGAGGACTAGCGCCATTGACTGACCCGTTTTCTGCCATATATCGCCTACGGCGCCTTTGAAAAAGGAAGTCTCAGATCTCCACACGACAAAAAGAAAGAACAATGACCATGATTCGGCAGCTCGTCCTGCGTGTTCTTTTTCTTTGCGAACACTGTTCGGCGATATTACTTCTTCTAGATCACAACTCTATGGTAGGGAGAACAGATCTGCCGTCTCTCTACAACCGCCAAGAACGAGCTGTTGTTTTGACATGAGAAACCATTTAGCAATGCGGCTACCGGGTGATATCTGAGGTGAAAATAAGCAGTGACTTAGCGCTAGGAAGCCATCCATCACGCCGTTTCCGACATAGCCCAAGTGGATGTCCAGCGATCATCAAAAATGCTCTTTTTGACATCCAAAAGCATCTTCTCCAGTAGTCAGCCACAACAACATCCTGAAGATTGAAGCCGTGAGAATTCCCAACATGTACTACAGTGCCACAGAGCTGTGGCACCGTTTCAAAGCGATGGAGAAATTTCCTGAATAGGCAGAACGAGGCTGCAATAACGTGCTAATAGACCTTGTGAAACTAGCCTCCGCGAATTCCCCAGAGCCCAAAAGTACCGTCGCTTTCCAGTAGATTGGTGAGGTCCGTGAACGGAACCGGGAAGATGGTTGAAATCCCAGCCCAATCAGTCAGAGTTAATGCTTCATTTATTCAAACCACGAGAAGCTCAGAACAGACGGTTGGCGGGATTCCGGATGAGTAAAATTCAGATGTTTAGCCCTGTCGATCCGACTTGACGCGTATTGATATCGAGTGACACAGCTGCAAGTTTGCTGTGCTGTTCCACAGAATGGGAATTTCGTACTGATACGGCGCTCACTGGAAAAATCGTACCAGACTGCATGCGAGATGCAGCATGCCCAGCGGATGAGAGGGCCATTGAGGAAATCCAATCGCAGGCGGTAGCAACCCCCATCTTGAAGAAAAGTTGGTCTTTCGTCGCGCTCTGTTCGCTGCTCGCAGCCCCTCATGCAATATGTTTTCGGCGATATTGAAGCCATCCTCGCTCCTCAGGCAATTTTGTCAGGCACGGAGTCCATGCTGATTTTCCAGGGCCTCATGCAAGGACGCGCCGCGAAGTTCATGGCTCTACCCTTGCTTTCCAGCGCCACAAAGTTAACGAGGTTGCACTTCGGCATCGTTCCGGCGAGCTGAGCGTGTCGCAGAGAGAAAAGGCAGATAACCGCTGCAAGCACCTCGGTGTATATACTGTACAGTCCGTAATTGCAGTGCAAAGCCGGAAGCGTCGTTACCGTTACTGTTCAGGGGCTAGATCTTCTGGACTCGACGTTGGCCCGGATGAGCCTCGTGATGCCGAATATCCTGAATTCGTATTGACTGGAGTTGAAGTTGCTGAGCCATGGCGAGTTGAGTTTGGTTGACAGCTGTTGGCGCCGCGTTGTCCACCATACGGACCAAACCCCATGCCAGGCGAGAGACTACTCTGTACGCGGTAAGTTTTTATGCTGCTTGTGCCCCCGGTTGTGCTATTCTCGGCTTGGTAACGAACGGTTTTTTATGTTTTTTATGTTTTTTATGAGCTGCTGCTCGTTCTGTTGAATGGATGGAGATCTGCAATGAGCAAAAGCAATTATCGGCGGTCCACCAGAGGATGGTCGTTGATGGTCTCAGAAACACCTGAAGATTGGAGACCTGTCGGGTCGAAAAAGACGTCTTATCATATTATGTGCAGCAGCAGTACGCCATCTCTAGACTGTCCAACCTGTGGCTGCAGATTGTACCTTTGTAGACCTTTGAAACCCCTCCGCTGTGTGTACATCCGTAAGATCCAGGAGGCCAGGACAGATGATCCACGCACAAGGTGCCCCTGGTAAATCATAACGGTCTGACAGGGCAGGGCTCGCTGGCTTCCGGGCAAGGAGTGTAATAAAGTCGCGCCCCAAGTTCTTGGAACAGACCTCGCTCGCTCTCACCTCGCAGTCCAGTTCCAGTCTCGCAGCAAACTCCTGCATGACGTTGCAATATTAAGCATCAGCTGTCGTCGACTTCTCACAAAGGTCCCATGGCGCCGCTGCACAGTAGCCACGGCATCAGCAGACTACAAATTCCTCAAATGCGGGATCATGCATCCGAATTCACAGCTCCCTTCTACTCCTCTACCAGTCTCTCCTGCTCGACAACCCAGCTCTCGACGATCCTCCCCTCCTCGACGACAGACCTTGACGATACCGAGAATACTGCGGCGCTTTCCCCTCGGACACTCTATGCCCTGTCCTTCGATCGACCAGCGAGTGCACGAAGCCTGCCATCAGGGAAATTTAAGAAGAACATGAAGGAGATGACGGGATTTGGGACAACTGAGGAAGACTTCGACGCGCTACCAACCGCTATTCAAAGAAAAGTACGTCACCACACCCGCACATGCCGGCAACTGGGCTCGCAGAACAGCCATATCGACTCTCCCAGGAGGTTGGGCAGGCCGCTGCAGTGTCTTGAGGAGGTGCAGATAGCTTGTCGAATTTGATGTCCGAGCCACCATCAAGACATTGCGGAGGGGTTTCAATCGTGGGTAAGAGCTCGGTGGTGGTTGTTCTAGCTCTGAACGTTGGCTGGTATCGGCAACCAGACACTGAGAATTTCATAAAGTCGGAGATGCAATTGGCAGACCCGTTGTGGCACCTTCGCGCCGCCACCAGTCCATCATCAAAGCATCGCATCGCCCAAGAACTCAGTCGCAGACTATTGAGTATCTTTTGCGATGGTACCGTTCGTCGGTTCCTGAGCGGCTAGGATGCAAGTGTGCAAGTGCGCAGCCCATACACCGCTTTACTGTATGGAGAAGGGTGCTATGGGCTCGGCCTCTGCACTAGACAATGCTTGGTGCAGCACGCAGCTCGCAGCCCATCACACTTTCCTTTGTACCTGCAGAGCGCTTGTCAAATTCAAAATTCGAAATTTCTCACTCTCCCCCGTTAGTTCCCCTTTGGGCATTGAGGACTGACATTCCTTTCATAGTACTTTTCAACTTTGGAGCGACTGAGGTATGTCTCCCCGGGTCTTGGTTTCGTGGGATTACGCTGACAATCTCCTCCCCAACAGGTTTGCCCAGAATTCGCGATCCAATGCTCTCAATGAGCTGCCGATTCAATCCCACCGAAAGAGCTCTATAGCAGACCGTCGAGGCATTAGCGTTGCCGGCATCGAACCTCGACGCTCCTCATCACGAAGGTCACGAAAACACGCCCGCCACCAATCAGTATCGAGTACTGAGGCATCGTGGTTCCTTACCCTGCCGGAGAAGCTACGGAAGAAACAGTTCACAAGGGAGGAGCAGGTGGTCCTAGCTGCACGGTTGCGAGAGAGTGTCATTCTGGACGCCGCCGATGAAGCAATATACAAAGCGAGTCGTCGTGCAAGCCGGAATCCAGGCCCTTTACTCGACTTGTCAACACCCTCGACACCCACAAGTGGCATCGACAGTCCGCGATATCACGAGGAGCCAGCCTCGAGTATGGCAGCAGAAATGTATGAGAGTTTCCGATGGATGGACGAAGAGGAGGACCTCGACCTGAGATTAGCCCTGGACGACTACCATGCCAATCTCGATGGCGTTGTTATTCCTACACCCTCGAGCAACAGAAGACCATCATTTAGACGACAAATGTCAATCACGAAGATGCCGTTTGGCAGGAACTCAATTTCTTCGTTAGGCGGCCCCCGATCCCCCAAATTCGAGCCTCCAAATCTCCATAGTCGAAACAAATCACGAACGCTCTCTTTGATTGCACCAAAGCATGTACCAAAGGCATCGGTTACGTCAATTGACCCGAATGCAGCACATTACCAAGATCCAGAAGCAAGGCTGAAGCTGCGTGTATACTTAGCATCTCCACAGAAGTTCGACGAAGCTATCGAGTTTGGATTTCCTTCGATGGATGGGATTGCAGATGGTGCTGACAAGGAGAACAAGCCTCCGAAACGGTCCTCCAAGGATATTCATAGAACGAAGAAATCGCTCGGTGGATCTGAGATAGGGCAATCATTCCTGGCTGATGATACTGCCTCATTATTCGAGGATGATGTCTCAATGGTAGATCCCGAGTCTCCTCTAACACCATTGGGCGACATGGGCTTCCGGTCCCCGAATCCGACATCGGGCAGGACGACGGCGAAGAGCAGCAAAGGTTCATCCGACTACGCACATCTTGGAATTACTAAACCAGTAGTAGCGAGGGAATCGTATACACAAGCAATGGCAGGAAACAGGGAGATGACGCTGAGGATGACTTTGACGAGACCCGATTTACGAGCAGACGAGAATGCCATATACAGCTGGCAAGCTGTAAAAAGCCCCCTACGAGAAGACCCCCTCCCTCTCCCAGACGAGAAGCTAGAGGTCAAAGGACCATTTGGAGGCTCGGATGGCTGGGGTCCAGCAGAGAAGGAAAACGGTGTTGTGAAGAGGCTCTGGAACAAAATGAAAAGTTCGCAGAAGAAAGCCTTGTAGTTGGGAAAAGAGGGAAGATGATGCATAATTACTTTGTCTAGTCTTTTAGCGGGCTCGTGGTCTCTGGCAGTTATATCTCAGGTGTTTGCATTGCATTGGCATAAGGCATGGTAACGGTTGATGCATGAATATCATTGATACCACTTTTTGTACCGAATAATGTTGTACTGTATTCGTTAACAAAAAGCAGACTTGATAGCGACAGTCAGTCGTAATGTGTACATCCTCCCAATAAATCGGAGGTGATTAATTTCGTGCCTTAATTACAGGTTTTTAGGCAGGCAATCTTTCGATCAAGTGGTCAAGTCGACGCTCAGGTATATAGCTCCTGCCAAGAATACTTCGTTGCCAGAGTTCATATTAGGACAATAGTTGTTTCATCTTCTGCGCATAACGCTGTCACAGAGCCTCCGACTCGAGTCTGCATCTCAAAAATCTCAGGGCAAACTGATAACGAGTAGAGAAAGGCCTGGAATACTGTCAGAGTATTTTGAATCACGTGATACCACGATAAAAGGATCGTTGCCGCTTTGTTGCGACGAAGCCGTCGGAAGTGAAACATTGTGTATCAAGACTTCAAGTTACGTAGCACTACGAAAGTACATTCTCTCATGATCAATAAATCTAAGAACGCATAAAATCGTGATACAATCTGTCTTGTTGGGATACCTGATATCAGAAAATAAAGTTCCGCTTCTGATTGGAGTGCTCAGGAACCCTGCCTGGAGTTGCGTCGTCAGAATAACTGCTGTGGCGCATGTCCGTTTCACTCAGCTCCTACAGGCAGACCATCGAACTCAATATCAAAAGACCACGCAACCATATCACACACCAACAACAGTATCGCAAACTCATCCTATCTCCGAATACACCATCAAAAAATACAATCATACCGAAAATCGAAGGGTTCCGAAGCCCCCAATCCTCGGCTCTTGATGCGCTGATACCTCCATCAACATGAGGCTGCACATCGCCGCAAGCACATGGCAGAGCCTCCTCTGCACCTCCCTCTTCCTCACCTCCTCCCTCCTCTCCTCCCCCGCCTCAGCAAAGAAAGACTCTCCGTCAATAAAAGAGAACAAATTCCCCTTCATCCCATTCAACGTCAACTATTTCGAAGACTCGGACGTCGTGCTCTTCGAGGATGGCATCTCACATAACACGTATCGCTCTGCGGATGCAGGCGAGTCCTGGGAGAAGATCAAGGGAGGAATGGAGGGGAAGATGTTTGAGTTGGTGATGCATCAGTTTGATCATACGAGGGCGTATATTATCACGGAGGATAATGGAAATACGCATTATAAGACTAGTGATAGGGGGGAGACGTGGGAGGAGTTTAGTGTGGGGAATCTCGCGAGTATATTTAGGGAGGTGTTGACTTTCCATGCGGGGGATCCGGATAGGATTATTTTCAATGGCATGGATTGTACGGGTATCTTTTGTGAAGAATTGGTGAGTTCTGCTGGTTCTTATGTTGCGGTCTTTGAACGGTGGCGACTGGGTACCTTGGGGGCTACTGTTGGGAAAGAGGACTAATGTTTTTGGCAGACGCTGGTTACTACAGATGGTTTCAAAAGCGAACCGAAGTTCCTTCGAGCTGGTACTTCTGGATGTCATTGGGCGAAGAGCACGGATTTATTCACAACGGGCCAGAAGGACTTGGACGACAACAGGATTCTGTGTGTTGTAAAAGGCAGATTCTCCCCATGGCGGAAGGACTATCGATTACTAGTTTCGGACAACTACTTCCAGGAGGAGAAGGGTGTGATTCAGGAATTTGAGCCAGAACTCGAGGCCGGACGAACTGTACAAGGAATTGTCAACATGGCAGTCGTGAAGCCCTTCTTGATTGTTGCGGCTTCTGCTGAAGGAACCGACGAGATGGCGATGTACGTCTCAGACGACACCATTAGGTGGCACCGAGCTATCTTCCCACACGACCACAAGTTGACGGAAGAGGCGTATACTGTGCTAGAGGGAACCAACTACAGCATTCAAATCGATGTCATGAACTCGCGACCCTCGGCTCCTATGGGCGTGTTCCTGAGTAGTAACTCGAACGGAACATACTTTGCAAGAAAGATGGAACACACTGACAGAAATGTTTATGGTCTTGTAGATTTCGAAAAGATCACTGGAATCCAAGGAGTAATGTTGATCAACACAGTGGAAAATTGGGAGGCAGTGGATACATCCAACGCAGAGAAGAAGATCAAGACTCAAATCAGCTTTGACGACGGAAATTCTTTCGAGCCAATAACCTACAAGAAGAAGGAGCTTCATCTGCACTCTGTCACGGATTTATCAAATTCTGGACGAGTCTTTTCGAGCCCAGCGCCTGGCCTTGTCATGGGCATCGGCAATACTGGATCGTACCTCAAGGATTACAGCGAGGGGAACCTCTATGTTTCCGATGATGCTGGCTTGACTTGGCATAAGGCGTTAGACGGCCCTCACAAGTACGAATTCGGTGACCAAGGCTCAATTCTAGTTGCAGTCAAGGACGAAGGATTTACGGATGAGATCAAGTATTCCATTGACCACGGCAAGAACTGGAAAGAGGTAGAGTTGGAAACCAAGCTCAGACCAATTCAGTTGACTACTACTCAAGACTCGACTAGCTTGAAGTTCATTCTCGAAGGAATCGACGACTCGAAGCCTGAAGCCAAAGGATATATTGTTGCTATTGATTTCGACGGCTTGCACGAGCGACAATGCAAGGACGATGATATGGAGAAATGGTATGCTCGAGTTGATGAAAATGGTCAGCCGACTTGCATCATGGGTCAAAAGCAGTCTTATCGAAGACGCAAGGCCGATGCCGATTGCTTCTTGAAGCAAGAGTTCAAGGATCCGCAATACATCTCCGAGGAATGCGAATGCACGGATGCTGATTTCGAGTGCGATTACAACTTCATCAGAAGCACAGACCGCAAAGAGTGTAACTTGGCGGGCGCTCTTGCACTGCCAGAAGGCGAATGTAAGGCGTTCGGCCCTGATGACACTTTCAAGGGTTCCTCTGGCTGGCGCAAGATCCCTGGCAACAAGTGCAAGCGGACTTCTGGCAAGCAAAAGGACGACCCAATCGATAGAAAGTGTGTCGATGCCGGTGGAAGTCCTCCTGCTACTGGTAACCCTGACCACCAGGCTCAGCAGGTCTTCTCTGGTAAAAACTTCAAGAACAAGGTCTATCTCGAGAGATCTGGTGTCATCAGCACTGGTGATGATGAGACTGTTCTCGTGCTAACTGAGGACGGTGTCTTTATCTCACAAGACCATGGTAAGAAGTGGGAGCAGATTTTCAAGGACGAAGCTATCGTTGCGATCTACCCGCACCCGTTCTTCAACGATATGGTCTTCTTCTTAACTCCAAGCAAGAAGGTGTTCTACTCCACCGATCGCGGAAAGAACATCAGAAGTTTCAACACTCCGAATGAGCCAAATGTGGACGGCTATCCAATCATGAACTTCCACCCAAACAACAAAGATTGGATCATTTGGATTGGCGCAAGGGACTGTCCTGGATCTGAGTGTCATGCCGTTGCCTCTATCACGACTGATCGAGGAGATGGTGATTGGAAGACTCTTCAACGATATGTCCGCAAATGCGAATTCATCAGAGAGCCTGAGACAGGATATCTCAGCCTCGAACTCGCGCAGAAGAAGATCGATGTCCCTGAGAATAAGAGAGAAAAGCTCATCTACTGCGAAGTCAGAAAGCGAGAGAGCAACGACTTAAAGGACAATCCCTGGAGATTGGTCTCTAGCTGGGATTTCTTCAACGACGAGCCCAAAGTTCACTTTGAGAACGTTGTTGATTTTGCCACCATGTCTGAATTCATCGTTGTGGCGACGAAGGACGAAGAGAAGTCGACTCTGAAGGTTGATGCTAGTATCGATGGAGCTACATTTGCAGCGGCAGATTTCCCACACGGATTCAACGTGGACCACCAGCAGGGTTACACCGTCCTGGACAGCTCCACTCATTCAGTATTCTTGCATGTCACAGTCAACAACGAGGCAGGCTTTGAGTATGGAAGTATCATCAAGAGTAACTCTAACGGCACTTCTTATGTCATGGCCTTGGATGCTGTGGACAGAGATTCCGTTGGCTACGTCGATTTTGAGAAGATGTTTGGCATCGAGGGTGTCGCTATGGTCAATGTTGTCTCTAACTACAAGGACGAGAACTTCAAGAAGGATGGCAAGAAACTCAAAACGATGATCACTCACAACGATGGCGCGGAGTGGGATTACCTTCCGCCACCAAAAGCCGACGCAGACGGCAAGAAGTATGAATGCGGTAGCAATATCGAGAAATGTGCTCTGCATATCCACGGATACACCGAGCGGAGTGACAAGTCTCACACATACTCCTCGGCTTCTGCTATAGGTTTGATGCTCGGTACTGGTAATGTTGGCGAGTATCTTACCACGGCGAAGGACGCTGACACCTTCATGACCTCTGATGCAGGCGTTAATTGGAAGTTCGTTAAGAAGGGGACGTACATGTGGGAATTCGGTGATCAAGGTTCCATCGTCGTTATTGTCAAGGAAAGAGAACCTACGAAAGACGTCTTCTACTCCCTTGATGAGGGTGACACCTGGATTTCCTACCCGTTCTCCGACACAGAAGTTCAGATTGACGATCTCACCACTGTTCCCAGCGACAATTCCCGAAACTTCCTTCTGTGGGGCAAGTCCGGAGATGGCAAGCTGGTTACATTCAACCTCGACTTCTCTGGCCTAACAGATCAGGAATGCAAGCTTGATGAGGGTGATGTTACAGGAGGCGACTACTACCTCTGGACGCCCAAGCATCCCAAGCAAGATGATGAATGCTTATTTGGCCACGAATCTCAATATCACCGCAAGAGAACCGACAGGAACTGCTACAATGGCAGAATGATCCCTCATCTCCACGATATCGCTAAGAACTGCTCCTGCACAAGACGGGACTTCGAATGGTTAGTCTCTCTTCGTTTCTATTCATTTGATCACAGCTAACTTCTCATAGTGACTTCAACTACGAACGCCAATCCGAGGGCTCCTGCGCCCTCGTATCCGGCCTTTCACCCCCCGATCCACAACTCGTCTGCAAAGTCGACAAGGACCGCATCGAATACGACGATCCAACCGGTTACCGCCGGATCCCCATCACAACCTGCGTCGGCGGTCTCGAGATGGACAAGAGCGTCTCCCACCCTTGCCCCGGAAAAGGCGACCAATTCAACAAGAAGCATGGTCTCAGTGGAGTGGCTATCTTCTTCATTGTTATTATTTCGGTTGGTGTTGCGGCTGGCTTTGGATATTGGGTGTGGATGAACTGGGCCAATAAGTTTGGCCAGATTAGGTTGGGTGAACAATGTGAGTCTTTCCCTCCCCATTCTCCCTTTATATCATTTTCAAGAAACTTGGACTAATAAATCAAACAGCGTCATTCGACCAAGAAGCCTGGTACATCAAATACCCCGTCGCCGGCATAGCCGGCATCATAACCCTCGCCGCAGCCGCCCCATCCATCGCCTCCACCCTCTGGTCCAGCGCCCGTAACGCCTTCGGTGGTAATAAACCCGCTCGCTTTACCACCCGCGATTCTTTTGCGAGAGGAAGAGGCGATTATGCGATTGTGGATGAAGATGAAGGAGAATTGCTTGGGGAGGAGAGTGATGAGGAGGTTTGAGTGTAGTATACAGAATTCGTTGTGGAGTTGGGAATTGGGAATGGAATATAGGATATGACTTGGGATGGAATTGGGATGAATGATACATTTTATTGCGTTGCACATTCATAAGTAAAGGACTGAGGAGAGGAGGTGGGAAGAGAAAGAACGGAGAAATGAAAAGAAGAAAGCAAGAGATGAGATGGTTGTTACGATAGAAGTGTCCATACTGCTTGCAAGTATGCAAGTAATCCGTTTATTCCCCTTGTCTACCTGTATCTTGATAGCGATGATTTGAAGAACAGCGAGGAAACGATCGCGTTGAGTTTGAAGAGCTTCTACACCTGCAAGTGTTGAGATTCTGATGTCAGCCACTTTTGATTTTAGAACTGCTAGCAGGGTTTGCAACTCGGACCGCCCCTCAAAGAAGGGGCATCCAAGTGTCACGGCACGATCAAAGGCAGCTTAGGATTTTGGAGTTCCGTTTAATTCTCTTGGTACATTATACACATGCTGCGTGCTTGCTTGCTTCAATCCATCCATGCATCCATAAACGCCAATTTTTCATCATCAAACATCCACCCTTCTGTATGCAGATACAATGCATGCCCAGTCCAAACGAACCACTAGTGAGCAGTAAAATCGAAGCATCATCCACCATAAATGCAAGCAAGCATTGGGTATTCGCAGCAACGGGAAACAAATTGAAAAGGAAACATGATTGTCAACTTCTGACATAGAAAACCCATTGAATCAGAAGGCAAGTCCACCAACTTGCCACTATGTGCATTTGTGATAGTCAGACAAGTCGTTGAAGGTTACAAGCGTTCCATCGCTCGCATATATGAACCGAGACCAATATCGCAGACATCGAAGAAGGCGAAATGAGCACAAACTTGAAATGAGGTGCTGAGCTTCGATTGAAAACAGAAAATAATTCCAGCGTTGTTGGGTGATAGATAATCTGAGAGTCGAGAACGATCGGTCCATGGGATATAAAAGGGTAGCTCCAATCTGTATGATATAAGAGAGCTTTGAACCATCTCTAGACTCCCCAACTAACAACAGCTCAGAGATACCGTTAGGAGCATTACTGCTTCTTTCGGTTGTTTGAACGGTATGTGTGATTGGGTACAACAACCTCGGTTGCCTCATTCGCTGGATAACATCCAGGGTATGGGTCTGTCTTGGTCTTTTGATGAGCTGGTGGCAGAGCAAAGAATTTTCGCAAGTCAACCCCTAACTTGTTCAATTTCGTCGTCTCTTGGAATCGAGAAGCTGCCCTATTGTCCTTGTTTGCCTCCATACGCAGTGCGACGAGAACAAAACCCGATGAACGTTTCTTAGCAGGAACCTGTTCGTCACTGTGAATGAACATCAGATCCCCTGACGTAAGATCGTCTGCCTTGAATGAGTCTCCCTCTACGGCCCAAGATTTGATCTGATTGTCCAAGCGCAGAGCTTCGTAGATTGAGTCCTTGGAAACCGCCTGGACTGCTCTATCACTGCTCTTTATATGAACAGCCGCACTGATGTTTTTGACAAAAGTTCCATCTGCGAGCTCGAACTCTATACTAGCCACTCTGGCCACATAGATGAGATCATACTTGAGGTCAGTAGCGGTTTTCCTGCACAGCTGGACAGCCTCAGCCACGGAAGCAGCTGAGAGATGATTTCTCATTAAGGTTGCTGGTGCGCTGCCCTGATGATGATGTTTGTTGTATCGTGTACTGTCAGCTACGGAACCTTGGTGAACGGAGGAATCGGCCTCTTTGACTGTGCTTCTCGAGGAGGTGTGAGAAGTGTTCGACCCGGGCTTTGGAATTGTAGGCGAGGGATTTATATTCTCTTGTACGCCGACTCGATCAAAGTTGGATGTAATGGGGCTACCGTAAGGATGGTGGCTGATGTTAGGCTCTTCGCAGACATCATCATCTGGCATGTCGACGAAATAATCGGCATCAGAGGGCTGTGCAGTGTATTGGCCGAAGCCATGGAAGATTTCTGGCCCAGGTCCCACTTCGGAATCAGCCGAAGGAGGAGGAGTAGGTTCCTCGGTGATCTTGCGAATGTTTAAAGCTTGTGGGATGAGATTAGGATCGATCACAGAAGCATGCTTGTGATCTTCTTTCCAGACAAACCGTGACAACCGTGATTTAACGCGGGAGGGGGCAGTTTCCAAATGTCGAGACAACCTGTACTGAAGTCGAGAAGGTTCGCCTCCTATGTGGTTCAAAGTTCTGTAGATATCATCCATGATCTCTCGACCAATCATTGCAAGTTCCTGGCGCTTGAAAATATCGAGGTCCCGAGGTTCCTTGCCATAGATGGACAAGACAGCTATGATTTGGCTATCTAGTGAGATCAGTGGCGTTGCAGCAAAGAACCGAATATTCGGATAGTTGTCAACAAATGGGTTTCTTCGGAAACGCCAGTCCTACGCCCATCAGCATAATTCCAAACTTAGAAGGAAGTACATTACCTCTTTGGTATCGAGCACCACCATAACATCACCAGTGTACAGAGCATGAGCTGCAAGACTTTCGGCTCTAAGGATGGTGTCTACGTCAAAACCATTATTCGCTACCAGGATCTCCTGTCCTTCGCCGAAGGTACTGAGGGTAACAAAGTCGGGATCGAAATCTTCCGTGAGCCTTTGAAGGGCAGTCAGTAGGTCAGAAGTACGTCGTAACCAAAGCTGGTCGAACTTTTGGGAAGCAACAAGTCGCTCTGCTTCTGAACGAGGATCTAAAGCAGGGAGAAAGCAGAAACTGTCAGAGGTGATTTGTGGAAAAGGTGGCAAGTCGTTGCAATTGTAGTGGCCCTTGAGTGAGATGAAGTCAGCAGTTTTCCGCGCATAGATCGAGTTGAGGTGCAGATAGTAGTGAGCATATTCTTGTGCGAAGGAGTACATACTTGGTAGTAATGGCACAACCAGCTAGTGCGAGTAGTATTTTCCCTGTTTCTATCCATCTTCTTGGCAATTTCTGGGATTGTTGGGAGGCGCTGTTCGGACATCTCTTGTTCAATGAAGGATACTGGTATATTATTCTTGAACCCCTGCACTCGGCGCAGCGTTGGCTGTCGCGTACTCGTATCGCTCTCAGAACCTTGATCGTCATTGACTCTGCTCTTCGGTTGATCGTCGATGTCCCATAGACCACCAAAGAATGTTGCTCTAGATGGTGGGAAGGTAATTTCAGCATGTGATGCTTGTGCAGAACGCCGATGTGGCTTCATTGGACCCGTCTCTTGATCGGCAAGATTGTTTGCGTCTCTTTGTCCAGTGAGATCTAGTAGAGTTTCGTAGATATTTCTCTGGTGTGACAACGGTGAGAGGCTGGCGGAAGAGTTGGATACTGCAAGTGGTCGATCTGAGCGAGCAACTCCTTCCCAGCGAGCCTGTAAGCAACCTTTTGTGGGATGCTGCAATGGGGAGGGGACGATCAGATCGGCATAATCTGCTAGTCGGTCTCTAGGCTCCTCCTCTTCATCATTCACCGACGTTGACTTAGGCGAGTCCATCCCAAACAGTCGTCTCGGAGAGGGGTCCTTATCTGGGGAAGAGGTCTCAGACTTTGAAGATAAGCCGCTAAAGAGCTTGAGTATCAAATTAGCTGGCTTCTTCCCAGAGCCCTTGGACTTTTTTTCTTGATGGGTCTTCTTTAGCAGATTACGGCCCCCGGTTGGAATCTCTGTAGCTGGCTCGTTGGCCCTAAGTGGGAGTTGGATATCCATCTTTGGTCACGTACAGGCTTGGCTAGATGGATTTTGCCAGTGTCTGTTCGCTCATCTTTGATCAGTCTCCATAATCTAAAGTGTTAGTTACCCGGCGAGAAGACAGACTCACATTGCTCTGCCAGATACGGCCTCATCCACAAAACGCGTCAATGGGATGCTGCGCTGATGGAAAGAAATTTGCTAAGCTCTGTCTGTGCTATGATTAGTATGAAAGAAAACAAGATGTGGACCGTTTCTCTCCGAGTTCGGGAGGTCGGCGCGTCTTACCTCGATGAGAAGCAGGGGCAAGATCAAGAGGAGCGTAGCATACGTCAGAGATAGAACTTCTATCTATCAGACGACGCGACTTTGTGTTACCAGAAAGAGCAGATGGCATCTGCTTCTCATTGAAGCCCTCCGCCGCGCGTTGGAAAGAAGTATGGCCCGATTGAGCAGGAGTGGAAGGAGGTTGGCGCCTGAGCACGTGGGCTGAACAGACAACTTGAAGATTGCAGAAGTCGAAAGTTGTGACGTGAGAATTAGGTGTTGTACGGAGACAAGACGCGTGGTATTCAACAAAGGTACGCGACTGAAGTGTGGAGGCGATTGATCAGGAAAGATCTCAGAACAATGCAACAGAGGTTGACAGTACGTGGTTGATTGCGGGGTTGATTGAAGATGTAAGTGTACAAGGAGGTGACCGGAGGAAGTAGAAACACAGGGCTCTAGCCTGTGGAAGAGTTGAAATGAGTCGGTGAATCCAGAATTGAAACCGACGATGTCGAGCAAGTAAAATCGAAGCTGTTGTGAAGTTGTGCCTACTCGTTTAGGACTCGACGATTCCGCTTTGGGAAAGGTCGAGCCTAGCGGGTGCTTGACAAGTGAAGAGAAGAGACCCTTCGATTGCTCCTGCCCATGGTACTGCAAAAACAACAGTTGATAAACATATTTTCTTTGCTGCACTTGCTTGTCCATTTGATGAAGTTTCTTGAATCTGCTGTGCGACACCGGCATGCTTGGCCCTGATGCAGGTCAAGGCTGTGGCTGCTTCTGTGAGAAGTGCACAAGGAGACTTGTGGTTGTGCAAGCCGATGAGAGGTATGAAAAGAACGCGCTTCAAATACAGAGCTTAGAAGATGACAAAGGCCCAGGAGCTTCTTCCATGATTGAGAACAGAGGCTCAAGCATGCAGGAATAACCTCGTACTATGCAAAGCAAATGAGCGTGCAATGCTCCAGAGCAGTACCCAAGCATCCCTCACAAAATAACCGCTAATGGCTTGAGCATCGCAGGATTCCTCAAGCCATTGAATGATGGGCAGTATCCAAAGGCTAGAAGTCCTCCCCAGAAGGGACGTCGAAGGTGTTCCCACTGCTCGAAGCCCGCCGAGCCATCGCGCCGGCCGTACTCGAGTACTCAAGTTAACGGAAAAGAAGCTAGAGAAAGAAAGATCAAGCGGAAAGCTCGCATAGCATAATCGCAGACCTGCAGCACAATGGCCTATCTGGTGCGCTGGCGATCAACTGAGACACGCTTCTCAACGCCGCCGGGAGATGGCCCCTTATTTCTTGCTATGCTAGCCTTACACCTCTTTCCTGGGTTCGACCCTGTGCTGTATGACTCAGGTCGGGCTCCCGCCGTAGCGTCCATGGCAATCCTCGAAACAATAGGACGTTGACATGATCGTACGACCTCGAGAGTCGACTCGAGATAGATGAGGTTGAGGGTTGACGTTGCACTGGTCGGCATGAGGCGCATGCTCGGCACATCGGCTCGGGCCTTGATTCGAATTCGGTTTAGGTCGAGGGTTCAGCTCGTGAGTCTCGAACAACACGTGGGGAGGAAAAAATGATCTGAAGAAGTCGAGAAATCAAGCCAGCAGTTTGTTGATATGCATCGGTGTCGTTGTCAGATACTCTCGGTTCGGTTTGCGGAATGACGGGCAGTCTGCGGTTCGTATGTTCCAACAACTTTACACACCGAAGGAGGAAAAAGATCTGCGATTCCAGAACTTGAAGGCTTCAAAAGAATAATAACAGCTTAGATCTACGCTAGTCTGAAAGAGTCGTTTCTCAGTTGTCTGGAGTCCGGTTTATCTCGATTTTGGAATAGCGTCTATAGCATCGAGGCCGAAGTGGCATGCTATTACCGGTTCGGAAGTTATGCTCTTTAGGCGAGTCCTAGGATGACCGTTTTTGTCTGATGATTGCTAATATTAGTAGCACTTTAAACATGCCGATAAGCTTTTGATAGCTATCTTGAAAGCCATGTAATAGACGGCAGGGCTTTCGGTCCTGCGAAGAGACAGGTCAGCGACAAAAATGGCACTTCGATCACAAGCCGAACCGAGAAGAACACTACAACTAAGAGGCCTAATTCACAAAGGCTAGTCTGTCGACCGGGATGGCATCCCAAACTTCGAATGGAAACAGTCACTCTTCGCCAGGGCCGCAGTCAGCATATGTCTTTCTCCTGGCTATATCTACCGACAATCCCAACAGGTATCAAGGTGCCACAAAGGATGCACATTTCCGCCATCCCGTCACCTGGGAACACGGTTCTGGAACACCAGTGACGGCAACATACAGCAAACTGTGTCTCTTTGGTGTCACGGTATCAAAGAGATTACAAGGCTTCTGCATGGCATTTATCATATCTGAACTCCACATTGGTTTGAGGCTTCCCTATATTTCGATTTGGGGCTTCAGCAAGCTCAGGCTTTGACGCGGAATCAAACGTGGAATCAGAAGCTGATTCCGAGTGCTTTGTTATATGGTGAGTAGTTTGTGCTAAGCAAACTGGCTTTCACTTGTTTCGAACGCTTTTCAAGCAGATAGAGCTAAGCGAGAACTGAAGTGATAATCCACAAGCTCTTTCCATTCTCACTCCCACCCTCGAGCCAGACCTCAGACAAGTCTCGACCAATACCAGCTCCACATCTCAGCTGAAAGTCCAGAGAGCCTCTTATGGCCTCTTCAACAGTCTCAGATCTCTTTACCTTCCATCCAATGTTGGCTCCCTCGACAAGCAGAAGTCCACCATTCTCACTGATCCAGCACTCCAGCCCCCAGATACCGATTAAGGCATCTCCCGTAATCTCAAGGCTGTTCCTTCTCGTATTGCTTCATCCCCTTTATGTTTTTATGAATAGCTCTTCCTTCAGGTGTTGACTGATCGTATGTGATTGCGATCTCCTGTCCCTAAACTGCTCTGAACTCTTCTTTGGCGTTGGGGAGGCTTTCCCCCTGCTTTTCCGTCCGAAATCGGACCCATATCTCTGCTGCTCTTCGAATTTTGGTAGGTGGTTAACTGGTCGTTGTTTGATGTCGACATGTTCAAGCTATACTATGGAGATTCGGAGTTGTGCTGAGATCTTGGTTGATGGGTTTCGTGGGTAAGCTCTAGAGTAATGATGAGCTATTGTCAGTTGAATATCAAACATAAGTTCTTGCGAACTCAGGATCTTAGGCATGATATGCTTTGCATCTGGTAGAGCCCGGAACTACTGCAGAAAGTGTCGAGCAGACCGCGCCTCGCAGTGAGGCGAAGCGATCATCTATTTTTTAGGAACTTGAATTGTCCGATAAATATGCTCGAATCGTACATCTCGGAGTGAAAATAATGTAACGCGTGTAATAAGATCTTACAAACTTGCTTGTGGGTCGACGGGATACATGCACCCAATGATGTTGCGAGATGAGGAGATCACCACATCTTGTAGAGCTGTCCTCGAATTACGCTAGGGAAATGAATCCATTTGAGCCTTCTCGATTGCCATATATTTTCAACTTCTGGATCTCGGAGGAGGTGTCTCCTGCTGTTACGACGCATAAGTTAATACGCTTTTAAAAGATCGCAATCAATAAGGTCAAAAATAGCAAGAGAAATAGATGATAGAAACTCGATGGAAATTCAATTGACAAACTTTCTGTTAAACGCTTCGTCCCTAAACTCCATGCTAGGTTCCCTCATAAGCTGAGAGAAATAAGTCATGAAAATTGACCATAACCTCGCAGACTTTAGATTCAAAAATTGCTCCGCTCTAAACTCTATCCTCCCTTGACTCAGACTAGGCAAAGCATAAGGATTTTTATACTCAGTCGCACTCGCAACTATAGCCAACTGCACCAATTGATTCGCCGAACTCCCGGCCCTCTCCGCCTCCTCCAAAGGCATCACATACCCCTCCGGATGCGTCGAAATCATCCTCGTCTTCTTATACAACTGATTCATCTGCTTATGCGGAATTCCATTATTCTTCATCAACCGACTAACCGTACTCTGACCAAAACTCTTCCGAAATCTAGCAGCAACTTCTTTCCCGACTGCTTTCTGATCCATTTCTGGATGTTCTTCTAATAAAACTCTCACGAATTTCGCGATCTCGGCTTCGTTTTCAGCCTGTAAGGGTTTTGGGCCGGGTTTCTTCCGGTCATCGATGCCTGTGAGCTCGAATCTACGCAAGCGTTGACGAATTCGAGAGACGGATTCGTAGGTTGTGTTGAAGATTGAGGCGATGGATATCATATCCGGTGCTTTCTCTGCTTGTGGGCTATGTGCATTGCGGTTTCGATGGCTGCCACTACCTCTTGGGAAGGGTCTTTTCTATGATCTGCCATTGTTGTTGGGTTCTTCCGAACTTAGTGGGATGAAAGACTTACTGGGGGCTGAAACCGATCTTTGAATGCCGATGATCCGAGGCGGATTTGCAGGGATGCATGATGACGCTCGGAGAATCCTTACGAGCTTGGGATATAAGTCTGTGTTTTCCAGGCATTTTTAAAAGTATTTTTAAGCGATGAAAACTGAACTCGATGACTTTACTTTAAAAGTGTAAAATACGCACAAATCAGAATTATTTGGACTTGTATTACGATATTTATAAAAAGCTATAGTGAGTTTATAAAGCAAATTCGTGATTAAAAATCGAAATTTAGTTTCAGCGCTCATTTATTAGCGAGAAGGTCCGAAGAGCCCTGTAAAACACAGACTTATGATCCCAGGCTCGTTACAACATTTCTGCTGACCAAAACTCAATGTGTTAAACAATTAATCTTACATACATTTCCCCTCCACACGTTTAAACTCCCACAGTGTCCTGGATTTTTTCTCTTCTGTGAAAGATGATTTCCCTCGCCTAATACTCCCCTCAATTGATCCGCGAGCCCACGGGCTTCGCCATCGCTCTCATCAGAAGAGGAGCAATGAGCATGGCATCCCCTTTTCGAAGAACGGCTTTGGCAGCATATAGGACACAGGCTTCACATCCAGCAAGCGCTCCAATATTACGAAATATTACGATAATCACACCCTTCTCCTCGAACCGATATTCCTCCTCCTCACGGCGAACATCCCTCACTTCAAAGTCTCCTATTCGAACAACCTCCCGCACATTCTTTACCTCCCCTCACAGATCCTCCATCCCAAAATACACCTACGGCATAGCCGCCTCCTTCACAGCCAAAGACCATCGCTACAACCCCGACACCAACGTCTTCGCCTTCAACCCCTACAACCGTATCATCGCCCGGCGAAAGGACAAACGCACCCGTCCCGACTCCGGCCAAGATGCCTTCTTCGTCTCCCAAATACAACACACCCCCGACGTCGCCTTTGGCATCGCAGATGGCGTTGGAGGCTGGGTAGACTCCGGCGTGGACCCAGCAGATTTCTCTCATGGGCTCTGCGATTATATGGCTCATGCTGCATATACATATTCCCCTACAAGAACAGAACATCCTCTCAATGCGAGGAGTTTGATGCAGAAGGGCTATGAGGAAATATGTAAAGACCCAAGTGTTAAGGCAGGAGGTAGTACTGCTTGTGTCGGGATCGCGAAAGGAGACGGAACATTGGAGGTAGCGAATCTGGGGGATTCGGGATTCGTACAATTACGATTGAACGCCATACACGAATACAGCGAGCCTCAAACCCACGCGTTCAATACACCATATCAATTGGCTGTTGTGCCAGAGAAAGTGTTGAAGCAAGCAGCTGCGTTTGGAGGCCAGCAACTTTGCGACTTCCCGAAAGATGCGAATGTTTCACAACATAAGTTACGGCATGGAGACGTGCTTGTTTTTGCTAGTGATGGGGTTTGGGACAATCTGAGCCATCAGGATATTTTGAAGGTGGTTAGTAGGATTATGCTGGGGGCGAGGGCTTGGGAGCATAGTAATGAGGGGGTGAGTGTAGGGAAGGGTTTGGGGAATTTTATATTGGCGGATGATGGGAAGAGTGGTGCTGAGGAGATTCCGAGCTTGCAGAGTTTCTTGGCTGTGGGGATCACAGGGGAGGCGAAAGCTGCGAGTGTGAATACGAGGAGAGATGGTCCTTTTGCAAGAGAAGTACAGAAGTACTACCCTCATGAGAACTGGAGGGGTGGCAAGGTGGATGATATTTGTGTGGTGGTGGCTGTGGTTTGTGAGGAGGGAAAGTAGAAGAGTAATGGTTGTATGATATGCATGTCTAATGATGGGCTTTGTATAAACATGGACAAGATGTCATAGAGAAAGATGCTGCAAAGCGAATAATAAATGGCTTACGAGCCTGCGTAAATGAAAGTTCTTTACAATTGTTTTGAAGACTATATTGGATTTGAATTTTCTGTGAAGTGGTTCTGAACTTCTAGCTTTAATTAATGTTCTTTCTGACAGCTCCATGAACATGAGTAAGAGGCACTCTCCAAGCCAAAGAAACCCTGCGCATATCAAAAGCTCTTTACATCCAAGCGAGGACCCCTGAAAAGTTCGGCTGCAGCACGTCAAAGCCCGACGTCATTGAATAGCCCGAAATTTCTCGGACATTTGTCAAAGACAAACCTCACAAGCTCACACGGCCTTCCTTTAGGACCTCTAGCTATACCAACTAAAAATCCCTCTCCTCCAATTCATCAGAAGCAAATCGGTCTGCGAAACCGCCGAAAGCATGCGGACCTCACTCCGGCGCAGCCAGCAGCTCCTCCAAACCTCCTCGCCATCAACAAGACGAAACCTCTCCGCGCCACGTTCAAGAGAGCTCCCAACCTCAAAACCAATCTGCCAAGCATGCCATAGACCTCTGCCTTCCTCATCAAACAGACTACAACCCCAGCGGCCCCGCCGTCTAAATTCCTCAACCTCTACATCAACCGCCTGGCAAACCAAACCTCACACCCCAGACCCCGAACCTGCCTCTACCAATCTAACACCAAAAACTCATTATGATCTATTCCCAAATACTTTACCAAAAGGCCCCCCACCATCGGGACCCTTCCATATCGATCTCCGCGCACTACGCCGCGAATTCTTAAACCTCCAGTCAAAATCCCACCCCGACCTCTTCCCACCGCATCTAAAAAACCGCGCCGAAGCCACCTCATCCTTAATAAACACCGCATACAAGACTCTCCAATCCCCATTACTCCGCGCCCAATACCTGTTAAGTTTGCAAGGAATAGAGACAGCGGAAGATGAGGCAGGGAGGGTTGAGGATCCGGAGTTGTTGATGGAGGTTATGGAGGCTAGGGAGGCGGTGGAGCATTGTGAGAGTGAGGAGGAGTTGGAGGGGATAAAAGATGAAAATGAAGCGAGGGTTAGGGAGACGGAAAATGTTGTAGGGGAGAAGATGGAGAGGGGAGATTGGGAGGGGGCGAGGGAGGAAGCGATTAGGTTGAGGTATTGGGTTAATGTTAGGGAAAGTATTGAGGGTTGGGAGAAAGGGAAAGGAGGCGGGCATATTCATCATTAAAGCGGCAGAACTGGATGTGAGATGAATTGTAAAAGGGAGGGATTAGGTGAAGGAAATCACAGCGTAACCTAAGTGTGAGATAGACAGAAAGAGGAGTGTACGATATGATAGGATACGAGTTGATGTGACCAGGAAACGAATATTGGATAAGCAAGATAGGCTGTACAAATGATACATATCTCCGCTATTTGCGGATCTGAAAGCTTCGTATTTGTTGTGTATGTAGCGGGTATCATAGATCTTCTATGTACCAGGCTTCGTGGGTGTCGTGATCAGTATATGCCCATCAGGAAGGTTAATACCTCTAAGTCTCATGCCTTCCAAGCTTCGCAGCCAAAAACTGTAGCTGACAAGATGGTCTGCCGTGTCGTATACACCCTTCAATTATCTGCTCTCCTCTACTTCATCCCCCAGGATATATTCCAACTCGACATCCCGAAACTCCGCATTCGCCGCATCCCGATTAAGCATGTATTTCCACCTCTCCCTATCTGCTTTCAAGATCTCTGGGATATCTTCGTTCGGATGGACCCTCACGTACTTCTGTCCCTCCCTATCCCAAAGATCCAATCCCTTCCTCACTCTATCTACAATCCTCGTAGGATCTCTGAAGAACTCCTGGTTCAGTCCTTGATGCGAAAAACTGTCCATCTTCCGTAAAACTTCTTCCACGGAACCGAAACACGTGCTGCAATGCCAACCCGCATTCCACAAATCATCCTTCTCCCACAACCAAACTACTCGATTTCCTCCTTCACCGTTTCGTAAATCCGATGGCAGGATAGTTTCACCTTTCCCAAATCCTCCAAATGTTGTCGCTTTCGGAAGTTCCCATTGAGGACCGATATGCTGCCATTGAAACGAGTAATAGTAGAACTGATTCCTCAAAGTCATTCTTCGCTTCGTCTTGCATTCCCGCAATAGCATGGCAGCCGCTGGACGTATTATCTCATCAACATCCGTAACAATAATCACATCTCCCTTCTTTGGCTCCTTCTCCCCCACCATCTTCGGAAACGTCTGCAAGAACATCGCATTTCGCTGAAAGTCTTCATAATCCCATGGTCTCGGTGCTCCAATCGGTGGGTTCTCCAGTACATGATGTATGACCTTATCACTCCATTTCTCGATTCGTGCCCAATTGTCCTTCAAGATGAGAGGTTTCTGGTGGTTGGTGAAAGTCACTGGACTTTCCACAATGACGAAGTAGTCAACGTAGTCGTATAGAGTCGAGAGATGTACTTCCAGCATGTCCAGCTCGTCATTAATCATGAAGAGACTGTAGACTTTCCTCCTCCCGTCCCTCTTTGACCATGGTTTCCAATGCTGCCTCGCACATAGCTCCTCCGCTTCTGCCAATGGCAAGAACCCATGATGTATACTCGCATTCGCTGGAGCAGGCAGATGTGAAGCCGCAAATTCGATGTCCTCAGACTTTATCTCATGCTTTCGTACTTCTCGCGCGGGTGAAGAGTATCGACGGTCGTACTGGTACAAGGATATGCAGACGAGGAGAATCAGTACTAAAAGTCTCGTTATGCGGAGTCGAAAAATGGGCCAGCGGTGGAGCGCGTAGGGTTTGGGCAGAATGGGCATTGTGGAGGCGGCGAGGACCTTATTTGCGTTGTCATCGTCGCATTAGGGCTGTTTCGACTTCATCTGGAAGGGAGAAGTTCAAAGAAGATGACGTAACAAGGTCAAAGCATATCTTAAGGAACGTAAGGTAATCCGAGCAGAAAAACGTGAAGCTCTACAAGTTGATGGGATTCGGAGTTAAGCCGTTTGAAGAAGTTGGCCGGAGCTAAACCTAATGCTGATGAAGCTTAAGTTTGTGGGGTACGAACAATTTCGATTACTCTCCTATCAAAAATGTCGCAATCTTTGGAGAACATCTCGTCCAAAATACCATAACGATTTATGCCATGCGGACAATTCATCCTCCAGACACCCTTGATCAAAACAGGAGGTGGGTTTGTGAAATGAACATATTTCTGAGACGCAAGTGCAGCGGAAGGAATGGCTCTTTGTCGATCAAGTGCGGCAGAGTTCGAAGCTATTCTAGCAATTAAAATCAGTCTAGGACTCTACAATGTACAGTTACCTCTTCATATCTTTGTGTTTCTATTAGCCCGTCCAAGTTGATGTTGATATTCGGATGCAAATTTCACTCGGCTCGTCATGACTTCAAGATTCCACCCAGCATACGATCCCGAGCTTGATGAGACCTTCAGTGCTTTCCCACATTTCCCACCCCTCACCAAGGAAAGCTTGAAAGAGGTCAGAAATCAGTTGGAGCCATTATACACAGCGGAGAAGGTCATCACAGATCTAGAAATCTCTCACGAAGACATCACAATCTCTACGTCTCACCTACTCCCAAATTAGCCCTTCATCAACCAACTCTCTCCCTCAATCCCAACTCCTCAACCACGGCCTCCTCGCAGCAAATTCCAATGAACTAATTCAAGTAGCCGCTACCGGACTCATGTTCTCCAACTCAAACCTACTTACAGATGAGGAAGCTGTGGTCAAGGAATGGGACGCAGTACCTTTTCCTGATGGGGATGGATTGGTGCTTGCTCCTGTCATCGAGAGTATTGTTGGAAATCATGGTATGTCACTGCGATAGCAGGTATGGTGAATCTAGGAACATAAGTTGATTGTAGGGGTAGGGTTTAATACTGATGGGACGAGGGAGTTTAAGAGGTTGTAGTGTTGTGTTGAGGGAACGGCTGGAGATTGTGCCGGTAAATTGAAGAATGGATTGGGGAATAGTACTGCAGGGGATGGGGAGGCTGTTTATTTGGTAATTGAAGATCATGAGGAGGTGTAAGAACTTGAAGCAGATTTGATGCTCTGATTCTAGCGAAGGACGTTAGTTAATCTCTTCTCGATCCCCACTCAGACTTCAAGGATCCCTAATCCTCGAATCAGGAATACACAAATCCTCCACAATCAAGCGGAAGCTGCACCAAAGCAAGAATTCATGTATCAATCACAAATTCCTACACATTCCAAACTCGAAGCTTTCCTACATACCAACATCTCTCAAACCTCAATACCTAACTCCTTCCCAATAATAACCGCCGCCTTCTCCCCAATCACCAAAGCAGTATTATTAGTATTCGCCCCCACATTCTCCGGAATAACACTCAAATCCGCACACTTCAACCCCGTCACTCCATAAACATTCAAATCCTTATCCACAACGCCACCCTTCTCTCTAGCTCTCATCGCTGTCGTCCCACAACTATGCCATGTCGTATTCAAATTCCCTCGAATCCAATCATAGATAGCTTCATCATCTTCCTTGCTATATTCGATGTTTTGTATATCGCCAGAGAGAGGACCGTCTGCAAGAGCTGCAGCTGAGCCGGGCTTGAATTTAGGATGGCCGAGCTCGAGTTCACCTCTGTAGTAAGGCAAGCGTCTCGCAATCTCTCGACTGATCTTGTAAGCCCAAAGCTGTTTTTTGATGTCGGATGGGTGGCTCAGGAATCCCGTATCAAATTCATATCCATCAATCACATTCTCCTTATCAGTGATATGAATACTGCCTCTTGAGAAAGGATAAGCTGTATATACCCCAAAAGTAATGTATTGACCAGCAGGAACCAAGGAAGGATCAGCGAGGAAAGCGGAAACTTGACCGCAGAGCATGAGTGGGCGGGAAGGGTGGGGAGCGAAGAAGCGATCCCAGTCTTTTTGAAAGTCGGGGCCTAGAGCGGCGACTTCAGAGTCTGTTGGGCGGAGTTTGGCGCAGATGTCTGTTTGGGAATCAGTATTTACTTGAAGGACAAAGTGGGAGACTTACCAATAGCGTTCCATCCCAGCATAGGATCTTTTTCTCCCAACGCCTTGACGAAGTCCTTTCGTCCACTGAGAATACCATCAATAGTCTCGTTCTCGTCAAGAGAAGTCTTGTATGGGTATAACAAGAGATGATGATCTTGATATTCTTCTCCGACGCCTGGGACATCGGCAACAACTGGAATGTCCAGCTTCTTGAGAAGTTCTGGGTTGCCGACACCTGAACGTTCCAAGATTTGTGGCGTTCCGAGAGCTCCTGCGGAAACAACGACGAGCTTCGAAGCCTTGATAGTCTTGTGGACCGGCTTGGACAGAGAGATGTTTGGTCGATGCTCCTCGTTTGGCTTGTACTCGATACCAATTGCTCTTGGTGGAGAAGACTCGTCGAATAGGACTTTTACGACCTTGGATTCGAGCAAGATATGCAAGTTGGGATGCTGTCCGTCCTGGAGTAAAGGGTGAACGTATCGATGCGCAGCATCTTGTCTTTTCCCGTCTGGACCAACATAACGGTGCCATTTCTGTCCTCGTCATCAGTATTGTTTCCACCCTTCGCGGACATTCAAACTCACCGAAAACCCCCCACAAGCCTCAAAATCTTGAAGGTCATCAATGATATTATAACCCATCTTCTTAACAGTTTCACAGAACTGATCTTCGCTCTTAGATCTGAACCCACCGTCTGAGATGTTGACTGGACCATCGTGACCATGCTTGCTCTGATCGAATCCTGGACCCTTGGGATGGAATGTTTCGAGTTTGTTGCAAAGAGGGAGCATATCCTTCGCCGTCCAGCCTTCGGTCTCGAAAGAATCGAAATCAATGCCCTGAGCTCGGGTATACATCATGAAATTGATCGATGAGCCACCACCTAGCATGCCGCCCATGGGGACAATTGCTTCCCGATCATTAAGGTGCTTTGAGGCTTTAGATTTGTAGAACTGTTCATTCATCAGTATGGGAGGTATGGCAGAGGAGAGAGGTACCGACCAAAGCAGTCTTGCTATCAGGAGCTAAATGGCTCAAATAGACAGCTGGATTCGTGACAGTAGGATCATTAAAATTGTTCCTCCCTCCTTCAACAAGCAGAATCTTCAAATCTGGATTCGCCTTCGCCAATCTACCAGCAGCAACACAAGCAGCAGTTCCACCGCCGGCGAAGATGATATCCACCTCTCCGGTTCCATCGTTGTATGTCGACATTGTTCAGAACCTATGGGACTTTGACTGCAAGATCACTTCGAATAAAATAAAGAAAGAGAGAAGGTGCAGAGCTCAAAGAAAGTCGAGGTAAATAAACTTGGCGGACCCCAGCACTTACATATCCTCACACAAGCATGCCCAACCTTACCTTACCCCTCGTTTCCTCCACCTCGCCGGGAACTCACATCCTCAAAGCTCCTAGATCCTTACCCTCCCCTGTAGCACACCAGCACAATTGCTAGCCTTCCGCATAACGCCAGACTTACAGTAAGCTAAGCTGCGGATCTAGCCTCACTCTAACAATGGCCCGGCTCGCGCATACCCTTACGGTAAAAGCCTATCTAAATCTGACCATTTTCTCAGTCATCAACCTACATCTCATACTCTTCATGGTCGTGAACAGTCAGGTCAGCCTCAACCTGAACGCGTATCACCGCAAAGTCAGACTCCTGGAGAAGGGTTTCCCGCTCTCCCAACTTCACCCAGTGTTGATCAATTAAATCCACCCCCTGCGCGAGTAGGATAACAGTAGTTCCGTCGAACATCGTGGAGTCGCAGCCCCACCAGACCGCAAAATTGGCGGGGTAGCATTGCGCCGAGGTTGATAGCGGGACGATTCCGCTAGCACCAAAGCCCCTTTAGGGCCACTCGAGAATAAATCTGGCCTCGCCAGCGGTCAGCCAGTCTGGCTGACTTTGATGAACAGCCATAGGCTTTGTTAGTATGATTTGGGAAGGTCTCATGAAACGGGAATAAGAAAAAATCTCGATGGTAGGATGTAGCCTGAAGATATCAGCGCATATGCACCATCCCGGCAGATGCTGACACCCGATTTCAAAAAAAGGATTTAATTGATTGCTCAAAATACTGTACAAAACGAGTCCAGAGGTCATCTGGTCGTTTTAAAGTCCCGCCTATTCACAAACACCCCGTTGCGCTGCCTTTGTACAACCCGCAATCTGTCTAGTGCTAGGTCTGTCATGCCTGGACCCAACGGGAAGGTGAAATCAAAAGAAGAGAATGAAGTAGCCCGAGCCTTCGTTTCCCACCAATGCTCGAGGAGAATTAGACAACTCAGCGAGAATGCAAAGAACGATGCAAAACAAAAAATAAATACCCTTCAAAAAATCCCATCTTGCCGAACGCCTTATGACATTATGTTCAAGACCGTCCAATGAGAGGAATCAAACCCATCCACCGCCAATATACAGCATGACAAACTCCTTTCTTACGCCATCTACTCCCATCCATTATCATCCTAGGCCATGAAGATGTCGTGTCTATCCCAACGCCATCATTGACCATTTCACATTATCATGAAGTAGAAGCCTGTCCTGTCAATTGGTTGCTGGTCCCAGGTTGGCGATCGGTGTCACTGGAGTTGCCTTCTTCAAGTTCCTCAACATTTTCTCAATCAATGAAGTTGAATCTGCTGGTACGTCTGCCACCGGAAGGTTTCGAGTCTGAGAATTATTAGCTTGCTGAGGCAAGACCTGTACCTGGACTGCTGGCTTCTGGTTTTGGAAGTATTGTTGATGTGCATACAGTGGCTTGTTCTCCTGATATTGACCCTGAGGTGGAAGTTGGTCTTGTGGTTGAGGAACCTGGTATTGTGGCTGAGATGGTGCTTGGTATCCAGATGGTTGTGGATGTCCTGCGGACGCATATTGGCCGTTATGCTGTTGAGTCAACGGCTGTGACACTGCTGGCGTGTACTGGTATTGTGGTTGGGCCATCGGTTGTGGCATCGGCGACTGGCTGACCTGGTGAGCGCCATAGGTGGTAGGAGCTTGAGGCATGGGTGGTTGGCTAACAGGATGAGCGCCGTAAGTTGTAGAAGGCTGAGGAGGTGGAGTCTGCTGTTGAGACTGAGGTCGAGGCGTCTCGAAAGACTGGCCGGGTTGATATGGCGGTTGCAGTGGGGCAGATGGTCTGCCATACGTCGCAGGAGGCTGCATTACCGGTCCTTGATATTGAGTTGAAGGACGTTGAGCTTGGTATTGATGGTGGAACATCGTGTTACTGTATTCTTGTCGAATAGCTGGGTGTAATTGCGAAGATTCCTTCTTGTCCCAATTGACTAGAGGCTTTGAAGCCTGTGCGGATGAGCCAGGCTTGGACGCCGACAACGGGGGCGAAGCATAAGCGCCATATGAGGGAGTTCCAGGCGTGTAAGGTGCGCTTGGTGTCGGCGTAGCCGAGGAATATGAGGGCTTCGCGGTATTGCCATAAGACATCAGTGGTGTTGACAAGCTCGATAAGGGTGTACCAGAGCCAGACTTGTTGCGGAACAGAGTCTGCTGAAGGTGCTTCTCAAGGCTGCCTTGGTAACCGTTCATGAAACCACCTCCAGGTCTGTACGGACTCTTGTACTCCAATGGAGACCTATTGTGTTCCTTTTGCAGATATGTGTATTTCGCGAAAGGGTTCGGTCTAGATGAGGTTTGAGTTCTACCACCGTAAGGATTGGCTGGCTTCGGCGGCGTAGGAGTGTACGTGGGCCGGTATGCTGTTTGTGGCTGAGCCATAAGAGTTGAAGAGGTCGCCGGAGGAGCGGAAACGGCTGCAACGGTAGGTTTGCCGATAGAAGGTGTGCTGAATGATTGTCTATTTGCAGATGGTAAATTTGCCGATGGGGGAAGTATTGCTGGTGTACGAGCAGGCGGTGTATTAATAGCTGGTGAGGAGCTGCCCGCAGATTGCCATCGAGGATCGGTACCAAAGCTGTATGATGGAGTCGATCGCTGGAGGAAGTTTTGCTGAGAGCGGTAAGCTTGTGGGTCAACGCGGTAAGAGTCGACGACAGATTCGCGAGGCTTGTATACATATGGCTTCTCCGGCCTTGAAGGGGTTGGAGTAGGTTGTGCCGGCCGATTCTGAATCTTCGATGAGTTCAAAGAATTCTGGCTGTGGCTTGTCGGATACGACGCTCCGTAGGACGTTCGAGGAGGTAGAGAAGTCGGTGCAGGCTTGGGAATGGTGTCGAGGAAGTGCCCCTTAGGATTGTGGCGTGGCTTCTTGGGATCTTCTGTGAATTGTGCTTTGGCTTCTGTAGAATTCCTACCAAGATAGTACCAGATCTGGTCTTCTTTCGATATATCGATCTTGACTTGGAAGGGATTGCGGGCAATATCCTCAGACTTGAATTCTGCCCAAGTAAATCCTTCACCGAACTTGTCATCAGCTCTTGGTAGATCGTCAACCTGGCGCTTGCTTGTATTAAGCGACTCCTTCGCCTTAAACGACTTTGGCATCGGGATTGCGTTTGCAGATGGCTTTTGCAGGTGGTAGTCGGAAGGATCCGGAAGGAGTAGCCATTTGTACTCGACTTCAACACGTTCACTATTTGTGTTGTTAGCAGAATGTACGAAGTATTATTAGGGATCAACTTACCCTCTCGGGAGAATATCAAGGAGTAATGTCTCTTCACTCGGCCGATTTTCAACCACGGCGCCAGCAAAGATGTCGCCTCTGTAGTATTGCATCTGGCAAACTTCACCTTTCTTCAATTCGGAAGCAGCCTTCAGTATGCGCTTATCTTCACCAAGAGCATCGCCATCGAACTTCTTGTCACGCTTGCTGCGATGGAAACGACAGCTAAACTCGATGCCCCATTCCTTGTATTCCTTTCCGTCTTCACCGAAGACTGCCATCTCGCCTTGTTCAACAAGCACTCCAGCAGCAGCGGCACAAGTCGCGTGGTAAGCTCTTGTACACTTCTTCTTGGAGCATTGGAAGCATGCACCTTTCTTGGATCGGCAATAGTTGCACTTGAGCTCCAGACGAGCCTTGTTGATGTATTTGACGTCTGTGACTGTTTCTTGGGTCCCAGCTTGGATGCTCGTCTCTGGGATGTAGAGAGCACACAGACGATGAGCTTTTTGGCCGTCTTCAGTGGGCAAGAGGGGCTCGGAGGGAATATCGTTGGGACACAAGATACACGGTTCCTTGGTTGGCGCCTTGATGCGAACGCGAATTCTCTTGACGCTGGACTTGTCGTCCTTCTCAGTCTTTGGACGCTTGCGCTTCGTGAATACAAGCTTCCGCTTAGGTTCACCACTGCTCTCTGGAGGAGTTGGTAAGTTGCTGGATTTGGTATCTTCTTCCTCTTCCTCTTCATCATCTTCGTCGTCGGTCGATTCGTAGTCCGTCTCTTCGCCTCGAAGCTTCCGCTCAATGTCTCGGACATCAATCCAAACACTATCCTGTGCCTGACTGCAGTCACATCTTTTGGCCACACGACCATACTCGAGCCAGGACTCCAAGGCAAAATTGACAGCTTCGGCACAATTGTATCCAAGATTGTAGCCAGAGTGATATCCGTATGGGAAAGTGATGACAAATTCGCCCGGATGACTGACAATCTTATTGACTTTGATGTTGTAGTGTGAGAGTAGGTGTGCTGGCGAAATTAAGAAAGTCTTGTGTCGAAGAAATTGATCGCACGCCTTCGCATCGGCAGGCCAGATGTTTTTCATTGCTGCCTCGAAACGACGAGCATCTCCTTGAGAAATGCTATACCATTGCTTTGGCGCACCGAAGTGGACGTAGTTGATGCTGTACAGGTCTACATCCTCAAGATGCCATGCGAAAGTTGCCTTCCACATACCAAGATAGAGGTAAGCTGTATTAACTCCAGGAATCTTTGTACCGAGGACGTCTAGGATATTCTCCAATTTGCCTAGGTTCCAGGTGGTTGTTCGGTCATCAAAGAGCGTCCCTGGCATATCTGCACCGTAAAGTGGTGGGGCATAGGTAAGAGTTCTCCAGTATGTGCGCTCAAGTTCATCACATCGTTCTTGGGTGTAGACCTCTCCTTCAAGTTCGTACTTGAAATCCTTGAACGCAGCTTCGTCGATAGCACCAGTTTCTCTCCTATTGTTCTTGCGGCGTGAAGAAACAGATATAGCCTTTGGCTGTCTTCCACCTTTGTGCAGACAGACTTCATCATCCGGCTCGAGCTTAACGGATTCATAATCCTCGGCTTTCGTTGCGGGTGAGACTGGTGTGGGAAGACGGTCGGGTGTGGCCGATCCATCCGCATTCTGAGCAGTACTGAGTTTCGACTTCTTCACAGGACGCCCTGGGCCCTTCTTTCTAGAGCCAGATGGTGAGGGAGATGAGGACTTCGTTCTTGGTGTAGTTCTGACAGGCTTATCCTGGTTGGCTCGTCTTTCACCTCTCTTGGCTGGAGGCTGGTGGTCGCTTTGGTCGCACAGCTGACGCCATTGAGGAAGATTGTATGATCGCCCGTGCAAGATATTCGCTTGTCGATAAGTGCCACCAGTGCCCATAATTTCTTGCTTGATTGGCTCCTTCACCTTGATCGTCTTGATAATATCGTCGAGGCGGGGTTGCGCTGCGAGCCATTCTGCAGGAGGGATTACTTTGACGATACCATGCTTCATGCCCCATTTGTTGACAACAGTAAGCTATAAATTCGTTAGCAAGAGCTCCCTTGAATGTTGCGTATCGAGGATAAGACGCGAGGGTACTCACGTATTTCTGAAAGTCCTTAAACTCCTCCATTGTAGGTCGAAAAACGGGAACATTTCCCTCGGAGATATACTCGGGTTGGACATTAAGGAGGTCGTTTGTTTCATGGTCAGGCTCGAGGTCAGATAGCTCTGAATCGCTCCCACCGTCCTTACGAGCAGAATTGGAGTCGGGGGGTGAATGTAGGCCAGCCGGTACCGTATCGGTGGCCGGCATGGCAGTCGCATCGGCCGACATTGCTATAGATGCTTCATATGCCCGAGTCTTGTGTGTTCGTCTCGCAGATTGACTTGTGGGTTGTCGAATGATTGACGTAGTCGAGGAGGCAAATCGCCAGAATCGGTCGCAACAACGAATACGTCGAGCGAGAGAGCGCTCGCGCGGAATGTCGACGTACCACCAATTCGATGGATGCGTGTAGATTATTCTGACAGCAGGAGGTACGGTTGCAGTCGCTGCTGTGTCGTGGAAAGATATATTCGAATGATTTTCTTCTAATATGGTTCGATTAGAGGGGAGGAAGTCGTTCGAGCTTACCGTTTTCGGACATAGTATGGGTCCACGCTACGGCAGCCGAGCAGCCTCAAAGTTTCCCAGTTCGCAATTCACCCCAGTCCTCTCCACCAAAGAACCAAAGATGCGATTCATAAAGTCGACGTCCACAAGGAGAATAATCTTGGGATGCAATTCTACATTGTCTAATGCCAGGTATGGTCAGTGTTCAAGCTTGGACTTATCATCTTCTCCCTTTGGCCGTCTCGACCTCGCATGCACTTTCAGCATCTCAATCACATCTTCTGATCTGAAGAATTGAACGATTGATGCGTATCCTGAATGCCATCTCGATAATCATATCTGATGGTGTTTGGCGATGCGCGCTACGTCAGGCACAGGGTCTCGGTTCGAGGTGCGTGGATGTCATGCGGGATTTTTTGCCATCGACGCCGAGAGGCTCCCTTCCCTTATCTCATCACCGACAACGGCATCACGAGCTTCATCAGAGCCTGCTCCCACTCAGCGTGCCCGTCGCGGCATCGAGGAGGGTCGATGAGGCTTTTGAGAGCACTGGCAGCACCATATCCTCTGCTAAGTGTGGACTTCAAGTGAAATCTGCTCAGTCGAGAGCCGTCATGTATCCGTTCACTCGAGCATGCGAAAGCGATGATCCTCTGCGTTGGCTGTATAGCAAAATCGAAAGGGATGGACATCTCGCACCAGTCTCTGATCTGTTTTCGTGTCTGTTGCATAGTATTGGCCCTCTGTGGTTGAAGCTGCGAGAGATCTAGGTGCAACTCCCAGCCATAGCACGTTGAAATAAGGTTCTGTCATGTTCCCCTTTGTTTGTTGTTGGATTTCTAGCGTGCCGAGTACGTGGGTCTCTGCATCCTGGCTGAGACCTTGGGATACGGATTGACAGGCCTGACGCAATTTGCTTACCCACACGATTCCCCGCGACTTCATGTCGGTGACAATTTCCTTTTCTGCAAGTGCAAATGCCTCAGGGCCGGCGATGAGAGAATGAGCCTGAGCTCTGTGCCATGGACATCTACCCCGTGGGCATCTTGTCGTCAAGTTGTGGCTGCTGGAAGGAGCAGTGGACCGTGGATCAGACATCGATTCGAGTGACACAGACACGGCAAGAGAGCATCTCAAGGAAAATTATGCTACGGGTGACTGTCTGTGAAGACTCCTCGAGACTTGAGGCGCCTTGAGATGCCCTCTTCATGATCTCTACCAGGTTGCTTCAAAGGGTCGGGCGTTCATGCCAGAGCTCTCTACAGTCATCTGAAAGGCTTTCTTCACGCCAGAAGCTTCTGTTTACTTCATCATTGTCTATCTACTCTCTTTTCCAATCTACCACGATTCTGATACTCGGACTAGTCATTATCTGCAGAAAGCTTCCGTACTCATGAGCTCAGAAACGCAGGTCCAGCTTCGTTGATGAGAAGATTTTACATTTTCGGGTGCGCCGGAGACGAACATTGTTTGCCAGATTGCATGCAGTCTGATAAGGATCCGATAAGAAAATGGTCAAGGCGAGAACACCTGCTCGAATTTTCCAACAACACCACATTTTTACAGAGACTAATGCATCGACATATACTCAGGGGCCGTTGACTAACCATGCTCTCTCCCATGGCGGCGTCAACAACTCGCCATGGTGAACCTGTGCTTCAAAACTTTCAAGTGTCTCGAGCGACAACAAGAGCATTGACCAAAAGAATCGCTCGCCACCCACGCGGGCACCCGTTCTGTGCAAAGAGGCCCTCGAAAGGAGTTGACATCTTATAATAAGCCCTTCGGTACGTATTGCGACTGTCATACTGCTTTTAGGACCTCTTAGGCCTCCGAAGACTCCAAGTGACCCGAATCGCGTGTTTCGTAATTGCGGTTTCAACCTCCCGATATTCACGCCCTCCAGATCAGCATTTTGCAAGACATTCTCATTAATGATTGCAAGATACTCGGCATGTATCTCGCTTCCTTCTAGGGATCCTATGCCTCGAAAGCTGAGATTCCCACAGCTGTGCTCCTTCGCGACGTTCCCAGTCACGTGGGAAATAGTCACGGGGGCACTACTCTTCAAGGTTGCCTCTAGCTGAAGATGCCAAAAGAATACTCTATATGAAGACGGATTTGGTATTGATATTGATGCCATTCATTGCAAGTATTAGTGAGCACTTCACTCCTTACAGACTATCCCAACCAGAATCATTCAAAGTCGCGGTGCATCGCCCAAACAACCAAAACTCCGGATCCTCGGCTCTTTCCCAAATCGACTCCGAGCCCTGAAACTACTCCATTCATCCATCCTTCCAAATTGTCAAATCCTCAGTCAGTCACCAACCAGGAGATGACTCATCCACAACCATTCAATTTCACCACAACGTAAACCATTGCTGGACCCTGCCTTCCCTTTCATGGTTCTCCTTCCTGGGGAAGGTATCCAGCCTTCCGGAGATGCCAATCAATGCCCTTCTGATTTCTCACCTTCCAAGTTTTCTTCCCTTCTTCTTTTCCCGACAACGCCTCCTTGCCTTCCGAACCTTCAGACCCAACTTCCTCATCCTTCGCGGGGGAACCAACTCCCAAACTCTTACCATCATCCTCAACCACCATTTCCCCAATGAGATCAGAAACTCCCTTTAGAGCTTTCGCAAGCACTTTCGCCGTATCATCTTTCGCCTTCTAGAGAGTATGATTTACTTCAAGCTGGGTACTGAAAAGCATAGATTTGACTTCGTCTCGTGATTCTGCCTTCATCTTTGAATGAGGCGAGGGGTTCAGTGGCTTGAATGAGGCGGCTTGAGGTCGGAAACTGTAAGCTTGTCCGAGTACGATTTGTGGCGGCATATCGGAGCCACTGCATATGGTCATGATCTGGTCGATGGTTGACTTGGTGGGCGATGTGTTCGAGGGCGATGATGATTTCTGTCCGGGGGTCATGTTGGGATGGTCTGCTGGTAATGGCTTCCTTGGAGATCCACTCATTTTGATGATAACGGCTTCTCTCGCGAGAGTTGAGCGGGGAAACGCACAAATTCTGAGGAATTTGTGCCTGATATACAGTTTTAAAGATGTGTGACGAAAGAACTGCTGGGTGACAAGCTGCTTCAGTTGAGCAAACAAGGTGCTATAGAAGGACACCTACACTAAAGCATCACAATTCCTCTCGACTTGTCAGTACTTTACCAGGCCTTGATGTTAGAATCCCTCTTTCGACATTCGTTTCCTTGTTAGGCTTTCAGGACTTTACTTCTACGTCCCATGAACGCATAGAGGGGCACTGCATCGGCACCTGACAAGTCTTGATATTTTCAGTACTTTACTCGCGCTTTAACTTCCAAGCTGGCTTGGGACTTTCATTCCAACTTTGCCTTTCAGAAATCACTCTTGCCAGGAGTATAAAGACAGCTTTTCATAAGAGATTTCGAAGACGAACCACCCTCCATGCGAGCTTCCTATCCCATGGGCGACTGGTTCGACGGGTCAAGACACGAGAAAGGGCCTGCCTACGATCAATTGGCACGTCTACCAGGAGCTGCCGCAAGCCATACCCAAAAGCTGACCGTAGACTTTGTTGATTGCATTTATTGGTCGTTGTCATGTTGAGGTTACTATCAAGACCATTGAATGGCTAGTCATCGGATATATCAGCGAGATAGAAACGTTTCGCCTGATACACGAGCGAAGTAAAATGCCCAACGTCAAGCTTATAGGTCTTTTGGATGCGTTCACTAGCGTTGTCAAGTCAAGCTCGCTATCAAGAGCTTCAAATGTCGGGTACATTTGCGAAGTAGGAGTATCTCGCCTTAGACGTCAGCGAAGTCTAACGTAAGCCGGACGAATAAGAATAACTTGACAACGAGCCGCTCAAGCCCACATTCCCAGCAACCAGGATAGTGTCAGACGTTCAAGCACCGCAAGGGGACGAACAAAGAGATACCAGTAGCAAGCGACCAGCGGCCATCAAGCTCCATGCTCTGCAGCACGCTTGGGTTTCGTCTTGCCAGGCTACAAATGGAGTAGACGTTGCTTATATATCCTAGGACAGGGCATGAAGCATGCTATCACCTTCTGCTATTCGTATGAAGAGAGTATTAAAGCTAGAGAAGGTGAGGGGGCAAGATGGGGGTTCGTGAGAACAATGTCACATAACGCATGATAGATGCGCTAGCCGTTAGACAGCGATTTGTGTATACAACGATTGTTACTAGGCACAGACTATCTTCATTGCCGCGACATCCTTCTATTGCCTCTCCCTATCTCTACAACCTTTTTCCTCGAATCCACCATTCATATCGCGGAGGGTCAAAGTGCTCGCATTCAAGCACTTAGGAACAAGCGGCGAGTACATTATCTTGCGGACTGCACCCGTTGCCCTCGACTTTGCATGGGTTGGTCTATTTCATCCATTATCAGCGTTTTACAAACAAGCGAAATTCGGGTCACGTACCGAGAAACAAGGGAAAGATCCATGGTCACCATTATTCCCAACGCACAAACCATAGGTCCCGCCGATAGGCAATTCACAGTTCTATTGAATACATATATTAGCTTATGTTTTATATACGAGCGGCAATTTACAGAAAATGAGGGAAGGTGGCACGTACGAACCAGCCAAAGGCGACCGAGATGAGGCAGCAGAGGGTAGCAGAACTAGAGAGCTTCATGTTGGATGTTGGAGAGTGTTTAGAAGAAGGACCTTTCGTATTGCGAAGCGGGGGAGAGAGTTGGAGATAAATGTGCGGAGAATTGGGTTTAATCGAGAGTGAAGTGGTTTAAAGAGCTGGAGGTTCTCCTTATATACCTTCTGTTCATACCCTTCTTGCTAGGCTAGCGGCGATGAAGGCTATGGTATTGGGAGGAATAGAGTTAAGAATTTACCTTAAGCTTAACTTTAAACAATGAAATCTTGTACTTTCCGAAATTTCCGAGCTTTCCGAGTCTTATATAGATTATCACGTACAGGATTGTAATACAATTTCATAATCGAAAAATCCAGGTTCAGATACCAGCCCTAATGCCGCTGCTCGAGAAGGGCGCCGAGCTCGACTCGAGGGACAAGGAAGGTCGGATGTCGCTGTCGCAGGCCGCAGGGAAGGGGTACACAGCAGTTATGAGGCTACTCTTCGAAATATTACTTGCATTAGACATCTCCGATATATGATAATAAACTTTCAATACGAGATTAAATCTTAAGTTTTTGTTAGTTTTATTGGCGTCGTCCGAAAGAAATGGATATGCGTGTCAGTTGGTTGTCACGTGGTACTCTAAGTGGGTCTTCATTTTACTGCATAGGTATAGTTTCAGCTTCCCCTTTTCGTAACCCTAGCTGTTGCAACGCCTGCTCGCCAGTTCTTCGAGAGAGACTCCATCAAGGTGCAGCAGTTTGAGGTGCGCTACTCATCTTGTAATGGGGGCTGTGGAGCGTGCTCCGACACACTTTCTCCGGATAGAACTGTAAGTTTTTAGGTGCAGCAATTCTCTGAATGCATAGCTAATCATCTTCTCAGGTTGTGACATTCGGATTCGACAAATTCCAAACATATATCGGCCCCACCGCGCAACAAGCAGACAAGACCAAGCAGTGTCAAATTCACTTGAGTCTGCAGTACCCCAGAGGGGAAAGGAAGAGGTTGAATTCTTGACTGTCTTGTGCGTACTTTTACTTCTGTTTGGGTGGGGCATTTGGAGGGGAAATTTCATGGAATGGTGGTAGCTGAAATGCATTATTCTTCGGCTCTATCACATTCGACCGTTTGAGACGAAGTAGCGTGTGGAATCCATCAATTCGTGATACTCTTCATGGCATTACCCACGTCGAACACTATACACCCACAAAACGCCATCCTATCCTGCCCTATTAGCCCGCGCCCCTTTTTACACTCACTTAACTAATCCTCCTCCATATCATCACCACCACCCAACCTCAACTCCCCGACCTCTCTAATCTTCTCCCCCAGCACAGTCCTTCCATATCTCTCGGCAACCTTACCGGCAGCCTCAATCATCCTCCCCGTCCTATCCCTCAAAAGATTAACCATCTCCAGAGCTCGCATTCCTCTCTCTTCTCCCTCCCTGCACTCCACAGCCATCATCTGTAAAAGCGTCTTATCAATATCTAACTCCATCCTTGCCAGAGCCGTCCGCTGCGTATGCGTGCTCTTAGTGAAATCCACCAAATCCTGATGCTGAGCTGTCAAAACACTCTTCAGCACAAACTGTCCTTCCAACTTCTTGAGCTCATCTTCCTCTTTCCCCCCTTCTTCATCATCATCCGCGTCTTTATTATTCGAAGCAGGCTTTGAAGACAGAGGAACCTCGAAATCGAATTCTGACAGCAAGGGACGAGGGAAATAGGGGTATTGATCTCCGCCTTTGAGGATGATGCAGTGAAATTTGTTGTCTGCTACTGCGATGGGGAAGTAGGATTCTGTTTTTCGGCCCGAGGCGAGACGGGAGAGAAGTTTGGTGTCGAGGAGGGGGACCCAGGTTGCTTGGGACGGGGTTCGCCAGTGGAGGAGGGTGAGGAGGGTGCCGGTTGAGTCGTAGATGCAGGGGTCCTATGAAAGTTAGATGTTGGTGATGAGAAGGATTAAGCGGACTTACGCCATTGTCTGAGAAGAAGACCGACTTCAAGGTCTCGCCGTCTGGTAACGCTACGACATCTTCGCTTTGGCAGATCTCATCTCGCTTAATGTTCTGGATTGTATATAACAGCTTGGTATTACCATCTGCACCAACTGGTCCATTACCGAGAGTGAGAACATAGTCTCGCCAACTGGCACAGGTTACCGCTGGACTACTCTTTTGCCTATATACTCTGTATGGAATACCGAAAAGAGTGTAAATTCTGACATAATTCGCAGTTGTGGTGACGGTGACGAATGAATCACTGAGTGAAATTGCTGTAACGTCTTCTCCCTTTGGTAATTGTGTCCTCCAGTCGGTTCGTGCCGTCCAAGTCTCATGAGGCCGATAGAAGATGGTGGCTGGAACATCGTCGTGGGCTGGGCACGAGAAGAGAGTGCCGTTGTCATTGAGACAAGCCTTGTCGTACAAGAAGGTATCCGTGAAATGAAAGTCGCGGTGGAATTCATGGTCGTAGAATTCAACGGTGACGGTATTATGCGTGTCTTGGTCCACCGTCCAGACGAATCCAATGAGATTGAGGCACAGGTACTTGCGATTCCCTCGCCATGGTGTAGAACCAGGTTGGAAAGCCTCATGATACTGTGGCTCCCAGGATTGAGTCCGACGCTTGCTGAGAGGTGCAGAGTAGTTATTAATGTCTCCGTTCGGCCTCTTGCCATTGCCGTTTAGTCCTAATGCATATCCAGCACCATCATCATCGACCACAAAGTCATCGTCCTCGCCCATAATGTCCGTATTGAGGATGTCATCAAGACTGTTCAGCGAGTCTCTTCTCGGTCGGCTTGCAATGTCCTTGAGGCCATTTGCAATAGGTCGTCGATTAGCAGAGATTTCCGAGAGAGGATCGTGAATGAAAGGAGCAGGCTGCAATGGAAGTTTGACCAAATGGGCATGCTCTGCTGGCACGAAATCGTTGTAGATGTAGACCTCGCCATCTGTGTTGGTGAAAGATAGAAGGTTCTTCGTAGGATGCCATGCGATGTCCATGACATTGGGGTAGTCGTAAGTTGTAAGTATCTTCTGCGTCTTGGTCTCCCAGAGAACTACTTTCCGATCCTTCCCAGCAGATACCAACATTGCTCCGTTGGGCGACCAAGCCAATGCAGTGATATCGCTCAGATGTCCATTCACAAAGCAACGTTGATTCTCCCAGTCATTCTTGGACATGACTTGGATATTCCTCATAGCTGTTGGGGCAGCAAAGGCTCTGCCATCAGGATGCCAAACGACTTTTGTACAAACCTCATCCTCCATCTCAACTCCTCTAATCAGGCCGTCAATCTTTCGTACAAGGTCTGGTCCATCGTCTTCGAGCGAGTAGACGTATACCAATCCATCTGTGCATGATAGTGTAATATATCTGCCGCTAGGGTCGAAGGAAATGTGCTTGACAGGTTTTGGCTGATCTCTCAACGCCATTACTGAGCTCGTTTCCTTCACTTTGATGACCTTGACTGCCAGCTCGTCGCTCGAAACAGCGCACCATTCGCTATTTGGGGATAGTACAACATCGCGGATGGGTAGGGAGCATCGAGTGAGGTATTTCTCGAAAGTCATAGTCTCCAAAGAGAACTTGCTGATATTGCCATCTTCAGAACCAAGTACGAAGAAATCATCCTAGAAATGTTAGCAGAGTCCATTAGAGAGAAAATAGTACCTACGGCAGACGAAACACCAGCATTCTGTTCTGGACATTCATCAATGTTTGCAGGTTCTCCGTCGAATCCAGTCCTATACACTCGCACCGTATTGTTGGATCCCACAGTTATAAGTTTCGTGCCATCGGGGGTGTATGATAGATACGTTGGACCTCTCGTATGTGCTGGCCGCCCTCGCACACGGACTTGGGTAGTTGTGGCCATAGTTGTCCTGTTCAATGGCAGATATTTTGGGTGTGGTTGTTGAGTATCTGGTGAAGAGACACGAGATTCGAGAAGACGCGTTCAGGCGCGTTTTCCATTTAGCAACCCCTGTCAGTTTGTTGGACCCCTGAAAGGCCCCACTTGGGCGGGACATTTCACACGAGGCTGCCCTCGAAATATTTACAAACACCAACAATGTCACGATCAACAGATCCAGGCCACTTCTTCCAGACAGACGCATCGGAGTCGACTCGAGCTCGCAGAGCAGCGAAGTCAGGAAACAAGAATGGCAACCCGATTGTTCTCCAGTCGAAAATCCTGAGCGTTATCCCTGATCCCTTCTCGCCAGCATGTGTTTACATCGCAGAAAGCGCAGGTTGCGTGCGCAAAGTCAACATTGAAGTAAGTGAGGGTGTCCTTGGGGTCATAATATACGTGCTAATGCCTGTTAAGACTAGAGACTCGAAGACCGTCTACAGAGGCCCAACTGCACCTGTTACCTCTGTCACTGTTGGTGGTCACGGAGGGGCTACAATATTCGCAGGATGCTGGGATAAGAATATTTGGAGCTGGGATAGAGAGAATAGAGCCCTTGGACGGACATTGAAAGGCCACTCAGATTTCGTAAAGGTTATCATCTCTGCAAAGCTCGATGGAAGAGATGTAGGTGTTCCGTGGTCTCTTGCTGGGCATTCGCTGACAGATTACAGATTATCATATCTGGAGGTGCCGACTCTAAGATTATTGTATGGGACAGTACAACAGGTGAACGCCTGCATACTCTACGCGACAAGAGCGACACGATGATGGCAGTACAGGACCTGGCACTTGATCCTGTGGACTCTACAGACTCTGAGCTTGTCCTTGTCTCCTCAAGCAGTGACCCGTACATCCGCAGATGGCGTATAAATCTCTCATCTGCGACGCAGATCTATGATTCCACACAAGATGAGCCTGCCCAGAACAAGCCAGCGCGAGACACAATTCTCGAACACGAGACTAGTGTCTACCAAATATCCTTCTTCGGGGATGATGAGGATGTCGACCTGTGGACTGCAAGTGCGGATGGGACCGCGAAATGTCTTTCGAGAGCACGGAATTGGAGTACCGAGGATTCCTACCAGCATGGTGACTATGTGCGAGCCGTGGCTGTCACAGAAGATTGGGTCATAACTGCAGGACGAGATGAGGACGTGAAAGTGTGGGACAGAGCAACAGGAAAGTTATGGCATGTCTATAACGGCCATTACGAAGAGGTGACCGGTCTGGTTGTCTTAGAAGGGGAGAAGAAAGTGATAAGTGTCAGTATTGATGGCACGATACGAACCTGGGGACTCAGCAAAGCAGATCTCGAGAAGGCCAGGAAGGAAAGAGAGGAGTTATCAAAAGGGACTGTGAAGGAAGAAAAGGTATCAGAAAAGAAGAGCCTACTCACAGAAGAGGAGGAAGCTAAATTAGCCGAGCTGATGGATTCTGACGACGAATAAACATAATCAACCTTCAAATATTCCAACATGCTGGGGACATTGGCAACCATCGAGCTGAATGTCGAAGGACGGTCCGGTCTGCTGAATGTCCCAACTCGTTATCTAACAATATATGCACAGGAACCCTCGGATCTTGGTGCAAACGATGAGAGGTGTTACGTCAATAGTTAGTTCCTCGACGGGGCACGGAATAGTCGACAAGAACAAGGACGTTTGCATCCAACGGTACGCTCCTTCCGCATTGCCGCACCCTGATCTCCTTGGATCTGTGCCCCGGAATGCACACGGGCGATCCTCTCTTGGTCTTCGCCTATGTTATGGCACGTCCATCTTAACCGCTTCTGGGTCGAGGAACTTTCTCAAGGACTCAAACTATCACAACGTGCATCAAATTTCTGGAAGCTGACGATTATAATGGCCCAGCCTTTCAAAGATTTTGACGAGATCGAAGCCGGTATTGAAGCCGAGGCGAAACCTTATACCTATCACGCCGTGCAAGTCTGGTCTTGCCAATGGCTTTAGGGGCTTCCAAGTTTACTGGTTGGCTAACAATCTAGTATGCGGCGATTCTACGAACTGCATGAGCTCTAGTTAGATATCTGAGAATTAAGTTCGACCACGTTTTTCAGCATGTTCCAGCCTCCAAGTCACATGGAGTTTATATCCTAGTTTGCTACAAGTCCACTTACAAGCCACAATATACGATCTTCGGGAGGTCCTTGAAGAAATGCAACTAGTCAGGGTAAAGCGCTTCTGCAGGCAGCTGGGCGAGAATTGCGGAGGTCAGATGCTGCAGCTTACCTTTCACGTATACTGCGGGCCGACTTGTACAGACTTTGCTCTCGGTACTACAATAACATGCCCGTCACCGCGAAGATAGGAAGGGTGCTCCTACAGTACTCGCATCTAGGATTTGGGTTCCGGAGGATTGGACCCTTATATCCCTCACGACGAGCGGAGGGATATTACAGTAGCTAAATGAATCCAGTCCTCCAACTGGAGCCCGTCGGAAAATTTCCCTCCACAGCCGCATCCACGACCAGTGCGACGAGAGTTGACAGGGGCACGGATTGATTTGAGATCCGATGCATGATGGATGATCTATTACTTCAAAGGATAGCGACGATTCTTCTCCAGACAGTCGGTTCTTTGCAACGAGAAAAGTTTTCCGAGACATGATTTCCAGAAACATCTCCTCTTTTGGTCCGCAAGCCGAGTTTCGATTGTGATCTACGACGCAGCACCCATCTCGGAAAAGCTGCGAGATGACACTCCGCTCCTCGGATTTGGCTCACTCGGCAGGCGATCGATACGCAAGATCGCCGCTGCTAGGACAGGATGGCAAGGACCGGGCTCCCAGATTGGGTCTAAATCCACCCAAACTTTGCTATTCTGAGGCCAGAACGCCTCGCATCATGCTCGCTGCCGCCCACAACCACACTTTCCCGAACGAGGTTTCTAGCGTGAGTTAGTCTTTCCGCGAAGTTGGTGGGTGTTGGCTAAGATGAGAAGGACGCCTTCACACCCAACTCATGAAGCGCACGCGCCAGAGATTCGCGATTCAACAACGATAGCATGGAACATGGCTTTCGTTAATCTCTATCCTCAACATCCCATTGGCCAAATGGCTTGCGAACCGGTGGCTTGTGCCACTTTGAGACTTCCGCGCAACAGCGCTGATGTGCCCCGGTTATGCGTTCTCCAGAGCTGTCTGCACATCACCTAAACTCTTCACCGCTTAGTCCGAGAAAGTCTGGGAAGTACCTTCCCACCGACCGGGGTCATGCAGCATCCCGATGAAGTGAAAAATGGCGTCAAGTGGACCTCGACACTTGTGAAGGAGGAGCTGATCGAGATCTGCAGCGAAATGCATCTTGGAAGCAGTGGAGGATTCTCCTTAGCAACCTTCTTCCTTGTTCCTACTCTCCTGGTGAACCTGTCCGGAGTTTCACGATTGAAATTCTTCTCGAGTATTTTATTTCACGGCCATGATATCCTGAGCATATTCCTTGTGCAGCGCAGACTCACCCTCCGCTGCATGACGACACACTCGCGGGATTGAGTCTTTCCTTCAGTACAGCGAGATCGCGGAATTATATACATATACTTATACATATAAACTTCTCGCGATCCAATATGGCAGTGCTGGAATTGGAACCGGAGCAACTTGGGGAGCTGGTGGCATTGGAGGGCGATTCCGAGACTATCGAGACGCAATTAAGGCTTCTACCACCATCCCAAAAGATCTTGATCTTGCCCGCCTTGCAGAGCGCATTTCCCCAGGATGTCGAATTAGATAACGATACTTTCAATGCTCGGGCGTTCATCCGCGATGTTCACACAAACTTTACGGAACGAACCGAAACAGCACGGGAATTTCTCCGATCATCAACAACCACACAGCCGAGACTTGCTTTTATCAACGGTAAAGTACCTATTTGATTGTCCCGAGACATTGCTATTTGCCCGGAAAACGTTTTATTCGGCCATCTGACCAGGTACTAATTCGTTCACAGGGGGAAGCGTCAGTGCTCGAGCAGCATGTATTTCAAGAATATGCGCCAAAATGACAAATGGAGATATGAAAGAAGCCGAGTCAATCTTCAACGAGATTGCCAAAGATGGAGTCGCTGGCTTGATGAAACAGGATGTTGCTGAAGAGGACAAGGCGGCAATGGCCGAAGATGACGCAGATGCCAAAGTAGAAGAGGGGATGGAAGATCCGAGTGCGAGAGCAATGAAGGCGGCTGATTCTCTTGATCGAGAGACAGAAGGACTACAGCCAGAGGACCTTGCTCGTAGCTCCACTCCTGGACTTGAGAAAGCTGCCGAAAGTCATGCGACGGGTCCAGCACCCAGAGGTTGGACACGATCAAGGCTCCCGAAACGCTCTCAAGCCAGCGATACTCCTTCAAAGGCAGTTTTCACCAACACAAAAGGGGATGACATTGTAAGAACTGTCTTGACAGTACCGAGCCGGATTAAGACGTTCACCGTCGAGGAGAAACGGTCGACATTCGGACCTCATTTCTCAATCAGCACCCCTACAACAGCGTCGACGATGGGCCCGGTACAAGCACAAGAAGAGATTTGCAATGACGAGGACTGCGAAGATGTAGGCTATGCTTCTCCTGGAGATGAGTCCTTGTTCTCCGTCCCAATGACTCCGGCTGTTGTGTATGAGGCATTCCTCGTTGATGTGCAGTCAAGCTCTCCCAAAAAGTCAGTGAAGAGAGCGCAAAGCGTTGATAGGTTTTATCCGAGCAACTCAAAGTCCCCGATTTCTTCTCCAAGCTCAATGCAACTCAAGCATACAATATCGGACTACCATCTAAGGAAGCCGACTTCTTACCTCGAGAGAAACAACAGTTTTCAGACACTTCCAAGGACCACTTTTGTCAAGGCTTCACAGACAACAATCAAGAAATCACCGACCTTGAGTTCTTCCATAAGATCTAACAGCTGGCCGACGCAAGGCTCTCCTCGACGTGTTTACGTTGACAAAGGAGAAGATGCCTTTGAAGTTGAAGAAGAGAAACCGGCAGAACCTTTTGAGCCAGTGTTCCCTATCGTTGAAGATTTAATCATTCACCTTGTTGACAACAATGCGAATGAGATACTCGAGTCAGTCATACGTTCATATAAGGACGGGAGCTATCCGATCATACCAACACCAGTCACTTCGCCCCAGGATACTCCCGAAAAGGACTTAGAAAGTCCAGTCTCTACCTCAAGTGAGCATCATGAAAAAGTCCTCCGTCCGGAATCTTATCTCACTGCGGAGACTGATGATACGGGCTACCATCGGAGGGGTGAGTATGATCCTTACGACGCTGATAGCTATCCCCCGGGTTCCAAGCGACAGTGGCCACCAATGCCAGCTATACCGACGAGTGTGCGCTTCGACAGCCTGGATTCAAGTGTTGAACCTCCTACACCAACTCTTACGCCTCCTCCGCAAGCAAGAGGGGTTGCCGAGAAGTTCATCAACTTCTCCTCGTCTAACAACGCTATTGATGTCCAGAATGCTCTGCGACAATTACTAAATTTACATTTCCCAGCTAGTGAGAATGGCTATAGCCAGTACCTCTACCCTGTTGCTCCAGAAGCGGAGAGGCTCTGGAAACCAGTTTTCAAGAATGATCAAAACTCTAGCACTGGAAATGATGCTAGGAATTTCGACCAGATCCTTGCTCTTGGGTATGAGGACGGTGTGAAGAAAGACTTCTTCTTTCAGATATCCGGCCAGGTCGAGAGACTTGGTACCAAGAGAAATGGTGTCAACAGAAGTGGAAAGCTGGATATCAGGTAACTATACTTTCCGTATCATATGAGCACCACTGACCTCTTTAGATACCTGATCGCAAACGTCATGCAACATGTCTCTAGTTTTTCAACGCAGAGCTCTTTCAATCCGTTGTCGAACCCACAAGTTCTTGCAGCTCTCCTGGTTCCACAAATCGAATCGTACTTGGCCATCAACACCAGCACCAGGCTTCTCGTTCTTCAATATCCAGCGAGCCATCTACCTACCGTTTTTGCATTGCGGAACTTCTTAGGCTCCGACCTCCTCAAAATTGCAGGAGTGCTTGACTCGCTCGCTTCGGAACCGCCATCAATGTCCCGTCCTCGAACAGCTAACCCTCTCTCTAACGAAGCCGTCTCCCAGCGTGCCCGGTCTAATTCCCGCCTCAGCTCTCTCCAGAAAAGCAACAGCGATACCACACGAGCAGATTCTCTCACCACTTTAAATCGCCAAACATCCTCAGCAGGCTCAGTCCGCTCATCCCTCGCCAAAGCCTCTGCATCCTTCGCAAAAGCAGACTATCTCCTCCCCAGCGCCGCCACCGACACAGAAATAACCACCTTCCTCTCCAGCATTTGGAAATGCCTAATAGAGAAATCAATCTTCTACACCCCCGAACCAGAGCCCAAACCAATCATCGTTGAAAGACCACCCATGCCACCAACACCAACCGGCTCATCAAGAGACATCAGACGAGACCGCTTAGAAAGGGAACGAGATAGACATGGAGACAGAGACGACACAGACCGCGACTCAACGTATCGTCCCCCCTCCTCGCGCCAGGCTGGATCACAGTCCAAAATCTCCCGCCTAACAGGCGGATCCGCCACCAGCCACCCTATCCCCCGCTCCATCTACGCCACCTCTATAATCTCCACCTCTACCGCTCGCCCCTCAACCCGGTACCGAGATCGCGACACCGACTACGAACCTTCAATCACTTCCACACATACAAACACAAATAAAAGACATAAATATGCGGCAAGTATAGCGAGTACGAAAACGACGGCTAGTGAAAAAGAGAGGAGGATGGATAGGGAGTGGGAGAATTTTTATATTGGGGATGAGGATAGTGAGGATGATGCGTTTGATAGGATGATTATGGGGAGGGCGGGGCAGAGGATTGTGCCGGAGCCTGAGATTGGGCAGGTGGTTAAGAGGGATAAGAGGAAAGCGTTGAAGTGGTTGGGTTTAGCCTGATCTATTAGTATCGTTTCCTTGTGTGGTTCGTGGCTCTTTGAAGTCCGAACTTTTGATAGCGTTGCGTTTGTGTACTTTGTCTAGCCTTCTTGTTTGGGCGTTACAATACCTGGTATTTCATTTGTCTCGGTTCTGCTTTTTGTTTGGTGGCCAAAAATTTCCCCAGCGTGTCGGTTTTCGTGTATTAAAGCATGTTAGAGAGTATCTCGTTGTGTTAGATAATCTTGTATTCTATGTACTTCTCGGGTTAGGCGGCAGGTTTTGTGGTCAAGAATATGGCATAATCTAATACCACTTTTGAATTTTATAACTTTCAAAAGACGATACTATATTGAACGTGACATTTCTTGATGCTGATATGCTCGCAGATCAAGCTCGTCCCGGCCGTGACCATATTCCAAATTTGGGGATGTAATGCATGTATCCAGGTTTAAATTTATGACAATAAGTTCTGATTATTTACCTCAATGTCCGAGGTCAAGGTGAGAACTTTAGCGAGAGAATATGTTTTGATACAGTTTCAACTTAGAACTGACATTCTACTCTCATTCGGTTACTCGTTAGTACAATTTGAGAGTGAGTGATCTTCGTAATTGCATTAGAGGGGTGTTTGTCCATTTCGTCAGTTTGTATACAAGTTGTAGTACAGCCATGAAACCCTGACGCCAGATCCGGCCAGATCCCAACCCAAACGCCTTAGATGAATCAAATACATCGACGTCACCATCTCCTCATTTGGTGATTCTTTTCGTCCACCCAGAACGCGGGACACGGACTCCCATCATCTCTCCCATTCCTCTTCATCCCTCCAAGCAACCAGTCTGTCAACCCCACAACCCTGGCTCCCACTCCTTTCTCCCAATTCCCACCCTCCTGAACATGTTCAATCGTATGACTCACCACTCTGCCCTCCTCATCAAACTCAAAAATAAAAAGTCCCGTAAACTCCTTACTATCATCCTCTCCCTTCCCACCCCCAAGAAACTCCGTAATCTTATCCACGTGTTCATTCCCACCAATTCCCTTGTAAAACGCACCCGTGCCCTTCCCCTTCGTCTTCCCAATCGTCTTCCATCGCACAACTAGCTGTTCTGGACGAATTGATGCCGATAATGTGGATTTGATCATACGCTCAGAGAGGATCTTGAGCTTCACGTTTCCGACTATGGGCACTCGTCCCCATGCTATAGGTGACGTCCAGAGAGCGGCTAAATAGGCGACTCGGCCGGAGACGGTGGGGAGGTGGGGGTGTGTTGAGGGGAAGAGGTGGAGAGTTATTTGTGGGGAGAGGATCTCTTGTGGGAGGGGGGATTGGAGGAGGGTTGGCATTCGTTCTTGGAGGACTCGGAGGGCTGGATGCTGTTAGTTGGGGACATGGTGGGGAAGAGACAGGAGTGCTTGCTTTTTCCTAGCTTTACTGTTCGTTCATCTGGTTTTCCTGCACCGCCGTCTTTTGTCGGTTGTATGTTCAGAGGCGAAGAACCGGAGAACCAGACATTTGGGAGTGCTCTCTGGCCTGGATTGGCTATTTCAAGGCTTCTTGAGGATGTTTGGGCAAAGTGTCTGGGGATGAGTGGCCCTCGAGAGCTCAAGGTAGGAGAGAGCTTCGAGACATGGCGAGGTGTGGAGCGAAAAAGGCTGGAAGGCGTCGACATCAGCCTATTGTCGATGTGGTTGTCGATACATCAAGGTCCCTGGAAGGAGAGTGGTTGCTCAGTGTTAGCAAATGTGTGTTTGTAGAGTCGGGTTTTCAGTGAAGAACCAAGGCCGGAAAGCTTTATCGCGATTGGCAGTAAATCCCAAAACGATTAGCGGTCAAGCAGGCCTTCCAAGGTTGCACTTTGCCCTTCCCATCACCTCATATTCATGACTGCCTTGTGCTTCTCTAAATCTGAGTGTAAAGTCGAAATTCAACCAACAAAGAAGCCTATGAAAAGTCCCAACTCTTAAAGAATAAGGACTAGTGTTTCATCACGTGCATCACCCTAGATTAGGCGAACCTAACATAAGCTGCGCCGACCTCCAGACGTCTTAAGGATCCAGGAAGATCGCGACTTGACCATCACCCTAGGAACTTCCCCAACGACTATCGCACCTCCCATCTCCGCAATACAAACCCTCAAAACCTTCCTATCAAACCTTCCACCGCTTTCACGATGAATCCAGAGTAGTAAGTACCTCCCTAGGCAACGTCATCTCCAAGAAACTACCACAAACATCAGGGTACAGCCTGTCGAAACAAGTACTGACTTTCTATTCTACAGAGTACCTCCCTCATTATTCCTGTCAATAAACAATACGTCACCCTACATTTCTCTAACCCGCCTCCATCGTGCTACGATGTTAACCTTGAGTCTGGCAGATACGATTACCTGTTCAAGCTGCTCCTTATTGGTGATTCCGGTGTAGGAAAGTCTTGCTTGCTGTTGCGATTCGCCGACGACACATATACGGAGTCCTATATCTCAACTATCGGTGTTGACTTCGTACGTTGCGCTCTGCTGCGATGCCAAAGGAGAACGACTGACATCTTGGTAGAAAATCCGAACAATCGAACTCGATGGGAAGACGGTGAAGCTACAGATCGTAAGGGATCCCGCAGATTTCATGTGTGAATATGGTTCTAATGGCTTCTAGTGGGATACCGCTGGACAAGAACGTTTCCGAACAATCACTTCATCCTACTATAGAGGCGCTCATGGCATCTGCGTTGTCTACGATGTTACCGACATGGATTCCTTCAACAACGTTAAGCAATGGCTTCAAGAAATCGACAGATATGCTACAGAGGGTGTCAACAAGCTGCTTGTAGGCAACAAGAGCGATATGTCGGACAAGAAGGTGGTCGAATACACAGTTGCCAAGGTACGTACTGTCACATGCGGGCATCACCTGTTCAACATCACATGAGGCATTCCATCATCTGCTGCCTAAGAAACTGACATTTTTGCCCACCAGGAATTTGCCGACAGCCTGGGTATCCCATTCCTCGAGACCTCCGCCAAGAACGCCAGCAATGTCGAGCAAGCCTTCCTGACAATGGCCCGCCAGATCAAGGAGAGAATGGGTACCACAACTGCGAACAACAAGCCAACGGTACAAGTCGGACAAGGACAAGGGGTTAACCAAGGGTCAGCTGGAGGCTGCTGTTAAACACTTTCGTCTTTGTGCTATTAACGATTGGGTTTCTTTCTCTCTGCGCGCATTAGAACGAACGACTGTCACTAGGATCCGCCTCCTGCATTCCGATCTTCTGAACCTATCTTTGGGGGCATACTGGAACCACGCATGGGGGATAGACACTTAATGGCATTGCTGAGGGAGATGGGGGATTGAGTTGCTGGCTGGCGTGTGAGGGGATATTGGAATTTGATCATTTCTCTTTGCCTGGTCTTTTCGAGAGTTACTGCTTTTGATGGTTGTTGCGCGGTTTTTTCATCTTTGTCATTATCACGGTCAGGGCTGATTAAGCAATCCATCAATCATACTTGAGTCTGGGTCTTGCGGGTGGTTTTACCATTCAGATGTGATGTGATTTCCGATGCTACATGAAGCACGTGGGAGAGGTCTGTGCTACGAGCTCCTACGTGGTTCTGTACGTTGAACGTGGTACATTGTGCCTAGATGCAGGTCAGCCTCATTTTCATCGTCATCTAGAAGCCTAATTTCTACCTTTAAGTTTTGAGGATTCTAAACTTCTTCATTCTACCTTTAAAACTCGCTCTAGTGCAAGTGCATATAATTGCTCACTTTATCCACACTTGATTTTTGATGTGTCCTTTTCACCGAAATTTTCCTAGCCAAATTGTCCAATACAAGTACAGAATTTCTTCCTGTACTTCTCTCATGGTATACTTCATAGTTTATGCTACTGCCTTCCCTAGCAGTATTTAGAGCTCTTCAAGGCTCTCGCCGCCTCTTCTAAGTTCGTCATTAAAGAATCTAGCAATTGCGAACCTATGGAAGAGGAGATGGCCGTCTACACACTTGCTGTCGCCTTATAGCCCAAATCGACGGAAGACACCTTCTAAGCAGCAGTCCCTTGGTAAGGCACGGCTACTATAACTATCCAGTGGAATTGAGTTTGAGACGAGGTGCTGTGAAGCGCTCGGCTTCATTCGGACGATGAGTTTTGGCTTGTTCGCTGAAGTTTTGTGGGAGACATTTGCTGTCAAGTACTCTCAACAACTCAGATAATAGACCCTTGCTTGCTCGTTGAAGTCCTTGCGTGAATTTTTCCGTTGTCAAGTATCTGTCCAAATCAAACGGGACATTGGCCCCTTGCTGAAATGCATGGTCTTCTCGTCCATAAATAAGCACACGACGACAGCTGCCAACAACTACGCACAATGCTGGACGAGAGATTATACTCCGTTGTGCGTCAAAGCGGTTTGGGAAAACCGAATCGTCTTGGTATTTGTATGTTTGTGTCTATGGGTAGAGAAGTTGGATTTCCTGGGCAGGAAGAACAAATACCACCCATGTGTGGTCTGAACTCGAGAAATCGTTTGTTATAGTTGTAGTTTACGATAGGTAGAAGGGTTTTATACGTGGAGAAAGAATAGAGGAAGGAAAACGTATCACGTGAAATCTCAGGGGATGTTGTGCTTTCACTCAGATCAATCCTTTCGAATGTATGTTTCAGATTTGCAGAATACGGCGTTGAAAATGTTGGAAATTATCTAATTGATTTCCATACAACGAAATATTTACAACACCAATCCAATCTTATTGCTTTGAATGTTCTCTACTAGCCAAAGACTATTTGCTCTTTTGTTTAAACTCCAAGCCCATTTCATACTCTCGTAACATTATTATATCCTTCCTTTAAAACAGAGATTCATCAAGCGTTCTCCAAAATCCTCCTCTTTTCAGCGCTTCGCACATCTCTTTCGCTGCAAACCCGAAGACCTTAACACACTCTAACCCTCTTCCCACTCCCCTTATTACTCCTCCCCGCATCACTCTCTGGTTTGGTAGCCGTAGCGCCAACAGCTTCCTCACTCGTACTAGCACTGATCTCCCCAACACCCTTTGCCTTCTCATCTTTTAACCAACACCTCTTCCTTAACCGGCACCGGTTCTTCCTCTCTCCCATTCCTCCATCTCAAGAACAGGATTACTAACCCAGCTATCAACACCAGTCCTGCTACTCCTCCCAACACACCTCCAATTATCTTGCCTTTGTTCGAGGAGGATTTACTTCCGCCGGCTGAAGGGACGGAGGTAGCTGCGGAGGAGGAGGAAGAAGAGGAGTGGGAGGTAGCGGTAGAGGCGTGGGTAGAAGAGGGTGTGGTGGAAACGGCGAATGCGACGACGGTTGGCGTCATGGCGTGGGCAGTTACGGCGGGAAGAGCATCATAGGTTGAGAGGTAGTTGCAGAATAGAGCGGAGACGGAGGGGGTGGAGAAGGTTAGGGTGTTGCAGAAGAGGTAGATTCCTGATGTGCTGTGAGATTGAGTGTTAGCTTTGCCTTTTTATTCTTGAAATTTATTAAGGCGAGATTGGGGATTGTGACCTGATTGTGGTTTTGAGCAATTGGAGGAGGAGGGAGAGAGTAAGTACCATTTCAGGGTCATTGAATCTGTAGGGCAAGATCCAGTGCAGGTCTTGTTGTAATCATTCTGTCCCCGGTCCACGCATGCGGTTGGTGCTGGCGCAGAAGGACAGCCAGTTTTGGCATCACAGCAGAGAACACTGCCTGCCGTTTGTGTTTGGGTACTGTTGGCCGATAGAGCCGTTGGTGTTGCGAAGAAGCAGTCTGCTCCTGCTGTGCAACCCCATGGTTGAGCTATTCACAACCGTCAGTCTTCGTTCATCAAATTTCCGAGATGAAGAGAGATCTAGAGGAAAAACGAACAAGTATCTCCATTCAAAAATCCACAAGTATTATCCCCAGCTCCCAACAAAGTCCTCTGACTAGCAGCCTGCCGTCTCCTCAATTCAATCTCAGCTGGAGCAGCTGTAGGCCTCGGGATCTGATCGAAGACTGCATGTTCATGACTGACAGCCGTAGCTGCTGCTGGAGCATCTCTGATCACAAACGCATTGACTGATGTCGAAATGAGGCTCAACGCCAATGCGGAAGACAACGAGAACTGCATATTGGCACAAAGATCAATTGAACGAGAGCGAAATTCTAGGGAGAAGAGTTGAGCTCGAAACAAGAGAAAAGAGACCTCATGCAGAGCTCTAAGCCCGTATCTCTCTCTGTCTCACAACTTGTTTTTCTCCCACTCAGGCACATTGCCCCTCCTCAATCAAGAATTCTTGAACCCATCCAATGCGAACCGCAAATCGCCCAGGCTATAAAAAGAAAAGTCTGTACCTGTCCGAGAATCAGGCTTGAAGCGAAGTTGATCATTGGAGACACGAGCAGCCGCATGTGGGTGACCAAGACGCTTGTCTTGAAGCTGGGGAGGATGGTCGAATGAAATTGAGGAGGCAGAAGTTTGCTTATCGGTGGCGGAAATTTATTGTGTGGCTGCTTTGGGCTAAGGATCTAGACACCTCAAGAAGCGAATTTTGCTGATTGGGTTGGTTTTGGGGGAGGGGTTTGTGATAAATCCGAAAGATTCAGCTCATCGAAGCTGGTGAAGCCGTTTCGGTTGTAAGAGTGCTGCTTGGACAATGAAGAATCGATAACTTCACGTTCACCAGTTGTCCGAATGAATCCAGGACTTCAAGATCAATAATTACATTTTGAATGTATATAACTAACGCTTCGAATAAGGTATACGCTCAAATCTGTTCATCATATACCAAAAACGCCCAAAAATCGCTCATAATTCATAACACCGTGTGGTACGCCTTGCAATGCTTCAAATATGCAGAATTCATCCCAACTGTCCTCACTACCATACAAATCCAACTCAGTCCAGGTGATTAGGCGGAAATTATTCCCGCAAGGCTGAGACCTGCAAGATTAGAAGCGTCCACACTCTCCTCGAAGCGAAAAGGCTTATCTCTTCGAGTGACGCTCATGTTGACCGGTAAGTTGGGTTTGGTGAAGTGTCGCCGATTTCTGAGATTGGTCGATTGTTGTATGGGGAGTTGTATGTTGAAGCAGGACTCATGTATGACTGATCTGGAGTCAACATTGTCGTCGTCGTGGGTGTGTTTGCTGGTTTCTCATGGACCATATATTGTGGTTGTTGCATTGGTTGTGCGTACTCGGAAGGCATCTCCACAGGAACTGGTTGATACTGCTGGTAGCCCGGGTGGTATGCCTGCTGCTGAGGTTGATGTTGCGGTGAGTATACTCCTGGTTGAGGCGAATATACTCCTTCTTGTGTCCAAGCTCCTCCTTGTTTGGAAGGATCGAGATTGTTCAGTGGCGTATGAGTTGGGGAGTTTGCAGCGTTGTTCTTTCCATACTTCCTCTTGTAAAGGAAGAACGCTCCTGCGCCTATCAGTCCCAATACGGCAGCTCCGCCGACCAATCCTCCTACAATCGCGCCCGTGTTCGATTTCTTGTCGGCAGCAGCCGAAGTTTGAGTTGGCGCTACGGTTCCTGAAGTTGTAGACGATGAACTTGTCGTAGTTCCTGTAGATGAAGATGAAGACGAAGAGGAGGATGTCGATGCCAATTTTGATGATAGTGAAGCAGCAGAACTTTGGAGAACTGCTCGGTCCACCGATGTGAAAGAACGAGCCGCACTGCTCTGGCCACTAAATGTTGTGTATGCTGTCTGCCATGTTGATCCAGTTTCTGTGCCGCAGAAATATTGCTGCACAGTCGCGCCCGGATAGGCGTAACGAATGCTGCCGCAATAGGGAGCCGACGAATCGGTGCACTATACATCGATAGATTAGCCACAAATTCCGAAGAATCCAACATTCGTGTATAAACACGGGAACGAGATCTCGTACCTTCATGGTATTCGCATCGAGTTGACAACCTCCATTACACCCTGATCCCGAGAATGCGCTCGCATCTACGCAAGCCGTTCTGAATCCACAATTCAGCGGATCTGTACAACATCCAACGGCTCCATATGCACTGCCTGTAACGGGGAAGAAGACGCAATTTGTTGACGTTCCGCATTGAAATTGGGCACCTGGGATTGTTCAGCCTAGCTCTTCCATCGATCAGAACTTCCTCACCAGCCAGAGCACTAACATAACCGCAAGTCTGATCAGGCGCAATCAGAACATAACTGGCAGAGTTCGCAAGAAAGTCGCGTTTCTCGAATAGTTCGCGAGGGACTATCGGCGCTGCTGTGGGACGTGGTGACCATCCTACAACATCGAATAGAGGATCTTGTATCGCTGTCGCACGAGGGAAATCAGGAACGAGAGCTTCGCACAATGAACTACCTAGCACGATTGCGAGTATTGACAGCGAGAAGGGCATTTTTGCGTATTGGCACCGAATCTTCACAAAAGGAGGTCAAACGGTAAGATAAAGAAGAGGACCCCAACCCAGCCTTTCAATGCTCGCTCAGTGCCAAGCAGACGGCCTATTTCCCATGAGCCACCCAATGGTCTAAGAGATGAAGGAGGTAAGAATAGGGTGAGGTGCTACGGCGCAGCTGGTTTCCCAGCCCCTGTTCCTTGGCACTTTCAATCGTGCGCCTTGTCAGTTCTAAGTCTTCCCGAACGAAAGGAACAAGGCGACCCAGCAGTCGCATCCAATTAAGCATCTTTCCTCGCTTGAAGGAAGCTTCAAATGAGGCGCAATTGCATCTCGCTGAGTGAGGAGTCTGTGATTGGGCATTGATTGGGCTTAGGGCTGTGAAGCCTGCTTCTCCAGCATCATCCAAGTTTCACATATCGTGGAGAAATAAACTCGGAAAATCCCCCGTGAAGCTGTAAACTTTGCGGACAGTACTGTATTGAGGACTCTGCTATTTGAAATACCCCTCATCCTTTGGGACTTCACAATCTTCTGGACATGAATCGAGATCCCAACACTCGGTGAGTCTCCGCACAAAGATACTGTAACAGGCCATGATCTTCTGGCCAGAGCCTCCCGCCATAGGCAGCTATTTTTGGCCTGAATCCTTCCGCGCTTAGCCTTGGGAGGTTACCGTCCACCAGCACTTGCTGCAGATACGGATTAAAGATGCAGATGGGCTGAAAATGATAGGAGAAGGACTGATAATGAGATGCAAGCTGCAAGCTGCAAGAGGTGAACATGAGGAGAAAGGAACACAACATGAGACAGAAACTTAAACCCTGAAGTCGTCACGAGACTTCGCGCTAAGAACGCGTATCCAAAATCCAAAACGGCCCCACGTCAAGTCCAAACATCTCCCCGCAACAGACATTCAAGTTCAGCAAACTCCAAATGCCTCCATGACTGACCTCTCAGTTGTTCTACCGAACTTTCCGACTGATAAATATGCGCGCCTACTCCTAATTCTTGAAAAGAACCAGATTACGACTGCAGATCTTCTAACGCTTGATTCTGTGGACTTGGCCAAGAAGGCTCGTCCATTAACAATCGGTGACGCGAAGTCATTGTCGAACGCGGTACAAGAGGCGCTGCAGAAGAGCCTGGGGGTCAGTGAGAATAATGAGGAAACAAGCTCTTCGTTGAAGAAGGGTTCACAGAATCCGTACATCACTGTCGACAATGAGAAGCAAGAGATATCACTGAGGAAGACGGGTGTACAACTTGTGGAGTCTTGGAGCACGATCAGTACGCTTTCCAAAGATCTGGATGTTGCATTGGGAGGCGGTATACCTACTGGATACATTACAGAAGTGACTGGCGAAAGGTATCAATTGACACCCTAGGTTGCTTGACAATAGCTAACTATCACAGCGGCGCAGGCAAGACCCAATTCCTCCTCACCCTCCTCCTATCGACTCAACTTCCATCTCCTCATGGTCTCAGCGCACCTGCAATCTACATATCCACCGAATCGTCTCTGCCAACAACCCGGCTTGCCTCCATAATCAAAACGCATCCATTTCTGTCTCTACTCGCCCCAAGCAAAAGACCTACGTTAGACCGAGTAATATGTGTCTCTACACCTGATCTCGAATCACAAGAACATATCTTAAGATACCAAGTACCGATTGCTGTGCAGAGACAAGGTGTGAAGCTGGTTATTCTAGACTCAGTGGCCGCAAACTACAGAGCAGAATTCGAACGTCCAGGAATACCAATGAGCGGCACTGGTGGCGGCAAGAACATGGCACAACGAAGTAGCGAATTGGTGAAGCTTGGAGAGCTGCTACGAAATCTGGCTAGAGAGCATGGAGTTGCGATTGTAGTGGCTAATCAGGTTGCGGACCGCTTCTCGGGAAGTGATAGAGGAAGTGAAAAGGGAGGAAACAGTCCATTCAAGACGCAGAGTAGTCCGCTGGCGCTGCGGATTAGAGGCGGCACGGGACCACCAAGTTCCACGGGAACTCCGACGTCGAGTTTACCGGGTCCTGAGATTGTGGCTCCGTTCAGAGGAACGCCAGATCCGATGTCTCTTGATCATCAGCAGAGGTGGTTTACTGGTTGGGGTGATGATCCAAATCCTGGACGTCTGGCGAGGATAGGTCAGAAAACGCCGAGTCTAGGTCTGATTTGGACGACGCAGATTGCTTGTCGAATTGCGTTGATCAAGCGGCCTGTTTATGGACGTGCCTTGATTGCAGATGAAGAGACCGAGAGGGGCGAGCCGATACTGAAGAAATGGAGAAGATGGATGAAGGTTGTGTTTGCTCCGCACATGAAGCCTAGTGGGCCGGGATTGGAGGGTGCAGTGGAGTTTGAGATCAAAGCGGATGGTATTGGGGCTGTGAAGAAAGACAGCAAGAACAAAAGGGCAAAGCTAGATGATGAGGACGAAGATATGGAAGATACCCCAGAATGACGAGCTTATGAATCAACGACACGTTTGCTAGAGCAGAAGTTCCGGCCGAATGAATGACATTCAAGATTTATCATTGTCCGAAATCCAAAACCTTGCTGCATAGTGTATTGTAGACCTGAATGCTTAAAAAGAGTACAAGACATTCCAGATTGAAAATGTTGGTAAAGATTACAGATGATTTGCCTTCATCTGCCTCTAGGTCTCTTCTCAGAAGATGGACTCACTGGATTATCGACCCAACCTGGCAAGTGCCTTCATTCTCATTCCAGCTTAACTCCTTCCGAGTCTGTTCCCACGACTGATTTCTCGCTGTTTTGCCTAATCTGGATCCTTCCTCCATTACATATTTGAAGTGTTGATTCTTTCCAAGGTAACAATGATAGCTGAGAATGTCTTCGTACTTGCGTTCAAACTCTCGACATCGATATCCCTCGCAACGTGTTACCCGACTTCTATAATACTCACTCAAGCCTGAACATTCACCCATAACATCTTATGCGTGAGCAAGTGCTCAGATGAATCATGCGTTCCTATTCAAGAAGGGAAATCTGTCAACAAACATGCTTCGATGTCGAATTTCAAGTTCTGAGAACTACCTGCGGCTCCAATCGTTGTCCAAAGCCTCGCAGTAGCTCATTACTACCGCGTCACAATAGCAACATGTCAAAGAAGCTCTATCAAAACGCACTCCTCATATCCTCACTCTCGATATCAATCTGCTTCACCCTCCTTATAACCTTCCTCCTTCTCATTGGAATAATTGCCCATCCAACCAAGCACGAGGAAATCGATCAACTCTACTCAAAACTTGATAAAAGGAAGTTGAGCGGAATGGAAATCGGTGGTATAGTAATTGGCGTGGTGGGGTTGATTATTGGGTCCTGGATGTGTTATAAAGGTGTTCAAAGGTGTCGTAAGGGAGCATGATGCTTACCTAGGACTTCGTGATGCTGGAAAGGACTGCGTGGCTTTTGTTACTGTAGGATATGAGATGAGATTATGAAGCGCGAGCTGAAAGGCTTTGAGCATCTGGGTTAGTATCAAGATGCTTTTAAAAGTAATTGTCTGCAAGTTCTTGAGGTCTAGAGATGAGGTGAGTGAATGAAAGTAGCTTACACTGCGGAAAGGCTCACCATCGATCGTTAATCTCAACTCTTCAATTTGTCCAGAAGACATAGGTCGATCTCAAAACTCGTTCATACAACCTCCCTAGCAGCTATCAATCTCAACCCACCGATTGACCCAACACTACTCGATAATAAACCAGCTCCTTCCCATCACGGCGCCCCTCAGTCTCGATATCTGGTAGTCACGACCTGCATATCCATGCTCTCACTTTCACTCCTCATCACCCTCGAAGCGACCACCTACCAACCCGATCTCAACAACACCATTCACACGCAGATCGCAAAAGTGATGGACGAAAACATGAGAAACGGTATCATTGTCGCCGTTGTGGGGGCGGTGGTTGGGATTGGGATGTGTCTTGGTTGTTGGAGGGACTATCGCATGAGGGTTATGCGGTGAGTTGGAATCTAGGCGTGTGCTGGGAGGGTTTTGGGCTAATTTTTGATAGAAGGAGGGAGACTTGAGGCGGGGATTGAGCAAGTTGAGAGAGGGAATGCTTATTAGAGTTGGGAGTGAGTTGGGGGTGAGATGCTAGTGAGTTGATTGAAGTTATTTTGCGAGGGACCTTTGGTTCTAAATCAGAAGTCTAAGCAATTTATACTCCAAATCAAATCCATGCTAACTCAAGACTCCAGAAACTCCATACCGAATTCAGTGATCCACCCATTCAACCACATAACAAAGCCCTTTAGGACCTATGTTCGCTCAACCATAGAAACTTCAAGCATATAAATCGAACATTGAGGCCTCCAAATCGTCCATACTGCTCCAGATCTCCCTATACAACACCTCGAACTCAGTTCTATCCGAGTGGAAACCACAATGACGTACCTCCGTCCACTCCTCAATACTTTGTGCTCAATGCCTCTTCTTCCGCTCAACTGGTGCCGAAGCGAAGTATTTCAGCACTTTGTCAGTACCTTGTTTTCTTTCCTTGTCCTTGAGATCCTTGTACTGCTTCTCCAATTCCTTCGCAGAGAGCTTCGGTGGTTTCTCCTTATACTTCTTGTCTTTGGATTTGCTTGGCTCTGCTTCATCTTTGTCTTCGCGGCTTCGATGGTGCTTCTGATCTTTGTCACTGTCGTATCTGACTTTATCACTGTGACAGCTGTCGCTATCGGCGTAGGCATTGGCTCTCTTCGAGTCACCAAGATCTTGTAAGACCTCTGAGTGAATGTATATTTGGGGTGCTGCGCTTTTCTTGGGTCTTCCCACGCTAGTCTCTTCTTCGACTTGATCCTGTTCTTGGGGTTGCGCATAATAGCGAGAGACTTGAGGATTGAGAGCTTGAGTTGGAATCCTTTCTCGCAGGCGTGGGCTTGCTGAGTTTGCTCTGTAATTCGAAGAAACTCTGTATGGAGTAAGGGCCCGCTCCGACGTAATGTACGACTGGAGAGCTATCCTTTCTTCGGGATTATTGATGTCCCCCTCTTCTCGAACTTGCACTCGGCTTGGTTCTTGGGGGGTGCGATAGTTTCTTGGAGGCCTGAGAGAATTGTATGCTTGACTTTGAGGACTTTCTTCATTTGGTTCTAGGAGATAGGGGTAATTTCTTGGAGGTTTGGCAGAGTTGTATGCATGGATCTCAGGACTTTCATGGTCATACACTATTGGCCTTAAATCCGGGACTAGATCCTGGCACGGAAGGTCCCGTTCATAGAAGTTTTGGACTTCATATCTCAGTTGTCTCAGACTTAGGGGCACTGTGTGTGAATTTACAGGGGCTCCCGAGGGAGTGTAAAAATCAAGTTGTAGGTGTCTTGGATTTGATGGATCCGAGTATGGGAGCGCCTGAGCTTCTGAGTGGCTGTATTGCTCTAGTTGTAGTTGTAGTTGTCTGGGATTTGTGGAAGCTGAGTATACACCTGCGGAGGCTTGTCTCGATGAGGTATATGGTTCGAGTTGAAGTTGCCTCGAGCTTGAGGAGCCTGTCTGTGGATCTGTAGGAAAACGAGCGTACGGCTGGTATGTCGGGCTTTCATATACATCAGAATCGTGCCATTCTATTGTTTTAGGATTTTGCATTGTATGGAGGAAGTGAGTGAAACTCGAGAGTCTCTAACACCTGACTTGGGAAAGTTGCTTCTGCGCTTGGGGTTAAGGGACTTGAGGGTGTAGTTTGCAAGTGTGGGGAGCTACAAAGTCTCTGAGCCTTGACATCAGAAAGGAAAGGAGCCTCGCAGATCGAAGAGTCGAATTTATACATAAATTTCGCGTGTGAATCATCTCTCCACTCTGGGGCAATCACTAAGTCCTAGGCGACACTCCGCATAAGTTCACCAATATGCCTTAACCTAGAGGACTTTGTATATCATCATATCCACTTCTAAGGTCAGCATCTTTTCAATTGTTCTGCGGTCTCTATTGAATTTTGGGTATGAGAAGTTTGCGAGGAGATTAAAAGAATAGAAAACTTAACATGAGGGGCTAAGGTACCTAAGTGAGATGAAGTTATTTTACAAGAGAAAGCCTATCTGTAGATTGAAATCTAGAATTATCCTGGGCATCACTCCCGTATACTTCCAAACCGATAGATTGAAACTCTTGCTGACTAGAAATTACAGAAATTAGACCACGTTGGCTAACCAGATCAACGATAGTACTATGCTGAAATTCATCAAAGCCCATCGAGGCTCGAATGTCTCCTCGCCCTAAGTTCACTTTCGCTCAAAATGCATGTCACAAATAAGCGCACTCTACAAAAGCGATCACGGTTGAGATTCCCACACTCTCAGATTGTTCCTGGCCTTCTTAATTCTCCTCATGCCGTCGTAATTGAAGCCAGTAACCTTTGCCAGTTTTCGTATGCCATCTTCTTTCTTGACCCTTTCTGCTTTACTCTTGCTTTCACTTTCATTCTTCTTGGCCTTCTCATGACCTTTGGTCTTGCTTTCGCGGTCGCTTTGCTTAGGTTTACGTTGTCATGAGAACGACTGCTCTTCTCGTCTCTATCTCTGTGGCTATGGCTATGAGCATGACTATAGTTGCTTTTCTTGTCCTTGTATTTTGTGGTACTCTTCCCGCTCTTCTCAGGAGTTGCTAGTGGAGCATTTTCAGGGTCATTTAGCGATGCTGCTATTTGGGATTGGGAGGGGTCAGGGGTGCTGAGGTGGCTTCTGGCTTCTGGGACATTGTAGATTTGCCGTGAGGGAGTTGAGTGTACGAGAACGACGAACGGATGTTTGATGTCTGGGCTTCTACGTTGAGGAGGGTAGGAGACTGGATGTGCAAATGCTGGTGAGGTAAAACTTTTCTTCATATGAGGGCTGGGGTTAATGGCTTCAATATTGCCGGATCTGTATTTATACTCAATGATCGCTGTGAATGTCTTCACGAAGAGTAACTGGAGTTATCGAGTCCTGCGCCGAATTGTGTCGTGGAATAAATGTTGACCGAAATTATCAAGAAGTGATTTCAAGAAGAAAGATCGTCAATTCTCTCTTGCCATCTCGTCCATCATCCTCTGCAATCTCCTTCACAACTGTACTACCATCTTACTAAAATGTGCACACACTACTACACCAAATACAACTGCAACTGCACCGAGAATCATCGCAACGACGGCGTCGACAGATGTAAAGACTACAGCTTCTCCCGGAATCATTGCTTCGGCAAATCCTGGGATGAAATCACACACAAAGACAGACCTTGCCCGAAATGCAGACTGTTGGAATACGAAAGCGAAGAACTGAGGAGGGAGTTGAAGTGGTTAAAGGAGAGGGACAAGAAGAGGAGGGCAGACAAGGGAAGGAAGAAGAAGAGGAAATAATGTTGAGTGGTGGCAAGAGAGATGGTGGAGTTTGGGAAAGTGTGAAGTGTTGAGGTGTTATTCGATGCTTTCATAGAGTGATTCAAAATATTATTAAGCTCTCTTCCTCCGTCGCGTCCATCTTCTCCTCCAAATAACCCTTCAACTATGCCACCTCATCACACTATGCCAATCCAAAGCTGCGCTCACAATGTGCACAGAACTCTACACCCTCTACACCTGCTACTGCCCTTCCCGACGACGCTACATCGGCCTCACCCCCTGTCGCCTTTACGACGCAACCACCCATGCTTGTACGGGAGATATCTGGATTTCGACTAAATATAAAGATAAGAAATGTCGGGAATGTAGGGAGGCGCAGTATGAGAGGCAGGCATTGAAGAGAGCGTTAGATGAGAGGGAGAGGAAGAGGGGTGCGGGGGAGACGGCGTGGGTGAGGGTGAGGGGGTGGTTTGGTTGGTAAGAGCTTCTCGAGAAGAGGGGATGTTGCGAGGAGTGGGGACATGGCAAAAGAGATCGAGGAGTTCGGTTCATTGTTATCCTTTGCAGCTGATGAGCTCTCCTGCTAACCTTTCCCTGGACTTGTTTGAATGTGCCTCATTCGTCAAGAAACCCCAGTATCACTGCCAACAATCCACTGACGCAGAGTCCTGTGCCTGTGCCGTGACCCATAGTTATGATGTAGTGTGGCTCAACGTCTTTTTCTGAAGTGTCTGAGCTTGTTTGATTCGCCATTGCTAGAGCCGCAAGACCTAGGACGAGGAAGAGGTCTGCGGACTTCATTCGGCCTTGGCGTGAAGTCGTAGTTTGTATTCGTATAGGGAGATGTTGTAGAATTGGAAAGTGGAAGGGAGAGTGTGAAGAGGAGAGACGCAAGAGGAGATATATCTTGGAGGTGAGTGGATTCTTGAATGGATGAAAGAAATATGACTGCAAATGATTGAATACATTAAGCTATATGAATGAGCCTGGGCGATACGAGTGACTTCGACGCTTGACCTTTCGGTGGGTGATCATAGTACGAAGCAGAACATGATGCTGTCACCTGAACAACATGCACGTGAGACGGATTTACTATGACTATGGTATTGTGAAAATATAGAACAGATTGATTTGAAAGGATAGCGCTAATAAAATGGCATCGCTAGAAGCAGAAGAACACAAAACACACAGATGAAAAACAATATCCAGGACGAGGTCTAAGGGATATCGCATGCCCTATGCTCCCGCTCCACCATCCTGAAACCCTTATATCGTATCCAAACACAAGAGACTGACTGAACGACCGAGTAAGAGATCAATATTCGGTCAGCCGCAGTTTCTTCCCAATCTCCCTTCGTCTGCTGTTCGCGCCAGAAACCGACTTATCATCGTCTAGCCCCTCACCTCGGGCTTTCAGTGCCTGGAGCAGCATACCCGCATCGAAGAAACCATCTGCAATACATTAGTCTCAATCGCATGTTAGATAAAAGGAAGTACTCACAACCACCCAATCCTTCATCGTCACTCGCACTGCTATCATCCACAGGCGTCATCGTACCAGGAGTCTTCTTTCCATCTCCCTTAATCACACGTCCTCTCGACTTCATCCTGCTTCCGGGTTTGGGTCTCGCTGCACTCGCTTCTCTGACTCGGCTAGCCTTCGGGCTTGGTGCTCTTCGTTGTGTGGTTCTCAACACTCTTCTGATTTCCAAGAGATAACTATCCAGCGCATCAACGAATCGTTTGGTTTGGCGATGTTTACTGGATGCACAGATGCTGATTCCTTCATCTTTGATGATGTATCCGATACCGAAGCCATCTCCTGAAGTAGGTCCGAAGCCGAATTGTCGAAGGGAAGGATTACCGCAGTTGGAGGTGGAGAGGATGGTATTGTTCAACTTGTCCCATCCAGAATCCGCGAAAATGAGAGGCATGTTCGTTTGGTGGCCTCTTGAAGGGGAAGAATTGTGACGTGCTCGTCCATTGTTCGAGCGAACGGATCGAACTTCATCGCCATCGACGGACATCACGGAATTGCGGCCTGGACTGCCGACTACGGATGCGGGATCCCGTTCGGAACAGCCATCAATGGGAGAGGAGTAGCCGTTGCTGCTCAATCCGTTGGAAGATGCTGCTTCGGCTCCGTCTTCGTCGAGAGCTTTCTGCCAGACGCTGAAGAGTGCATACAGATGACGATCGCAGCCTTGAGCCTTGGCGCATTCCCTCGTGTTTGCAGTGTGCTTTTGACATGCTCGACGGAGAGCATCAACTTTTTGTTGAGGAGGGTTCTCAGCCCAGAAGGTTTGGACGAAATCGACCGATTCGGGAGTTACGGATCGGATGGCTTCCGTTCGGCCGTGGAGGTACACTTTTGTCATTGCTGGCTCGTATGTGCATTCAACGCGGCCGTATAAACCGTAGTATGCAGCTTGGAACGCCATCTGAACGAATGCGTCTGGTGAGAAGCCCATGGAAGTCATGAAGTTCTTGCCGTAAGCTGCAAAGTCGAGGGTGGCGAATTCGTTTTGCTGGATCAGATCGGCCAGACGAGTTTCAGCGAAACGGAGAGCGATACCGAGTTCGGGAACCATGTCCCATTCAAGCTTGTGAGGCGTTGTGTTAACATCGCCAAAGCTATCCGGATCTCGCTTCGATGGGTCAGGACTTGTTGATGCCCAGAGACTTGGGGCCTGACCGTTGATAGTGCGAGCGAACCGGAGAATGGTGTCCGTGTAAAGGTCGCTTGCGAATCTTAGGACTGTATGTCCGTCGACACCAGTGTGCTCAAAGTTGATTCCTGCACTGCCGTTCTTGCAAACGATGATTTGAAGCTTGTCGTACCATCGGTTCGTGCAAGTGCCGATCTGAACACCCTTCTCGACCTCGCTTGTACCGCAAAGCATGTTCTGACAAAGCTCGGCTCCGGATGCTGGCTCAGTATAGTCTAAGCACAAGATGAAGAGTGCAGAGTCGACTATACCAAGACAATCTGCGTTGTTTGAACCTTCATCCCTGGTCATGACATCTCTCAGACCCGACCAGATCTTTCGGTTCTCCGTGCTGAGAACACCCAACGCTCCCTTTGCTGCTTCTTGGATTGGGGTTTGCTGAGCATCCTCGACGATGGTTTGCAGGTTGATGGAAACGTCCCTCTCGGTCATGATGAGGTCGGAATTGTCGTCTAGTACATCGAACCAATAGAATTGGCCGTGGCAAAGCACTACTATGTGCTTAGCGTCCGGGTCTTGGCCGATATGACAACCATTCTCTGTAGGTACACGTGCTGTGCCAAACAACCTCGAGTATTGATACATGCAAAGAGGTTGACCTCTAATGGCATCTGGTGGCAGCTCTTCCTTCCTGACCGCACGCACAAAGTTCAACGCCGATATCACTAATGATGCAGCACGGGTGACTTGGTTGTTCCTTGCAGGTGTAGGGTCGTCTTCGAGGAGGAAAAACGGGTTGAGGTTCAAGACGACGGGATTGTCGAAGTTCAGGTAGGAGTCGTACCCTGATATATTAGTTTTGTTTTCTTATGATATAGGACAACTTACAGAATTGCTCAATATAACTTGTCTTCCCTGTGGCATACTTCTTCAACCTCTCTTGCAAATCTGGTCCTTCATGCTTCAGGAACTCCTCAACGGCTTGGGCAGTTTCTGCATGCTCTCTTGGCGATTGCAAAGGTTTCAACGCAGCAAGGTATTTCGCACAAGACCCTTCCAACTCCGGAATAGGTAGCTTAGGAAGCTTGTCCTGAGCGGCAAAGGTAATACCCTGCTTCGACTTCGGCGGTTGACTTGATGCCAATGGGTCTTTCTGATCTTTGGTGTACTGATCTGTAATCTTCTTGGCACCGTCGAGTGCACGACTCATATCTAAGGCTGTCTGAGGTTGACTTGGCTCGGCTAAGGATTCGTTCAAAGACTTTGGCATAGTAAATGTCCGGATAGGAACTGAAGAGGTAGCGGAAGGCATCTTGGTCAGCAGGATAACTTTAAGCATGGAGGTTGCAGATGGCGGTGCTTATATTAAGCCCCTTTAAGGCGGAGCGGGCAAAATAATGGCAGTCGTGGAGACAGTAGGACGGCATCAGAGCTCTCGGATGTTGCTTGGAGACATTCGATGGCTATGTAAAAAGACTTCCTTCTGACAGAGAGCCGTGGTTATATCTGGGGTCACCAAGTGGATCATGGACCACAGTGGGGGTATGCCCCGCATGATATTTGCTGCAGAATCCCATACATAGACTGAACTCTCACATCGGCCAGAAGGCCCATGTCGAAGGCGTCCACACCCGCGCACTAGCTGGGTAGATATGCCGAGCTAATCTCGATGTCCGCAGCACCGAGCACGATGTTTGGAAACGTTGATACAATACATAGCCAGGACGACGACATACCTTATGTGATTGTGTCTAATTGACAGACAATATATTCTCCCTCCCAATTCCTCCACAACGTCGTATATTTTTCCGATTTAGTACGTGTATAAAGTTTGGGATACTGCTGTGACAGGGAGCTCAAGCTGTGGAGTTGGAGCTTGAGCACAGTGCTGCCCAATCTTTCCAACGCAGCAGAACTAAGATCCGAAGTGTATCAGAACATGTGAAGATGCCTAGGACCCTTTCAAGACGACACAGCAGGTGTAATTGCCCCGAAAGTGGAAGGGAAAGCCGCTTCCTCTTGCCCGAGAATGTTTTGGTTGGTACAACGGTTTTGCCGAGACTGGGAAATAGCGCAAAGGTGTCGAGTTGATGTCTCACTCACTGACGAGAGCATGCAGGAGGGTGGATCTCCGTGAGAAGGTTGCGGATTGAAGGAACGTTAACGATAGGAGGGAGATCAGGCTATGGGTCGTGGTGAAAGGCTGGGAGAGAGCCTCGAAGACAACGTGACAACTGCAGACGTTGGTGCCAGTGGTGTGGGGTAAGATCTGGGGTAATTATGGGAATAGAATCGCTGGAACAGATGCTGTGATTAAATATGTTTAACTGCTGGTCGAGAACGAGAGAAATGAATATCAGACGCTCGCTAGACGGTCTATATGATTTGAATAATGAGGGTGTTCATATATTTCCGGGTCTGATGATGACTTCAGTCAAGGTCTGGACTGGGGGCGCTTGGTCTGGGGAATCGGGTCAAAGGAGGCGTGGCAAGGCACGTGAACTTAGTCAGCAGATGACTTCAAATCTTCTTTCTCTTCACGATACTTACAATATCTCTTGCAGAATAGTTCTCTCGTCTTCGACATGTATCGCCTCTAGCTACTCGGAAGATGGAGACAGGCAAACGGCAGCCCTTCATGCTCATCTCATATCGTGGCTTTGATGGCTCATTTAAGACATCAACGCCCAATGAGAAGCCCTGCAATGCGCCTTTCCAAACACTGCAATCATCTGCCCATTCCAACAACATGACCAAAGCAGGTGTAGCGGTCATGGAATTTGTACAAGCCGGTTTAATCACGCTCCAAGTTCGATTTGCAGTCTGAATCATTGTCTCGCACTTGCTTTTTCTGTCGTGTTTCCGTTGATGACCTCCAACGTCCGAGATCTCTCCTGCTTCATCAACGCATCCCTATATTCTTCTACGCCCGAGCCTAGCCTGATCAACGTGATCACTCAGCTCTACCATGGGTCTACTATTCAACCGGAAGCCGAAAGAGAAGAAAGCACCAACCTGCCATCACCTAGAGCCTCAAGGAGCCACAACTGAGACAGCAAATGGTCACGTGAAAGAGCGGCCAACTGGTCTCGAAACAGTAGCCTCGACTGATGCCAAAGGGCGATGTACAATATGCCGCCAAGAACAGATCGTAGCAAGACGTTACCGATGGAAGCTCATCATTGGAATATTCTTCCCTTTCGCTCTCAGCCCTCGATGTGACGATCATCGCCTCTGCCTTGCCATGGATTGCCCTAGACTTTGGTTAGTCTTCCTCTGCTTCATTCTATATGTGCTGACGAAAATAGGGGAAATCTCCCAAATGACATGGATCATCTCAGCATTCAATTTGTGCTCAGCTGCTTTCATCCCATTCTGGAGTCAAATGTGTGATATCTTCGGACGAACAGCAACCATGGAAGCAACCCTCATCCTAATGATGATCGGATCAGCTCTCTGTACAGGAGCACCAACGTCCGCTTTCCCACTTCTCATCTTCGGTCGAGCAATCCAAGGACTTTCAGTAGCTGGAATCAACGTCACTACCCGAGTCATCATGTCCGATAAAGTCTCCTTGAAAGAAAATGCCAAGAACAACAGTATCTTCGCAATGTTTGGCGGGCTGTCTTATGCAATCGGACCTGTTATAGGTGGCTACCTCACTGACAAGACATGGAGATGGTGCTTCGGAATTAATCTTCCAGTCGCTTTCGTTGGAGCTATCCTCGTCTTCCTTATTCTCAGAAAAGAACTCCTCGGTCCACAACTCTTACCAGAGCTTTTGAGCAGAGAAGTAGAGCTCGAAGGCGATGCTCCCGTCCAGAAACTGAAAGCCCGCCTGTTGACTATCGATTTTGGCGGCCAGCTCCTCTTCCTCTTCGGCATGTCTCTCTTGATATTGGGGCTCACATGGGGCGGAGCCCGGTATCCCTGGTCTTCGCCCAAAGTCATCGTCTGTCTCGTCCTCGGCTCACTTCTCACCCTCACATTTATAATCTACCAATCTCTCATGGCTCCAGGACGAATCCTCTCCGGCCTCCTTCCCTTCCAACGCCCAACCATCCCCTGGATCCTATTAACACAACGTAACATGGGTCTTCTATTCTATATTAATTTCTGCACTGGCATGGGCATGATCGCCGTCCTCTACTTCGTCGACATATACTTCACCTTCGTCAAACTCTACACTCCATCCCAAGCCGGTATCCAGCTCCTTTACTATACGCCTGGAATTGGAGTTGGTGTTTATTCAGCAATGATGATGTGCAATTTCTACCCTCGACAAACCTTCACTCCCATTTTCCTCGGATCCGTCATCGAAGCTACTGGAATCACAGTCCTGACCTGGGCTTTACACCAAGGCCACAAAGCTACTATCTACGGAATGATGGCTCTTACTGGTGCTGGGACAGGAATGCGCTTCATGCCTAATTCCCTCCACGGTATCGGATTCTTTCCCAATAACATCGCTTCCGTCATCGCCTTGACCAGCTTCGCCATCCCGTTCGGAGGAACGTTGTCAATGACGATCATGGGCAGCGTGTTTAATAATAAAGCCGGTATATCGATGTCCTCTATGTCGAGCTATAGTTCTGGAGAGTCTGCAGTTGGGAATTTGACGGATGGAGCGAGGAGTGCGATTCAGGAGGCGGGGAGGAGAGGGGTGGTTTGGGCTTTTATCAGTATTTTGCCGATGATGTGGTTATGTGTCCTTGCTGCGGCGATGTTGGGGAATGTGAAGATCACGAAAGATCGAAATGTGGACAAGGAGGGCAAGGTAGACTGGAGTGAGAATGTTACAGAGAGTGTTTATCTCGTTGGATGGGTTAGGAGGCGCTTCGGTAAGGCCAGGGATGAGAAGAAAGTTGTGGGGAATAGTATACAACAAGCAGTAGGAGAGGAGAAGAATGATGGGAAGGAGAGTATTGTGGCGACGAGTGGTTCTCTGGTGTAAGATCCAAGTATAAGTTGTTTATGCATTTCCATCTCCCTCTTCCAATTTGTGAGACGCGTCCCCCCACACCCAAGGCAGCCTGACCATTTGCTCAACATTGCTGGGGTTGTATCACAATCTTAACCCCACTCACTCCTCCCTTGTTCCTATCCAATGCCTTTTCCAACGACGAAAGCCCGCCAGGAATCACCTCCACCTTATTCGGCTTCAACACCCCCTTCGCCAACCACCCATCCTCCCCACCCATCGCCTTCATGACGGCTCCGACAAATATCTCAATCCCGGCAACGATCCCAAACCCGTCACACGCTCAGTACGTACCGACCTCTTCGGATCCGGATTCGGGACTTCAATCGGATCCTCATGAACCGGAAGCAAAGTAACTACCTCCCCTCCCTCCAACAACTGCAAAATCTCAACACCCAAACCCTGCGTCTCAAGCACCGAAATAGCATCCAACACAAATCTAGCCTCTAATCCATCCACCGCGTTCGCGTATTCGATTGGGGAAGCAGTTGAACGATCTAAGACATGCGTTGCTCCTATCTCTCGGAGAGATGAAGGGTGTGTGGGTGAGCTATTGGTAATTATACGTTCAACCCGGAGATCTTGGCTAGTTGTATCGCATATCGACCAACTGAACTCGATCCCCCTAATATAATAATCGCTTTCCCCTTCCCAGCCTAATCACCTTCTTAATTCCAAGGTGGAGGTTTGATATTAAGACCCGTGTCAGAGTAAAGAGCTGTCAGCAGCCATGGCCGCTAGACTCACGCTGCGACTTGGTCATCTGATATGTTGCTTGGTGTCTTTCCTACGGGGAGGGAATGAGGCAGTATCGTCGGACGGTGGAGGAAGTGGGGTTGTTGGTTATTCCTTGGAAGACTCGGTCGCTTGCGTGGGAATTGGTGGAGGAGGAGCCGGCTTCAGTGATGAGGCCAGAGGCGTCGGAGCTGAGGATTGTGGGGTAGGTTAGGGCATCTGGGGAATCGTCGCGGAGTTTCCAGTCGATGGGGTTTATGGCTATGGCTGTGATTTTTATTAAGAGCTCGTAGGGAGAGGGGGATGGGGTTGGGAAGGGGCCGATTTTGTGTTGTCTGGGAGCACGCAGGATAGCTGCGTTGTGGATGGTGGGAGGGACATTGTTGAGATGATTGTTTTGGGAAGGTGTACTCGATGAGTGGGTGGAACTTTATATCATCTGATTCTCGGCTTCATGTTCGGTACTTGAGAGTGCAGACCAAGGTTTGTTGACCAAACATGCCGAGTCTTCTCCTTCAAGGCTCTTTTCTTTGTTATGAAAGTTATTATAGTAGGCTCTTTATTGCATGTCTGACTTGAGTATCATGAAGAAATATGCTGAGAAGTCATGAAGATGGAACTGGCATTAGCTCACGCTCACACCCAAAGCCCACTCGCTTTTGATATAGTGGGTTAAGCGAAATTTGAGGAAGTATATGAGATTGGTGCTGCAGTATCCTTGCACCTCTTAGGACGAAAAAACCTCTGAGCACGAGGTCAATGTCGTTTTGATTTCCGTGATTCAACGTTCTGAATTGAAATCTTTAGGGAGACTTGGCTGCTGTCAAGAAGAGAGTACAAAAGACACGGAAAAATGGGTCTCTCGCTGCATAGGAGTTCGGCATTCTCATACCCCTCCAAAGCCTTCTCATCGCACCGTCTTAACACATTATCGCAGCCTTCATCTTCCTCAGCAACCATCGACTCATGTCTTGTAGTTAAGTGGTTCGAGGCACCAGCTTTCGACTAGATTCGTGACATCTTATCCCACACTGCCGTTTTTAAGAGTTGGTTGCTTTTCTCAGAAGACATCTCAAGCAGCTGCAGATGACGATGAGGAAGGGGCTGCCGCAACGAAAGTGATAGATCAGCTGCCAGAGGACTTGCAAAGCCAGTCTGATCAGCCCAGCCTATGTGCTGTACCACACCAAACTTAAACTTCCGGCAATGAGAATGTCCCAAACCAAACTTAAACTTCCGGCAACGAGAATGTTCCAAATTCTGTGGTTCCTTCTACCAAGTGCCAAGACCCGTTCCCGCTGACATGCCAAACTCTAAATGCGGAGCTACTGCAATACCATCCTTCTCAAGAACCGCCACCTTCACAGATCACATCAGCCTCACTTTAGCCAGAGGATAAAATGAAAGTCAGACATGCTAGTACGTCCACTAAAAGTTGCGATGTGCGACAGAAATTCTTCCGTTCTTGTCAACTTGACCAGTTGAATCGATGCAAAGTCGAAAGTAGCCAAAAAACGATCTCCTGATTGAGTGAGGGAGGCTCGAGAGAGGGTAATGGGCAGAACTACTGCAATATCAATCCCTCATGTCCCTCTCGCTTCCTCAGATTCCATCCAAATTAGATATGAGAAATGCATCCGGCCCCTCACCACGAATTCATCGGCCGCAGATGCAGCAGCAAGTCTCACCATCAGCACTTCCAGCAAATACAATTAGTGCATCAATTTGACTAAAATCTGCGAAGAGCAACAAGAAAGATCGCAAGTACAGTTCATGGTCTAGATTGAACTTTGGGGAGTGAGAGCTGAGAAGACATCTTACGATACCTGCGTGCCGCAAGGCTGGATCGGTACTTATCCTCAGCTAGTTTCCCCACTATCGACGAACTAAAAGTGCGAATTGCAACGAAATAATCCCAAGCCGTGGGGTAGGAAAGATTAATAGAGCTCTGGTTGCGGTTTGGTGTGCTGTCATATTAGCGAGGTTTGACAATGTAGCTTGATGCCAGCATTAGTGTGTCCTAGCATTTATTCTCCCGCCAGCTGTCTACCCAGGACGCACCAGTTTCCTCACTAAAAAGTGCGATGGACGACAAAGGCTCTCAAATGTTCCTAAATAGGGAGCGTGGGAAGTTTAAATCCAAAAGAGCATGATCCGGAGCCATTCTGGGGAAGGGTGCTGGCCCGCATAACGTTCGACGCCGAGATCCTCGTCCGGCTTTATCTAGCATATTCAAGCGCAACGCCAGCGAATCACTAAAATTGAGACGAGCAACAAAATCAAGAAAAAACAAGGGATTAAACCAAGCTTGTGCCCACTCCTCTGCGGCCTTGCGATCCAGCGTCGTTAGCCGTTTTATATCTTGTGGTGCCCATGAGTCGGGTAGCTCAAGCACCATCCGAACCGAGACACCGCACAAGATTCACCCTGCCGAAATTCCTCACCACCTTTTCACTAAAAGATACGACTTGCAACAAGAGTCTTCTCCGTCCCAATGGCAATGGCCGAAGCTCAAAGTGGTCGCCTTTTAGCTGCTCCCAACCAAACATACCGGACTCAATATGCCAACAAAGCTTCAAGGGACATGACTCCACAACGTCCTCACCAGCGTCCTCACTAAAAATTAAGACACGCAACAAACACGTCTTCGTCTAAACTTTAGATAGGAACAATCTGTTCAGGCTCTGGATTCTGAAATCGAGCCTTATATCGCTGGTTTGTTAGGAGCTAAAGAAGCTGCCACGAGTCGATTGTGGCAAATATCGAGCTTGTCAGACAGTCCGTCTGCTTCACTAAAAACGTAGACACGCAACAAGAACTCTTTTTCTCACAGCAGGACTCGTAGATACTGAAACTTCATGGCCCGGTGTGAACTTGCCTTCTAGCGGTCTTATATCGTGAGATAAGGTCCAGGTTCGAATCAAAATGGACCCAGATTTCGAGCCAACCTGAGTCGTTCGACCGTGGCAAGCGTCAACCTCGGGAATAATAAGCTACTCTCCTGCAAATAAACCCTCCTTCTGTCCTTCAAACCGGAATGCTTCCGAGAGCAAGCTGAGTGAATCGTCAGCCACGGCCCACGGCAAACAAACGTCCTATCAACCCGGAAATCACCTCTACGTTTCCAGCTGTCATGCCAAATCTCGGTCCATCCCGCCCGGAAATCTTCCTTCCAGAACCCTGAAAATTCCAGGCCCAGGGGTCTTCGCCACCCCGAGATTCAGATGTCTCAGACACGTGCCCTTACTTCGCCTCTCCGTTTCCGACACGCAATCTTCCCCTCCCAAATCTCGGTCCTCATCATGAGGCGTTGAGGCAAGGAAGGTGGCAGAGAGAAGGGAAGGGACAAGAAGCGAAATGAAGCAAGTGGCTCATTCTTGCGATGTGCAACAGAAAAGATATCAAAGAACAAGTCAAGGCCTAAGAGGACCGGCTGTTTCGATTCACGATGGTGAGAAGATTTGGTTGGTTGTGAGCGAGTCGGTGAAGACGCGAGGGAGGTGGGTGTTTCAAGATGGATAAGTGTTGCTTGGTGTCAACCACAAGAACTGAGAGCAGGGAATTACAATCACGAAAAATATTTAAAGCACCAAAAGTTGAAAATAGAATAAGTTTGGTTGTCAAGGATATCATCAAATTTCTATCCTGACTCAACATGATCCAAGATCATGGCCAAACACCAGTATCCCATCTACCATTTCCAAATCCATGTTTCGCCCCCTATCGTTTTGTTTGAAAAATATGTACAGTGAACATAACCCTTTTGTTTTGCTTTGCGTTGCGAAAAATTGGCATTGCAGGCATATAACGAGTATCGTGAATTCGTCTTTCCTTCGCTCTCCCCCTTTCCTTTACCCTTTACACGTATGTGGCAAAGGTCTCTCCAAGCGTGCTCAAAGTAGTACCTGAGCTGAGAAGAATGCCGTCAGAAGCCATGAAGTAGGCGTATTTGGCGACCATGTCTGATGAGTCCAAGAAGGGGATGACCTCCTCAAGGAAAGAGTTCTGCTCATCCGTCGTACCAGAAGCCTGGAACTCCGTAATCCAAAGAGGGCGATTTCCACCCGCAGTGTACGCCTCCTGAACATACGTTTGGAATGCAGCAGCATCTCCTCCATTGTACCAGTGGATAGCGACTGCATTAATGGTGCAAGAAGTGCAGGCGGAGATGAAGTTCTCCAACCAGGTCAAACCCATGGGAGATGCTCCGTTGGTGACTGCGGGAGAAACGAGAGTAGCTTTGCCGGCGAATGGCTCCATGTATTCTGCCCATCCCTTCGCAGCATCAGCATATCCGATGTTTGATTGTCCGCTATAATCAGGCTCGTTATATCCCAAAAGAGCAGTGCAACCAGAAGCAATAGCCGCCGTGGCAACAGTGGACCAGGTAGTGGTGTCGTCAGATCCGAGACCCCAGAGCATAGGGATGAATTCAAGACCGGTGGGCAAGGTGGAGGTGGTGGAACCCCAGTTGTAGGCCCATGATACTTGAGAGGATGAGGAGACGAAGTTTGAGAGGATGGACGCGTCATTGAATGCCAATCCACGCTTCTTGCTTGAAGATGAGGTTGTGGAAGTAGCGACTGTTGCGGCGGAGGTCGTAGTTGAGGCGGCGACTGGGGTAGTAGAGGCCTTGGTGGAGAGGGTGGTGGGTGTTACTACTGGAGCAACGGAGGTGTATTTTACTGCTTCGACGATGGGGGAGGTCGTTGAAGGCTTGGGAGCTGCGCTGCTTGAAGCAATATGGGTGTTGGTTGCAGGAGTTTGCTGGATGAAGACAGCTTGGCTTGAGAGCGAAGAGGAAGATGCAGAAGCGGAAGAAGTAGTTGCTGGAGCGGCCTTGGTAGAAGTTGCTGAAGGCTTAGCGGAAGCGGCTCCGGTGAAGAGAACTGGAGTTCCATCAATGGTTCCAGTTCCGACAACGACTGGGACACCGGTTTGGTAAGATCCATCGGGCATCTCAGTCACGATAACCTCCTCGGTGATCATGACAGTGTCGGTATCGAGATAGACGGCTCGCTCTTGAACGGGGGCAGCAAAAACTTCTTTGACCAGCAAAGAGGAAGCCAAGATGGCGAAGTTGGAGTAACGCATTTTGAGGTTGTTAAGTTCTAAAGTCTAGAATTCAAAGTTGGTGTTTTGTAGATCGGGGTTCGTATTGTGACTGTGTTGGTATTGTTGCGTGAATGCGAGATGAATGGCAGTTGAGTCTATCAACAATGGGTAGGCTATCGACAAGAATGAATGACTGCTGTACTGTAGTACAATAGTAAGGGGTGCGCAACTTCAAGTGCGACCGGTAAAAGAATGAAAGTAACTCAAAAAGTTGGGTGGAGAGCAAGAGCAAGAAGAGTCTGAAAAGGGCAGACGTGAGGATATCTATAGGATCTCCTCATCTCGCAATGGCAAGCCGATTCTGAGCTGGCGCCGGCAGGGCCATTCCGTATCAGCCCAATGCCAACCTGATCGAGCCCTTCATTGCAAGGGGAGGACCGGGGACTAGCACCGCATTTGGTCAAGCAGTCGTTGTTTCGGGTGGATCGTACTTCGCAAGCGATGGCACGGATCTTGGAGGGGCGAAGAACATCTGCATACGTCGCCTTGGCAATTTCGTTCTTTGCTGGTGGATCTTACGCGTAAAAAGCAGTTCATCCTATTCGTGATTCCTCCGCTGCTTGAAACGCGCCCTTGCCTCTGTGGTGTCCGTTCCTGACTAGTGATCCCAGAGGCGCGCATCGCTCAGTGGAGCCGCTGGCGGGGGCGGAATCGTGCGGTCATGATTGGGGCGGTGTTCAGTTGGCTTGTTTCGAAAGATGGATTAGATGAACCCCGGAGTCCAGACCAGGTGCCGTGCAGATTGAGGATTAGGTGGCCCTCCCAGGATGATTCAGCTTTCTCAGCTTGCAGATGCAGGTCCACGGAGGAAAAGACGAAAAAAAGTACGCAAGCAGAGACCAAATCAAGGCAGATTCTGACTTGAGATGCAAGGCGAGTCGCTTTCTCTTTCGTTGGGCGTTGGGAGTTGTCATTGAGAAGAAGTCTGGCCACGACAGAGAAACCACGATGCCGAATCTGTTCTTGCCTTTCTTCTCCCTTACTTCGTCCAAAAGGGGAAGGTAACATGTGATTCCCCTATTCGTTATCGATACCCTCCCTCACTCCCTCTCTATCGATAACAGCCTCGGAACGCCTCTTAGACTTTCTCAAGCCCGAAGAAAGCCTCGCAACACCATCACCAACACGGACACCATCACCAACACGGACACCAACACCAACAACGTCAGCATTCTATTCGCAGAACCGACGCCCCCAAAAGCAGGTACGAAAGTGACACTGCAGGTACATGACCTCGAAATACTCTCTAGCCGACCGGCAGAGCTTCTGCGTTTGTGTAATTTTTAGCCCGTGCAGCAGCATGTGCGTGCAGTGGTTGAAACGGAAACCTCGATTTTTACTCGCGCGCTGAATGGAAACGCAGAGTTCTTCGCTTTGGGAGCCATTCATGGTCAAACGGGAGAGATGGTTGAGACGAGGGTTCCACACCACCTTCAGAATTTTCTGTTTTGTTGCTTTTTGATGGTTTTCTAGAGTTTTGGTTGGTAGGATTCTGGTGTTCTGCGTGCTGATAGATTTGTTCCTGTGGTGTGAGGTCTGGAATTTTTGCTGTGCGGAAGTCATCTCGTATCGGTCCGTCGAGTTTTCTGCTGTCAGCGGTTAGGATCTTTCCGTCTGGTGTTTCTTGGATTTCTGTTGCTTGTTCCTGTTTATTTACATTTCCGCTTGATTAGATTTCTGATTGGCGTGAATCAATAAGTTGGACCTGTGTTCTAGAAGGGAAAGAACATCTACATCTTCTCCACACCACCATCACGACTCCTTCTTACGTACCGACGTAGCATTGCAGCATCACTCAATTACTGCATTCTATCTCTGCACCTACGCAGTCATCAACGTGAGCGGGTTTGAGGCAGTTCGTTGATTTGCTGGACGAGTAATCCGATATTCAGCCTGGAGTCGAAAGCGCGAGAATGATCAAAAACAAATAGGAATACCAAGGTGCAAATTGTTCTCCACACCACCTACAGAAACATCCACTTCCTCGTGCTATCGTACCTACATACCGCTAAGCATCTCACAGCCAGATTGGAGGTGGGTAGAGGCTCCTAGGAACAATTTTTGCTTCGCTGGAAGGAATATCCGACTCAAGCTTGACCAGCATCGCCGTTTTCGCAACTCAAGACTAGAATTGAGGCTAGGACATTGCCAAAAGCCCAATCTCTGATACGAATTTCGATTTCGATGCTCCTATGTCGCGCGACTTGCTCGTAGAAATTGAGAACTCTCTCGGTGTTTGTCCTGAGATCAAACTCTATCAATCCTTCGGTCCCCAACTTGGACACCGACATCTTCACGGCATGTTGTCACTCAGCGTCATCCACATCCACATCCACATCCTCTCTAATCGAACAGTCGTCATCTCTAAACATCGAACACTCTTCAAAAATAACGACCACAAGAATACAATCTCACCACGTGCATCTCTGCAAGCGCACAAATACAGTCAGCCACCGTTTCCAGACCTGCAGGTACCGGGAAATTATCTGCATGCCGAAGGATCAACGCACGCACGGCCACGGCACAGCACATCACCCAGTGGCTGGAAAAATAAATGAAAATCGGATCACCGCATCCTGATAAAACAGATTGTCTCACGACTTTCATCTCGTGGAAAAAGAAAGAAGTTGTTTCGATGCGAGTCAGGGATAAAATTATCACATCGCATCGTTCTGCATGGAGTCGAGGGAATCATCCAGTATTACCTTACAGCCTGAATATCCAGGCAGAAAGTTCACCAGTCTCAACGTCCAACCCATTTCTATAAATCAGGAGCGCTGTTCTCTCCTACACATTCTCGACGACATCCATGGCATTCTCAAGGACCTCTATGCTACAATTGCAACTTTTGGCGATGAGAAAGTCCCATTTCCTTTCGATCTTTAGCCAGGTTGGGGATTCTGTCTAAGGTATCAGACTACCTGACCAGCTTCATTAGTGTGTAAAGTCGGTCACAAGAGTTGAAGGTACTCGATTGTCCTTTACGGATACCAGATACTAGAATGCCAGTTGAGAAGTTTCTCGACGTGGCTGCTTGTGTATTCATTGCAGGAATGGTTGATAATCTACATTTCACTTGGTGCTTCAATAGCATTGGAAAGTCCGATCTTTAAGTGAGAGAAATTGCTAGAAAAATCTTGCAGAATTGTTTAATAGTTTGCTGGGGTTTTGAGAAGCATAAACAATTCGTTTCGCTATGTTATTTGCTCCCGAGGAGATGACTTCCAAGCCTTGATGTGATTTGTGGCTAGAATCACGTGCATATCCCAAGCTACCCGCTCTCCGTATCTTATTCTCTATAAATATAATTTGCTACTCTATTGCGCTCCTCATCCCCTCCACCTAGTCGAGACTTTTCTACATGCGAGATACGGGCAATATCTGCTCTTCCAGGATCATGGCAGTAAATCAGCAGAGTTCTCCACTAGCACTTGGAATCCTTCACAGCCTCGGCTGCAATTGCATTACTTTGTTATGTAAATTGTGTTTGACAAGGTGAGCTAAACCTTCACAGCAAGTTTTTGAACTCGGAAATTTGAGGATCGGATTCTAATGAATGGAAGAAAGCTACGACAATATTCGCTTGTTCGTTGCGCTTCGGTCGAATGGCCTTGTTTATCCATCCTTTCCGCATTTATTTCTTTTCAAATTAGTTTTCATTCTTATCCTTGAGACCTCATCTTCAGATTTGACTCAATCTTCCTGTCCTTCTAGCATTCCTCTATTACCATGAACATTCATCCTCAACTTCTCCTTCAAAATCACTCATCTAACATATAAACATTGCCCTATTCACCTCTAACATCTCCAACCCCTCTCATCCGATAACTGACCGACGTCTGAAAAGTTGACCACGACCCTCAAGCCAACAACCAACTATCCCAGCCCACTAAAACCTCTCCAACCAGTCATCAAACGCCCCCCTTCCTCCTTGACCTTCACATCTGTCGGCCTCCACCCCACGATCATAGCCAGCTGCTGCCCACCACTAGTAGAGGGGTTGAGATGAACAGTCGGTCTACTGAGGAGTACATCTGAAGTTATTAGTTGTCGCTTATTAGTCTTAGGCAGAGGAGGGGTCGTTTTGTAGTTGCTAGCGCCTCGCTAAAGGAGGTACTTCCCAATTTTCTTGGACTCTTCTCTGAAAGTGGACGCTTTAAAATCCTCACTTAATTGTTCTACTTATTCAGAAGCCTTATAGGCTTTGGGAAGTGCAAAACATAGAACTTGTATTCGACTACAGCAAGGTGCATTGATGGGGGGTAAAAACTAAGGCAAGAACCCAATCTCCTTCCAAGACTTGACATTCCCATTTACCCATCCTTGATTGAATCCCCCACACTCTCTCAAGTTCTCGGAAATCTTTCTAGTCTTCGCAGTCTCAAATATTTTACTCTTTTCTTTTTCCTCCTCGAGAGCCATGTTCTCAAAGAACTGAAGCAATCTCAAGCCTGGAATCTCATCCAGAGAAGCGCCACTTTCAGCAAGGGCAGCAAGGCGTCGAACCCATTCTTTCATAGATATGAGCTCCATCTTCTTCCCACCCTCCGCCACCAATTTCGATCCCTGCAGCATCTCAACCAAGCCTTCCCAAGGCACCGAGCATGGATTGACAATGTTGTGCACCTTATACCCTTCTCCATCCCCAGAAAGCAAGATATCACTAACAGTCTTAGCAGCAACATCAACAGGCACCCAATCTACCATCCTCCCCTTGAATTCTGGAATGGCAGACACAGATAGATGAGCAGAGGAAGCGAACATAATGGGCCACATCTCATCTACATTCCAGTATCCAGTCTTTGTGTGGCCACAGAGTTGGCCTACGCGGAGGAGCTTGATGGGGATTTGTATGGAAGGGAGGGCGGAGGCGGTTTGAGTTAGGCGCTCGACTGGTTGCGTTAGGAACGGAGAGGGGGGAGGAGAGGGAAACTCACTAATGAACTTCGACTGCGCATACCCAGTCGAGAGCGCAATAGTTGGATCTGCACCAATAGCTTTTTCTGGGACAGAAGAAGCTGAAGACGGACCCATACAAGTTGAGATGCTGGACATGAAAGCAAACGTCTTCGGCCGGCCAGCATGCGCAAAGCGAAGCAACGACATCGTATCTATCCTCTTGATTAGCTTCTATCTCCTCACTTCTCTCTAAGGATAAACTCACTCCTCAAACAATCCCCCTCAAACTCCCCCACCCTCAAATTAAAATCCATCTTCCAAGCATTCTGCACCACAACCGTCACTTCTCCCGCCAACCTCGCATACTCCTCAATGTCCAACCCCAACAACGGATCCTGCATACTGAAATTCAACACCTCTACCTTCCCGTTATCAAGCATCGATGTCCCTAGTCCTCGTTTGTCGAGAGAAGAGCGGAGTTTAGATACGTTGGAGGGACCTCGGACCATGGCGTAGATTTTTAATACGCGTGGGGAGGAAGAGAGGGTTTCGAGGAGGGAGGTGCCGAGGGAGCCGGATGCACCGGTTAGGAGGATGACTTCTTGTGAGGGGGGAAGGTAGGTCTTTGTGGGACGTGGTGGCCAGGAAGAGAACTCCTTCGTTAGACGAGCGAGGATCTGGTTTGTGAGTTCTGTGGTCGTGGGCTTGGTTTCTGCCACACCATTTGTGTGACCATTAGTAGTGGGAGGAGTGAGAGCAGCAATGAGCTTAGTGATTGATGGATTCTCGAAAATTGTACTCAAGGAGACGGGGCGAGAGAGATGGGATGAAAGTGAGGTTCGAAGCGAAAGAGCGCGGCGAGAGTCAATCCCGAGGTCATAGAAGGATGTGTAGTCGCTTATGTCTGCTGGTGGAACGTTGGAGAGCGATCCTAGAAGATTGCGGAGGAATTCAGATAGTGGTTGACTTGATCCGTTTGTGAGAGGAGGGCAGATGTCGTCGGAGTACATTCTTTCGATCTCAGCAGCGTAGATGCGTTCTACTTCTTTACGCTTCACGTTGCCTTTCGGCGTGACTGGTAAAGCGCACCCTACAGGTAGGATACAGATCATGGAGCGCATGATTTGAGAGTGCTTCGGGTAGCGGTCATTGACTGCCTGGACAGCATTCCAGACTTGGTCGTGAACATCAGACGAATGGTGCTCTGGATGTAGCTCCAAGAGGAGCCCAACACAAGGTCTCGAATGCCCTAGAGCGACAGCTTTATGGATGAGTTTCGAAGAGGATTGAATGTCGAGTTGAAGCGGCCCAGCCGTAGTGTTCTCACCATTCGAGTGAACTGGTATTGTTAGCAATTTGAGCTATCTGAGAGGCAGACTTACCAAGAATATCATCCTTCCTCCCCTGAAGAACAAAGAACCCACTACCTGGAGGATCTTGAATGAAAAGATCATTGGTCCGATATGGCTCATCATCGGGTTTCCCTTCCCAAAGCTCGGCTGCCAGCTCAAAGCCCTTGTATACAACGCACTCATATAACCCCTCTCCCACCGCTTCCATCTTCAAGAACTTGCTGTCAGGATATAAATTCCGGAACGTATAGCACCTCGGATTGTCTCGCGTATGTGGTATCGTGCGAAAAGGAGGTCCAATCTCGGTACTTCCATAGGTAGTCTTGACATTGACACCATTTGATACCAGCGCCTTGACAACGCTGTTGGACAGTGCTGCTCCTCCTGGCTGCAGTAATTTCAACGAGGAAAGAGGGGTGAAGTCGCCGCCATGATCTTGAATATATTCGTACATGTTCTCAATCATTGTAGGCGCACAATGAACAGTGTCCACTGGGTGTCCCATCGATGAAAGCGTATTCCATGCTGAAAAGATAGCAGACGAAGAAGGAGGCCATGAAAGTGGCGGAAAGGATAGTATTTGGCCATTAGGAAGATTCGAAAGCGCAACGGAAATGCCCGCAATGTGGTATCTACTCTGTCAGAAAAGTCGCATATGGGTAAGGCTCTGCTCACAATGGAAACAGGAGAAACCAGTTCTCAACATCAAACTCTTGAAACAATCTATACATTCTCGCAATGAGCATCATACTCCTGTTTGTATGAATAATGGGCTTCGGCATGCCAGTCGAGCCGGAAGAGTGAATGATGAATGAATGCCTCTCCCACATATCATTGAAGTCTTGAAACTTCAAAAGATCCACCTCTCTCCAGTCCGTGTCGGTTCCTGTGGGCAAGATTTCAACCATATCGAGCTTTCTGATGCCATTTGTATCCGCGCTAGAGTTCCTCGAATCCGTAACGACGGCCAGCGCTTGGCAGGACTCCAGAAGATGGTGAAGCGCATCCAAGGCATTGGATTCTGCAAGAAGAAGTACCCGGACACCTAGCTTCTGGAGAGCTAGTTGCGTACAATAGTATTCCAATGTGATTCCTCTGCCAAGTAATGCGATTGTCGGTTGATTTTGATTCGCGTTCGCTTCTTCCAGTTCCGTCTTTAGCTCCCGAGCATATGCCAAAGCTATGCTATCCGTAGCTTGGTCAAATTCGTCCCAGGTCATCGCCTTGTAAGAACAATCTGCTTCTGCGGATGTTGGATAAAGGAACCCCTTCTGCCCTCTGTACATTTCTCCACCATGCCGAACAAGAGTCGCAAGACTGACAAGCTTTGGATCTGAATACCGCTTCGAATGAGGATGTCCATGTAACCACCAAAGCTCTTTCGTCCGAGTTGACGCATGTTCTGATGGTAAGACAGACGGATCTGAACATGCAGGTATAGTCTTCGAGTGTATGAGCTCCTCTGGAGGAGGATCGAGCAACATAGGGGCCATATCGGAAGCAAAGACAATGTTGGTGACGACCAAGAGCTCTCTCAATCAACCACCAACATATCTAGATACCCAAACGGAAGGAGCCACCATAATAGGAGCCTCACCTTCCTCACCCAAACTAACATATCTCTACACTCACTAATGCATAAAGTCCCGGCCGCCGTCCGAGGACACGGAGCATGCGTTCCTGTGCCCTTGTTGCCCTTTGATAACCGCTGACAAGCTTTCTCAACGAATTGCAAGATAAGGAGGGAGCCACTCAAGCATGGCATGGCCGAAGGGTCTTGCATCCACTTGGAACGTCCCCTTTACCGCGAAGTCGGGCGAGAACGCGCACTCGCGCATCATAGACTTCCTACCACTGAGTAGCGTACCAGTCTTGAAATCTTGACTTTGGCCATGCTCGCGCAAGAGAAGCTGCGCCACTGAAGCTCCCCTGTCGATACCTTATCGAGAGAAGATCGGGCCGCTTTTGCTTCCATGATGCGGGGCAAGGACGAGGACCCAAAGTGCTGGGACTCGCCAAGGAAAGCGGGAGTTGATCATTAATCAACGGGCAAGATGTGGGTGGACGCGGCCAGCGATGCAACTACCGGCAGTGGACCGATACCGATAACGAGGTGAGCTGATGTCTTGCCCTTGTCGCAACCTCCCCCCTTTTGATAGACGAGAGGCGATAAACGAGTATCTAGACAATGTCGATAAGGCCAGATGGGATGAACCCATTGTTCTTCTTGACCGATCTCGAAGGCCATGTCAAGAGATCGGGGAGGTTTGGTTTGTTGGGTACGACATTCGGTGTACCCGAGTCGCTGCCAATATTGATCAATGGGTGATGTGTCCATTGCAAGTATTGGCTTCTAGAAAGCATAAGTGCTGAAGTTTCTCTCTTGGTCCTTGTTGAAGCTTTTCGCGATGTTTTCTGTTAGCGAGATTATATTTTTGTGGAGACATGGAAAGGCTATCGTTGCTAGGCAGGACACGTGAAGCACGGTTCAGTCAGTATTGCAGCAATCTCAAAAAGTTTCTTTCAGATTGCCACTGTTGAAGACATTCAATTGTCCAAACGCAGAATGACTCTAAAGGTTGTGGAACGGTTCAGGTTACATACTGAGCCAGGGTCTTTCGCCAGTGCAAGTGGAGGACTCGGCTCAAACAAAGATCTCGATCCTGTACCCTTTGGGTCAGAGGAACGGAAATGGACATGGCCTTCTCTACTTGGTTTCTGGATTGCTGAAGCGTTCAGTATTTCCATGTATCAAGTTGCCTCAAGTTCCATTACCAAAGGATTGAGCCCAGGACTTGCCATTGTTGCCGTGCTAGTGGGGCATTTGCTGGTCTGCGTACCTGCTATGTTGAATGGATATGTTGGATGTATCTACGGGATTAACTTCCCAGTGTTGATGAGATCGACATTTGGTGTTTACGGAGCATACTTTGCTGTGTTTGTGAGAGGTGTTGTGGCTTGTATCTGTAAGTCATGCAAACCCCTTCCTGCAGCAGGTATTGATATCCATCAGGGTTCGGAACTCAAAGCTTTCAAGGAGGCCAATGCATCCAAACAATGCTCACAGCAATCTGGCCCTCCTTCAACCACTTCCCCAACCACATCCCAGCGTCCGCCCACGTCACCTCCGCTCAAATGCTCTGCTTCTTCCTCTTCATCATCCAACTCCCCCTCCTCTGGCTCCACGTCTCCAAACTCCGCTACCTATTCATGGCAAAAACAAACGTCATGCCAATCTTCGGCCTCACCCTCTTTATCTGGGCCTTAGCAGCAGCCAAAGGTTTCGGCCCAACCTTCAGCAAAGGAACCCACATCACCGACGGCACCTCGGCCGTCGTAGTATTCTTCCAATGCGTCACAACAGCCATCGGTCCAAAAGCCACATTAGCACTCAACATGCCCGATTTCACCCGCTACGCAAAATACCCAAAACAAGTATTCTGGACCCAAGCCGTCGGTCTTTGCGTCCTCGTAACCCTCTGCGGTATCCTCGGTGTAACCGTCACCTCCGCATGTCAATCCGTCTACGGCGTCACAACCTGGAATCCCCTCCAAGTTTCTGTCCTGTGGGACAACCGAGCAGCACAATTCTTCTCCGCCCTCTGCTGGTCCTTCGCCGTAATCGGAACCAACATATCAGCAAATTCCGTCTCCTTCTCCAACGATTTAAGTCTCTGGTTCCCGCACTGGATCAACGCCCGTCGTGGCGCTTACGTTTGCTGTATTATTAGTATAGCAGCTACGCCGTGGAATATTCAGTATTCCGCTGCTTCATTCTCCGCTTTCCTGGGCGGGTATTCTATGTTTCTGGGCCCTATTGCTGGGATTATGATGGCGGATTTTTGGATCCTGCGTCAAAGACACCTCAATCTCGCTTCTTTATACAGACACCCAGATATATACTCTTTTTTCCACGGCTTCAACATCCGCGCTTTCGTCGCGTTTATACTTGGAATCGCGCCGAATCTAGCGGGTTTGGCGAAAGCGACAGGTCAAAAAGGGGTGCCGAAGGGAGCGACGTATGTTTATAGTTTGAGTTGGTTGATTGGGACTGTGGTTGCTTTTGTTGTGTACCTGGTGCTTGGGAAGATTTGGCCTATGGAGGAGAAGTGGGGTGGGAATGGAGGGGACGTGATGGATGAGGTTGATTATTCGAGCAGTATGAGGCAGTGGAGTGATGAAGAGGCTAAGGTTGTTGGGGATGAGAAGGGGAGATGTTTTTGAGTTTTAAACGGGATGGAAAATAGACTTGTTTGGTTATAGAGAAGAAAAGAACTTGAATTGCAAACGATAGATGAAGAAATTTTCTCTGGAACATGAGTCTTCCTTTCTCAACTTGATGTGTGAAGCGACACGAGGCACTCGTGCTTTCAAGTTAGGGTATGCTGCTAATCGTCCCAACAATCTTCACCTCGTGAACACCTTGCCCGAGACCGGCATTAGCACAAACAAGATGACAAGTGCTGAAAGAGAGTAGGACGGTATAGGAGGAAATCGCAACACTTAAGTTGGGAGGTACCATAAATCTTTTCGTTCACATCAATACTGTAAACATATTGGCACAGTTAGATATCCACGTGCTGTCATCAAGAGAGTGCCACCAACTCCATCGCAACTTTTCGCTAACTAGTACCTCCAGTTTGCACCGACCCATTTTCAGACAACAAAAGGCCATCCAATCTCAAAAGACCCAAGCTCATCAATCCATTTCCCGTACTCCCGCTCCCAATACGCATAGCCCATCTCCATCTCGCAACTAAGGCGTTGATTTCGGAGGATTCTGCGTCGTTTTCTGCTGTTACGTATAACTGCATGAGGAATGATGAGGCGATGGCGAAGTTTGCTCGCGACCCTAAGAAGCATTAGCGACGAAAATGGAAGAGGGGAGATGGGAGAGGGAAGGGGTTGTACATGAATGCCAGAATGCATCTAGCACGCCTCTTCCTAGATTTTCTACGAATTCGACGACTTCCTTTGCGCATTCTTTTGCGCCTGCTCGTACGGCATGACGACTGCCAACAATGCCGTGATCCTCCTCTTCTACGCTGGTGAGATTCTCCAACGGCCGTAGAAGAGCTCGGAACAGTGTCATGGTGGCGACAATGTATGCTAACGACAGTGATGGATTGGAATTGAGCCGTGTCATACCTCTACTATCGACTCGGTCGGGTTGCCGTAATGCAAGCGCTGGTGGTAGCGAATCGTTCCAGATCTTCAATCGAGACCGCAGTGGCCTGGCAAGTTCAAGCGATAGTGTGAAGTCCTTCGACGTCCGCTGCGTCGCTCGTAGAGAATAATACGAATCCATAATATCACTCAATATCATGGTCAACTCGGAGAGAAGCCTGAAATGATTGCTGTCCGTTTCCGGATCAAGGAATCCAGGTATAGCATTCGAATGTGGATCAAGTACGGGTGGCTCGAGATCAGCCTCTGTCAGAGGAAGGACATCGAAGTCATCCGTTCGGATATGACTTGGCATACCTGCCCCCAGTGATGCCCATTTGTCCATAATGAATACGCCGTACCATAGGCGTTTCCTCAAAGTGATTTCCCATGCAGGTATGCTAGTCCAGTCGGAACACTCTTTTGTCAAGCCTAAAATCTGCGCAAGACTGACTGTCCATCCTACAAGACTTGTTTTCCATGGGGTATCTGTGGTATATCGATTCGTGGGAGCTCGTTGGAGTAATAACAAACAGGCTTGCAGAGTAGCTAGACGAGGTGTATGTAATTCCTGGGTGACTGAGATCCAAGATATTCGAAATAATTGATGTGCAGGAGGTGGGGTGTGAACAAGTGTAGTCGCTAGCAGATCGTCATAAAGCCTGGGTAGGTCAGCAAGCTGGTATACATAAAATTGAAACTTGAAGAACCAAGACAGAAATTTTACTTACATAAAAGGTAACGCTGTAGCGTAAATGGCAGATAACAGAGACATTGGTAGTATATGCAATATATTCGCTGACAACGCTCCATTTGGGTACATTTCGCTTCTACTTAGAATGGGAAATGCTGGGTATACAAATCTGAAAAAGAGACCAATCAATCTCAAAGCCTCTTGTTCATTGAACATGCCAGCAATGTCTGAACGATGCTTGGCAAGGACATCGTCCTCGACACGCGGCTCTCCCTTTTGTGCTAGAGAATCATCTGCGAGCATGAAGACCACTGGTGGCTCCCCTTTCTCTCCTGGCAAGGCATTTTGATTCGATGCGGACTTGATCCGTCGGTATGTCAACTTGGAGAGGGTACACTCGTCATTCTCATCGTACGGGTAGTGGCGTAGTAAGTAGGGATTACTCTCGCCAGTTTCACCTACGAGTCGCCCGGATCTTGAGATCTGACTATCCAACGGCCGTACCCTTATACCACCAGTCTGTAACCAGGGATCCATATTGTATGTTGGAGAAGCATCTTGTGTTTGGTTGAGGAGTTGGTTCGGAGAGGAATTAGGGTCGAATTGTTGTTCTTGGTTGAACTGGGCAATGAATCCCGGGCTCAATATCGAAGGATCGAACTGCTGAGTAGGAGCTGGGCAAGCATATCAGCATGCACCCAAGATAAAGAACAGTCTGCCGAGCTTACCTGAAGCTTGGTGCCCACTTGATTCTCTATTGCTCGTGCTATTAGGCCGACGTTTCTTCTTGGGCCTTTCGACAAATGTACAATTTCGACCATGGCTCGCACAGAGTGAACATCTAGAAATTCAGCATGGCTTCTTGTTCGCAGACAGTATACATACGGAGGAGCTACCTGCCAAACACATTAGCTATGCACTTTAAGGTCTAGCATGTGTACGGGGGATGAGAGGGCTGTTTGCACAACAACTCCCCGAGACAAGTCCTAGGTGCTCAGCCTCACGCACCGAATACAAAGACGTAACAACACAACAGTGGAATATCTCACATCAATCTTGCACGCCACTTGCCTCGCGCGACAAAAATCACCTATTCCCAATCAGAAACCGACAAGACATCCGACGGCCAATTGCAAACCCACAAGGCCTGTACTTTCGACTTTTGTAGCTCCGTGGACCCGGCTGAACAGGAGGGGTTAATTCCAATCCACCAAAAAAGTCAGTGGGCGAGAGTGCTGGTTGCGCGTAATCCATGAGAAGCTGTAAAAAGAGAGAAGCACGAAAAGACGTGCTTCAGAGAAACGCGACTGTCCGTTCACCCTTCGTTATCGTGGCCCTTGCTTATCGGTTGCCCTGTTGTGATTTGCTTTGGCTCTCTCGCGCAACCCCGTTCAAGCCTCTTCACATCGCGACCATCAACAATTCAGGCGGGAAAGCGCAAGTGCAGGTCGTCGGGAAAGAGATTCGAGGATCCATTCTTTGGTTTGAAGGCAGACAAAACACATGAGATGCACCTAGTGCGGGGCCACCAGCTGCCCTTGACGGAAGACCGAGTCCATCGGCCAAGTTGGCCGCGTTATCAGCTTCAGGGAGAGCTGGGGAATGGAACTGTTGGGTCCTTGAGGGCAAGGCCAGTGATGGAGTCGGTTACAGGGTCACGGTTATTGGGTTTCAAAAGGATTCCCATGCGCAGTCTTTATCCCTGTGATCTGATAGTCATCGAAAGATACAATATCTGAACATCGACGATCTCCACAGCGAGTTTTCGCTTCGTTAACGCTTCCCCCCTTTTCTCCAAATCCAGAACGCCTCTTCGCTTAGCTCGATCTCCCCTTTTTCCCCTTGGCGTTAGCGACTGCCTGTCTCACTTCAGCTGGACGCTAGTGGCATTGTATTTGCACACAGCCAGTGAAGTAAGTGAGAACACCCCAATCAGAAGTCATATGCTGACTCTTCAGCCGTTACTATAGATCCCCCTCAATCCAATCTGCTTCCACCATGGCAGAACTACCTTCAGTTACAGGCTCATCCACCAAAGCCATCAATATCCTCCTCATCAATCCCAATGGCACCTCATCCATGACAGAAGCCTGCCTCCGATCACTAGAACACACTCTCCCGCCACACTGCACAGTCACAGGCTTCACATCGCCTCATCCCACGCCATCAGCTATCGAGGGCCATCTCGATGGCGTTCTTTCTGCAGCTGCGGCAATCAGAGCTGTGGTCCCTATTGCGTCTAAGTACGATGCTTTCCTCGTCGCTTGCTTCAGCGCTCATCCCTTGATCAACGCCTTAAGAGAGGAGCTTTCAGGTCCTGTGATTGGGATTATGGAGGCGTCGTTGTATGCTGCGAGGATGCTTGGAGGAAGACTCGGAGTTGTAGCTACTGGAGCGAGGAGCAAGATCATGCATGAAGATGCCATTCGGTATTATGGTCTAGAAGGATTCTCAGTTGGTGCCGAGACAACAAACTTGGGTGTTCTGGAGCTAGAGAGGCTACCGAGAGACAAGGTCCTAGGTTTGGTTGGTGAAGCTGCAAGGAGGTTGGTTCAGGAGAAAGGAGCAGATTGTATTGCGTTGGGTTGTGCTGGGATGACGGAGATGAAGATCAGATGTGAGGAGGCTGTTGGAACAAAGGATGCTACGGCACAGGTTATTGATGGTGTTGGAGTTGGAGTGCAGCTTCTGATAGGACTGGTGAGGGAAGGTCATGTCACGGCGAAGGGCGGTGTGTTCAGGAGTTCCGCAGATGGACGGAAAGCAAGAGGGCAGGATTGGTTGTAAATAGCAAATGCATAAACAACCAGATATAATTCTCAAAGTCACTGAATCCTACGGTCTACAGATGACCTGTGAAGGTAGCAGACAAGTTATGTCCTAAAATTGCAACATTTAATTACCAAAAAGTCCCGGACCATACCGTTCTTTAGTCACCCAAGGTTCAGAGGTTCTCTGAAATGTGTGAGAAGTTTTGCACTGTAGGTCAGCTTCGACGTGCTTGCGCAATCGATTGTGACTTTTGAGACATTTATTTGAATATTTTTAACCTTTATGTATCTATTCATGTGTCGATGCTTCCCTCCTACAACAAATCAGGCTCAACAACACCAGTTTGCACCGTAATAGGCCCATACTGATCCACCCTCCTATGCCTATCAAAATCAAAAGTCTTCTCTTTCCCCTGCCTACAATCCTCCAAATCAATCTCCGCAAAAACCAACTCATCATCCTTCGTCTTCGCCTCCGCCAAAACATGTCCCTCCGGACTCGTAATACAACTCCCCCCAATCAGATCATACTTCCCGTCCTCCAACCCCGCTTTCGCAGCACTTATCGAAAAACAACTATTCATATAACTATTTCCTTGCATCACCAACTTATGATGAAACACAGCATCCCGTTCCGCTTCTTCTGGAGTCATTGGTTTCCTGGTTCCCCAGAGATCGGGAGCGAAGCCGGCGGTGTTGTATCCGCAGAGAACAATTTCGACGCCTTGGAGGCCGTAGCACCGCCAGCCTTCGGCCCAGCGACGGTCGTTGCAGATCATCATTCCCATGATTGGATCCCCCTTCCCATGCGCAGCTACTCCAGATCCTTTCTTCGCTGCATCTGGAATCAGATCTGGGGTTCTAAATGCTTTGAACCCTAGGTTTCCGGGCTCGAAATAGCGTTTTTCGAGTTGGTTGACTGCATCTGGGTTTGCGAATGGTTCTTTCGTTCCTGGCAAATGCACTTTTCGATATTTGGCAATTATCTCCCCTTTCTTTGCGGAGAAGTAGACAGAGGTGTTATAACCTTTTCCATCAGAAGTTCGTTCTGCGAAACCGACTGAGATGTCGATTCCGAGTTTCTTTGCTTCGTCGAATAGAGGTTTCGTGTTGGGTGATGAGATGATGGTGTCTGCGGAGTCGAAGTAGGAGTCGAGCTCTTCTTGAGAGTTGATGAGGTGCCGGGGGAAGAAAGTTGTGAATGCTGTTTCAGGAAAGAGAACGAGTTGGGCGTTGAGTTTGGAAGCGGAGTGGAGGAGGGTGATCATTCGTGTGATGACTTCTGAGCGTTTGGTGAGGAGGTGGATGGGGCCGAGTTGGGCGGCTGCTACTTTGAGCGTGCGAGGCATATTGAGAGATTGGTTCATTTGTTCGAGTACTGAGTTTCCTTGATTGGATTTCGTCCTTTCTTCAAAGCAATACACGATCACCCTTTTCAATAGCCTCACTCTCAGCTAGCATAGCTCCCCAAGCTAAAGCTCCAAAATCTTCCATTATCACGGCCACCCTCGCATCCCACATATTCAGATATCGGCTATCGCCAGACAACGCGCATATCTGCCTCATCGCCGTCGTTGGTCTTCATGTCGTCCTCTCGAGTGTGCAGAAATTGATACTGCACCCCATCTTTGGCACAATCTTATCCTGCTGCATACGGTTGGGACAAGGCGTGGATCCCTGCTTGGCCGTCGGGCAAGCATGTGTCGGAACCCGGAATCAAGTTTGGCATGCGACAGGAGACCATGATTTGATGTTAGCGGATTGATGATTGATTATTGGTTTGAACGCTAGGAGGAAAAGATTAGGTTTAAGGATGGGATGGGATGGATGAGACAGGGGTTCATCAAAGGAGGCTCTGCTGCTGCTGCTGGTTGTTGGTTTTGATAGAGATATCTTTGAGTTCTTTTTCGTTTGAATGAAGGCAGAAGATTTCGAGATAAGATGGGATTTGATTTGATTGTTGCGAATGGCATGATTGTACGTTTGGATCATTCTGTTTCGTTCTTGGGTTCGATCTGGATTTCAAGTGTTCAGTATCATGTCAAGTTTTGGGGGCTACTCCCTACAAAACCCTCACTGCAAGCAGCAGGGATTACTCTACTAGCAGACAGGCTTCAGAGACGCAAGCTAGGCCTTATGTAGTTTGAGTAATTTTTGAGGGCTCGAGCGTTTTATTGATTGCTCCTCGTGCTGCTACAACCTATTGTGAGATTAATCGAGCTTTTTGCAATGCATGATTTACGGTCATCTTATCACTTTATCCACCGTATTATCGACTAAATGCCTTAAAACTAAAGGGTAGTGTTTACATACCCTCTTTTTGCACCGAATCACTGCAATCACAAAGTATGTGCCCACATTTTAAGAGACTCGACCCTCCTTCAAAATCTAATCGGGCTTGAACCGACTCAATAAATTGTGTGCTGATTTGTGAGTGCCTTATAGCGTTGCTGTGGAAATACCGAAAAAATAAACTGTTTTATCACGAGATAAATAGTAATTTGGGAAAAAACCTGGGTTAATACACCCTTAAAAAGCTCGATTGATCTAATAATAGGCTGTAGCACTTCTGGTAGTAAGGCAATAAGGCTTTATAATAAGGCAGAAATGGCGAGATTTGAGTCAAAAATCGAGTGATAAAGTCTTTTTTCGTACTAGCTTTATGAATACCCTTGCTTTGCCCCTAAATAATTAAAAACTTCAAGATATATTTCTATGTCCTTTCTTTTCCTTTTATCTCATTCTCTTCTCAAAGCTACAAGTCCTTCTTTTCTCGTTTTTCAATTCAATACTGCCTGTCTTATAAATCTTTGCACATACACACACAGATAGAAAAGTGAAAGAGAGAGAGGAGGGAAGGGTGGGTGAGAGAGAGAGAGACTCGAAGGGAAAGGACTCGAAGGTAGAGGACTCGAAGGTAGAGGACTGAAGAATTGATAGTAAAGTAATGGATAGAGTGATAGAGTGGACGATAGGCAGATCGGTAGGTGGGGTAAGGCTCAATATGGAATAGCTTCAATTCAAGCCACATTCCTTTATTGAACCACTTGCAAGGGTATCCATTTCCCTCCCTTTTCTACTAGCACTTCTATCCGTAATACTAACAGTAGCAATCTTTCGCTAAAACCCTGTTTACTGGTAGAGAGTGTTTTGTAGGGATTACAACGAGGCTCAAGTGAACCGAATTTGGCCTATCTTTGCAGTCTTTGAAAACAATTAAGCAACCACAAATCTTTAAAGCCATTTTCCCCTCCAATTTCCCCTAGCCTCCCGACAATCAGGAGGATTCTTGCGCTTCTCAAGGATTACCCAGTCAAAATTGGGGCTGCTGAGGCTCCTGAAGTGAAGTCTCGCTTCACCTCTCCTTCAACCACATGCAGATATATATTTAAATAATCATCTGAGCTTTCATATACGACCAGAGACTAAGGAACATTGGGCTATCTCAACACTGCTGAGAAGCTACAGCATTACATTCTCTAGGTGGTTATCGGGTTTCGAGAATGCAATGTTATTTCTCTGTCTTCTTTCTCCATGCTTAGAGTTGAGGTCCGGGAACTAGGTACATGAATGACCAGGCTCGACCTACCAAACACATCTTTATCACTCTATCCCCCCTTCCCTATAACCTCTCGATCCTCACACCTTCACTCGCCTTTCTTATACATAGCACTGGTTCTGGCCGTACATCCAGCCAATGGCGAAACAATAGCTTCTTGCTCTGCTTCCTCACTTTGCGTCTTCTCTCGTGGATCTCTTGGAAAAAAACCGACAAGTAGAAAGTCTGAACTGGCACTGGACTAGAAACGCCACTATGACCAAAATCACGTTGCTGGCACATTAGGCTTTACATTTCCGAGGAATGGTATTCAATTGATGTCCGCGCATCTTTATAATACTAGAAGGGTAACTCATCTACATCAATCCAATCCCACGGCTTGTTAATCTTTGGCTCAGTTTCTTGTTGAAAAGTTGTTAAACCTGCTATGGGATCAGGTCGCAAGAAGTCAAAGAAGGCGTCCCTGCAGCAGGCATGGAATTCGATTTGCCCTTTTCAAACGCGTCCCGAATCTTCCTTACCTAGCATGTCTTGTACTTTCATCCTCCAGAGAAGCGTGCGCCTCGACTGAAAGAAACGATGTACTAGTTTTAGATCTGTATTGATTTGCCTCCCGGCGCCTCACCCGGCTTGGAGATTCCAGCATTTGAGAGCGACCGAATTCGAAGTCTTTTACCAATTAGAAGGAAGACTCGTCCGAGCTACAACTGAATGGTAGGCATAACATATGCAAAAGACAGTACTTTCAAGTGCTCCTCACGTGGTCAGCCCCCTCCCTTAACTTAATTGTCCCTAAGATATAATTAGAATAACAATACGTGTGGGGAACACTTTATAGAATACCTAATCTGAACCTGCTGAGGTCAGTACTTGGTAGAACGTGCTGCGTCCCGGGCGCCTAATTGCTTTACGAAATGGTGTGGAGGAAATGTTTAGCGCTACACGTGAAAGATTGGCGCTACGCGACGCGACGAGTCTGCTGAGCCCTTCGTTGCAAACAAGAATACCATTTTCTTACAACACCACGCCTAGCTTGGTGACGCTATACTACTCTACTACCACAATGGAGGATGTCCTCCTCATCCGGTTTCAGGCCTCTCCATGGAGAACAGCCAGCTGCGAACGACGGCAATGCGCGCCAACACTCAATGGCTGCCAATGTGCAAGCAACAGACAGAGAAAGAGACCAACATCGTCCCGCACAGTCCTCTAGCTCCACGACTCATCGCAGAACCGAATCGAGCTCGCAGCGAACGAGAGAACATAGAAAGGAGAAAGTAGAAGTTATAGAAACTCTAGTCAGGCGAATAAGAAGTCCGGACCAGCGAACGCGACCAGCACCCGATCGGCCGAAGCACGTTCGAGCAGTATCTGATGCAAATCTATACGGTAGCTCACGGCCAAAAGCAAAAGCAAGCAAGCAAGCCAGATATGTCGCATCGTAAATCGCCTTTCCAAGCCGCGTTGTTTTGACCCTAGACTGACAAACTCATTTAGTACCATGGAATCCAGAGGTATCTCTAGTCACCCACACGAGCGCGCCCCTGGCATCCCGAATATCCATTCCACCGCGAGCCTCACAGGCACCTATCTCATTACAACCTGGAGAGTTGCGAGAATTATCACCAGAATCTCAAGAAGCGGCTATCGTAGAAGATCTTCTCATGGTGCTTATGGGACTCGAAGGACAATACATCCATTTTGCTAAGACGTACAATCCTTCTGCCGAGAAAGACCGTTTAGCTGGTCCAGTTTTTGTTATCCTTCCGGGGTTGGACCCAAGTCTACGAGGCCTTACGATTGAGATACTGAAAATGGCCACCCATCACAGCGCACTTGAAGCCTTTATCGACGTCCAAGGTCGTGCTGAACTCGGCGTAGTAAATCACGCCTTGAGTGCTGCTATGAGAAAGCTGATATTCGATTATTTGGTCTTGATCGCTCAGCTAGAAACTCAGTTTCTCTCCAATTCATCTTTCCCCTGCACGTTTTGAATGTGCATACACTCCCAACACGCCACCTCATGAGTCAAGTGTACTCTCTCGCCCAAGCCATTATCACGCGAAGCTCTCCAATGGATAACGACAAGGACTCGGATATGGAGCTTGATATAGAGAACATTCTGGAAGCCTTGCAAGGTAGCGATCTTGTATCAGGCAGCAGGCACAAAACAGTATGCAAAGGTAGGAGCGTTCTAGGTTTGATCACTAAACGTCTAGAACTCTTCTCTGGAGATTCAGCCGCTCGAGATATTCTCATCTCATTACTACGAAATGCTAGCCGCCCCTATATGCGAATGCTGAATGAATGGCTTCATCATGGTACCATCAAAGACATGTATGCCGAGTTTTTGGTCAAAGAGCAAAAGAGCATTAAACGGGAGCGCCTTTCGGAGGACTATACAGACGATTATTGGGAGAGGCGATATACATTGCGAGACAATGCGCCACCACAACTTGAGAGCGTGCAGCACAAAGTTTTACTTGCTGGGAAATACCTCAACGTTGTCCGCGAATGTGGAGGAATCGACATCGGCAAAGCTATCAGTAATGTCCCTACCACCTTCGAGGACCCTCGATTTTTCGACAATGTTAACGATGCATACGTTTATGCAAACAAGTCATTGCTGAACTTGTTATTAACAACATATGCATTACCTGCACGTTTACACTCTATGAAACACTACTTCTTTCTAAGCCAGTCTGACTTCATGTCTTATTTCCTTGATTTAGCATCACCAGAACTTCGCAAACCAGCGGACAAGGTCAACACAAGTAAATTGCAAGCATTGCTAGATTTGGTCCTTCCTGCTCAAGATCCCTTCAAGGAGAATATCAAAGTGGAGATGAAAAATATCAATTTGATTGATTGTTTGACGCGAGTCATCAATATCTCTAGCATCGAGGACGGAGAAGCGCTATTGAATCCACCTGCTCCACCTGTTGAAAGTGAAAAAGGGCCCATTGGATTTACTTCTTTGCAATTTGATTGCGTTGTTCCTTTCCCGGTATCACTTGTCATTAGTAGGAAGACTGTTTTTAAGTATCTACCCACCCACTGTCGTTTCCACTTGCTTGTTCCTAAACGACAACACTGACTCCAAAATTTTCACTATTAGGGAGATACCAAGCTTTGTTTCGATACCTCTTTTCACTGCGACATCTGGAACAACAGCTAGTTGCCAACTGGCAGATACTGAACAAAGCTTCTAGCTGGGCTCACAAAAGTTCGAATAAGGAGATTGAGCTTTGTAAGCGGCGTGCTTTTGCCTTACGAGCTCGCATGCTAGTATACGTACAGCAACTTCTGTATTTCTGTACTTCCGAAGTCATTGAACCGAATTAGCAAGGCTTCATGGAGAAACTCAAGGACGGTTCAACATTAGCCGTTGGTACAGTGGATGAACTAATGCAAAATCACGTTGATTTCCTCGATACTTGTCTGAAAGAGTGCATGCTTACCAATGCTCGACTCTTGAGGGTATGTTTTCCCCTATAAAGGTAGATATAATCGCAACGACGCCGTCACTAATGGCATTGAGCAGAGACATTCCAAACTCATGCAAACATGTACCCTATTCTCCAACTTCACCTCGTGGTTTTCTCGCGAGCTAGAATCTAACGACCCAGACCTTTCGGGCAGCATCAAACCATCCAGCATGCATCATCAACAATGGTCGCGGTTCCAAAATGACAAAAGGCAATCCCTGACAAAATCCACGAGTTTGGGCATCCCCACACCCCAACTTGAGAAAATGGTCACGACCTTGAAGAAGTTCGAGTTTAACTTCGGGAGACACATACATATATTGCTTGATGAATTGAATCATTTCGCGGCCACGGAAACGGTGGTTCTGTTGGGCCTTTGTGCTAGACTTAGTGATATTCACCAGGGCACGGAGTTTAGGGAGCCGGGATCGAAGACTGACGATGGTTTAGATGTTTGATGTTGGACTTGAGAAGCACTTAAAGTCTGGGATTATAGAGTCAAGTGTATAATAACATTAGGGTCATTCAGCAAGATTTGCCAGGAAATTGCCAATTCATTATTTTATGCAGAAGCTTTACCTACGCATCGAGTCTGGAAATGAAATTGGCCCAGTACAAGAGACTGTTACGATCTGCCTCCTAATAGTATCTTTGCAATAGCCTCAGACTCATCGCATTAAAAAGAACATAAAAAGAACAAGAAAGGCTTGGAAATAAACGGTGTGAAAAAATGGAAATGCAGGGTCGGAGACTTCGTCTAGAACAGAAAGCCATGAATGGCTGGATCCGCGAGTCGGGCGTCATTCACTGAGAGGTTGTGGCCCCTCCTTAAGGATTTTAGGGTTGTCTCAAGAAAAGTACGAATAGGAGATAAATGCAAAGATCGGAGCCGGGGACTGAAGTGTTGGGCTCAATGGGTCCGAGAAATTTATCAGGTAGCAGCAGCTTCTCGACTCGGCGATTAGCGGACTTTGCGGGAACAGCGGCACTTGGATTCTAGGAATATAAATTTCAATACTAGGATTCATTGTTACATACGACCATAGACTGAGGAGAATTGGGCTATCTCGATAGTCTCAGCATACATGTGCCTCAAATCATTCAAAATCAATGTGAGGAGCGGTGTTGATATTCGAATCTTAGTCCTAGAGCTATTACAGGCAAAGGCTGTGGTATGGGTATAAAGTGTGTGTTCATGATGTGTTATTCCTGTCTAGCGGTGAGATGAGGATATATATAACATTAAACACGTGACCACCCTAATAAGAGCCCAAGCTCCAAGACATGCGACATAGCTACAGAGGTGGAATTAAGGGTACACTCTGGATTCAGAATCTCAAAGCTGCCACTTGCGCGCTGTGCGGGCGAAGACGGCCTATGCTAAACTTATCGCGGTGGCATTACTCGAACTTTCACGTGGGATTCCCATCTCTGTTCAATTACACAGTCTTTGTTTAGTGCATGTATAACTCTTCCATCAATAGCTGCCCATGACCATGAAGGAGCTCGATACTGAACAGGTTTCGAGCATAGTCCTGTGGCATACATTATCGACCAACAAAGGTCTCGTGGCAAATCCTCCCGCTAGAGTCCGGCATAGTAGTGCCCACCTCGCATGCGCTGAAACTCGTGCGCTACCTCAGATAAAGCAGGCAATTTGTCACTAGGATAAGTCAAGTGCCGACTTGAATAGTCTACAACAATAGCACTAAGCCAATTCTTCTCTAAGCAATTTGGGCCAAGCGGAACTTCGCCTTCACTCCTGATGCCATCCGGAGAGTATACCCATTCCTTAGATGCACCCTCGAAATGAATATACTTGCCGCAACGATAAAACATCTGATCTCCCTGGAAACCGAGAAAACGAGGTGATAGTACTTCTTCCTGGAAAGCCCCGCTCTTTCTCTTAGGATCGACTTCTGTTCGTCACCTAAAATCTCATTGATAGGTAGCTTGGTGAAGTATAAACTAGAATTCCCAGGTTGGAAAAGCTCTACTTTCCAATATTGAAGCCTGTCCGGACCAAGTTCTCTCATGTTGGGGAGTCCTTGCGAACTTTCAATACCAGCCCCAATAGTAAGCCAGCTTGAGCTGTAATATATACCCATTTTTGCTGACTCTTCCACCCAATCTTCTTTATAGTCTTGTAAAATACACAAAGAATCAATCCAAATGTATTTTAGGCCGAGAAATCTTGTGATTTCTATTGCGTATTGGAATGTTGGTAGAAGACTCGAAATCTCTATGCCGCGCTCTCTAGCTGCAAGAGTAGTAGTAGTTGTTGTTTGCAAACTGCTTGCTGAACCCCATCGATGACTAAGACACACATAGAGTCCTCTCTGGGAACTACTGCGGCTGGGAACTTTCGAGAAGTCTTCTAGGCAGAGAGTAGGCGATGTTATATCTAATAAATTAGAAATTCCTTTTCGTTTATAGCCGTTTTGTCAAACTAGCTCAAACGTCTCCAGTATCGTGCCTCTACTCGTTAAAGACTCTGCTGTAAATCTAGGATCATGCCATGTATCCACCCCAGTCTCCTCATTTACGAACCTTACTTCAGGGCTATCGGGCCGAGTACTTTTCCTCCACCCTGAAGGCAGCTTGACATCTTTCAGTCTCGGATCTTCAGTAGAGAATATACCAGATTTTTTGTCGAAGAATACCCAGATTTCACCCTTATGTGCTTCAAAATACCGTCGCACAAGTTCAAATCGCTCCGGTAATATCCCTAAGAACGCCGAGCCATCCATTGCGCCACCATATATTGCCTCTCCCAGAGGTCGATACCAATTGTCCCAGACAGATCGAAGAGCCATAGCAGAATCGCAGCCAAGCCACACGACTACTTTATCTCCTGGCTTTACCCCTTGAGGTACAATCCCAATAGTCCCATCCAGACACTTGAAAAGACTACGACCGTAGCATGTATAGAACACTTGCCTAGCAAACAGATTTACGCTCGTCGACGTAAGACCTTCACATTCCTCGATCGTACAACTTAACATCTCTCGCAAAGAGTGCTCGGCATCTTGAAGACTGGGAAAGTTCAGATGTGGGGGCGAATAAAGCTCCGCAACTTTGTTAGCGCACAGGACTCGAGACAGATCAAGCAAGATCCCGGCGTCTTCCATTACTAGGTCTTTGACATTGCAGACTCTGGCAACTCTTTCTAACTCTAATGCTAGTTTGAGTACAGGGAACATGCGTGAGCCAGTTGTTGGAAATCTGAATGGCTCTGTCGTTTCGATGGTTCCAATTGTGAGACCAAGGACTCGTAAACATCCATTTACTTCAAATGAAGCTGACGCTGTAGAGCTGCCACTGGCCCTCAGTTTTCCGAAATGCGTTGTGAGGCGCGGACTCGACCAATCAGGCACCCAGGATGGCGATGCGAAAAGATGATCTTGGACCTCAATAGCTGATAACATCCGCAGGTGCTTTTGCTTTTCGATATAATTCTGAACGAAATCTTGATATATCCTGGATAAAGGCTTGGAGTAGTCCGGTTCAATTTTTATATTCTGCTCTTGTCCATGGAGAAGGGACAAGAGAGCAAATATTTTGTCCCTTGCGTCTGAACAAAGACTGTATTTTGTGTTCTCAAGCAGCTCATGAAGCTTTGACGTCCCAAGTCCGCGGCACAATCTGTAGAGTAGCAGCTCGTGGGGCCGGCTAATGAGTTCTGGTGTGACATCCACGGGCCAGGGTTTCCAGTAAATATTGAACACTGCATCTCGGATCCGGGTCCAGTGCAGGCTGCGAATACCGCACAAAACGACAACATCTTGAGCGAGGCTGACTTCCTGCCATATCCAGAGACGCTTGAACCAATCTCGATTCAAGAGACTGCTTACTGCTGTTAACTCCTCTTTGTCAAATGGCAAGAATTCCTCAGGATCTGCCCAGTGTGTTTCGGTGGATAGTGCAGACATGTTTTGCAGACCCCAGTCCACTGCAATGTTCTCTGAAATTGTTTCACAGCACTTAATGGCCAAAGCAGTATCATGAGACTCCGGCCCGAGCCAAACGATAACCCTTAAAGCAGATGAATAGATATCTGCCATTCTCTTGACTTGACTACTTCTCTCAGTCAAATCTTGCTGGTTGACACAGATAGCATCAACCCAGATAACCCGAGCTGTGTCTTTCCGGCGGAGGTAGGGCAAGGCGTCTGCCAAATTTCGAGTGATGGCGATCGTTCCATGGGATTGAATGCCCTCGGCAACAATTTCAACGGCGTTTTCTAGCGAGCCCCACGCATACGATAATGCTTCGAATTGAAGATCCGAGTCTTTTGGAAAAGATACCGTCTCGAGAGACAGTCGTAACTCGGAATCGAAGGCACCTGGATGGATGGTGAGGAGCCTGATTTCCTGCGTGGCTTTATTCAGCGCGAAATAGAGATAAGGCTGTCTCGACATTGAGGACTGAAGACAACGAATACCCAGACAATGAGGCTGTGAATAGAGACGCTGGTGCTGGTGCTGATGGCTCCTTGTTCTACGTTCACCATCCAAACGTGGCGGCTCTACAGAAGTCCGCCAATGAACGGTGCCTATTTTCACCAAGGCTTTTGAACCATGGAAGAAGAGATACGGGACAAGATGGTGAAGTTGGTCGAGAGTTGTCGCAAGATGACGTCTATGTCAATCGATCCTCAATCTTGGCTCCGAGGACCCAGTGGCGCCCACGTGCTCATTTCCAAATTTTCAATTGGCGGAACTAACACTCAAAAGCAGCAATAAAATTTTCAAGGATACCAATATATAATTTATTGAATGGACTGTCTGCTACATACGACCATAGACCGAGGAGAAATGGGCATCCCGTCCGCTCTGCCATACACAAGCCTCTGATCGGTGGATTAGTAGTTGAGTGGGTGACCATCAGCGAATACCCACTGTTGTATGTTTTTTGGATTTTTTTTTGGGGGCAAATTTTGGTTGTGGAGACCCGTTTTGGTGGGGAGAAGCGGTGAACAAATAAATTTTGGACCTCGAAAACCTTGAGAGAACAAGATAATTTGCATTTCAATACCGCCTTGTGTTTGAAAACCCTCAATGTTCCGCTTTGCGTTAGTGTTTGTGTTGATGTCGACCTCGCTACCCCTTTTACCCCTATTCATTCTCTACGAGCATCATTGGGACGCAGGTAGATGGGAGGTTCTTACAAAAAGGAAAGGGTAAAATTGTAGTTGGGAAGACTGGTCAGGAAGTGAATGGAATGTTAGCTGGCGAGAGGGACTACTGGTATTGAGCATTCGAAAGAAACATAGGGAGAATTTGAAGAGATCTAGAATAGAGAAGCTCGGCTTCGATCAACCTTCTGCGTTGTAGTTTCTCAATTAGGAAGGAACATGTTTCTGTCAGGATCGTTGCTAAAGTCTCCTGGTAGGCACAATAGGTGTCACTTCCCTTTTCAAGCTCCTTACTCTAGCTTTCCACATTTGAGTCATTGCCCATAAAACCAAAGGTCTCCTTCATCGAGTTGTCATCCATTATCACCAAACAGGCATCAAGATATACATACTTCACGCTACATCTTTGAGCTCTCGGAACTCAAACCACAGAGTTAAGAATATCTTTCATACCACCGAATCATCGATTAAACGGGCAATCATGCTGAAAAAGAATCGGGCCGGATTGGGTGGGATGATCGTTCTCTCGATCATTTGTACGTATCCCTTCGCTCTTCGACACCATGCCAGCCCCTGATACTACTATCTTCCCAACAGTGTTGCGCACAAATACTGACACGAACCGCAGTCCCACCACTTGCTGTCCTTATTACAGCAGGCTGTAGTATTGACTTCGTGATCAATTGCGCTTTTCTCTTCTTTTTGTACGTCTGCTCCATGGTCTTCCTTTACTCTCCAGTTGCACGACTCTTCTCTGCTCTCGTTTGATGAATTTGAGCATGGCACTGATATTGAAATAGTATTATTGGAAGTGTCCCCCACGCTATCTACGTGCAGGTCATCTACTGGACTCGAAAAGACAAGGTCGCAAGGGGTATTCCAATCATCAGAAGACAAAATTTCATCTTCAGCGAGAAACTTCAGAGAGGTGGAAGACATGCGCCGGCTATCGTTGAGCCCACTGGCGGCGTTTTTGGAGAGGGGGACTTGGAGAGTGGTGTTGGAAATCAGGCTGCTGGAGAAACGGGTACAGCAGAAGCCGCTGGAAAAGGTGATGCATCTGTCTGCTCTGTCGGTGGCGAAACTCTTGATGAACAACGTGGAGAACATGAAGAACACCGTGCAAGTGTTCACAGCCGTGAAGCTGCTGTCGAGGATGAGGAGCATACTAGCTAAGAACATTCTGAGAAGGGAGCTGGAAGAACTTTGGCGTGAGAATAGATTATCAGCACTGTTTGAACTGGGAGCGGGAGGCATACAGGAGTAGATTATCATTATCGTTTGAGCAGGATACTGGAAGCCTGTCAGGGCGAGAAAAGCTATTGGTATTTTCATTAGGGTTGAAGTTCAGTGTTAGGGAGCTAGTATTGATGGGTTGCGATTGATTAAAAACGCATCCACTGAACATGACGAACTGAGGAAGTGATGCTTCGACTGGCTTACCTGCTAGCAATCTACCCACCAAGCAGAAAGTCACAGCCCAAACGAGACGCTAGCCAGTATATATTCTTCCCTGAGGTCAACGAGAAGAAGTCAAGGGGACGGCCAGCCATGTCTCGGACACAACATCACTACATTCCGGGACGAGAACGGCGGTGACCACAGCTGCAACGTCCTTGATCAGTTCGCAAAGCGCGTGGAGGCATGTCTCAGCCTTTTGCTGTATCAATACTGAGAGAAAGGAGCAGATGATGGCGGTCTGATTGTGCTGTCTTTTTCCTCTCTATTGTCGATGATTGGATGTATGGATGGAAGACGTCCCGTAGGTTAAGAGAGGAGAGGATCTTAACTCGAGGAATGAAAATGAGTAAATACGTGCTTGTTTATCGGATAATACCAATAGAGAAGAGCAATATGTTACAGCTCACAAAGGAAACAATGATAGAATCATGAAGATCCGGTAAGAAAGAAGCTAGCACAACTTTTTATTTGCACTTGCGCCAAATAGACTGCTCAATGGAGCTTCCTAATATCAAACATTCATTTTCATACCATACTCGTGCAATATATTACAATATGTATTATATGACACTAATTCCCATCATATCGACATCCTCATTTCATATCTTTCATCCCACTCACCCACTCCTATCATGGAAACAAGACTCCTCATGCAACACCAAACCCCATCCATTTCCGACCACTCCAACCCCACCAACCCACCCGTAAATGCAAATCCCTTCCGATCAACGCCCCAGAACGCCATCTATGCTATTCTCCCAAATTTGCTCTCGAGCAAGAATCCAATTTTCGATTCTTCTCGGTATGTTCGTATCAAGTCGTATCGTATTAATCATTTATGTCAAGGTAACCAGCCCCATCTCTTCGTACTATATTCTCTCATTCCGCGGCAGGAGGAGTATTCTGAGTCCGTGTTCGAATTCGGAACGTATCCCTTAATCTGCCCGTCAATCTTGCTCTCCTGCTTGGCTCTTCGGCATCGGCTGGTTCGGCTTCGGTTTGTGATTGCTCTCGTAGACGGCGGAGTGCAGCGATGCGCTCATCGGCTGGTGCGTGGCGGACTCTGTGGAGGTCTAGGAGGCGGGATGCTCGGCTTCGTTGGTGGGTGCTTCCTTCTGCGCTCGCGTTCTCGGCTGCGGTGTTCTCTCCTTCGGCGGCTAGAGGGGGTGGAAGCTCTCCTCCTTCGGTATTTGTCCCTTCGCTTTCGGGATTCTCGGCGTCAGCAGTAGCGACAGGGCGGAGATCGTGTCGACTGTATTCAATTAGCCTTGAACATCAATAGAGCTTGGTCAATACATACCATAGCGGACAGGTTCCAGACACGTTGAGCAACCACGGGTCGATACAAGCGGGGTGATACTTGTGGTTGCAAGGTAGTACTCTCACATCCTCTCCTGTTGTGAAGTCCTCCGTGCAGATGGAACAACCCAAATCGCCTTCATTTGGCGCAGCGTTTTCCTCCCTACTCTTCACTGACTCAGCTTGAGCAGGTCCAAGGCCAGACTCGACGCCAGCCGTGGCAGTCGCAGGAGACTTAGCACGCTCTTCGGTATTTCCAGATGTTGCTACGACCTCGGGAGCAGTATGTGTGGTAATTGCCGAACCTCCCAGTTCAATATCATGTGTACCTGGCTTGACTGGCTCTGGATCACCAAACTTGACAATTGGTAGTGTCTCCAACATAGCACGAGCAAGTCCCTTCGCACGGCTTTGTCTCGGTCTGCCTGCGAGCCCAGTTCGTGGGCCATACCGTTCTGGATGTCGGTGTGCTCGGACAGCGCCTGTTGCAATGATGACCAAGAACAGTAGGGTGATGATACCCGTAATACTGTACAGGATACTCATTGCCACAGCCGTGGTCGGTGCTGGCGCTCCATCGTTGCTAGTCTGAGAAGATGAACTGCTCTGACTTGAGCTTGTGGTGTTGACTCCAATATTGGCAGTCAGTATGCTCGTCTGCGAAGGGTATAGGGCCACCGTAGTCATCAGATTGCTCGAGTCCTTCAAGGAAATCATGGTGTAGATTGATGTGTATTGGTAGGATCCAGTGAGATTGCACTCCGCGGCTGTAAGACTGTATAGCACAATTGCTTGTGGCTTCTGGTCTCCCACTGTGCCCACCACCGTCGAGGGATTGATATAGGAACCATCTGGATCGCAGCTAATAAAGGCAATATCCCCAGGTCCAACTCCGCTAGTCGAGTTCGCATCTGCCTGTTTGAACGTTCCCGATATCTTGATATTCTGAAGCAGTGTAAGCGAAGTGAACAATGGCCAAGAATGGGATCCATACAGCGACTGCAGTGCCAGTTTGTCCCCTTCCCACTTGTTCAGTCAAAGGAGCAATGTTGTACGTCTGCTGCCCAGCAAATACCGGTCCTCCTGTCAAGCTCAACACTGTCTCCGAACCGCTCATTGATGTTGGTAGGGTGGCATTCGAGGGCTGCACGGATTGAGCGGAAGCAAGCATCCCAGAGCCCACCAACAGGACGATAGATAAGAAGCTCGCCATGCTTCTCACAGCGGTCGACGCTGCCATTGTTGAAGAAGAAAGGAAAGAAAATAGGAAGAGATGTCGTCTGCACCGGTCCCTCACATATCCAGCTCGTTGAAAGGTCGTTGAAGGAAGCAGAGACAAGAAGTCTAAGATGAAACCTTGTCTCTGTTTGGAGAGTCGCCGTAACCTTATCGCTTAGTAAAGGTCTCGGGTTAGAGAAAAGAGCGGCGATTAATGCGATCTCGGATAGCCGCTAATCTGGTTCGTTGTATGCAGGAGCCGGGGTATATTAGATGCAGAAGAGGGTACTGACAATCCAAAGGGGGTAGCCAGAATAGAAGTCTGTTTTCGATGCTCGAAAGTGTGACTGCGTACGACTTCGAATGTGCTACAACAACAAATGCGATCTGGTAACTTCTGATATTCGTCTCCGACTGGTGGCGCTGGCGGTGTTTGGAAGTCAATCCGCAGTCGATCACGTCGGAATATCAACACAAATATTGCCCTGTACGCGGGGAAGGTGGTGTTCTTGAGGAAACCGAAGGATCAGCCCAGGGAAGGTCGGCATCGTCAACGTCCGGGCTGCTCTTGATGCACCTGCTTACGCAGCCGTCTCAGCAGCCACCAACAGACAACTGTCTGCTTGAGAAAGTCCAGATGGTGATTTGCGGTTGTGGAGAAGAAGGATGAACAGGGGAACCACTGCGAGCCCGGTCAAGGAAGTATGGCTCCCGCTGACGCCCCGCGAACCGGCCAAAACACGATGTGGATGCCCAACTTGTCGACTTATCCCTCGTCACGAGGTTCTTGTCTAACCCCAATTCTTCTTGGACAAGCTTGCACTGCCCCTTTCTTCTCGCATACCGGCTGGCTATCAATTCAGGATTTGAAATTACTTACAGTCAGACAACCGCCCGACATCGACCTCACCATCTTCAAATATTATGGCCACCAGCACTCACTGCTCTGCTGCCACTCTACCGAATATCCTCGAATGCCCTCCTCAATGCCTTTAAGGTTTGGGACTGATCTCCGGCAGTTAAGCATCCCCAAGCGGGAGGGATCAACCGTGGCATTTATCAATGACGCTTGGACGTGGACAACATCCTGGATGAGACGGCCAATCACTTTCCTCTATCGGAGGTTTTCTGAGATCTTTTGAATCCTTGGAATCGTTGAAATCATTTCGGAAGTAATCCTTTCAACGAAACCAATGCGCCAACGGCCAGTACGAGAGACTGCTGCGCATGCGACGTTTTTTGTTGTCTCCAACAATCCAGGGCATTCTACTCCTTTGGATCCATTGAAGAATCTCGAATGCTGGCGAAGGAGAGTTCCGCTTTCTCGGTTTCCTCGGATCGATGCTGAGCCAGCAGTTTTTCTGGAGACCATGCACCCTCACCGATGGAGACACTCGTTACGGTTACACTGCCTTATCCTGCCGCATTTTTCTAGATCTTAAGGTTATTTGTATCCGCGAGTCCCGGAGCAGAAGCTCGCCTGACAGTCATGAACGGGTGGACGCATAAGGCCTGGATTCGACCATTCGAATGCCATATGAATGCGCCCAAGCCGAGGATGAGAACGCCTTCATCGGTATTGACGGCCTCTGCAGTACCGACTTGAACCCTTTCTCGGGACAACTCCATGCCGTAGTCGTGTTCATCTGTTGCTCATGTTCTGTCAAAACTCGAGACAAACATGTTCTTTTGAGGTGTCTCGGGAGTGTATCAGGTATAGCACTCGTGATCTGCACGTGACAGGCCAACGACTTCCTGTAATGGCTCCATTTCAATCTAGCAGACTCTTCAGTCAGCTCCTGCATGCATAATCGACTACCATTCGATTTTCTATGAAGGCAACAAATCTCCAGTTAGGTCTGTATTATGCCGGTCGTTCGTTGTTGGACTTGGTCGAAGTCGAATAAAGCTGCTTCTTGCTATCTGCCTTTTATCCTATCATGTTGAAGTAATTAGGCATCACGACTCACTTTATTTTGTTGATATTCTGTTGGGATTTTGTTGAAGATGTTGTCCTTCCAAATCATTTGACAAGCCTCGATGCTATTGTATCACGTCCAGAATACCTACGTTCTTGAACCTTCGGATTTTCCTCATTCCCTTCGATGCCGCGTGAGGCGCAGTCCTTCATCGATGGCGATTGTCCACGGCTTAGGGAATTTCCTTTGATATCTCAAACCCTATATCAATGTCCTTCGCTATGACAATGTTTGACAATCCAAGTCTTGTGTTCCCTCACTTCGTACGGACCAACAAGATGCTAGTATTCGCATTAACCGCCCCTTTAGCCTGAACAGCACTCCCCCAGAATATGCACATCATCACATAAACGACTCTCTATCATGTCGCCCCTGCATCTCATCCCAAGACTTCGGATCAGCCACAAACTGTAAATTAGGCTTTGGTGGCCAAGCCAGGTCCATAAGTGTCTGACCTCTTCCTGTTTGTAGAATCTCCGTTTGACATCCTACTCGTCTTCTGATAGTTATCGTATGATGCCACTCTTTTCGAACTCACGATCCTGCTACCGCATAATCATAATGTCTGGTGTTCCACCTAAGCCTGCTCGCGTGTTGTGGGCTCAACTTAGTTTGAGGGTTGCGGCTGTTCTGGTCGCGTTTACGGCGATCATTATTGCTATTGTTGTTAGCGCTACCAGGCATAGGACATGGTTTACTGTTTTTATATCCGTAAGCGCCAAGACTTCTTACTACCCAGTCTTCACTTCGACTTCGACCTATCCCTTTCTTCGACCTCGTCAACATCAGCCTCACCATAAATGCATTGTCTAACAATACCTATCAGGCATTCGTCTCCCTAATAATCAACACTGCCGAAATCACTGCTCTCGCCAGCCGCTACATCCACAAGCTCCGCGATCCGGTACCGCGCATCCACCCTATAATCCTCATCGCCCTCGATTTCAGCACCTTATGTCTTCTCATCTGGTCTTTCTTTGCCTTGTTTCTTGATGCTTGGGGTTCGCACAAGATCGTTACTTTGAATGAGTACAACGCGAGCCCGTTTAATATTGTGGAGACTTGGTTTGCTGTTGCTGTTGGGTAAGTGATATTTGTGTTTGTGTTGATCAGGGAGAGAGGGGAGAGGACAGGGGCTAATTGGATATAGAATCATGCATGCGCTTTTGATTGTGTTTGATTTTGTGGATTGTTGTAGTGTGCGGTACTCAGCAAGGCCGGAGTATGAGAATCAGCCCAGGGAGAGACAGAGGGCTCAGAGTCGCGGAAGGGATGATTTGTTTGATATGGATTGGTGATGAGGTGTCACTCAGTCGCTGGTTTGAGACGAGTGTGCTAGAGAACACCGGATCGACGCCAGCATTTCATCTGGACCTTTTGAAGCAAGAATAGTTCACGAGCAGAAACGAACCACGGACACCTGGCCGACCGAGACGAGATCTGTGGGCAAGCCAAGAGGAATGAGGCGATTTAGAAGACCCCGCCATAAGAGAGGGAAACTGTGAGAGAGGAGTTTAAGACTCAAGGGGTCGGGAATGCGATCAGGATGGGGCTTCGGAGGATAAAGCTGAGAAGAAGATAGTGGCCCTACGTACCGAAGCACTCGGTGAAAATTATTGTTTCAATGCGATAGAATGAGGGAGTCGACGAGGTTAAACGGGGTTTGAGCTGAACTCGCTAATAAAGAATCCTACAACTTTTGTTCGAGTCGTTTGCTCCTGCATTTCCCTTCTCTTACCTCGCTATATTATCTCTTGTTGTCTTCTAGCCTTTTCATTCGCCCCGCCACCTTCGCAACGCAGATTCACTCATAATTCTATTCTTGTCGTGAAAGCTTTATTTAACATTTTCTGATCACCGCAGCCTTCACCGCTTGATTACAGCTGTCAGCAATTCACTAACCCTCACGTCACGCAAGAACTCCCTTGGTAGCGACTGAGCCCACATATGCAGGGTCTAAAATACAACCCTTACATATTCCATGGTGTTACAATCATTGGACAATTGATCGCTAGGCCTCATGGGCTGAGCGATAACTTGATATTATTACGCTGACTCACATTCCTTTGACCGGTCACTTTGTGCCTCTTGCCCCCCTGCCCAGTTCTCTCCAGAATACAACAGCCAATCCCTCCTCTAGAGCTAGCGCTAGAGACAGGTTAGCGTCGATGCAGCTGCAAGCTAGGCGGACGGCTGCCAATTTTTATTCCAGGTATCGACTCCCGAATGATTGCTCAACACAAAAGGACTACAATCGAAGCGATCGTGCCTGGATTTCATTAGAACATTTATTTCTGATGTGGTGTTGTATGAACAAGAGATATTCACAATCATCGCCAGCAAGCCTACCCAAGGGATGCGATTGAGGTACCCTGGCTTCCACGGATGTAATGGAGGCTGTTCGTGGCTCAGAGATGACACCTCCACTGTTGCTTCCTTCTTGTCGTAAACAGTGATAGAGTGTACCCAACTTCTAAGGAGTGCAACGCCTTCCAGGGTTGAGGTGTTGTCTGGCAATGACTCTGACGATATTCCATACCGTAGCTGCTCCATCGTATGATTCGCATCTTAATATTTCTTTTACCCCGATATATTTGAGCTCTGCACAACTAGTCAACGCGGAACCGAAGGCCTTTTAAAAGCCTCTTATGCGGCGGAGTGCGTTTTAGAGAGACCTACGCCGAAGCATCGAATTTGGTACCAGCGTAGCATTTTGAGGATTCCTTGATGACCTGTATTGTCTGGTTGAACTCAGAATGTTGTGGTATTGGGATCCGACGTATGTCCTCTCTTGATCGTCGCTCAGAATCCTCTCAATGGAGTAGCTAGGCAATTTCCACACGTATGCGGGTGGTACATCGTTGCTCATAGCCCTTTCACCTGTGTTCCGCGGTAGCAGGCACTTCAAGACGCTAATTGTTGCCTTTGGTAAGATTTCTCTTCATAAGACAACACTATAGCTGACTTCTAACCTTCTAACATGCTCACGACCCTGTCTGTTTTTCGAGGTCCAGTCATCCAGAAAGCCTCAGCATTTGGTTCTACAATCGTGGAAACTTCCGGAAACATTACCGTCAACTTTGCACAAGAGTTGAACACTTCCGTCGACGCCTTGGGAGTGACAACTGGCACTTCCATCACAGCTTCGCCTAGCAATATTTCATACCTCACCTCGAGTTTCATGGGTATCGTTAAGAACCAGACGACAAACGAATACAACTACACCGATGCTCCTAGTTGCGGAGACTACTGCTCTGCAACTGTGAGGGTGAATTCTCATCCCTGACATTGGTCAATCAGCGCTAACAAGCTAGAGGGTTTTGGATTTCGAGCAGCTTGCATCAACAGCACGGCTCCCTTTGATGGCTCAAAAACTGCCGTCGGTACCAACGGAGTCACTGTCTTCAATTCAAGCATGAACTATGCTACAACTTCGGTGCTGCTGAGAGCATCCCCAACACGCAAATTACTCTCAACTCAACATTTCTTGATGGAGGAATGAATGTAACCTACATCTCATCTTCGAGCTGCACACTGGACCTGGTTGTCAGGCGTTATGATATTATGATCAATGGGAACATCATCTATCAACTCGTCAAAGGTGATCCAAGTTTCTTCCAAAGCATAAACGACGACCCGAGTCTCTATTTCGAGAATAATACAACGTAGGCTCCCTCCGGCAATTTCGATACACAGACAAACCTTTAGATATGTCCCATCCACAGTCCGAAACGAAAATAACGAGCCGTTAGCTGTCGGAAGCATCGCAGCCGGACTTGGTTACTACCTCAACTCCCTCTACCCTCTACCAATCAACCAGCATCCTCTCAGTCGAAAGCAAAGACAACAGCTCTGAAGCTCTTGAATCAGGGAACTGGACACTCCAATCCACAGCTAGACTGCAAACCAATACATGTCCCTCGGATCAGACTGGATGATCAGCGATTCTACCTATTAGAAGAACCCTATCGACGCGATGATTGCAACAGCTGACGAACTGGCTTTTCGACTTGCAGTGTATACACCGATTAGAAATCCAGATCCGAAATATGCTCAGGTGGTGCCTTGCACAGGTCAGAGGACGATGACGGTGTATCAGTCCAACTACACGATCATGGCAATCGCCATCCTGATCAACTTCCTAGGTCTCCTTTCAGCCCTACCACTGTACTACGGATGGTGGGAACTAGGTCGAAAAGCAAGTTTAAGTGTCCTGGAAACAGCAAAGGCATTTGAAGCGCCACTGCTGAGGGACGTGGACGACAACGCAACAGTAGAGCAGATCTTGAAGCAAGTTGGCAAAACGAGAGCTGTGTATGGTGAAGTTGTGACTTTGGCCAGAGCTTCAACAGAGTTCCTAATTCCAAGAAAGGAGATCAGGAGGAGATTGCAGATTGTTGAGGAGAGGGGGAGGAGACTTGAGGTGGGAATGGTGTTTGGTCCTGCTTAGCTTGTAGACAGCTGGAGAATACCTTCTGACCGGCATAATCGAACGTGACGATGCATACAGATCAAATACAAAGTGACGTGTTCATGTCTATGCCACCTTCGTCGATGAAGTTCGAAGTTGGGGAACGGCGTTCTCAATCTTCCAGAATTTCGGGTGATTAGAAAACTTCTAACGAGCCATCCTTGAAACAATTCGATGCGAGAGGCTTTACAAAGGATGTTCAATCTTGACAATGACAGGAAAGACCGAGAAGTCAGAAGACAAGACAAGTGGATGCAGATCTGTCAAAAAAGCAAGAAGCAAACATGGGAAAGCAGGAACAGTATCCCGAGTATGATCAAGCCGAAACGTGGGGCTCGTAATTTGAAACAAAAACTCGACTACTCGCCACTCCTCCCGATCCCACATCAGAACTTGGAGTGAACACGAGGGATATCATGTGGGGCCACCATAAGCATGGAAAGTTCAATGACTTCGGAAACCCCTATCCCGACCCGAAAGCAAGTGCCCAGACATCGGTGCCTGGATCCAGGCATCCCGATCTGCAAGCAGAGCAGAACCGACGATCTCCCAGAGATCGACGTTAGGGGAGTCTCCGATTTGAGGTTCGGACAATCCCCAGTTTCGGGACTTGAATTTCTGGCTAAGAACTCATCTAGCAGTAGAAGTTTTAGAAGGAGAAGGGAAGCAAATCAGCAAAGTTTAAGTGGCAAGATGTTGGTTCTTTACGTAACACTTGGCATTAACAAGTGTTGGGGAAGGGGAGAAACTCATGGCATTGCGAAGGGAGCTGAAAGAGGATGTGGAGATGTTTGAATGTGGAGTGAATTTTGATCTTGTGATGCCATATCCAAATTGCAATGCAGTTGACGATTGCAATGCGGAAACTATATCGAAGTGGGGTGAGTCGCAAAAGTCCTGTTCGCAGCAGGGAGGGTACCAGTTGCGTTCCAGAACAACACCAGAGTGTTCCAAATTTCGAAAAGAAGGTTGAAGGAGACAAGAAGTCTAGATCAGCACACTTTCGCAACGGCATAAGAATTGATAGTCGCATGGTTGTCTCGGAGTCTCTAGGCCCTCCGACAAAGTTCGGGCTCCGAGAGAGTTCGTGGCGGAGGCTCTTGGAGTTTATAGAAGGGAAGTTGAACATTAGGGCTGAGCTCATCGCCGGGATCGTAGTGATTGTGATCTAGGATGCTAGCTGCAGGGTGGTCAGTGGAGAGTCACCTCGAAGAAGGTTGATGGCGGCGCAACGGGAAGGTTTGCAGCAAGGGAGACAGACGCCGTAAATGTGAGACGACAGGCGATAGAGTTCTCGCAATATCCCGAGGTGGACATTGACACAACTAAAGTTGAAGGACTGGGAGGGTCGTAGAAGAGAAAGTATGCTGACGGGGATCTTTATAATCCTCGCTGATTGGAGCGGCATCTTGAAAAAGAAAAAGTCTGTGGTTGAGAACAGAGTTTGGAGGCTGAGATGCGGCAAAGAAACTCTATAGACGACTCATGGAACGTGTTTAGAATCTATGACGACTGTTAGCATTTTGAAGGTGCTTTGACGTTGGAGTTTATACTTCGTCTGAAACAACCTCAGGCCCTCAGCCCCCGAAGCCGTCTCACCACCCATTAGGACATATTCCTCAAGAAGGTAGAGCGCTTCGTCACACTGATCGGGTATATTTTCGACGGTAAGGAATTAAAGTTTTGGGTAATGCCCGCGAGACGTGCTAAGATGGGGTATATTGGATTTTTAAAACCTTACGAAGATGACACCTCTGACCCAGTCCATACCAGCGACAATCGTTTCCGAGAAAGAAAGAAATTTTGACCTGTGTTCAAAGTTATAGTTCTTCCTAAGTATAGAACTTCCGACTCGGCAGATGTAGAAAGTATCACCCCAGACCCCAGAACTCCCAGAAGGAGAGTCCAATCTTTAGGTTTCCATCAGATTACGCCTTGGCTTCCAACAGCGAGAAGGGCCCTACAAGCTACAACTCCGACAGTCGCCATTCAAAACAGTACGTACCTCCAGAAGCGTTTCCATATTAGGGCTTGACGTTGAGAAGGCTTATCATGACGAGTTGTGGTGGAGAGAGGTAATCTTGCCAAAGTCATTATCCAAAACAATGATCTCCTCAGGCCTATAGTCCTAAACGTAAATCGGACTTCAATAGAGCCTCGCTTAAGCACTAGTTGTTCGTTTTCCATTACCATCATTGTCGCTCGTTCCACTTCCACCCTCTCCGCGAACCCCGCTTCCATTTCCGCTCGGGCCACTAGTTCTGGGGATCTCGGCCCCTCTATTCCTAGGAAACGACCCGAGACTCTTTGGCTCGTCAAACACATGCATCTTCCCCTCGGGTTCCCAGTCATCATCCATTGGGATGCCAGGAACGAATGCAAGATCATCGTCATTGTCGATCATCTGTATACCACCATCGTCGGAATCAGAATCATATTGACCAGGATTATGTTTTGGTTCTGGGCTGCGAGAATATGATGGTGGATCTGAGACGTGGATGCTGTTTAAACTTTGTGTGATATTCAGAATGTCGGTATCGGTAGATCGACTTTGTAGAGCTGGCGGAATTGCATGACCAATTTGCGTAGAAGGATCCGACATACTTCGAGATGCATCGGGGCGGGTATTCGGGCTGAATGCTGACATACTTTGCAAGGTTGGTCCGGGAACAGAAGTCTTGTTGATCCGGGGTGACATATCCATCACAGCCATACTTCTTGTCAGCTCGTTCATGCCATTGTCCCCTTCAAGTTCGGACAATCCAACGGGCTCGTCCATCAAGCCTAGAAGATCCATCTGATGCGACTTGGTATCCTTCGGTGCCATCGTATCGGGATCTTCGGCATCAAGTAACTGAATTTCCTTGTTGTCACTCTCAATCTCGGTATCCTCAACTAAGACATGCTCAACCCCAGTTCGCTTCAATATCTTCCCGATCAATTCTGGGTATCGTAAATGCCCAGAGACTTCCTTGCTTAAATCCATGTTCTCAATGCCTCCAACGTCGCCAATGCTTTGCAAGCCCGCCACGCCAAATTGAATGCTGGTAGCTCTGTACAAAAATGCGAGGATATAGTCGTTTTCCGAGAAAACGTTGAAGACTTTGCCGGATACGACGCTTCTCATCACTCGCCAATTATTTGAGTTTGAAGGAATTGGAGATCCAATGAAGATAACGTTCTCAACGAGTCCAAAGGCTTTACGTTCTGCGAGGCTCTTCAGGCAGGAGTATATAACGCGCGAACCTAAGCTGTACCCGATGAGTGTTACTGGTCTCTCGCCTTGCGCTCTGTTAATTAGAGCGTCAGCGAGAACCCGTCCCGCTTTCTCGCTGCGGTTTCGTGCAACGGCAAAAGGGTTGTCGATGCTCGTTGCCATTTTCAAGAGGTACCTAATTTGAAGTCAGCGAGTCGATCGAATACGGCTTCTTGACTAAGACTGAGACTTACACTGGCCAAATTGCAGCCCAGAGACTTGCAAGGACTGTACGCTTGAGGATTTCGAGTTTGACGTAAGACCAAGCGTAAGAAGATACCATATTCTGCAGAGAGGATCCCAGCGCCAACAAGGCATCCATCTCGTATCTTAAGGCGAAGACTTCGGAGTCTCTGCCAAGAACTCGCCAGGGTTTGACAACGTCGTCTTGGGCAGTCAGCCATCCATTTATGCCTATCGTCACCCGCAGCCTTCTAGCTTCTGCCTCTGCTTCTTCTTTGGTCCCGAACTCTCCCCATTCCGAAGCAATGGGCAAAAATTTGAAGTCCGAAACCTCTTTAGCGTATGTATCAACCATCTCTCCCTGGTAGAAACTATGTGTTAGCAAGTGACTATTCAAGCTCGTTTCAGGAACACGAGTTGGGACGCGACTCTTGATCGAAATACTGTTAAAACAGGAAATTAGTTAGGAAATCGGTGGCCTCACGGTCATCTTGCCGCCAAATGCCCCAAACAGAGTTCCAACTAAAGCACCGTTCATGGCAAATATCCCTAGAAACGAGGCGAGACCACCCAGGCCGACTCCACCCATAATTCCACCAATTGCCCCTGCTACAACAGGCGCTGCTAAGCCACCAGTGACGCCAATGAGAGCTGCACCTGCGACTGAGGCAAGGCCGACTTTCCATCTTCTCGATGAAGCATTTTCAGCTTGCCGTTTCTTCGTTTCATTATCCGCCGTTAGAGCTTTTGATGCCAGAATGAGTGTTTTGGCGATATCTGTCTCTTCGCGCGTGAGTACATCTAATGGGATGGCAAAGGCTGATGTTAAATAGCACAGCAAGACTCGCGAATGGGCAGAGTAATGACCCAAGCTTAATAGAAGCAAGACCATACAACTGATCACGCATATCCTATCCTCTTTTGGAATAGTTGTTAGTCGTGTAGGGATTGGATGGTATAACGACTGTAATATCGAGACGTCTTTTGCCTCTTGGACCTCTCTCGCTTCCGCTTCGACCTCTGCTGCGATATCTTTGACGTCTGATGACAGCGCCGAATATGGCGGTGGAGGAGGAGTCCGTTTGGCCATCCACTCTATGACAAGTTGGTCTCCAATCAGTCAAACTGTCGGAGATCTGTGCGATGGGTTCTGGAAATCTCACCTCTTCGTTTTTGTTCTGACCGTGGGTCTTCCGGTCCATCACATATTTCTAATTCAAAATGTTAGAGTCGATTTCCTTAAATATAGCATGACAGTTATCTGTCACAATGACTGTCATTGAGGATCTTCTGTTGGTGTCTGCGACTTACTCCTATATTGGCCTCTCACTTCCGCTGCCCACGCATCAAAATAGAACAGAGCGTTCTTCTTCAACTCCTGTAACCCAGTATTTGAAAGATTTTTCTCAAGCCTCGCTTCCAATCTCTTCTCTGAATCCGATGGCGTCGATGCTGGTGAAGGGTCACGTGAGTATGGATTCTCAGCAAAGAGAGAAGTAGTCTCTGTTTGAGAAGTTGAATCGAAGGATTGCTCAATTTTGGTGCGCATGTGTGAGAGGATGTTCGCGATAAGGCTTGTGAGTGCTTTTCGACGCGCTTGGTTGAGCACTAGCCTCAGCTCTTTCGGATCCTGTGCCGAAGGCATCCTGAACTCGTTGTTTCGCTAGCTGTTCTGAAGGCAATTCGAAAAACTTGACGAGTTCCTAGAGGTGAAGAAGAAAGAGAATGATGGGTAATCGTGGGGTGTAGATGGTAATTGAGGGAATTGCCAAGCCAATCCTTCGAATAAAGCTGCAGCCTAGAGGATAATTTGGGACGGCGCTTGGCTGCGGCTCTGCACGCCAACAACCGGCCACTTGGGTGTATATTGGCTGAAGTTGATGAGAGCTTGGGAATTATGGTTCGCCAAAGCTTTCAAGGATGGAGTTAAGAGCAATCAGCTCTGTCGACGTTAAGATGTGCATGGCGCGATGCACGCACAGACAGTGGCTCGCTTATATTACCTTATTCAGCTTCCCCTGATGCTTATGCTTAGGAACCAGATTGAGTGGCTGAAAAGAGACCCGATGGTGGGGGATAAATTTGAATGGATGTAGAAATGAGACGCGTGCTTAGTATTTGATGTACTCTCCATCGTACCTCCTAAGTTTGGACAGAGAATGTCACGTGGCACAGACAACAGCTGCCTTCTGGGAAAGAGCTGCGGTGCCTCATGAGATACGGGAGATATCCACTCTCTCAAACAATCAACTTCGAATCCGTAGCTTGTTACGCCAAACTTGCCAGCAATGCTCGCAAGACACTCAAGAATGAGCTCCCAAGAAGTATCAAGTTGCAAGTATGCTCGCTGACTCTTGATTGCTGTTATCTAACTTAGATCTCCTCCATATCATCCAAGTCATCCAATGCTGGGAAGTCGCCAATCTCTACCCTCTCAGGTCTCACGAAAACCCCAAACTTAGGATCTCCTTCTTTGCCCCAATACCGCTTACCTCCAAGGCTTCCATCGTTTCTTCCGACGGGTTCATCCAGCTTCACACCAATCCATTTCCCTGCACCACCCGGAATCTCCTCCACTTCGCCCACATACATGACTTCTCCTCTCTTTGCATCCTCACCCCCTACCCGACATCTCTTACCTACCTCAATGCCTCTGTCCTTGATGTCCGTCTCAAGTGCTTGAAGTTTTGCTTGTTCGATTGAAGGAGCGTTTGGATCGAAACGACCAAGCTTCTTTGCCTTCTTCCATGCTAGAACACTGTCGGTCTTCCGCTCGTACTCGGATGGTGGCATCTCATACTTCGGAACTAACGAGACATCTGTGAAGTTTTGACGCATGCCAGGTGGGCGGGTATCTGTGACCTGTATGGACAAGGTCAGTGGTGGAAAAACAAATCTTGGGACGGCATTACACCGAACATGAACAGGTGGCTTGGCGGCTACTATAGAGTTCGGACCACGTCTCGAGGACGACAATCATGACAGGCGGCAGATTAGAAAAGAGCCAACTCCGACCGAAGATATATTCGTGGAAATTATAGGCATCTTGACTCTCAAACTTCGAAAGCATGAAGCGTTCGAAGATCTCCGCTAGAACCTTCGCAAAAGGTGGAGATCGTTTGTTGCCTTAGAACTTCCCGATTCATCATCACTTGATAATGCAACTGGAACCGCAACAAACACTTGTCCTGGGCAAGCGTCGAACGATCGACCGAACACACTGAGCCGTCGCGAAGCTAAACCTCAACCTCGGTGCAACGGTCCTGCCAGGAACCCAGCCTTCAGCGAAACAGGGTGCGGAGTGTCACAAACTGTTTCGCAAAGCGAACATCAATGAATTCAAAACTCACGTGAATCTCCGCATAGGGCGCCAAGGGAAAACTCCCCAGCTGTGTATTCTCCTCGTCAACAGCCTCAAGAGGAACGGATTGCAGGGTCCCGAGCTTCAAGGTCAGCTTCTGTGACAGAGGCGGGATGCCGGTAATGGGCTCGAGCTTCGCCTTGAGTTGACCAAGGGTCCATGATGGGGAGATGCGGCGTTCGGAGGAGGAGTTATCGCTAGTGATCGAGAGGGGTATATCCCCTGCAGTTTGCATGCTCATATCGAAGGATCGCAAGCCCTATTCTGATATGGCGACTGGCTGTGATGTGATCTCGAAGCCTGGTGATCGCGCAACACCTGTGTTGATCCTCCGAAGAATTTGTAATTTACGTTCGCAGGACGGGGAAGACCTTGTCATGGATTGTTTGAAGCACAAGCCTCAAAACGGTTTGGTAAAATTGTGGCAGGTGTTCGTGGAAAGTCAGGACGCCTTGTTGTTGCTTTGGCTTGGGTGTAGTAGATTTTCTATCATATCTTCCGACCTGTCTCGAACAAGACTAGCGCGATATTGTCTCAAGGTAATTTCAACATCAAAATAGGCCTCTTCCAAAGTCACTTCACTCTCCAACACAATGTTATATATCTCAATGTTCTATTATATCACATGGCGTAAGCTCTCCCTTCCCAGTGATCGCTCCAGGATCCAAGCTGATCTTCCAAGGAGTTTTCTGTCGCGGTTCATCAGCCACGCCACGCATTGGACACTCCTTGATTTTGGCTCACCAGCCACAAGTACGAGGGTACCACGACATCTTGGTAGCGATAAAAAGGCGATCGACGACAACGACATGCCTTGAGACAGAATCAAGCACTCCTTGGAAAGTTCATCTACCGCGTTCGTTTTCTGTTCTGCCATCGCCGTCCCAACTCGGCTTCTTCACCGTTGAAAAGAACAAAGCATGACACTGGCAGTACAATGCTGTGGTTCCAAGCCGTTTCACGATTTGGCGCTCTGACAAAAATGGGGGGCTTTAGCTCAACCCGCATCCATTGGTCAATGGCCGTTTGCAGATCACGTCGTGAACTTTATCCATTGGGCTGAGAATGGCAGCCAGTCGGGAATCAGCATGAATCTTCGGTCCCTGCATCGAAGCTGTCCCCGAATGCTTGACAGGTCACGTCCGATGCCATTGTGTTGTATTGCCCAAGACCTAACAACGCTGGTTTCCATGTCTATAATCGATATGTTGCCTCACCGCTCAAACATCCATGGGTCCTGAGACGCTTCTCCAGCCCTGCAGATCCGGGCATCACGCGGAGTGGGACTTCGAACAACTGCCCCCGGCTCGGACGGATTTGGATCCCCTCCACTCTCTGCGATCCCAAAATGCAACAGGAGGGGTCGATTAGGTCGACGATGACGGCTTCGCTTGCTTGCTCCATTGTTGGCAGGGACAAGGCTTAGGAGGCTAATAAGGCATAACATCGGCAACGGTCCGAATGACACTTGTGCTGCAAGCCAGAAGCTAGAGCTGGAAAGCGGTCGATGGGCTCTCCCTCAATTTCCACATCACCAAAACCTCCTCAGTGGACGGCTCAAGCAAACGGACAAAGCTATGACGGCTTTTCGCAGGAGATGCATGCTCTTGTCTGTCGCAAATGCCATAGTTGGGCTTTGTGGACGTTGTCGCAAGTGGAGCGAAAACAATTATAGCACGGCCATCTCCATTGATGCGGCGCAGCTAATGCACGGCATAGAGCTAGAGCTGAGCTATTATGGGAGGCCGTGCAGTGAATCGGTACCTACTCGTCTGATGATCGAGATCCTACTGCGGGCTAAAACTCCATCATGGCCTGAAAATACTGAACACACCGCTACCATGGTACTATCTAGCACGGTTTAGTTGAGGCGCGGAAGATAAGGTTCGACAGTTAGGTTATCCAAGACATCTTTTATGTTATCGCACGTTTCTAGAAACGCCTTCTCCGCCAGAAATTCATTTTCACACGCTAGTCATTGTCTCTTTCCGATAGTGCAGCCGCAACACATGGATGCCCCGTCTCGTTGACTCTGGAGAAGGTTTCTGACTCGACTTTTGAAATCCCGTGAAGCCCGACGCATACTCACATGACTGGTGCCTTTTCACCGCCAGTCTGGCACTCTTGAGTCTGTGAGGACCCGCTGCTGAATCAATGGGACAATGGGCGAGCACATGAGGATTGTTCTTTATAATGTTAGGCGGCGAGACCCCGGTGCAAACGGCGAGGATTGTGATTGTTTACCTCCTCCCTGTTGACAACGCAGAAGTCATATTGCTTTGTTTAGGCATCAAGTGAGGAGTGAACGTACTCGGATACTACTCGTCATGGACAGGCATAGTGTTCCTTTTCAGCCACCAACGAGCGGTTTGAGTGGCTTGAGAAGAACATGCTCAACTCGGTCACCCAGCTGAACAACGAAGATCGTAGTTCATGGCAGTCTCTGTGAGGCGCTGCAAGCCATGGAGATCATACACCTTGATCCCTGAGGTCCTAGAATGCCACCCTTGCACCTTTGACCGCCAGTTCGTTGGCCCGAGCTGGCAATCCAAGATCTGATGTGTTTGGATATCATGCTGGGTGAGTGGCCACCTGGAACAGGATCCATGAAGTCGCAGTTCGGGGGCGACAAGCTTCGTCTTAAAGTCACAATCAAGTGAGGTACAGTGCAACAATACATGTATGTGATGTTGAGATTGCGCACAGACATGCGCCTAAAACGGTCTCGGGGGGTCGCACAGAAGTCTGAGATTATATAAGAGTTTCAACACCGCCACGGCGGGTTTCAACCGATGAATCCGTGACTTCCTCCCACCACTGAGCCATAAATCCACAGTCCAAGGTGGCAAGCATTGCTCCTCGTTCATGTTCATGCATGAATTCGTGGCCACGCCCTAGCAGATTTTCCTCCACACTAGTTCTACCCCTGCTGACTCCCCCACCATGGGTACACTCTATCTGCATCGCGCATCTTCCCGACAGTCCGTATAGCTTGTAACCATGTAAAGCCTGGGAGATCACCAGTTCGAACAAAGTTCCTTGTACTCTCAAAGCTCATCAAGCACATTTTGACGTATTGTTCCGTTGGCGCTGGCTTTTTCTTCTACTCTCGTCTCATCTTTTGCGATTGGCTAGACCTCAGACGTGCTCTTGCCAATCATGTTGATGGCTGTCATGATCTACGCGAGCCACCAAAATTCTTTCTGAAGCCCTGAAATAGGAACGCTGTCCTCGTCGGAAGTGGCTCGTCTCAAGATTCCAGTTGCCGAATGCCCTGAACCATCAAGTCTATGAAAGTTACTTTCTCGTTTCACGTCAGTGACCTTTATCCCAACTGTCAAGACGTTATTTCGGACCCTTCTTGCTTTTGATATCACCAGCCTCAACAACACGGATAAACTGGTAGTCAGCCTCAACGCTCTTTCAACGAAGCTGCTATCGACAAGCTTCGTCTTATCCGCCTGGACCTCTGCAATATCATCTATCCTACAACTTGGGCAATACTTCGCATATGATCCGTCAACCTTGACGGCATCGGCGACTTCGAACCGTCACCGTGGATATCTCCCTCCTCCTCAAGGCCCCAGACTCTAATGAGTCCGAAACATCCTCACCTACACATAGACACCACACGCGCTCAACATCTGTCCCATCAACAAGTGGAACACAGCCAGAAGCACCCTCCTATGCCCTCGCCAGCAGCGGCTCCGGCGGCAAGCGCAGCATGCCTCCTCACCCAGCAGAGTCTCCAGCTAAGAAGCAGAGCAAGTGGTCCGCGGAAGAGGACTCTCTGATCATCGAGCTCCGGGGCGGTGGAATGAAGTGGGAGGACATCTCCAAGAGACTCCCAGGACGCAGCGCGATTAGCTGTCGGCTTCACTATCAAAACTACCTTGAGCGACGTAGTGAATGGGATGAGGAGCGCAAGAACAAGCTCGCAAGACTCTACGAGAGGTAGTACCCCATCTACAAGCTTGCATTTACATCTTGACACTCCCTCGGTCTTCTTTTTACCGCCTTTCCCTTCAAAGTAGCTAACAGTCTCTAGATTCAAGCCAGAAATGTGGTCAAAAGTAGCAGAAGAAATGGCTGTTCCCTGGCGCGCAGCAGAGGCCATGCACTGGCAACTAGGCGAGCAAGACATGGCGCGCCGAGCAGGTGTTGTCCCTTTCTCGTTGTCAAGCGTAACGTTAGACGCTCCACCTCCGGGCCATAGATCCTCTCCTTCGCGAGGACACGCACATAGCCAGTCTCAATCGAGCGCTATGGGAGTGTCGCCTTCCGGTTCTGGATCAGGACAGCGCTTTAGTAGACCTGCTACGGCGCATAGCAGCTCAAGTGGACGAGGAGGAGGTACGGCAAGTGCAGGATCAGCGAGGACGATAGCAGCGAGGAGAGAGAGTACGCCAAGATCTGTACCACCTCCAAGTCCAAACGATGGGATTGCGTTGGCGGCTATTGGGCAAGGAGGCATGGGAATGAGTATGGGAATGGGTGGAATGGGAAGAGGAGGCCAGCTATTACCAGGTGTAGCGGAAATGACAACAGGAGTCAGTCCTTACAACACGCCAGCGTATGCGATGAGTATGCCGATGGGAGGTTATTCGAGCCCTGGCCCAGCCTTACCGAGTATTGGGATGATGGGACCAGGACCAGGAATGGGAGGCAGGGGTGATGGGAAGCGAAGAGCAAGTCCTGATGCTGGGCCAAGAGAGCCGACTAGACGAAGACAATGACACTTCAGAGCCTGCGAGGCAGGTCCAGTAGCTATTGTGTGACAGTATTGAGAAGACTATGGGATAGGCTTGCTACAGTAGGAGGAACGGAAAAATAGCAGGGAGTTGAAAAGGGTATTGCGGCACAGGCGTTGTTTGGCGAAGGCGAAGAGGGATTTGGTAGACTTGATCGCGAGAGCTTCGATATTTGGTGTTAGGGTTCGACTTCGAGCGGCAATATCAGGCATGGAATTGCATTGGTACGATATGATATCCCTTCATCACAGCACCTATTGCAGGTTCTGATGGACCATTGGTATTTGGGCTTTCCATTCTAGACTTGTATTAGGAAAATTTGTACTGTACAACACATGAAGCCCACGATGGATATCAAAATAATTTTGCTGGCTTCCTTGTGTGACAGTGGACAGTCTCGGATATTCCAAGCAGGATCTCCAGATGGCCTAAATTTAGACATTTGTTTGACCCTCTTACTTTTCTAGATTGCCGGGAGAACATTCGATGTCAGAATCTAGAAAACAATTCCCTGACTCTCCATGTTCTCCGCGACTTCGCTTCGTCTCAAAGCTTGTGTGAAAACAGTTTGCAAGAGCCCACTTCGTTTTCGTGGATCCTGCTGTTGCCTTTAAACGAAGTGGAGAACAAGACAAGCAGCCTCACCCATGTAAACAGAGTCAGGCCCTACATTAGCCGCCAAGTGTTCCAACGTCCATCTGAAAGACAACTGTACATCATTCTTGCTGGCCATTCAAGTTTTCTTATGTCAACTCGGAAGTTTTCCTGGTTCCCTCTTTCTCGGTGAGCAAGGGTCTGCGGGAGTAGACCCACTGATTATCCTTCGACCGGACCAAACCAGACAAGGGGCGGACAATTTCCACTTTGTTATTCGGCACCAACCGCCCTGCTTTTTTACGCATAAATGAGGCATTCGGATTCTCCACTCAAGGAAGAAAATCATCGTCTCATCGTTCACATCGATGTTTGGCGGCACAACTTCGTTGCAAGTTCATTCGAGACCACTTCGGCTCCCAGCCCTCTTGCAAATAGCCCACCAGTTGTCCTTCTCATACCCAGACTCGATAACATCTCCTCCAATAGCGGTGATGTCGCCTTCCAATTCGCCAGATCGGTAAAGGTGGTAATATCGTTGGAATGTCTTCTCCGCAGACCCGTCCTCGTGGGGATTCTTCTTGCCGCTCTTCATGACCCAAGGCACCATGACATCCTGTTCGTGCCCTTCATCCCATCCTCTCCTGCTGTTTTTCTGTTCCAATGCCCAAACATAGATCAATGCCTTTCCACCATATTTGAGACATCCCAGAATAGCTTTGATAGCTTCCCTCCTTCGGTCTGGGGTAGATAAATGATGTACGACAGCAATACTGATCGCAAATTCAAACCTCCCCTTTTGATGAGGCAAAGAGAGTGTGTCGGCGACAACAGCTGCGTGAGGTTGATGCTGTGATGCAATCTTCACCAGATTTGAAGAACGGTCGCTTCCAACGATGAAGATATCTCGATTGACGGTGAGGTATTTTCCATTCCCACACCCAACATCAAGTCCAATAGAGCCAGGTGAAAGCGACTTAAGGAATGACTCGACTATTGGCCAAGGTTTGTACCTCGTCGAAGAGAAATGCGACGCGATCTGCTCGTAAACCTCGTGGACATGTTGTTCCTCGTACTTTTGCGGCTCGATCTCCTGTTCGGAGCCCATTGTTCGTACGTTATGTCGTTAAAAGAAGCTTATTATCTTCTAGTGTCAGACATGCATGGTTTTCCGAGACATAAACATCAGACTGACAAGATCTTTGCGCAGTCGAGATTCGAGATTTCTCAGCCTTGTGGCCCTAACCCCTTTTAGGAATGGTTGCGGCGTCTGCCGTAGGGTGAAGCTAGTGAGACAGGGCTTCGATAATTTTTCTGAGAACCGATACTGACTTCATACAGTTTCACTTTCTTGACAATGCCACCAACGTCTTCACAATAGCTATATCAATCTCGTCATATTATTTACTATCATTGTACAAGACACATTAAAGAGTTTCGGTGTCGAAAAGCTTCAGACACCTGACGTTGCTACTTAACCGTCCGTATCAAAATTTGCCTCCATGCTATATCAAAAGATAATTCGCGTGGAATTGTACTTTGAGCTCCATAGGGAGCATAAGTTTATATTGATATATATACCGAACTGCATTGAACATATCGTCGGTCGTTGAGGGGACATTTTGAAGGAGAGATCCCTATTTAAGAGAATTTCCCGATTGGGAAGAGGCTAAGGAGTGCGATCTGAACCGTATTATCCCATACCAACGGGGTGCCATACACAATACATCTCGAAAAAATTTCTGGAACCACGACTGGAATCTCCCTGCGCTACGTTGCCTCGAAACGGCGTATCTCCTACTTGGATTGCGAAGACTCAAGCTCTTTCGACGGAATCTTATTGTCCCAAACCGGCCGGGATTGATAACAGATACTTTTCGAAAGGCCATTTGCGCAATTGTGGTAGGGCATTCGTTGCGGCACCTCGAAAGACGCTTGTCCTACTTTAGAAGGGCTTGAAAGACCCTTCGCATCCGGCTCGCATTATCCCAGATCGACTGAGAACAAAAACACGACGCTTTACGAAAACTCTGTTACCATTGTGTTGGGACATTCTTTGGGCTCGCTCGCTTAGAAAGAGGATTTTGTTCTGCTTGCAACGACTCTCCTATTGTCCCTCGCTAGTGCTACCATTGTCACCACTTTCAACTTCACGACAGCTATTGTTGAGCAAAATACAACTTCCAACCCTGAAAGTCTTCACAATGAAGACAATGATCGAGCGCTCCGGCGCTGGCGGAGGGAAGATGGGGGGAGTTCAGTATAAGAGCCCAACTTCTGGGCGATCTTTCACAAAGTTTTCTTTCCCTGCCTCCACGAGAAGAATTGTTTTCAAACAGCAGCACCAGCATCACAGATTACTTTCTTTTCAAAGGACACCACTACCACTTAGACCGAAGTTCCAATCTCGAGCAATGTCTCCAACGCTTCGATCTACTACCAAGCGTACCCGTGAGGACGCTGAGCTCGCCGCCGCTGCCGAAGAGCCTGTTGCCAAGGTTCAGAAGGTCTTCGACGCACCAGGTAAGTCCCTATCTTGCCCCTGCTTCCCAAGTTCCCTGATTGACGAATAATACAGATCTCAAAGGGGGTAATGTCCCTAGTACTCCTCTGTCCGGCAAGGACAGAACAAGGTACGGCAAGAGGACGAAGGCTGAGTACACCACGGTCTTCGATCTTCGCCGCCGCCGCCGCGTCGCCAACGTCGTCCGACCAGCCTGGAAGGGAATGCCTGCCTCTGCCCAACAGGGTATGCGTAACTTGACTGGAGTTCTCTGCTACCGGAATTCCCTTCTCCAATCCCTCCTGCACCAACCTCAGCTTTGTAGGTGGTTGATGACCCAGCATCAGCCACAACATTGCATCCACGTTGTCGGTTCTCCTGCTTGTGTGGCTTGCGAGCTACGCAAGCTTGTCCAGGCCTACTGGTCTGGGGACAAGTTTGCCTGCCACCAAGCTTTGATTGATATCAACGAAGCATTCAAGGAGAGTGAGTAGCCTATTCCCCGAAAAGCTCTCGTTCCTCTGCTGACATTCAAATAGACAGGTGGCAGAATGGCCAGGGTGGTCAACAAGATCCTGAGGACCAGTTGACAGTAAGCAACCCTTTTTTCGTTTCTCCTTTCAGTTATTACTGTCAAGGATCTACCGATCTCTCTCCCCTCTTACACTCTCGGGGAAACACCATACTGATTCGTTGTAGTGGATCATCAACAAGTTCTCGGAGCAACTCCCTGCGTCGTAAGTCTTCTTCCAGCCCGGGACATGCTGCAGATGCTTACAACTCATCTCCAGTCATTATACCATCTTCGAGGCGATGACTCGTTTCGTCCTCGACTCTGCCACCACATGCAAGGCCTGCGGGCATATCTCCAGCACCGTCGGAGACATCGAAGGCACCTTGGCCATCGACCTCCAACCACGAATCCGCGGCGGCGATCTGGCTGCGTACGTTCAGCAATTCCTGACGTACAACGTCAGTGGCTACAAGTGCGACCACTGCAAGGACGCAACCACCGACAAGCAGCGTTCCCGAAAGCTCGCCCACTCGCCAGACATCGTCACCATCCAGCTCAAGCGTTTCAATTGGGCCGGCCAGAAGGACTCCCACCCCGTCCCCATCAATCTCCGGCTCGATCTGAACGCCAACCGGACTTCGAACAACAAGTCCAATTCAGAGTACGAGTTGTCGGCCGTGGTACTCCACCAGGGATCTCTCAATGGCGGACACTATGTCTGCATCTCTCGTAGTTCGGATGGACAATGGCTCGAATTCGATGACAGGAGCGTGTACGGCGTTTCTGCGGGCGAATTGGCGGCGATGGCGGAGAAGGGGAAGGGAAGAGGTGGCTTTACGCCGTATCTTTGCTTCTACCAGCGCGTGCGGAGGTGAGTGATCTGCGGCGTCCCAGACCACTTCCCGCGTCGTGTGGTGAGGATATGTGCTTCTGTCTCTCTCTTGCTCTCGTCTCGTTCTACCGTGGCTCCTGCGCTGGACCGAAAACTCATCATCACCAACCTCAACGCCTTAGTTGTTGCCCGAACCCGATCGCGCGGGTGAGGGGTAGGTTTGCTTCATAGCGCCTGCTTGGCTGATGATGAGTCTAGGGAAGGCTTACTCGGTTTCTCTCGTGATGTGTTCATTTCTGTCTGGGTTTTTGAGCTGGGATTCGAATTACATAATGATTGACAGTGGTGACCGAACTAGCTGGTCTAGGGATGGTTACGGGGCGGCTGGGATGAGATGAACATACTGTTTTCTTCTCTTTGCTTTAGATTTTTCGTCTTTGCATGCATAGCGATGGCGCATGCGATGATACCAGTGTGAGGGGCCTCACCAAAATCGATTCTTTCTCCGCTTTGACTTTTGAAATTTGAAAGTGGCTCTCTGCGTTATGAGATCTTAAGGACAGGAAGCAGAAAGTTGATAGCAAAGAGCCTTCACAGCGAACCATTCTCATGCTCCTGCTTCGAGGTTGAGGGCCTAATTAAGAGATGCGGGTAAATAGCCATGCAAGTTAGAATACGGTACAAGAATCAAAACATCAAAGGCTGTCATCAGGATTCATAAGAACTTCAGTCCTCATCCTCACTTCTCACCAATCACCGCCTTGAAATCCCTCAACCACCCATCCCACAACTCCTTCCACTCCTCCTGCACCAACTGCCCCACCGCCTCCAGTGTCAATAAATCCCTCATCATCCTCTCCTGATTCGTCGTCCCATTCAAAATACTCACCCCCTCCAACCCCAGTACCAAAGAATAAAGTGCCAACGCCCTATCATCCCCATCCACCTCTCTCTTCCCCCTCAGCTTCTCCGCCATCTCCATCACCGGCTTGCTCTTCACCAACTGCGGATTCCCCGTCAACGTCCAGAATGATTGGAAGATGATACCTTGTTCTCGACAATAGGAGCGGAGGGGGACTTCATAGCGTGTGTCGAGGTAGAATCTATTCTGACATACGGAGGGTGGGATGGTTGACGATTGGACAAGGGTTTGGAGGATGGGGAGAGTGGTGTTTGATATACCTAATGAGTGAATCTTGGAAGGGACGTAGGATTCGAATGTTCGCCAGGCGAGGAGGGTGTCTTCTATTTTTCGGTAAGGGGAGTGGAGGACTAGACAGTCAATGTAGGGCTCTTCTTGTCCTAGAAAGGTGAAGTTGGAGAGCGAGGAGGCGATGGAAGTTTGGATTTGTTGTTCTATGGGATGGGATGCATTGTAGGGCATGTTATTGGGATCCTGTCCTGAGGGAGGTGTGAATTTGGTTTGGATCTGAGATGTGTCAGGTGATGCTGGACCTTTGGAGGGGCAAACGTACGTAGAGATCTTCTCTTCTCACGATACCCTCTTCGATAGCCTTCGCTACACCTTCCGCAACACCTTTCTCATTGTAATGACGGGGCTGGGCTGCTGTATCAATAGCTCTAAAGCCCGCTTTGAGAGCTTGATACACCAGGGTAGCTGATCTATCCTTCTTCCATGCTGTCCCATAAACCATCTTTGGGATCTTGATCTCAGGATGACTCCTGAACGCCATGGGGGCGGCCAATTCCGGCGTACTTGCCGTGGAAGCCATGGTCCTGACCTGATATCGCAGCCTCGTGAGCCAAGGAACGTTTCGGAGCGATATCGGCTGAAGAATCATGAAGTGAAGGAAGGTAGCTCTTCGGAAATAGGCTATAGGCTCTAAATCCGTCAAGAGAGAGTTGATTATCAAGCCAAATAAGCACGACTACGTTATCTTCAAATGATGGAGTGTCACCACTTGATGCGCGCCAATTGTTTCTGAAAGCTTGCCGAAGATACAAGGTTGCAGAGGGAAGTGGAAACTTCCGAGTTCTATCAACGTCACATCGAATGCACGGACGCCACTTCGATTCAGACTCATACGGCCCGCTTTGGCGGGGTACTTTATAACGACGACAACTTTCCACATTCTCTTCAATATCTGCTCCCAAGATCATTTTCTGAAGAACTTTCCGAAGAACTTTCCGGAAGTAATAAAGACCTACGTGACTAGAGCGTTCAGCAAAATCCTCGATACAATGGCTCCATACACCATAAAATGGGGTATACTTGCAACCGGAGGAATCGCTCAAAGTAACTTTATCCTCTCCTTATCTTCAAGAAACATCTAACACCACCCAGCATTCACCAAAGACCTTCTCACCAATCCCGCCACCCGCGACGTCACCGACATCCACCACTCCGTCGTAGCAGCCGCCTCATACTCCTCTGCTTCTCGAGCCTCCCAATTTCTCAAAGATGTAAAAGCCCCAGAAGGAGCGAAAGCGTACGGCTCCTACGCCGAACTCGTCTCCGATCCCAATGTAGATATAATCTACGTCGCCACTCCTCACTCCCACCACTTCCAAAACGCAATGCTTTGTCTCGAAGCCGGGAAACACGTTCTATGCGAGAAGGCATTCACAGTCAATGCCTCCCAAGCCAAGAAACTGGTCGAGACTGCAAAAGCAAAGAAGTTGTTTTTGATGGAAGCTGTTTGGACGAGATACTTTCCTCTCAGTATCAAGGTTCGAGAATTGGTTAAAGAGGGGACGATTGGGAAAGTGCATCGAGTAACTGCGGATCTAAGTCTCGCGCAAGCAAACGATGATGGGACAGTGAAATTCCCTCCCGAGAATAGGATGGTGAATATGGATCTCGCTGGCGGCTGTCTCCTCGATTTGGGGATTTACAGCTTGACGTGGGTATTCCAGATCCTGTACCACTGCCAGGCCCAAAAGCAGAGAGAAGCGCCAAAAGTGTTGGCTGCGATTGAAAAATATGAGTTGACGGGCGCGGATGAAAGTACGAGTATGATTTTGCAATTCCCTGGACAAAAGAGTATGGGGATTGCGACGACGAGTATGAGGGTTGCTACTACACCGGATGGGGAAGGGAGTCCGGCTGCGGGACCGGCTTGTCGAATCCAAGGCACAAAAGGAGAAATCCAAATCATCGGTCCGTTGTATAGACCTACGCATTATCGGGTGATTATGGTGGGTGGTGAGAAGGGGAAGGTGGAGGATGTGTCGTATCCGGTTCCGACGGATAGGGATAGGGATGGATGGGGACATGGCATGTTCTGGGAAGCCGACGAAGCAGCGAGGTGCGTCAGGGATGGAAAGCTCGAGAGCGATGGGCTGAACTGGGAGGAAAGTGTTGTTATTATGGAGGCGATGGATGAGGCGAGAAGACAAGGTGGATTAAAATATCCAGAACTTATCGAGACGGATGTCTACGACCCCAAGAGCCCATTGAACGGGAAGTAAAGCCATGTATCTAAACTCGAACCTCTTATTTTGCTCCCTTCACAATCAAGGAACAAATATATCCCGTACCTCTTGCCTCGCTTCACCTCCGAAATCCTAAAATGGAAAATTCCGGCCTTAGCTTCACAAGTCCCATCGCTTCACTAACGTCTATATAGATTTAAATAAGCATTTCTCTCCCATCAAAAAAATCCCGAGGACTTGAGTAGCTTTTAGTCATTGCACGAGTGATCCCGACTCACGACGATCAGTGAAATCGACCAACCTGCGACGGATTTTCAAGATATTACGACATTTACCCCGCGTCGTAATGGTGGTTGGGTGTAACAGCTCCAACCCCTACGGTCTTGTTTTGCTGCTTTTACATACTGTAATTGTTAGATATTTCTTTTTTTTAATGTTTTGGGAGGTGGATCCCGTTTCATTTGAAATTTTTGATGAAATATTTTGGAATAGAAGAACGAGCGCGTAGTAATGGAGGGGGTTGCTTCGCTTCGGCAAAGCTAGGAGGCAAGTTGAGGAGTATTGAAAGTGAGATAGACTCTCCGATATGTCGCCGAATATCATTATTCTCCCCGCAGACAGCTTCTTGTCATTTTCACTTCATTCTTCCATCTCAAAGTCAAATCACAATCATCACCAAGAACGGCAAGTCACTGCACCATCAACTAATGATTACTCAGAGCTACTCAGTGATGCGCAAAGCTAATATTATATTCCACAGTTCGACTCAACAATCTTTCTTTCCGATTATATCCTCCCTACCCATTGGATCTTGGGTAAATAGCTCAAAGAGCAAACAAAGCCCCAGCGGCAAGCATCAAAGCCGGCACCACCTTCGCGTTCGCAGCACCAGTAACCTGCGTAAAAGGTACTGAGCTAGTCGTCGACGCCACCGTCCCATTTGCTGTAGCCGTAACGTGCGTCGCACTAGTTGTAGGGCTGGTCTTCACTGCCGAACTTGATACAGAGGAAGTACTGGCTGTTGTTGGAGTGGAGGTGGTGGACACAGAGACGGAACCTGGTGTTGTTGAAGAAGAGAGGGTTGAGGTGGGTGTTTCGGAGACGAGAGAGCCGGTTAGACTGTAAGCTGCGGCACAGGCTGCGAGGTCCATTCCCTAGGTTTTGTTAGTATATGATATGGTGAGGGGGAGGAGGACTTACGTCTGGGCAGCACCATGTTCCGCCTGAGGCGTCGGAGGTGCAGTAGTATCCATCGGAGCAAGAATCTGATTACCTTTGTTAGCTAGGACTTTGGAAGGGACTAGAGGTGGGCAACCCACTTCCGGAACCATCAGGACAGCATGTATCTTTGATGGATGGGTCGTAACAGTGCAAATCTCCGTCGGTAGAGGCACATTGAACGAAATCTGCTCCGCAAGAGGTGGCACAATCTGCTCCCGGACCGCAATATGTTTGTGTTGGTTGGTACCCAGCTTGACGTTTGAGAAGGCCGAAAGCTCTGTTCAATGACATAGAACCCAGCTTATAAGGTGCTGGCTCGGGGGAGGCATGAGCTGCAGCCAGGAGGACTGAGACAGCGAGAGTGGAGAAGAACATCTCGACGAAGACAGTGACGATGTTCTAAGAACGAATGTGTTGAAAGAATGCTGAAATAGACAACTGAAGATCACGAGAAGCCTGGGTAGAAAGTGTAGTCACGATGAAATCAAGAGGGATCCATCTCTTTATAGTCAAGGAGCAAGGACTCCTAGGCTCTCATTTCGGATTCCTGACAGGCCTTGCTGTCCGTCTCTGTAGAGCAAGGACTCATCGGAATTGAACTTATTATTGGCAGTCTGGTGGAGGCTAAGCATCCTTCTCGTGTCTCCTGCTCTCGTGGCACCGTACGGCTGGGAAAGTCGCCTGACGATTGGCTCTCGGATACCAGGCTTCCAAATTAAGCTTAATGTTGGTGACGCACGGGAGAAAGGCTGACCTTTTGACAACAAAGAAAGCTATTAATTTGAAGGCAGAAAATGAAGGTTCAAGGGTGAACAATTAGAGCACTTGCTTCCGAACGACTCCCTTGCATCTCTACCAGAACCAAGCAAACAAATGGTAGATCCTTCATCTCCACACCGAAAGCATGCATTGTTTTCTGTTTCAGCTCCATAATACCACCAGCCGTTGTAGAGGCAGATCTTGACTCTCCAAGGCAAGCGAGATAAAAATAGCCCGATATTCGATTCAGGGGCAACGACGTGACTTTCTTCAGATAGGGGCCACTTCAACCAATCCAGATTGTTACTTGCCAAAGCGTGACTTGGCGAGGCTGATTGAACGCCCATCTGCAAGCCATCGGAAACAAGCTGAAATGAGGCGGTAAACGCAAACATCCAACCAATCAAAACATGATGGGTGAATTCCGCGAACACAGGTAAGATCGGGCTGAAATTTACCGTGAAACATTTCCCCTCATTCTCCACGTGTGCTTCAATTTGCAATTGCTTGAATTAACTCCTGAATTCGAACACCACTTGACGATCGTTGGTCTTTGGAAATGGTCCACACAATCCTCGTCACGGGTGCGACAGGAAAGCAAGGCGGTGCTGTGATCAACGCTCTACTCGCATCTCCTGATGCGAAAGACATCAAGATTGTTGCTCTGACCCGTAACACCAAATCTCCCTCAGCGAAGGCGCTAGTTGTCAAAGCGCCAGAGCAGATCAAGTTGCTGGCTGGCGATCTAAAAGATCCGACTACAATCTTCACCAATGCACCCGAAAAGATCAAGAAAGTCTTTTTCGTGTCACTCCCTGACATGAGCCCGATGAGTGATGGTTCTGGCGAGGAGGTGAAGGGAAAAGCTCTCATCGACGCAAGTCTCGAGCATGGCGTCAGACATTTCGTCTATACGTCTGTTGATCGCCATGGTTCAGAATCAGATGCCAATGATACCGACATCCCACACTTCTGGCGCAAAGCAAATGTTGAGAAGTATCTGAAAGAGGCTTGCAAGGGCAGTCAGATGCAGTGGACTATCCTCCGTCCCACCGCTTTCATGGAAAACATCGCGGCAGGCTTCGCTGGGAGGGTCTTCCCCACTGCTTGGAAGGTTGGCCTACCACCAAGCACTAAGCTGCAGCTCATTGCAACTGCAGATATTGGCTACTTCGGAGCCCAAGCGTTGCTTCACACCAAAGAGTTCGCCGGCCGCGCAGTTAGTCTCGCTGGGGATGACTTGACGTTCGAGGAGGCGAATGCCATCTTCCGTGAGCAGGTTGGATCTGATATCCCGACTACTTATAGTATCGTTGGATCAGCATTGCTGTGGGCGATCAAGGACGTAGGGCTAATGTTCAAGTTTTGGAAGGAGACTGGCTATGCAGCAGACATTAGAGCCTTGAGGCAGGAGTATCCAGGTCTCCTAAGCTTCAAAGGTTGGTTGAGAATGAGCTCGTGGGTTCCGGGTGAGAGCTCTAAGTAATGTGGCAGATGAATCTGATATCACACGTCGGTCTTTTCTTGCAGTCGTAGGACATTGGTAGTTTTGATTTTCGCTCGATTCTAGCGCAGCGAGTTAAAGGACTTGGTACGGAGTTCGATTGCGTTTTTGTCGAGTTCCTTTGTGCTTTTAGCCTCTAATGCATAGTTTACCTTGGGTTTTGCACTGAAATTATTGCAGCGGATGCCTAGGGGCCGTAATAGAGTATAATAACAATCCTCTTCACTCTGCGTTATTGCAGAATGAATGGTACGCTGCATTGGTGCACTGACAACGCCTTCCTAGATACCCAGCTAAAAACTAAAGACGGATTCTGACCAGAAACAATTCTCTGCACGCGGGAGACTCTTGATTGCTGCACTGTCTCGGGAAAGGCCCCGTTGGTTGTGGGGATTTCAAGAGAATGGAGGCTGACGAAGTATTTGCAATATCTGTGAGAGCTGGTGAGAGAGAGGCTTGAAAAAACTGTAAAGGAGTATGTTGCCATGCGCGCTAGCCTCAATCAGGATAGCTCGACTTGAGAGACACTAGTGGAAGCTGCGCAACCTCACCTCTATCGTAGTCAAGACCCTCTGGGAGAAAGTCAAGTCCAACATCTCCATGAAATTTCATGCCTGCGCAGCCAACTACAGCCGAAGGCACAAAGACGAAGAAAACGACAGCTGGCCGAGCACTTCCAAAGCCATGAACGAATATCAGTATCAACCGAATCCAAACGAATAATGAGTCCTCCTTTTGCCATGGCAGATCATAGCGTATAGCGGCATACTCACAAAGTCGAGAGAGAGAGGGAGGGGGGGAGGCAAACGGAGGCAACGGCGCGATATACTACGGTGAATGTATTATCTTGAGAAGAGCCAGCATTCTGCAAGCTAGAGCGTATACGGTTGTCTCTATGCTCAGCAGATGCATATTGTTGTTAATAGTCCTGAACCAGCCTCGCCGGTAGCCTTGCATGGCATTGATCTGTATAGAGGTGCTGATAGCTGGTGATAGGCTACCTCTAACTGCCGAACAACCAACATCCTCACTTTACTTCATTTCTCTTTGCTCAATTAAATATAGTTCTTCGAGTATGTTCAGACAACATTTGCACCACTCCCATCTTTACATCATGAATACATACCTTCCACGAGTTCTGTCGACACGAAAGCCATTTCTACGCACCGTTTCCTAATGTCGTTCGACATGAATCGAGTGCTTCACTAAAGACAGAATCTTCGAAAATGGCCTCCAAGCTTGAATTGCCGCCAATGGCTCCCAAGACCTTCACGCTCTCCCCAAGCCTCCCCATTCGAACTCGGGCAGATGGTGTGGCTCTTCATTCTCCCAGGTCCACGCACGATCGTCCCTTCTACAGCCCCCGAGCCGTTTTAACAGCGTAAACATTCCCAAGATCGCGACCTCATTGCCCTCTAAGCATGCCGTGAGTCTCGTTTCTTCGCGCATCGCCGTTATTCAAATTGGCACAACGCTGCTGCCTTCGGTTAGCAATTCATCAACTTCGATCTCGATACGATATGCTTTAAAGCCTCGATCGTGTTTCGTGACAAGTCAACCATCACACATCGATATCGCTCTTTCCCACGCAATAGTTTGCGAGAATGGCAACACCGTCCTACCATGTGGTCATCTTGAACGTGGACAATGTCCATCGAATTACCATCAGATCGTCTTCCGGTACGTAAATACTCGGTGCGGCCGATATGATTCCTGTGTAGAAATACCTGGTCTTTGGAGCTGAAGCTTGGCCCACGAGTTGTTGGTAATGTGTCACGAACACCAGCGTCATCGCCGATTGCAAAGATGCAGCCAAGCAAGGGCTGACGCTCTTTCCAGATTCGAATATCAGAGACATGACAGAATGATGCAACTCGCCACCTGCAACGATCCTCCAGTCTCATGATGCACCTCTTTGCACTTGGTCTTTACTTTGAAGTTCAAGGTGATTGTCCTCAAGTTTTTCTCATTGCGCTTCGTCACCATGGCAGGTCTCCTTTCCTCTGTTTTGAGTGGCGTCCTAGGTGTCCCATCTGTCATCTTAGGAGCTCCATCGCCTGTGTCCAGTGGAGGCATAGCCGCATGTGCAGCCATTGCTGCGAATACCCATGTTCAGACAGAGATTTGGCCCATGAATCAGTATACCTCTCAATACTCAACTGCGAGGAGTCACTACTGGAATGCTGCGAACGCCGATAAAACTCCTGCCTGCGTGGTCCTCCCCCAAAATGCTCAAGACGTCTCAGATACCATCAGAGTCCTGCTTGGATATCCAGATATCGGGTTTGCTGTAAAGAGTGGTGGTCACAATGCAAATGTTGGATTTTCGAGTTCAGATGGCGGGGTGTTGATCTCTATGGCAAACATCAACTCAACGGCGATATCCGCAGACTTACAGACAGCATATCTAAGTCCTGGTGCTACCTGGGCCCAGACCCTTGCTGCTTTGGAACCTTATAACGTTGCTGCAGTAGGAGGTCGTATTGGTTTGTGTCCTTGGATTGGTGTGGAAATCTTCGAATATGGCTAATGTCTGCCCTTCATCTAGGTGACGTTGGCGTTGGGGGTTTGCTTCTAGGCTGTGGATTGAGTTTCCTGAGTGCTCTATACGGTCTTCCTTGCGATAACAGTGAGTCATAATTTGCACTTCCGGATAATCAGCTTACTGACTGCTTTCAGTCCTGAACTACGAAGTCGTCCTAGCAAATTCCACCATAGTCAACGCAAATGCTACATCTAATACCGACTTGTTTTGGGCATTGAAAGGTGGTGGGAATCAATTTGGTTGGTGATACTTCTATCGATGTTCTTCGCCAATGAAAATGCTAAGTCTGTAGGAATTGTCACCAAGTTTACTGTCAGGACAGTCTCAATCGGCCAGGTAAGAGGGCTGACGGCAGATTCAAGCTCTGTGACTGAGTTTTGACTTCGCTAGGTTTGGGGCGGCTACCGCACCTACAGCAGCAATTATGCTCATCAGATATTGGTAGGCAACTCTCGGATGTGGATTTGGTCAAGCTGTCAACTGACGCTTTTTCAGAGCGCAACACAAGATTTCACTGCGAACTTCCGCGACCCGGGTGCCGGGATCATAGTGACTTTGGAAATTGTCGCCAGCAACCTTGACCAATTCGCGACAGTCTTCTTTTTCTATAATGGTCCCAGCCCACCTCCAGGCGTCTTTGACGAATTCCTTTCGTTGCCGTTTACAGCAGACACAACAAAGACACAATCATATAGCACCATGGTGAATCACAGCCCCCTTCTTGAGTTCGCATCGAATCGGTCACTGACATGTAAAGCTTGCTACCAATGCCAACATTGCCAGCGTGTATGGCCTGCGATACTTATTACGAGGCACCACTATCCCAAATCTACCCTCAACGAACGGTACCGATCTCATCAATGCAAATTACAACAACTTCGTCTCCTATGTCTTGAGTCAGGGTCTCCTCAAGTCCTTCTACCAGTTCGTCCTCATCTACCAGCCCATACCATATGCAATCCCAGCAGCCTCAGCACGAGCCAATCCACTCGGAAATCTTCTCGGTCTATCCACGGACTATGGAGATCAGATGTGGATGGCATCCACTGTCTCTTGGCTTACAGTTGATGGGGATAATTCCGGGCAGTCTATGATAACTAATATCATCAACAACGTTGCCTCGTATGTCAGGGCGGCTTATCCTGGCGTTAAGGCCTCAAACTTTCGATCTGGAGATCTGCAAGCAATGTTCGCTCCGGCTACCTTTATGAATGATGCAATGTTTGATCAACCTGTTTTACAAGGATACGGCGATGCTACGTATCAACGACTGAAGGCTGTCCAGAAGGAGTATGATCCAACTGGCTTTTTTCCTGGGAGGACGAGTGGTTTCAAGCTTATATGATTATTTGTTTGTGTTATCATTCTCACTTTTCGTTGTAGGAAATGGTGTTAATACATTTTTTGCCGAGCCTACTACTAATCAACTCAAAGATCTAAATCATCAATCTCCCTTCTCCAGTGACCGAAATCTCATCGTTGGGCTATTTTGGAGCGAGTTTGCCCGACCACTTGCACGCCTTTGAAATAATTTACAGACTTCACTTTGACCTTGCAACTCGCCTAGTGGCTGAGAGGTCAAACTCGTTGCTCATCTGCCTAGTTACATATGGTTTCGGCTATCGTGTCCGGTCTGCCATCAAACCAACATCCTCATATGGAGCCTAAATTATCAGTGCATGCACGTCTGCGTCGTTTGTGCCACAATTCTTGGTCTACCTGTAAAGATAGTAAACTCTCTACTATCATTCGATTACGCTCCTCTACTTGCTCTGTGGTGTCTGCGCTTCAGGCTTTCCCCCTTCTCGCTTACTTCAACCTCAATATCAGGCACACCGCATCACTATTCAGACAAAAAGATGCTATTAACCGATATCCCTCCCGAGATACTCGCCTCGATTAGATCATACCTCCTAAATAGCACTATCAAGATCCTGCGCCTCGTCTCCCGCCATCTGAAGTCATCTTTCATCTTCCGCCTCCCTCGAGCCTTCATCTCCCCACACTCACACAACTCTTCCATCTACCATTCAACCCTATCGCACCATGAGTTCTCAACTCAAGCGCGCGAGATAGTATGAGACGATGCTACATTCGAGGATATGGCCTGTAGTTATGTGTACGAAGGACACATGTCTGAAGCTTTAGAGGTGTGTCAATAGGTTGAAAGACACACTGGGACAGATTTTTTAATTTAGCAAGGCTTCATTGAGGAACGTGACGAGAATGCTGAGAATGATGCTACCTTGCTTAGAGAACTCTTCGGGGAGAATGGGGATGAGGTGAGAGAAAAGAAGGACATGGGCGATCTCGCCGCCTGTAGCTATCCGCTGCATAGCGAGGAGAAAATTGCATATAAAAGGGACGTTGAAGCTTTGAGGAAAGGACTGGTAGGATTTCGAAGTTTTAAAAAGATTGTGGTTACGAACCAGGTGTGGCGAGGATGGCAAGGCGGGAAAGTAAGCTATGAGACTCCCGTCTTAAGGAGCTTGGCTGGGAAAACTGACGACTTGCTTCCGTGGCCGTGGTTGTGCGTCCTGATTGAGAGTCGGCTGAATGAGTGGTTGGGAACTCAGAATTGGAGTCAGCTCAAAGACTTCTATCGCAGGATCAACATCGTTGTTATGGAATTGTCCCGATGCGAAAGGGTCATCAGATAGTTGATCATCGACGCCAACTACGAGGAGGCTGGTCTCCCCGGGACAATATTTCACGAGAACGAAGAGTATCAGGCTTTCAAAAGACTGTGCGGAAAGAGGGGTGGATTAGAATTGAAAAAGATAGAAACTTCGTTAAACATCCGAGAAGAGCAATACTCGGGATGGAAGTGTTTCAACAGTGGGCTGCTAAAGGATGCTCTGATACAAGCCAAGGGGATGCGAGACTTCAAGATCCATAAAAGTGCGTCCGCAGACTGGAGCCGGTTCGAAGATGGAGAATGCGTCAATCTAGACTTCATTCTGGTTGAAACTTGGGATCGGCTGAGAGTCTTGGAGCTTTCGAACCTGCCCGTCGGACAGAAGCCACATAATTAATTTCGATAGTATACTAGGTGAGAAATATGGACACCTGCCATTCTCACTGGCATAAAGCTAGTGTCTCAACACGTCTCACTCAACCGGCGGGGTGATGATTTTGCCCAAGAAAGAATCTCCGGTCTCGATCTCAATAAGCGTACCAGTCTCGTCGACTGGAAACGATGGCCCTAGCGCAAATACATCAGCATCTTTCTCCAATACAAGAATAGTGCTCGACATACCTAGAGTAGGATGAATGAGCGTGACATTGTCATACAGATCAAAGCTGCGTGCTTTGGCCCATTCGTTCACAGAATCCCAATTGTAGCACTCGTGCTCAATCTTGAAATTGGCGAATGGTCGCGGGGTATTATCAAGCCAGTCATACGTCTGCAGAGAAACATCCGCTTTGCACATCACCAGAAGACGCAAATTGTCAAGACAATGATCGATATGCTCCGACATATGAGCCATAGGCATGTCGTATTTATCTAGATCTGCGAGAATCAGCAGAATTCCTTCCGGAACTGGCTGTCAACTCACGCATGGATTGTCGGATCATCTTCAGACAATGAAGTTGGTGATAGACATTGAGTTCAGACATGTACATCCCAGAGCCATCTGACAATCTGACGGATGTCCGATCGATCGCTTTCAGGTCTTCGGCCGAGACTCGAATGTTCGAGTACTTCAACAACTCGTGCCATGCTTCGTCCATCTCAGGGCGTGGTTCGCCTCTGTAAGGATTCCACTTTGCTATATCGTCGTCGAATAGTATCTTCTCTGGTTTGAGTGCTTCATTGGCCGGAGCTGTTTGGGAAGTTAGCTGTCTAAGCAGAATCATTATAATCTAAAAACTTACAGTGTATGAGGGCAGGACTGTAAGGGCAGTTTTCTGTGCTAGTTTGTCGATACACCAAGAAGGCGAAAAGCAAGGAGTATGAGAGCAGCACCAGCGAGTGGATCAATATCCACGACCGAGGACGTTCTCTGATGGAAGGAACTGTCGATTCTCCCAGTGACTCGTCGTCATAAAGCAGAGCTTCATAGTCTTTCGAGTCGCTATCTGCATAAGTCATATTGAATTTGGTATCTTGAAGAAATTGGAGAATGGTGAAGGAGACACGGAAAACGAGAAGGGAGGAGGAAATCACGAGCAGAAAGCTGCGCGAGAGGGGAAACTGTCTGAGCTGCCATAACATCTTCATCATCGGCACGATGTTCGAAGTCTGTCCTTGCAATAGCAGGCATCAAAGCTCCCTCACCAGTGCTTTGATAGGTGGCACAGCTACTCGATACAGCGATGACTGGTCATTCACCGCCATAAACGGCAGTTGAGAGCATGCATGTCTCACAACTCAGCCGCAAAAACTCTAATTGACGGAAGCGGCGCGGCCTCTATACGAACAATTGTCATTTGTCTCCACAAACAGCAGGGCTGTATGCAGAGAGCGACCATCGGGCCGTGGTGTTCAGGGTACACAATAACCTTATCTTGTGATACCGAGACATTCTCTAAGCTTCAAGTTCTTCCCAAATTGGAAGCTGACTGAAAGCTGTGACCTTGATGCTCGTGCTACTGCGTAACGGCTAAATACTATACGAGGAGTAACACAAATTTCCACGATGTAACTTGCTGTTTTTCAGCTCGTCCATACCTTTGCGGATTCTGGTACAGTAGTGGTAACGCATCTCCTTGTCGTTCATGAACAACTTCTAAGGAGGCAATTGAATGAGGGAAAGGACACGATGCCGTACAAGCGGCCGACGATGAGAGGACAATGCCCTTGCCACGGGAACCGTCAATGCAAATTCCCTTGTCATGAGGTTGACTAGCAAGACAACGAGAAGTGATGAGACGGCAGATGCTCATGGATGGATTCCGATCAGAATCTGCTTTGGGCAGGAATGAAATCTATAAGAGTGAAGGAATTCAGCTGTTCAAAATCTTCTGGCAACAGCAATCATCCCTCTTTCGAGCTCAATATCAGCAAAACAACAAACTTTCACAAAGTCCAAGCTACTCTAGCTCTCTAAACTTCAAAATGCATCCTAACTTCATCCTCCTCGTGCTTCCTATCATGGCAGCTGCTTTGCCAACCGCAGTCGATCGTAAGTCTTCGACACACTAAAGTATCCTGCCAGAATGTGCCACTGACACTTGAACAGCCAACATTGCCGTTAGTATTATGGCCAAGCGTGAGGAAGACGCCGACGCTGGAATGTCTTTTTACAAGGAGAAGCGTGCTGAAGATGCTGATGCTGGAATGAGCTTCTATAAGGAGAAGAGGGGTGAGGATGCTGATGCCGGAATGTCTTTCTACAAGGAAAAGCGAAACGAGGACGCAGACGCTGGGATGAGCTTCTACAAGGAGAAGCGTGCTGAGGACGCCGATGCTGGCATGTCCTTCTACAAGGCATGAGCATGAAGTCGGTGGAAACCTGGCTGGACTCGAAGACTACGAGAGGTTGTTGTTCTGGAGGTTGGTGTCTGAAAGTGTTCATATCATTGGTAGACGATTTGTAAGAGGGAGGAATGTAGTCGTTTTCAAGCCAGAGCACCAATTTGTCTTATTTCCCCACCCTGTGACTGTTTCAGACGACTTGTTCGTGTTCTTTCTTCTGTCTCGATGCGAGTGCAAATTTGCTGGTGAAACTAGAACAGAAAAGATGTAGGAACGTTGCAAGCAACAAGCAACGCTCTTCTGACATGGCACTTGCCGGTCATTGGCGTCATGTCCACACTCACTCCTGTCAAGAACTCGATAATGTTTGAGGTAATGCTATCTATTGATTATTTTTTGGTATCTATCGCCGGCATTCGGCTACACCCAATGAACTCCGCTGCTATGCTTTTGTGAATGTAAATCTTCCGCCCAAGCCAAACAGACGCCATATGGTGCCATGTAAGCACGTTCTATGTCCAAAGGTATACATCAATTAGGCCTCGGACTTGATCTTTGCTCTGAACGCAAAGCCATCGTCCTGTAAGCTAGTTAGCAAGATTCCCAACTACGAGGACTGGGGACAACACATACCTCTGCCTTCCGCTTGCCCAAAACAGGCTCAGGGGTACCACGCTTCGCTTGCGTATTTACGTCCTTCGTGGCCTCCGTGAAACAGCTTGCGTGATATATTTTCTCGCCTACCTTCATGGCATCCATCCAGACAAACTCCTGTGCGTCGTCAAGCCATTTCATCTCGAATTTCTCTTGACAGATGGGGCAAGGGACACTAGCGAGTGTTGGATCATCAGGAGCTGGAATGTATTGCTGCTTAGAATTTTTTGCTGCTGTCGCTGCGGTTGTGTTCTGTGACGGGTCCGTTGTCGTAGCGCTGGACTCGCCCTCGACTTCACGGGATTTGATCCAATCCTGCAGATATGGTCAGAAATATTGTGGCAACCTCGGTATATTAAGACTTACAAGCTCGTCGACATACCAGCTTCGGTGCTGGCCTCGACTCTCAGCTTCATCCATGCGTTGACGGACATGGAAGTGCCAGTCCATGTGAGCAGCTTTCTTCTTCTTGCCCTCTTCGTCGGACTGAAAGCGTCTGCCGCATTGTGTACATGGTGCGCCAAGATGTTCATACAGGCCAGCAAGTAAATGGGGGCGAGGACTATGAAAGATTAGCTAAAAACGATTTCGAAAGGAGACAGAGAACTTACATCTTTAGGGAAGCAGGCTTCAAGACGACATCGTTAGGAATAATTCCTAGTGGAGTTCTTGTTGAGGTTGGAGGAGTGTTCATGAATGGTGGGGAAGGAAGAGTTGGTGTAGAGACTGTCGGGGTTGGCGCTGATGTAGTGGCCCCAAGTCCGGGAAGCATACCGGCAGCTCGCAGGCGACCGAGGAGGGAATTTGGGTCCGGAATTGGAGTTGCGGCGGGTGTAACTGAAGGTGGAGGCTGATAGGGCAGGATACTAGCTTGTTGAGGGGAGCGAATGGAATCTGGTACTGCAGAACTTGGTTGAGGAGTCGCAGATTGTCTTGCGAGCAGTGCTGCAAGAGCACCAGGACCAAGAATAGAGCTCAAAGTAGGCTGTTGCTGTGCAGGCGCAGGAGGAGCCACTACAGGTGTGGGAGGCAAAGGAGCCTGAGGAGTTTGCATTATAGGTGCAGACTGAGGGGCTTTCTTTAATTGTGCTACTTGATTTTGAATGAGAGAGATCTGATCAGGCGGAAGCTTTTGGCTTCGCAAGATAGTTTGCAGATCGAACAACGCCTTTAGCTTAGTTTGAAAGCTAACTTCATGAGGATTTCGAGACCACTCCGCCTTTGATTCGTTAATCAAATTCTCGATATCACTGTTCAACGCGGCTAAGCTATCCTCAGTGGACGTATAGCCCATAACTGGCGACTGAGCTTGATAAGGTGGCTGAGGTTGGTTTGGGTATTGCTGCTGCCAGCCTGCTGCGTTTGGTGGTGGTTGAGAGTATTGTTGACTTGGAGGGCGCTGGCAGCAGTTAGTATCTTCACAATCAAGATAGCAGATCGCAGTTTACTTACTGGGGGAAGACCGTGTGGTTGGTAGCTATTTTGTTGAGAAGGGTACTGCTGTCCGTTCGGTGGAATCTGCTGGGTTGGATATTGCTGCGGTGGAGGACCTTGTGGCGGGTACTGTTGCCCATTGATGGGCACTGGATACTGCTGAGGGGGATAATTCGAGGCATATCCGGGAGTAGGCTGAGTTGGTGGGCGATAGCTGCCTGGAGGTGTTGGGGTCTCGCGGTAGGGAGTGGATGATTGCATTTGACGTCCCCGACCAATGACGTTCTGCTGGCTTCTTGTCTGCTCTTGGTGAGCTTGAAGAAAAGATGTTCGTGCCTTGATTAGGGCGTTCTCGATAGGACGTGTGACCTCTGGTGGGAATACAGGTCTGGTATCCATAGATCCGGGGACTGGCTCTTTCCAAGTTTTCAACATCTCAACCATTTTAGACCGAACATTGTTGTCAACGAGGGCATATGCTTCCATGAATGTCGAGTAGAGCTGTCTACCAAAGAACAGTGTGTATGGAGTGCCGACGTTCTTGATAATGGAATCGAGGACATAGAAAGCAGGCAGCTTCTTGGCAGGAGAGGTCTGGACGAATTGTAAGTACGAGAGCTTGAATATTCACACACACTAGAAAGTGGAATCTCAACAAAGAAATGACTAATAAATAGGTGCTGGGTTCGTTAGAAGGAAATGGACTGCCCTACCTGCTTGATATGCGCCTTCAGTGCCTCCGAAATTGCAAGTGCCGAAGCCGTATTCTCTCGAGCTATCACGGTAAGATTACTGATTTCATAACGCGAGTTCATGCTGAGGTCTGCAAGGGCTGCAGCAAAATCCTGAGCAACCTCCTCTTCAGGGATCTCGTAAGACATGATGGGTTGAAGGAAAGCCAAAGAGAAATGCAAGTGCTAGTGGGGAAGAGATCTGGATCTGGCGAACTGCCAAAGAATGGTATAATGTCGAAGGTGGGCAGAGAAGGAACTGATGAAGATATCTTTGTCCGGCAACCCACCACACTGGAGTCTCGGTCTGACAAAGGGAATATTCAACGACAGCTATCTAGATCCATGCAAAAGTATTCAAGTCTCAATGAGAACTAGAAGTGTGTATATTCTGCCAAACTCCCGATGACCACTCGCCCCTCAACTTCGTGTTTGTCAATCCGGTCAGCCTCGCGCCGTTTACCCTCCCCTCTCGCACCCTAAAACTTCGCAGGAAACGTCGTTAGTCGATTAAGCTTCTAGTTAGCATCGGTATTGTAGAAATTCGACGTTCGATATGTGGCGATGTTGCGTTGAATGTCGAGGTGGTGTAGTTGTCGAAGATGGGGATGGAGAAGATAGGATGCGGGAGGATAGCAAAGGGAAAGTCTTTGTCCGTAAGGCGCTATGTGGCCTCAGGCTAAAAATATCATGCGCCGCTAGGCACCAACAATCGGGACGATCATCCCCCCTCAATATCTCTCGATCACCCAATCTTTTCTGTAGCATTACAACATCAAAATCTTCCAACATGAAGTTCACAATCTTCACAATTCTGTCATTCGTGGCACTCGCGCTATCTGCACAGCTTCCTCAGAAGAACATCATCGTGTCCTATGACGACAATGTACCGGACTCCGTTCTAAGCCAAGCCATGGATGCTATCAAAGCTGCTGGAGGCATGATAACGCATGAATATAAATTGATCAAGTAAGTCACATATATCATCATACACGGCAGTGTCCTAACCCACTTTATAGGGGATTCGCAGCCAAAGCACCAGCCAAAGTCCTCGAGAACATCCAAACCATGGGCAACGACTTTCATGCTGTGATCGAAGAGGATCAAATGGTTACTATCGTTGGTGGGGAGTCGTAAATAAATGGTTGGAGTTATGTGGGATAATGGGAAAAGACATTCGTTCATGGAGGGCAATACCACGGGTTAGGGAGCATACATATGGAGGAGTCTCAGGCGCAAGGAGCCGATATTTTGGTGCAAAGGGACGCTAGATTGTACATTCAGTCGTTAGGAACATGCGATACTCAATAGCAATAATACCGGCATACTTGGAAGATGCGACCTTGCAACAACCATGTTGGATATGCATATGCTCTTACTGCGGTTTAAATACGATGGTTCTCTTGCAGCAACTGCTGCTTCTATACAGTTGTGACTTCTCTATATGCTCATAATCAAGAGAAGAGCTCAATCGGCCAGGTCCATCAATTGCGTATTGTTACTCTATTGAGTCTTTGTGACGCTGCAAACGGCCAAGTTCCTGGAGGCCTCAAGCCTCAAAACGCGTGATGTCATTGGACGGATGTTCTAGGAGTACCGGATGTGGACAGCCAAACTCTTTTCAGGTCCGTTGAGTGAAACAAAAGTGGAATAAAGTTGTGATCCGACCTTTTGTCTTTGTACAAATCAATTGTGAGGATAGGTGCTTGTTACTGCGATGATCCAAGCTCTCGCTTTCGGTCTGGTCCAACGAGCTTCCTTTGAACGCGACTTTGCTTTGTCGCGCGACGTCTCAATGAAACACTGCATAAATGCGGTGCCGGTTATCAAGATGCCATACAGCTTTCAAACCAAATTCAATCATCAATTTTCCTTCCGTCGCACAGATTCTTCCTACTCCTAAACACAGCAGATTGTTGCGAGTACCTTACACTCGATAAGGTCGAAAACTTAACAATGCCATACAGCCCGACTGCAGAGGCAGCTCTGCTGAAATGGGTAATGGCCCCTCTTCTACAAAGCTTACACCATCTGCTAATAATGTACAGGTGAACCTATTCCCTCTCGACTCGCCGATCGAGTCTGCGGCAGACCTGACAGATGGCTACGTTTTCTCCAAGATGTTGGGTAAGCACCCTTCCCACTCTCTGTTATTGTTCCTAGGCTGACCAAAAGAAAAGAGGACATCGATCCAGCATACGTGGTCCACGATCTCGACAGAAATACCAGCCCATCGAAATGGTTGACCAAGAAGAAGAGCTTGGAGGCAGTATACAAGTCGCTTTTCCGATACATCCGAGAAGAATGCCCCGATGTTAATCAACTAGGGCTCGAAAATCCTGTAGATTTCGGTGCTATAGCAGAGCACGATGATAGACAACAGACAAGCAAGGTAGCCGGCCTACTACAAGAAATCGAATCATACAGTTTAACTAACGCCTGCATCAAGCTCCTAACGATATTCCTCAGCGCCGCCGTACAAGGACCCAGGAACGAGCATTATGTTATGGCTATTACCACCAGACTCGAGCCCGTAGCACAAGGAGAGATCAAGAACATTATAGAGAAGGTATATTACAGTGGTGATTCATGGCAGGGTGACATATTGATTTTACTATAGATGATTTCGGGCGAAGCGATAGCTACCTCCAGTGATACTCATGCCTCAGACCATGGCCTTGCCCTTGAAGAAGAGATTGCTACTCTTCGCAAGGACCTAGAGGACCAAACGAAGAAACACGCCGACACACTCACTAGACTCGAACGCCTTCAGGTTAACAACGAGGAGTTATTGTTGCAGGACGAAAAAAAAGACGAGCGGATCCAAGCTTTAGAAAGAGCTAATGGTGGTGATCAGTCGGACTATATCAACAATCTGCTACAACAGATCCAAGAGCAAAACAATCTCATCGAGAAGCAGGAGAGTCAGGCGGAATCCGATCGAGTCACAAAGGAGAGTTACCTGAAAGAGCTTATCTCACTACGACCCTCAAGAGACCGCCTTGTCGACGCAGAAGACCAAGTGAAAGAGCTAAAGCAAGCCAACATAGAGCTCGGGAAAAAGGCTAATACGGTCGACCATTATCAAAGAAAGCTTGCCCATCAGGTTGCTGTGGAGAAGGAGAATATCAAGTTGCGTGAGCAAGTTGAGATTCTCGAAGCTAACCAAGTCCATTTCGACAAGGTGCATGCAGAGAATGAGAAGATTAACGCCACACTTCTAGCATACCAGAGGAAATTTGAGTCATACGAGTTGGAGATTGTAGAACATACTACTCACAAATCACTTCTTGAGAAGGAACTACGTCTCCAGAATATTAAGATCGAGAGTCTGGTAGCACGTCAGCAGCATGATGAGGGCTACATCAAGGACTTGCAAGAAGAGGTCAGAACAAAATCGACTGGCCCCCTATCCCCCGATTCTCCTACGGCAAATGGCGGCGGCTTGAATTTGGAGCAAGAACTTGAGCAAAGCGCAGAGGACACACCGAACTATGCTCTTGAAATTTCTAGGCTGAAGAGCGAGAATAACGCCCTGAAAGATGGTGATCGCAGAACGGACAATGCTAACCTTCGTATCAATCTTGCCGAATCCGAGAGGATCAGAAAGAGAATTGAAGAGAATCTTCGCGAGCTTACAGAGAAGCACGCAATCACTCAAGAGCAACTCAGCGCAGCTATCAGCAGTTCGTCGGGCGAAAAGTTAGTACAACTCATGAATCAAGTTCTCAGCCTTGGACCGCTTCAGATTCTCACAGACGATTTTTACAGAAACGAAGCACTTGCACATACGCGGAAATTGTACCTCGAAGCCAACCAAGAGCTATCTGCTGTTAAGAACAAGCTTGCCTCAGTCGAAGCAGAATTGACGAGTCGAGATCGCGAAATAATCGCTGCCAAGTCAGATTGTAAGTCGACAATTCTTCACCATGTTGTGTTCAAAGACATTTACTAATATATCTATAGTAAGCGCGGTCAACCAAAGTGACCTAGATGCTATAGATAGTCTCAAGGTTACCAACGGGATCATCACGACCTCTCTGGAGAATGACCTTCTTGTGCTTCGCCAGCAATACCTAGATTTGTCAACTGACTTCGAATTACAGAAAAGTCAGCTGCTTGAGACCCTCTTATCGAAGGATAGACTCATGCAGGACCTTGCATCACTTAAAGAGCGAACAGGTACCAGCGAGGCCGAGAAGATCGAACGAGCGAAAGCTCGAAGCACAAAGGAAACGGAACTCGAACAGGTAAGCGCCATAGCCGGACCAGAGTACCCAGCACCAACCGCCAGGAAGTCGAGATTCCTGGGCAGGTTTTCACGTCTATCTCTTTTCAGCCCTTTCACACAAAAGAAGGACTCTGTGGCACCTGAAGTCAGTCCTCGTCCAACAACTTCACGAAGTCATAAACGGATTTTCCGTCAAACAGATGAAATAACACGCCTCGCACTCGAAAGTGGTGCTGTCGAATCTGAGGTACCAGTAGACCAAGACGCGCTACTTACGCATGAACTCGCTGCTCTTGGAAGAGGAACTACAATCCCACGTCCTGAGATTTCACCAAGACTAGTTCAACTTCCCCCATCTCCTCTAAACGCTCATCTTCAACGTTTCCATGTTCTCCGTCATCGTCGCGACAGAAGAGTTTCAACCTAAACTGACAACTATCACAGCAAATCACCAAGAAAGACACTCTAATTGAAGAACTCCGACGAAAACTTAAAACCGCAGAAGAGGCAACACCAGAGGCGCAGAAGGTATCGTGTCGACAATCTCCTTTTGTCACCAACAGTACTGTGCTTTTTACAGATGATATCTATGTTTTTATCGATCTAATATCTATGTTTTACTTTATCTCTTTCCCCTTCAGCCCTGTGGTATCAGCCCCATACAGAGTGCGGGGTAGTGAACTGATGACAATGTGAAGGCGGCAAATGAATCCATGATCAAAAACCTCACCCGCGAGAACGCCCTCATCGCCACAGCCTGGTACGGCCTCACGAGTCGACTTCAAAGCAACCACGTTGTACTGCAACGTCGACAAGATGCCCAGAAGAGTTGGTTGAACAAGCAGAGGCAGATAGTGCAAGCTACGGGCAGACGGTGATTAGGAAGTGAAGAAGGAACAATTATGATTTGTGCTTGCATTGGGAGGGGCTCATCATGATGAGTGGATAGTATTGATTAGCATTTCTTGTGATGGGTTGCATGGACGGTATAAATTCATGGAGGCTGGCATTTTTTCATGCAAGGATAGATGGATTGGTGGGCTGGACTCAAGTTTGCTTTATACCCCTTAGACGACGTTGTCTTATTTGCCATACACACGATGCGTTGTCTTCTGTTTATGATACCTGGATGAGATGTTTCGGTGAGGTGTGTGTGCTGTGGTCAACTGTTGAGGAAAGCCACCACCCTTACATATCCCTCCTACCCTTGAAATCCAACATCAGCCCTTTCCTTTCCATTCTCCTGCCTATTCCAATAACAACGGCAACCTGTCAGTCCTAAGACCCCCTCCAGATATCCCACCATTATTAACCAATCACCACCGCCGAAAGCCCCTCGGGCCAGGCCTTACCCTAGCCCGGTAAATCTTTCCGCCTCCGTAGATCTCAAGAATCGTTCGGATCTGACATTTCCTACAACTGTACACGGACAAAAGGTCCGCATTCGACGTGCAACAGAACTCTTCTCACAACTCCTACTTGACTCAGTTGAGGTATAATGCAGGGATGATGGAGAGATTGTGGAGTTTCATTAGGCGGGGTTGATAGGCACATTTCAAGGGGAAAGCAGTACTGGTAACACAAAACTGATTACTGATCTTGAAATTTGAGGAGTGTGGTCCGCCTCCGATGGGGTTTGATAGAGGGAGTGGAAGTGTGCCTGCAGATGTTTCGTCGGCTGGAGAACTTGATCAAGTTGATCTGGGGACTTTTTTTGCTAGCTCTAGTAGCAATGTTGACTTAAAAAAAGCTTGTTTGTTCGAGGGTTTGTTTCTTAGCTTTCTATATTTCTCAGAGGGTCCTATGAGCTTTACTAGTATGGATAATAGAGAAGCAAATTGTACGCGAAGTTCGGGAAGGAGTAATTTCAGTAGTGTTACTTGAAACAATTCGATGAGAGGGATATTCGCCTTGAATGCTCATCGAGAAAGAAAGCCCATCGAGATCTACTTTCTCGATAGGGAGGGCCATCGAGAGAAGTCTTCGATGTCTCCGATGCGGGTGATAAGCACTGTCAACTTATCAGATGCAAGAACCTCCCAAGAACGGTTACGAGTCAGGAAGTCCTTAATCACGCAAGAATCGTACGAGGATCGGTATTTTGTTGACACTCTTGGACAATGCTACTCAAATCAATTATACAGTCCTATACAAGCTAGAACAACACTTTCCCGCCTCCTCCGACGCAAGATACAATCTATCCCCCTCATTTTTAACACGAACCCGAGAAATGAAAAACCCGCCATAGGCGCAAATCGCAATTATTCCACATACCAAGCAAGTAAGTATTGCTTCCACCAGACATTTGCCACCCAGAAACCTTAGATGCCACGGCCCCATTCTTCGTACGTGTATGCGCCATAGGACTTCTTGAAGTAATCGTTATCTCCTGCTTGGTCGAGGAGGATGAGGCGTTTCTCGATGCTGCTGGGCTTGATCTAATTATCCTTCGTTAGCTTGATGTTTCCCGGTTTTGTGCAGCTGAACCTCTCTGGACGTCATGCAGAAGATCGAGGGGAGAGTCTGGCGGATGTGGACAGTTCAATGTCCGCAAGGAGAAGGGATATTTTCGAGATCATATTAAGCGAGGCATGTAGGGACAATGGAGGTTGCAATTTCGCGGGAAAGCTGTTTAGCCGACCCCGGAGCATCTCATTGCTTTAGCTTCAAGATCAGAAATCCCGAAGGACAATGTCTCTTGATCTTGGGACATTGAAGACTTCCAAGGTTCCACTAGGTAAAGAAAATTCTCGAAGACGATTGATAATCACCCCTCCCAGACACTGAAGACTTTCAATGTCCCAAGGTCTCAACCGACATTCAGCAGGCGCCAATAATCCAACTCAAGGCAACCACTAACCTCAAATCACCTTCCACACAACTGCGAATAACCAACACCCAGAAGAGTCTACTTACATGACCACCCAACTTTGGGAACCTCTCTACCGCCTCCCTCGCAATATCCTCTGTCCGCCACCTCTCCTTCTTCTCCTCATGCCTTGGAATCTTGCCATTCTTATCCAGTGGAGCATGCGTAGCTAGATATGCTATGAAGCGATCATGGATGCAGGTCCAGGCCTGAGGGAGACCTATACAAGAAGGGTGCTTTGAGGAGACGAGTTCGGGGCCTGTGGGACGGATATATCGGCTCTTTTTCGTGGTGGAAGTCTGTGGAGAGTTAGAGATTGGTAGAGGCGGCGAAAGGGTAGATAAAGGGTGAGGAAGGTGAGGGACAGACTTGTTGCTCACTCATGCTTCGTCTCTTATGTTGCTGCATAGATGCTCGATGTGAATCGTGTCTGGCGACGGCGCTGGTAGAGGCACTTCTGCTGTGTGGCTTTGGCTGATCGCTCGTGTTAGCTTTCGGTCCTACAACTCGGAGAATGAAGAGACGTACCGTCTTTCTACTATGATCCCCTCTCGAAGGTGCTCGAGACGCACGATCCTTCGAAGCAGACAGCTTCCCGGCTTTTTCAATAAGCTGTTTGTTGAAGGTGCTCATTGGTACATCGAGAGAGTGTCTCGCGTTAGAGCATTTCGTTTTTCCTTGCGCAGACATCTTGAAGAGCCTGAGAAGAAAGTCGAGTCTCAAATCCAAAGCTGTCTAGATTAGAGCTCAGCTATAGCTCAACGTCAGCAGCTGAAGCAATCAGCTCAACGCGGCCACCTATATATATGTCGCCCGATGTATCTTGTACCTCTTCTAGAATCATTCCACTTCACACAAGAGGACATCCGCATTTATACCTCCCCTCTGCCCACAATTGCATCAACAAGTCGTTCGTGATCTAGATGCACCTGGAAAGCAGGTGTGTATCGAAAACACCTTGCTGTGTAACTCTATCAACGGGATCTCGCATCAACCACTTCCTACCTTAGGTTCGGGAACTACCCATCTGCCTGCAAGCCAGCCTCAAAACTCGACGCCACCGTCCCATCTTATACGACGGAACAGGAGAATGGCTGTCCCGGATATTGCAAATACGATATGGGGAAGTAGATGTTGAGTAGACGATGATGTGGTGGATGCATAAGCCATTAACGTTTCTTGAATTGTACGAGAGAGAGAAAACTATTGTACAATTCTGACCAACCACTTTGAGTTCTGGGAATGATACCGATGTTCTAAGTGGTCGTACAGTTCGTGCAGTTGTCCTCCTGTGATGCGAACCATATGTTCCCATACCTAATTCACACCCCCTTTCGTAACTTTTGTTCTATGCAGGTCTTGTCGATTCGTGAAATGGGTACATGACAATACAGGCTTAGTGCCCAGTGATCTTGCTGAGCAGGCTTGGCTTCTTCTTTTCGGCTTCGAAAACCCCGAGGAGACTCTTCCAGACTTGTCCTGGCTCTTGGCTGGCATCAATACCCTTCCAGATACTAGTCTTTTGGTAGTAACCAACGACAGGAGCGGTTTGTTGATGGTATGTGACCAGTCGCTTCTTGAGAGCCTCAGCGTTGTCGTCAGATCTTTGGATCAATGGCTCGCCGGTGAGATCATCCTTCATATCTTCCTTAGGTGGATTGAAGATTCTGTGATATGATCGGCCCGATGCTGGGTGTACTAATCGACCAGTTATTCGCGAGACGAGAAGTCCATCATCGATTTGAAGCTCAACGGCGTGTTGTAACTTCTGGTTTCGCTCCTCGAGCATGGAGTCTAATCGCTGTGCTTGTACAACTGTTCGTGGGAAACCGTCGAGGATGAAGCTATTGCCCGGTTAGAGAAATTTCTTGTATTTGTAATTTGGTCAACATACCCTCCCTTGCACTCCTGATTTGTCTCAAGCTCAGCCTTGATCATACCAATGACAATCTCGTCGCTGACGAGTCCACCTTGGTCCATGATCTTCTTGGCTTCCTTCCCTAGAGGTGTCTTCTTCGCAACTTGTGATCGAAGCATGTCTCCGGTGGCCTTGTAAAGGTTAGACAAGCCGCATGGCGTGTAGAGGATATATATGGCCGCATACCAAGTGACAACACGAGAACTTCTCCTTGATCTTTGGTGCTTGAGTTCCCTTACCTGTGAAAAAGCCAATTAGCCGGTGCCCCGACGACAATTGTAGAGAAGGGTGGGAGAAAATAATCCCTCAACATACCTGCGCCAGGAGGACCCATCAAGATCATGCGAATGCCCTCTGCTGCGGAAGGTGTGGTGCCAGCTTGGGCATGGTTCAACTTGTCCTCGAGCTGCTTGACCCGCGATTCAAGTTTCTGGACCAAGTCCTGCAGCGTTTGCACGGTGTCATCGCCAATTGGTGCCATCGTAGAGGATATCCGTGCGAAATAACCTGACCAAGGTAGGGAGAAAGGCAGGAGGCCTTGATGGGAGGAAATTGGAGAGAGTGAAAGAAATTGTCGTGGGTTGCGACAGCTTCGGGCTCTTGACGAGGTTGTATTTCCTTGAAGTAGCTTGGAAGCTCGGTTCTCTTAACGGCTGGCTGGGGCCGGAGTTCGTTCCTCCTGGCCGAGCTTCTTTCGCGAGCTTGGATTTCCGGCCAGTGGGATCGGAAACGTGCACGGAAATTTGTACAATGAGACAGATCTTCTCTAGAACTCAGAAGATTCGGAGGAAAAGCGGGATTTATAAAATTCATCTGATTGTCCCAGAATTTTCAAGACATTGGGGGTCTTGGCACTCAGCCGCTAACACGTGACCGGGTGTGGCGCTAGAGAGGCTAGGCTGTTTTGGAGGAGCTCAAGGGAAGTAGACAGAGCCGCGCAGTTCATCACAGCCTGGTGGTCAACAGAAACTCGAAAATCCCCAAAACACAACCACGTTCCAAAATGCCTGCCACTACTGCGGAAACACTCTCCTTCGTGTCCAGGAACGTCTCCGTTGCCCCTCTCGTCCTTCTCTCAGCAGCAGATCATTATGGCCGGTCAGCCAAGGGCACGCGCAAACGAGTAGTTGGAGTTTTGTTAGGACAGAATGATGGGAAGAACGTGCGGGTGTCAAACAGCTTTGCTGGTATGTAGACCTAGCTCTGGCATCCTAAAGGCGGCCCGAAATGTGATGCTAATTTAGCCCTCAGTGCCTTTCGAGGAAGACGACAAGGACCCTTCAGTATGGTTTCTGGATCACAACTACGTCGAGTCGATGAACGATATGTTCAAGAAGATCAATGCGAGGGAGAAGCTGATAGGATGGTACCATTCAGGGCCGAAGTTGAGAGCTTCTGATTTGGAGATCAACGAGCTGTTCAAGAGATACACACCGAATCCTCTACTGGTTATCATCGACGTTCAACCTAAAGAAGCCGGCGTACCAACAGACGCGTACTTTGCGGTGGAGGAGATCAAGGATGTAGGGATATTATTTGCACACTGTATGGAAATGGTCTGACTAATTTAGGACGGAACCACTACATCCAAGACCTTCGTACATACACCGTCGATCATCGAAGCTGAGGAGGCTGAGGAAATCGGAGTAGAGCATCTGTTGAGAGATATTCGAGATGTGGCTGTAGGAACGTTGTCGACGAGAATCACAAACCAACTCCAATCATTGCAAGGGCTGCATTTACGGCTACGAGACATCCAACTATACCTACAAAAGGTCGAGCAAGGAGAACTTCCAGTCAACCATGCCATCCTTGGAAATCTGCAAGACGTCTTCAACCTCCTACCTAACCTCTCCACACCAAAAACCTCCTCGAACGTCCCCAACGGTATCGATGGACCCGCGACGAACGACAGCGAGCTAGCACACGCGATGAGCATCAAGACCAACGATCAACTCATGGCCATTTATCTCAGCAGTTTGATCCGAGCTATCACCGCCTTCCACGACCTGATCGAGAACAAGATTCAGAATCGCCAACAACAAGATACCCAGAAGGATGAGGTCAAGGACGAGAAAGAGAAGAAGGCCAATGGAGTGAATGGTGTCAATGGCGAAGCTAAGGAGGCAGAAAAGGAGAAAGATGAGAAAGAGAAAAAGAAGTGATGAACTTATGATGTGGTGGCGTTTAGTTCTCGGTATTCTTGGGGCATCAAAGCGGCATGGCATGGCATATTTTTGATCATAATGAGATGTGCCGTTGTATCATAGATGCGTAGCCTGCAGAAAATAGCAGCCGCGCAATTGTCTTCATCCGTGTCCCTTGCTCCTACTCATCTCTGAAACTCTTCCGTAACACCTGTTCATGCCCAGCTCATAGCCATTTCGCTTCGCTATAACGCCAATTCCAAAACCTGGCTTCGAAAACAGCAACCTCCCCAAGGCTACAGTATCTATCATTCAGCAGCATACCCAGCCATCTCCTCCCGCGAAACCACCTTCTCCTTCACATAACTCCCCAAAACATCTTCCCACTTCTCCCCAAGAACGCAAGCAAGCAAATGCTTACAAACAGGCAAACCTCCCTCCCCCTCCCTCCCATCAAGACTCAGCCCACCAAACTCCCACTCCTCCTCCTCCTCCTTCTCCCCCTCCCCTCCCCCGCAACCCTCACCTTCCATCCCATAATGCTCGTGACCTCCCTCATCCCCATCCAACCTCCAAGGCACACCTCCCAAAAAAGCAGGAAACGCAGCAAAAGCAAAAGCAGCACAACTACAATTCCAACTCTCAACATAGACCACATACACACTTCCCACCCCAGCCGCATACCGTTCTTTCGTAGGCTGAGAAGACGTCACCAAGTATGTCTTCGTACCCCTTTTCCTTTCATTCTCGATCCTTTCGAGATCTTCGGAAGTGGGTAGTGAGGTTGCGGATGCTGGAAGGTCAGGCAGGTGGATGTGTGCTTGTGGTGGGTAGACTGGGGGTTGTTGGGCTGGATTTTGAGGGCGTTGCGGTTGATTTGAAGAGGAGGGAGGAGAGATGAGGCGTGTGACGAGGCCGCGATCTAGGAGGTCAAGGGCTTGGAGGAGCATGGGCGGTGGGAAGAGCACGTGCAGTGTTGTGAGAATTGCTCTGTGAGATGAGGGGAGGTTCTTGAGTGGATTGTCAGGGGCCAAATATGGTTGGTTGACTGGTTGTTGAGAAGATCTAGGAGTTGTTGTGAGGGTATTGAGGAGGGAGGTTAGAAGAACCCGAGACGTGGGGAGCGAGGTCATCTTGAAGATGTTTGGGTTTTGCGACCTTGAGGAAGGTTCAGTGGTGGGGTTGACATTCTTCGGCGAGTAAGACCTAGTTTTTCGTTCCAGGTTGGGTATGTGTAATGGTTTGAATGTTGATCGTCTCTTGTGAGATACGATATAGAAGGAAGGAATGGCTGAGGTTGAGAAATCTCGCTTAGAGATTGAGGGGAGAGCGTCATCAAGTGAGCAGCATCTTGACACTTTGTTGTAAAAACCTTCTATGTCCGAGAATATGTCGGAACGGCTTCTTATAAATCCAGGTACGTAATTTAAACCCACCGCTTTCATAGCTTTCGAGGTGATATATTTTCACTCTCTCCAGCCACCTCCTTCGTAACCTCATCAAGACTCCTCACAACCTCTTTCATCCCATCAACAGTCATCCCAGGATGAATACTGCAAATTCTAATCACCGTCCTCCCACCCAACATCGTCGTCAACGCCGCCGCTCTATCACTCTTAACACATCTCCTCGAAACCTCCGCATTCAACTCATCCCATTCCTCCTCACTCCTTCCCTTGCCACCGTCTCGCTCATACCTAAAACAAACAATCCCCATCTTCGCCCCACTAACCACCTTCCACCCCTCCCTTCCTCTCAACTCCCTCTCGACCGTCTCTCCCAGCAAAACCCCATGATCAATAATTTGCCCCACATAATCCAACCCCAAAACCTGCAACGAAAACCACAACCTCATCCCCCTCACCGGCCTCAATTCCGGTCCAAGATTCCACATATTAGGAGTATCGAAGTCCCCAGAATCAACAGCGTCGCGAGTATACTCGGCTCCTGTGACGAAGGATTGTAAGAGATGGGAGGGGCCACGGAGGAGAGCCATGCCACAGCCATAGGTTTAGAAGAGCCATTTGTGGGCGTCCCAAGATATGCTGTCTACGTGCTCGATACCGTGGAGGAGATATTTGTGGGATTTTGAAAGGAGGACGGATGCTCCATATGTGCCGTCGATATGGAGCCACATCTTCGGGGTTTGGGATTCTGCTATGGCGGAGAGCGTGGTTAATGGATCGACACTGCCAGTGTTTGTTGTTCCGCAACTCGCGACGATTAAGAAGGGTACCAAGCCCTCCTCTCTATCCTCCTTGTTCATGGTCTCTCGATCAGGAACAGATATCCGAAATTCTTCATCGCATCAACCTTCCGGATCTGCTTGTTGTTGAATCCCAAAATCCTCAACCCTTTAGCAATACTCGAATGAGTCTGCTCGCTTACATAGATGACTCCTTTTGCTCTCTGCTCCCATTCTTCACCGAGCAGCTGATCTCTCGCAACCTGGAGACCAACAAGATTCACCATTGAACCTCCAGAAACAAATAACCCTCCCGCAGTCTCTTTAGGCAAACCAGCTGTCTCCGCAAGCCATCGAACAAGGCCAGTTTCAATAGCCGACGGCCCAGAAGACTGGATCCAAGACCCAGCATGTGGATTCTTGGACAATAACAGTAAGTCAGAAAGTATGCTAACAGGATGAGTTGGTCCGGGTATGAAGCCGAAGAAACGTGGGTGGTGGTTGAGTAGCCGGTAGGTGAAGATATTGTTTGCTTGATTGAGGACCTCGGTGATGGGTTTTGGGGAAGTTTGAGGTTGTGCTTGTGAGCGTATGAGTGCTGCTTCTTCATTGCTGGCGACTTTCACGATTGGATGGGTATCGAGGTTTCGTTGCTCGGTTATGTAGGAGTTGGTAATGCTCTGGGCAGCTGAGGGGATGGAGGAGAGGATTTCCTCCAGGAGAGAATGGTAGTTTGAAGGAGTAGACATCTTTATTTGCACGCAGTAGTTTGACTAGTACCCGTAGACCTTAGATATGGCGAGTTGTTCGTCCAAGGGAAGTTGTATATCTAGAGAAGGAAATCAGGTAGTATTTCTGTTGTAAGTTGTACACGTGGGCCAATTGATCAGCTTAGAGTTTCTCTAAAAGTTAGAAAGGCTACGCACTTTGTCCTTCTCTCTTTACTCGTTGCTTTTCATTGTCTGGCTATCGTTCGGCTTTGCACGGGTTGGTTGACCACTTAGAGCAGCTGTCAATACGGTCGAATCGAATACCAACCCGAATACCGAGAAATACTGAGCCGGTACCTGGAACTCTCGTTTGGAATCTTGGGGTGTTGGACTGTGCTGCAAGTCAAAGGCTACTTCTGAGAGCGGAAGGCCAAAGGTCCGACAAAAGAAGAGAAGCGAGCAGCGCCGCAGACTACAATCTCGTGGGTTACAATGGGCCCCAAGAGTTGTAATGAATTGAAGCCATCGTCAGTGACTCATTCGGCGACAGTTGGAGATGCTCCCGATAGTGATTATTGACGTAGAAAGTCATGTTAACGGCTCGTTCCACTTGAACGAGACGAATTCATGGTACGGACGAGGAACGGAGAAATTTGAGATAATTAGGTGACTTTTGTCAAGAGACATATGAATGAAAGATGAAGTACATCATTCTTCAGCCCACAGGAACATTACTCCAGAAGACCTCGGACTTGTGACAACATTGAGTCATACAAAGACTACCTGAACCCAATGAATGTGTAGAATAATTGAGAGATCAGAAAGGAAATGGTACAGAAACAAGAGCATCTACACCGGTGGATGTCGGGACATGATTCATAGATTACATTTTTTGAGGTCTATCTGACAATAATTTACACCCATTCTCTGGGCTCCCTTAGGACATCTACAAGTCTCTGCTCTCTGCTGCCCTTCTCGGGCTCAAACATGTACCTCCAGCTTGCCGTCAAAGGCAAGCTCATCAGAATGCTCTCAACTCTTGCACTGGGAGTATTCAACCCAAAAGCAGTCCCCCTATCATGTACAAGGTTGAATTCCACATATCTGCCCCTGCGGATTTGCTGCCACTGCTTCTCCTTTTCCGTGTATGGCATATCCTTTCTCTTCATGATGATCGGGATGTATGATGGCAGGAATGCCTTCAAGCCGCTTTGCGCGAACGCAAATGTGTTCTCCTGGTCCTTCTCCTGTTCGTCCAGATCATCGAAAAAGATTCCTCCAATACCTCGAGCTTCTCCTCGGTGCTTGTTCACGAAATATTGATCACACCACTTCTTGAAGCGTGGATAATATTCCTTGTCATGCTTGTCGCATGCCTCCTTGATCGTTTTGTGGAAATGGATAGCATCCTCGTCAAAGAGGTAGCTGGGCGTAAGATCCGTTCCACCACCAAACCACCATGCATTCGATGTGCCATCGGGGTTCGCGGTCTCGAAGTATCGATAATTAAGGTGGACAGTTGGTGCCATGGGGTTAATTGGGTGAAGGACCATACTCAACCCCGCAGCGAAGAAGTCCAAGGAATGAACGTCTGGGTCGATAGCTTTGTGGTTCACTCGCATCTTCTCAATCGCTGGTCGTGGCAGGGTCCCGTAGACAATACTAATGTTCACACCCGCTTTCTCGAAGACGTTTCCATCTTGCAAGACACTGGAGATTCCGCCTCCGCCACTCTCGCGTGTCCAGGTATCGACTTGAAACTTCTTTCCGTCGACCTTCTCGAGCTCTGCCACTATCTCCTTCTGCTGTTCCTTGATGAACGCTTCCATTCGCAATCGCATAGGGGAGTTCTCGGTAACTCCAGATTCTCGCTTCTGAAGAGCATCCCGCTCAGCAATTGAGGCCGCATCGAGCTTGGAGGGCTCCTCTGTAGCCTGGGAATTGTTAGTTCAGGTCGGCTACCTTCCTCTCGAAAGGGTAAGAGGCTACCATTGAGTAGATCATAGCTCCAATAAACACAATGCCAACAGCTATCCTTGTTTTTGGAGCCCAAACACCTTGTAGACTTTTGCCTCCTCTTAGATTCGGTAGCGGCGATATAAATCCTCTTGAAAGTCGCGGATGAGGTCTGAGAGAGCGTAATTGTAGAATGCCAGGTCTGCTGAAGCTCGAAAGCCGTAGACAAGGACGGACTGAAGACGACATTATGTATGAAAATGGGCACCGCCTGCAGTGAAGGAGTGGCTATCGTAACAGGAACATAAGACCACAAATGGGGAGAATCCCTGTCAGATGGATTCAGCCGGCGGTCTGACCTTTTCAACAAAGGAACGAAGGTGGAACGTTTATGACAGAGTGCGATGCGATATTCTCAAAGTCATGATCCGACTTAGAGCTCATTCGACGACAGGGATTATCAGCCATCTCGGCGTCAGAGGGGCCAGTCAAATGCTGGCAGAGCCTTGTGGACTGAGGCACAAATGATAGCGTCTAAGGCCGCAAGAGTGCTTATCACCGTCGGCTTTGATCAAGAGCATAAAGGAAGGACACAGCCTCAAAGCAATAAGTCATCATTCGCCGCATGATTTACAAATCGACTACAGTTCCTGCAATAGTATTGATCACGCCCCTTTCGGTACCACGTTCTGCAGTCATTCCGCACTTTCCACGTGATTTCTATCTGGTCCAGTCCTGATTCACACCGCCCTAGGCTACCTAGTGCTAGGCAGTCATTCCCCGCGCTTTCCACGACGCAGAGCTTCCTTCATAACCACTCGACACCCAACTCTCCTACAAGAACCACAAGAACCCAACAAATAACAACAAACACCATCACCATGCGCAGCAAGTTTAAGGACGAGCACCCTTTTGAAAAAAGGAAGGCTGAGAGTGAGAGAATCGTAAGTACCTTTCTATCCATCCCACAAGCCTCCTCGCACCGATTACAAACTAACATCTACTCTTTCTCACAGCGTCAAAAATACTCCGATCGTATCCCCGTCATCTGCGAAAAGGTCGAGAAGAGCGATATTGCTACTATCGACAAAAAGAAATACCTGGTCCCGGCTGATCTCACCGTCGGCCAGTTCGTCTACGTAATCCGCAAGCGCATCAAGCTCTCTCCCGAGAAGGCCATCTTCATCTTCGTCGATGAGGTTCTGCCACCTACCGCTGCGCTCATGAGCTCTATCTACGAGGAACACAAGGATGAGGACGGGTACGTTGCTCCATTTCCTTTGATAGTCGTTATCGAGAGTGGGGTCAAGGTTCGGCGCTTGGGGGCCTTGAGCTCGCTTGCTCTTGTCGCCTTGAGCATGACTCCCACGATCTCAGAATCCCTCTTCGCGCAAACAACTACACAAGATCACAGGCTGACACTTCTCCACAGATTCCTGTACATCTCCTACTCGGGCGAGAACACCTTCGGCTCGGAGTACGCCATCTAAACCGCCAACCTCCTCTCTCCGAATCCTCTCATCTTCCTCTCAGTAAACCAAATCTCTCTCGGCGTTTCGGACAATCACGGTGGGCAATTCACGAGTTCACAGCGGACAGGCACGGGTTCAGGATCAGGATCTGGCTTTCCTCAATCATGCATTCCGACAACTTGTACCCCCAACAAATGGCAGTTTTTTCCTTTCCTTTATTCCTTTACGTGAAGTGGTTGAGGCAGAACGGGGCAGGGCAGGGTATCGGTTCAGGCTAGGAGGAGCGGAAGTGGGAAGTGGTTTTTGTCGAGTATGACTGCTTTTGATCTCCAGGGCTTGGGGATAGGTGCAATACGATGCTTTCTGCCATACTCAGATGTCTATTTCTTGCGTGAAAGTTTCTTTGTTCGGCCATTATCCAAGGCGTAGATGTGCGAACAGGTCATGTGATTGGTATGTACTTCCTACGAGTCAATACAAGGAATGAGTGATTGCCAGGAAGGCGGACGTCCTTTGAAAGAGGACTTTCATCAAGAAATACCCGGCACGAAGCCTAATCTGGTATCCGTCCCTTCTAGCACATTGGCGAGTCACATTTGGTACCGCAAGCTTGGTATGAATGCTTCATGGGATTCTCTAGCTTTAAGACCTGAGCAGGTCTAACAATCACTACACAAACTCCCTGAGAACGAAGCAAGGGCCATTCCCCCGTCCATGCAACTCCCCAATCACGATCTAATCTAGAAGTAATTCTTAACCGGTTGTCGCTTTCTGCCAATGCTCGACATAGTGAACGACTTCTTGACAGTATCCAGCAGCTTACTACACTTTCTCCTCAGCGATTTTGGTGGAGAGAAATCGCAATCAGAGCCCTCATCATAAATTTCGCTGCTGGTGTTCCCATAGAGAAAGGCACGAAGATCTCGGTATGATGATTTATGGCGTTGGAGTTGCGGCGTCTTCAAAGAAGGAGCAATTGAATGGCTCGGCTCTGATAGGTCGATTACACGGGTATCTGAACTCGAGGCCTCGGAGAGATTGCACAAGACGTCATGGTCGCTGCTTGCCCAGCTGATCTTCATAGGAACGTTGTCCGCAGTGCGAAAGAACGATTCAGCAATGGCAGAAATGGCACAGTCGGCTGTTTGAGCAACGTCCACCTTCTTAGTGGCTCCAACAAGATCCTGGGGGGATTTCTCCAGACCGAGACCCAGATGCAGAAACTTGAGGTATAAGTTGTCTGCCTTGACAGGCAATTCTTCTGGGCCTTCGCTGGACTCTCGGTCCTCATTGTCATGCCGAATGACTGCTGCTTTGTTAGCCACCATCTTGATCCCGTCTTCCTTGTATGCGTGGATGACCGCTAGTTTCTCGTCGTCAGACATGGAGCAAAGGGCATCAAGTTCCGACTTCGGCAATTTTACACCCTCCCTGAGAGCTGTAGCTTCCAGTTGCAATCGCTTGTAAGATCCGATGAAGGACACTTGATGTTCGGGCTCCATCCACAGAAAATCGTCCATGAAATTGGCATTCAGACCATTGAGATTAGCGTTATTTCTCAGGAGAGCATTCGCCTGTAACCACTGCCCTTTCGCACGATCGACGAGGAATCTGCGATTCGTCTCAATCCACGCAAAGACCTCGTGACCTTGAATACAAACCAGTTTCGTGAATTCATAAACATTGAGGTTCATGGGGTGGAGGGAGTGTTTCTTGAGAATCGGTGTTGTCAGTCTCAAAAGTGGTATTTATTTTGAATTGCAGACTCACCTCGAGCAATTTTGCAGTACAGTCCCAGAGTACGCCGCTACGTTCGTAGTATTGTTTACGTGCAACGTCTCGTCGATGGTCCTCTGAAATGTTTTCATCGACTGAAATGCTTGAAATGCTTTCCTCCGGAACTTTGGCGGTAATGACCGGAGTCAGTGGTAGTGCAAGGACATCCTCTAGTTCTTCTCGTGCTCCAGGACCTGTAGTACTTTGTGCTTCGGTTGGCTTCTGAGCAGTGGCTGGTTCTGATTCGAGGCTATCTTGAACGGCACTGGGACTTGGGGTAGCTTCCACACTGCTGACTGCCTTTTGTGGCGGACTTGTGTTCCAAGTGAGTGGCGTTCCCTCCACGGATGGGGTCAATCGAAGATGCAATTCTGCAGGTTCCGCGTCTGCTGTATGGACATGTGAAAGTCGAACACTGCAGGGAGACTGACGAGGAGCAGCGTTTGGCTGCCAATAGTAACCCTTCTCAATGTCAGACATCTCGCCTTCAAGTGCCCAGAGACGTTTTCGAAAGTTCTCCAGATCACGATCGACAAGGAGCTTGAGATTCGTAGAGATCTCCTTCTCATCAGGAGCCGGCACGCGAAAGAAGTCAGAATTGGTGTTTCTCTCCATCTGGAATATCCGACACATGGAATTGGGAGGATGGTTGTAACGGCGAGCTCTTCAGCGTGTACTCAGACAAGACCGACAAGTATCGTGGGGTTATGTATGCCGATGTATGTACCAATGACGTTCAATGATTGATTTTGGTATTGATATCCCACGTACTCGAATACAGCGAGGGTGCCAAAAATTGAAATTGGTCTGTTGCTGCATGCTCTCCATGAAAACGAAATTGGTCTTAAGAAGGCGCCGGTGCCGTTGTGTTCCTTCCGTGACAGTATGTCCCTTCTCAGCAGGTGCTCAGCTCCGTATCTTCCTCCTCAACGAATATGCTTGAATAGGTAGGACATCTTCCCTGCAGCTTAATTGCCCTTCACAGTTGCCTCTTTACCCAACCCAACTCTCCTAGAAATATGTTAGAGAATATGAAGGCGAGGAGTGGTTTTTAGATCATACCTCAAACCGGCATCAACTGTCTGCTGCGTAGAACGACCTTGCTCTTTCTCTTCACGATTGATCCGTGTCGCGGCTGCAGAGAGGCCAATGAAGACGGCGAAGACTGGATCGCCAATCTTAGAGATTAAATGTGCTGGAGCAGGCATTTTGAGGTGTCAAATTATGTTCGTTGAAAGCTTGCTTGAGATGCGGTTGTTACGAAGTCGTTTTGGAAGGTGAGGTTCTGCGGATGGACCCGAGAAATAAATTGGACCGCCACAAAGCTATCACCTGATCAAGGACATGTAGTCTGCAATACATCAATCTGAAGGCATCTATGTGTATTGCCGTTTCGTGGGTTATAATGGCACGGTGTCAAGATATGGATGTTGAAATGTCGATGTCATGAAATTGCATTTTATGATTGGGATGATTTCCAACAAGTGAACAGGCATTTCTGGCATCAGGATAGCTTTGGAGTCGAGAATCTTTCGCTGTAAAGTGTAGCTTTATCAATTATGTACAGAGAATTTGGATATATATCCTTTTGGTTCATAAACGCCATTTTACATTCCATGTCCCTGTTCTATCCATTTTATACACGTAAAGGATCGTGGTATTCTTCTATTTTGGCGACAGTGCAACGTCAAAAGCTGGGATTAAGGTCTGGGCAAGCCAGAAGGAGAACACTAGCTTAGGGCCTGTCATGAGGAGCTATATACATGTTAGTGATGCGTCAAGTAACTTCGACACTGAGTAGGATGCCTACCTTAGGTACTAAGCCCTTGAAAAAACTTGTTAGACCTTCATTCTTGATCATGCTTCCAACGATCTTGAAGCCCTTCTCTGGGTTGTCAAAGTTTCGGTTTTGGATACGGGTCTTAATAACATCAAGAGGCGCGGATACTATCAGTGATGCCGAAGCACCAGCAATCGAGGCGATGAAGTTCTGGAACCAAGTAGCTTTGTTATAGTCCGACAGACCGAAGAAGTATCCTTTCGTGAAGGCTGATCCACCGAATAGCTGTGCTGATGTTAGTCATGAGAATTACTTAAAAGGATAGATGGGAGACCAACAGCGAAAGATCCTGGAGCGTTTCTCGCAGCAGTCCAGCCCCAGCCTCTATACAATCCGAAACCCTCGTCTCGCACAATTCTAACAATACCTCGTCCTCGGAATGCTTCGGGATTTGTTTGTCGCTTGATCTTGAGAACGTCCAAGGGCAGGAGGACAATTTCACCAATACCGATCAAGCTACACAATGTCAGTCTTTGTTACTCAACAATTGAGCGCGGCAAGAAACCGACCTTCCTGCAAATGAATGCATCATCGCCTTCCCAGTCTTCGGCCCAAACGTTTGGTCGAAGAAATCGCCGTGGTTCTTTGCTAGGTAGTCTCGGACAAAAGGTTGCCCACCATACTTATACACTCGTTGTAGAACCTATTGTCACATGAGCACCACTGGTCCCCTTAACATGTGTCTACCACCAACCTTGTAGCCTGCGGCATATCCAAGACCTGGGAACAGAGAGAAGAACTTCTTGCCGACTGTAGCTCCTGCCTTGTCTTTGAAGATGACCGAGTTTAGTTGCGAGGCAGAGGCAATCTATGAAGATGTTAGCAAGATAAAATCCTGGGATGTATGGTGCCCTACCTTGCCATGATTGCTCATCAAACGCTTCGCAATAGTATCGACCTTTACCCATCAGTACAATCCTTATCTCCCTAAATTTTGGTTCGAACGTACAGGATGGAAAACAGCAAGCTCAGCAATGCCGGCGGACCCTTTATCCGTTAGCAGATTGGTCAAAGCTGTACCAGATCTTTCTCCACGCGTACCTGATCCTAACAATCTTGCCAACGTCGACTCCTTCTTGTAGTCCTTCGAGGCCCCTGATGCAGCAATTGGGGACATCTTGACGTCTTTTGCAATTGAGACCCGATTGTCAGACGAAGGGAGGAAGAATCCAGTCGACAACTTGTCTTTAGGTTTAGGCGATGTTTTTAAGCGCCAAAGAGTGTGGAAAAAAGTCGTTGCAGAATTCTTCCTGATGATTAACTTTTTTTTTCTAGCATTCGTGATACCTGCAGCAGCAGGGTTCGGAAAAGCTTCGGCCCCGGATTTTGCTTGTGAGCGAGCTAAGCCTTTTTAATTCTCAAGCCTTTTGAGCTTCACTTCAAAACACTCTTCAGAATCCCTACATGTTATGAGCTAGAAATGATACCTACAGGCCGACCCCTTTTGCTTGACTTCTTCGAAGTCCCTTCGTTCCTGCGATATCCTATTCTAACTTTTATTTTTTTTTATGAGACCCTCCGACATCAAAACCCGCTCTCGACCAGAACGCCACGGAATATCTACACCATAATAAAGACAGGCTTGAGCCCTATCGTCCATGAAAGTCGTGGAGAAAAACAGTCAATCGATATTCGGTGCAATTGCGAGTGCATGTGCTTCTGATCCAATCAATTTTGAAGAAAAGATTTCGATGTCTTGTCTAAGAAATACGTCTCCGTGACGAGCCTGTGATCATAAGTCTGTGCTTTTCAGGGCTTTTCAGGGCTTCTCGCTAATAAATACACGCTGAAACCGAATATCGATTTTTGAATTAAAATATAAATATATTTAATAAATTTATAAAAAGATACTTTAGCTTCTATTAAATAATAAATTATAGTTTTAAAGGATTTTAATTTGTAGTTGTTTTATACTTTTTAAGTAACGGCGTAGACTTTAAAGTTCTTCGCGAAAAAGTAGCCTGAAAACAGCCTGAAAAGCACAGACTTATGATCCCAGGCTCGTAAGGCTGCAAGGCAGACTCTGTGGATATAAATGCATGTTGCTATTCCCGTGTCATCTCCACCCATTCTCAAACAAAGAGAATACATACCACCTCGGATCGCCTACTGCACGCTTTTACCATATCCCGTTCTGGACCGGTATGAAAATCTCGCAAACAATGTGACATTTTCTGACACGTGAAGTAGCGCTTGCCATTGATGCGGATCCATTTTCGAATCTGTCCCAAGGATGTCGGGACATGCCGAGAGAACTTGTTTACATTTTTCATGAAATCGACGGCGCTCTGAAGTCGTTGATTAAACGAGCCCAGCGCCATGCAGATAAAATTCGCTCAGACGAAACGCACAAGTCGCCGTTTAACAAGACCGATCTTGCTAGCCTCCAGCAACTTATAGACCAATTATCGCTTTCGGGTCAGGCCTCCATCAACAATGACTTGTTTCAGCTGTCATCTTTAAAGCGCAACCAAATTCAAAAATCGATCAAAGTCTGGAGCATAGCAGCTAGAACTCTTGCGGTGTACCAAACTTACCTATTGGAACCCCTCAAGGTCTCGAATAGTGTCATGAAAATGCTTCTGAAGCCTGGATTCGAAAAGCTCGTTCCTAAGATTAAGAACGGTGCCCTTACCATATTAGAGCTTCAAGAAATTTCCTAGGACTGTTTCGTTCAGATAGAAGAGGAGCTGGAATAAAAAAATTTCACGACTTTACCATGACACCCTGTCAAAGATCAGGTCACTCGACGGATTTGAATCGATCCATAACAGACGTCCAGACCACTCATCAGAAACCTCGAATGAGCCTAGGCCTAGGATCACGAAGAGAAAGCTAGAACGAGCTACGTTCAAGAAAATGAAGACTATGGCTCTTGTATTAGTCAACCACAACAAAGTGTAGGAGCTTCTTATTCGCCGCTCGTTGGTACTAATTTTACCATTTAGCGTACCTCGTACTTGTTAGAAGTTGTCCTAATCACAACAGTCCTCTCCATCATTCCACTCATCATCGCATAGCACCGGGCCCCCAACACTCATGGCGCCACATTCGATGTCGACTTTTGCCTCCCGATCCAAAATTCTATCTTGCAGCTCCTCGGACTCTTCACTGCAATGTATCCCATCTACAGACGCTCCACAGCTTTTGCTTGGAGATGGATACGGGTTTTCACTGCTCTTGGAGCTTTGTGTTCCATTAGCAGTATACCTTTGTACTTGAAGGCTCCTACGATGTGGAGTGCGCTGGTTTCATTCCTTGGGTCAGCTGCACAGGCGAGAATGACATTGTTAATTGCTCTTATGGAAGACTCGGTTGGGATGTCTATGAAGAAGGATTAACATATCAAGTCAGATGACCGCCGTGAGTAGTGGGAGGTTAGGGAGGCTTATTTGGAAGGTTGGATGATGTTTTATAGTCGTAGTGGTTTGAGGAGGGGAGTAAGAAGGGGAATGAGGTTAGGAATGATAATGAAGATGAACACGAAAGTCATGAAGTGGAGAAGGTGAGGAATATACTATGTGGGTTAAGTTCATAAGTTAGCGGAGCAGTCATGCTAGAAGAGAATTCACCAGGTAAGCACAGAGTGTCCCAAGATCATATGTTTGCCACTCATATGGCACCCAATCAGTTCTTCCATACGATACATACTTTTTGACAGCTCTTATTCGCTGTCAAATCCAGAGACATTAGAAGTCTGAAAGACCTAGACAGATGACCAGGGGCACAGTGTAAAGCTTTTAATGTAGCTGGTCTCGCAAGCCGTAGAAGGCATGCAAGGGTTAGGAGGATGTCATGAATATGGAGGGAGCTTCGAGGGATTGAGAATTGGCTGTGGCTTTTGGGGGGAGATCTTGGTCGTTGTACGCCCTGGTGATCTAAGTTTGCTACTTTAGTGAAGTATGTGGAACATTCTATTTGATGTTTAGCAGCAGTTGACATCCATGATGTGTAGATGGACTCCCATGTAGACTTCAATGCAAAGCTTTAGTCACCTCGAAAGATAAAAAAATTCCCTAGGAATAGCTTCGAAGAACATGATGACAGTACAAGTGAGACGATCCTCAAAAAAAACGATAGTCGACATACACCTAGACTCTTTCACGTCAAACACAAGCCCACCAGCAAAGTTTCGTGGACTATGCGAGTCAAGTATGTATTCCCTACAGCTACGTGAGCTGAAAGCAGATTTATGGTATCACAAAGCCATCAGCGCTCAATGCTGCTTGACCCATTAACGCCTTCCAAATGCAGTAAATGACGCCCACCCAATGCATAATTTTCTCATCCATAACATGTCGTCAAAGGGTCCCCCGAAAATGCATCGCTAAAATTCTCGGAAAAGGCCAATCAATCCATCCAGTCGTGAAATCTGGCATAAGAGCTTATCGATCTTCCCATCGATTGCGCGAAAGTCATTCAGCTGATGTGCATCCAAGTACACCGCAGGGTCCAAGTCTCTGACATCAGATCTCTGTGTCAAAGCTAGAACATCATGTGCTCGTCGTCTCTCAACGTCTAAGCGCTGGAGAATTCTCGACATGGCCTTGTAGGTGTTTTGTACGACCAAGGTGGCGGCTCGGTCTTGGTCGAAGAACCACAGGAAGATGGTACGATTGGTCGTGCGATTGCTGTCTCTTGGGACTTCCTGGATATCGATAACGCCAGCCATCTGCATCTCAGCCAACTTGGTACGAACGTCTTTCAGCTTGAGCTTTCCTGCTTCGGCTAACTTTTTCTCCTCAAGCTTCCCCAACTTTCTCAACATCCTCGACAGACGGTGACCAGAATTACCAAACTTCTCCAAAAGCATAGCATCTATTTCGGCATCCTGCATTTTTTGAATAACGAATTCGAAATCACAAGTCCATTCTCCCAAGCCGTTGTTGCCGCATTTGCGAAGAAATTGAGAATCATCCGCAGCCAGAAGTAGCAAATGCTTCTTGACAAGCTCCACATGATTTTCTCTGTCATCAGAAGTCTCCGATGCAGGCAACCTATCTTGGAAAGTGACCTTGGGACGTTTTGCTGGCTTGGGGTTATCAGTGAACGGGTCGTCGTCGGCATCTGGAAGTTTGCTATGGCCATTGACTTTCGGCTCGTCGTCTGATCCACTATCTCCCATGTCGATATCTCCGTCAACCTCGGCCTCCCCTGACTTGGGTTTGCGAGCCTCTAATTGCTGCTCCAAATCCTGAAGATTGACCTGGTCACCAGAGGCTTTTCCAATTCCAGTGCCAGGATTGACATTATGGCTGAGTGCTGCAGCAAGCTCTTTGGTCGTAAACATGGGGCCATCGGGAAGGTCGACAATATTGTCAATAGGGTCCAGGCGGCATCGCGGAATCTTCGCCTCCAACAATCTCAGACCTTGGGCATAGATGAGGGAAGTGGTTTCGCCAATTCGCTCCTTCGCAAACGACACAAGGGCTTCATTACGAAGCGCAACTGTGCATTTCTCGTAGTTGATGTGAAAGACCAATGTCGGCTTGAATTGAGATTAGCATCAGATCTATTCCTGCTTCTAGAAGCTGGAGAACCCACTTCAAGTCTTGTGCCATCATCTTCGTACATGTGACCACTGCTAACAGTACTACTGCCGTTTGAAAGGCGTCTTCGCTTGTTCGTGCCATTGACACCATTGATATGGCCCCCATTCAGTGGCCGCTTGATACCTTTGCCTTTCCATTCTCGTTCGGACCGAATGGCTTGCAGTCGATTTTTAACCTTGAGTTTCAAGTCGTCCTTTTGTTTCGCTCCTTTCGTACTGCCGCCGAAAAACTCTTGGAGGATCTCTCTCTCGACTTTGTTGTATGTGTCTGCTGGGCTAAGGAACATGCTCTGAACCACAGGCTCAACAAATCCAACCTCTAGTAATCGGGTCAACACCGAGTGTAGATGGCCAGTGGAACTGACAGGGGAGACACTGTGCCCATTCACATCGTCTAGAACGTCAGAGGAGCCTTCTGCATTGCCACTAACAAGCTGTTCGTGCTTTGACTCATAGGCCGCTTCGAGGCTAGCTACGCTGGTATTGCCCAGTAGGAACAGCTTCTGCACCACGTCCCTTGCAGCAGGTCCGAATCTAGTCTCTACCATGTCGATGATCTTCCCAGCCCGAGCCAATCCGTATGCAGCGTCGGAATTTGCTTCATAGAATGTAGTGCCCGTCTCGGAGTCTTGGTTATAGTAAACGAGACCCTGTTGAATTAGGACGGCAAGGCCATGTCGTAACTGACGGGCATTAAGGAGAGTATGTTTGGATAGCAGTCGAATTGGAAGTCTGCCTTTTCGAAGGAGGATCGTGAATATCCGCTATGTACAATGTCAGATTTGACCAAATCAAAATGATTTACTCAGCGTGCTCAAAGTATGACAATATTGCGCGCAAAAGATTTCTGACGTGCGCTTAGAGATAGTAAACATACGGAGGTTAATTCTCCATAAGTCTCGTCGACGAGCAGAGCGCAGAGCTCTACCGCATGCGTTGACTATATTGGAGTCAGTCACAGACCAGGCACAAAGCAGGCAGTATTGCGCTTCCTGATTGAATAGGTGAAACTTACTCGAGACATTTTCCTGCTACTAGAGAGTATCCCACAATCTCTAGAGCTTCCACAAGTACTACCGGTTCTTCATTGACGATTTGGAGGTACAAGATCGTGGACTTATCCTGAAGAAAATATTTCGAGGCTGGTGGGGAACGAGAGAGCACTCAAAATCCCCGCCAAATCCAGAGTCAAGCGCTCGTAAGCTAATTCATTCTCGGCTAGACTCGTTCAGCACCAAATCTTCAAAGCTCTACCACGACTTCACCCGATCGAATTCGCAAAGCCATTGTCCTTCCACAACCACCAATCTCCCCCGAACAATGATCTCACGGTCGGCGACTGGAAGAAATGCACAGCTTGCCCTTCGCAGGCAATGCTGTGCAAAGCCGACCAACCGTCGAGGCTTTGCTGCTGCAGTATCCGGCTCAACCAGCTTCTCATACGATTCGGCGGATGTTAGCGGCGTGAAGATAGCTAGCAGAGATGTGGCAGGACCTACGACCAAGCTTGCTGTGATTGCAAAGGCCGGTACGAGATATCAGTCTGCGCCAGGCCTGACCTCTGGATTGGAGCAATTCGCGTTTAAGGTGGGCAGACTCTCTTCTACTATTTACCCTCAGAAAGAAGCAACAACTGATCATTTACTTGCAGAACACCTTCAAACGATCAGCTCTGCGAATTACTCGAGAATCTGAGCTTCTTGGTGGTCAATTGAACTCATACCACACCCGAGAGGCCCTGGTTGTCGAAGCTAAGTTCCTCCGAGAGGATCTGCCATACTTCACGGAATTGCTCGGCGAAGTCATCTCACAAACCAAGTATACCGGTAAGGGGGACAGCTTCTTCAGCCAGTAAGCGGCTAACAAGTTTTCAGCTCATGAATACCACGAGGAGGTTGAGCCAGTCATCAAGCTCTCCCAGAAGAAACTCCTTGCTAGTGTCTCGGAACTTGCACTCAACTCTGCTCATGGTCTTGCATTCCACCGAGGCCTGGGTACGCCTCTTTATCCACCCTCCTCAACGCCATTGACGAAGTACCTCAACGAAGAATCCATTGCCGAATTCTCAACCAGCGCCTACTCGAAGCCAAACATTGCAGTGATTGCCAATGGTGCTAGTCAGGCCGATCTGGCCAAGTGGGTTGGCGAGTTCTTCAAGGAGACATCAAGCTCTGCTGCTGCGTTGACAAGTGAGGCCACAAAGTACCATGGTGGTGAAGAGCGAATTGCACATGACTCTGGCAACTCTTTGGTCATTGCGTTCCCAGGATCGAGCTCGTTCACATCTGGTTCATCCTACAAACCCGAAATCGCGGTCCTTGCAGCTCTCCTGGGTGGCAAATCAAGCATCAAATGGTCCTCAGGTTTCTCGCTACTCGCAAAGGTAGTCTCAGCTTTCCCTGGAGCCAGTGCCTCGACAACTCACTTTGCCTACTCGGATGCTGGTTTGTTGACCATCCAATTTAGTGGTTCAGCGGAAGCCATCCGTTCTGCTTCAACCGAGGCTGTCAAGGCTCTCAAGAGCATCTCAGAGGGTTCAATCAGCAAGGAGGACTTTACAAAGGCTGTTGCTCTTGCCAAATACCGTGCTCTTGAGGAGGGTCAGAACATCGAATCCGGAATTGTTGCAACTGGATCTGGTCTCATTCATGGTGGAAAGCCATTCCAAATCGACGAGGTTGCCAAGAGTGTGGAGTCAGTCACAGCTGACAAGCTGAAAGCGGTATGCTTCCCCAAGAACAGTATCCTGTATTCGGACACTAACTCCACTCCCAGGCTGCCAAGAGTCTTCTGGATGGAAAGGCCACAGTATCAACTGTCGGTGACCTTTATGTCCTCCCATATGCGGAAGAGCTTGGTCTCAAGATATAGATGGGTTGGAAGCTTTGCAAATCAAGGAAGGGATTGTATCAACAGCTCTAGAGTGTACTGTAGATATAAGCGCAAATTTATTATGTCCAAAATGTTCCTATATACAGACCTATGTTTGTGATCCCTTTGTGAGCTTGGTGCACAATTCAAATGGCCCAGCATGACGGAAATTCGGTGCTTTGACATTTGATATAAATAGTTCCTAGAATTAGCCTTGATGGCAACCCTATAAAATCTACTCCCAAGTCTGTTCGTCCCACTCTTCGAAATTGTGGAATTCTCACCTCTGTAGTCATCAAAATTAAAAGACCCGGTAGACTAGGAAGAAATCGCTCCGAACTGAGTATCACGTGTCTCCGGCAGATTCCGCTCCTTAACTTCCGAGCCGTGCAAATCTGAGCTTAACCTCTACGCAGCACAGTGATCAAACGCTACACCTCACCTCACAAACTACCATCAGACACAATGGCATTCGCGTGGAAAGCATCAGGTCTCACGTACGTCTTTATCCTTCTCCTAGCTCGACTGCGCTTCAATTGAAGCAGCCACGACCTCTCGAAGAGCTTGGACTAATCATTCCTAAATAGCTACAACAAGTACCTCTCGGTCGCCGCACGAGTCGTTCGACGAAGCTTGAAGGATGACAAGCGACTGGCAGCAGAGCGGAGAGGAGAGATGGAGTTGAGATTCGCCAAGTGGAATGTGAGTGCAGATCCTAGGGCGAAGTGGTTTTCTACGGGGCAGGTAGCTAACGATGGAATTAAACACAGAACGGCAAGCAAGGCGATGTCAAGAGTGTTGCAGACGCGAACGCTGCTGCTGCTACGGAGGCCGCTTCAACATCATCCTAAGTATGCGATGTTTGGCATGGACGACGGGTGGATGAGTGGAGGATGGGTGTGGGAAGGCTGAGGAGCTTTAGGGGAGGCTTGTACATGTGTATTATCTCAGGGCCAACACTCAAAAATCGAAGAGCCCTTCAAAATTCCGATATACTCTGGGAGAATTCAAGATGTGTTGAGTGGAGGGATTTTGCAACCGCCAATCTGATGGATCGTCATGTACACCTTTTGTGACCTCAACGAATCCTCCACACAAATATCAAATCAGGTCTCTGTTCGTAGTGAAACGCATAACCCATGATATTCAAGCAGAGGCTTAAGCGCATCTCAATATTATAGCCAACCTAGCTATCACCAAGCTCGTTGAAGCTCTGAGGCAGAGTAGTTATATACCTGTAATGTATAGTATATAGTATGATTTTCAGTGATATTCAAACAATACACCTAGAATCAAAGAGTTCTCATGTACCGCTCTCCCTGAGTGTCACATTCGTTCTTATAAGGGACACTGCTGGAGCCTTGTAACCGAAGCGAGATATCCCGACCCAGAGCCCTTTCGAAGGTCGCGACTTCAAACTTTGTTTTAGACTTCAACTAGCACACGCATATTGACTCTCGAGAGAGGGAAGAGCTACACAACGATGAGCAGCAATGGCTTCGATGCCATTTCCCCAGGCAAGATATTTTCCAAAGACATGGCGAGGCCTAAGCTTACACATTTTTCAGACATCGCAAACCTCGATATCAATGATAGTGCCAGAGACCCGTTTGCAATGTGGGATGCAGCACCTCCACCTGCTCCAAAATTGAAGAGCAAAGGAGTGATAGCCATGGATATTACTGAGCAATTTGGCAATGCTGCCCGACGTTCGTGCAACCCGCTTGCATCAGAGAAAGAGATCACGTGTTAATCGGTAGCAGAGCTTGATGTTGGGCAGCTGGTCAAAGACCCTTACTTCACTTTATTCGAATCTGTTGGTGCCTTGGAAGTTAGTGTTGGAGTTGATTTCAATCCGTTTCGTGCTGACAGAGATCCTTAGATCATGGACCGAAAGATGGACAGTGGTTGTCTCGAACCAGGAGAAACCATGGAAGATGAGTACGATTTCAACCAAGCACTTCTTCCAGAGGAGATTATCGGCATTATTGATCAGCTGCTATGTCATGAGGTAGAGTCTCTTGTCCCTAGGCCATAAAGTATCTCCATTGATGACATCCTAGATGGCATGGCATATGGGACATCCACTTGCACAGACAATATTCACAAGTCTCTACATTGACAGATTGTTATCACCTTGCCCTACCAACATTCAGCAAACACACTTTGACAGTCGACATATCTCTGATGAGCCACTCACACTTCGGATTCTGAGGGCCTATTGTCTAGGTCTGATCAAGACCTGTTTCTATGTGAATAGTCGGGTCAAGACAGAGCATTTCTACGAGGTAAGGATGAACCACCTTTCTGGAGACCAGCTCACTCAGAAGCCATAATAGGAAGAAGATTTCGTCACCCATACCTTCAACAGGAGCCTACTCGAAGGTGTCGAGCATAACGAAATATTTCTGTTCCTTGACGAAACGACGAAGCTGCTAGCTAAGTCTAAAGCCCTGTCATCAGATACCAAAAGAGCTCTCGATTGCCGCCTCCAATTTCGAGCACAGTTCCTCAAGACAGTGGAAATGGCCGACTCGAGGACATCGGATAGCCTGGTGAAGCAGTGGACAACCCTAGGAGACTTCGTACCTTATCTCAATTCGTCAAGTAAATTTGGCAAATCTGTACCAGCTTCATTCAGCGTGAAGATCCAGCGTAAATTGGCGAGCACGGTACCTCCTCGACCAATCGTGCAAGTCAGTCAAGAAGCTTCTTTTGACCACTTGGAGAGACTGTGCCGAGATGCGGCTGTCGTCGTGGAGGTGCTGAAGTATTACGACAGCCATAGTCTCATGGTATGTTGTCTAAAAATATTCCCTCCCGTTACAAAGCTAACTCGATCCATAGACTTTTGTGATGTTATTTCAGGCCCGTAAACCCCAGCCTTCGGTTTATGTGCGAACCTTACTGCAGCACTACCTGTTCGCAGATATGGTGATCTTAGGGACCAAATCGATCCGTCACATCCTTGACGACGACTTAGCGGCCACCGTTCTGCCAAATGACAAGCTTCTGGACCGCGACAACGACGAAATTGAAGTCCCTCGGGACCCTCGGCATCAAATGTCAGTTCGTATGGAGACCTTCCGCGCCCGAGCAGCAGGTTCATACCTAGATATCCTTCGTACCATTTGCCAAAATAGATGTCGAATACGACGGGGCCTGTGCCATACAATTGCAGATTGGGACAACCTTCAACTTGATGCGGAAGAACTTGATGTCGAGCTTCGAGTCTTCACCGAAGAACAACCAATTGTCGACCCTGAGATATCAACGGACCCGATCTATTCATTTCCCCTGTCGTCTTGGGCATACTTTTATAAGCTGAAGCAAATGGAATGGATAGTTCAAATGGGATTCGAACTTGAGACCTATCAACCAGATGAGCTAGCAGGAATGTACTGGTATCTCCAATACCTAGCGAAAACACGCAGTCGTCACCTGGAACGAATTAGAGGCTTTGACATGCGCAGCCTCGCAGCTGCTCGCAAAAATCCAAAGGCCACTGCAGACAAGATGAGAGCGTATTTGCACGCCATATCTTTCATCAATTTCTCGACTATGGAAGCTGCCGCCACGTATGGATTCGCAGACTCTCTTTCATGTTTATTCACGGTTCTTGGTCGATTGAATCTCATCAAGTCACCACCTCGGCCTTACAGCGACGATAACATGCGGTATGAAGTACGGATGAAACCTTTCTCTCCCATTGGCCTGCCGGAGCTCATTCCATTCGACGAATTGACTAAAGTGGTCATGCAACCTGAGGAGTCAACTATTGATCTTCTCAAGTTTGCAGCCGAGTCCTCTATGGGTGCCAAGAAAGGTTTCGAGGTGCTCAGCAAGCTGAGTGCGAAAGAGGCTTATTGTCAGGGCTCTCATGATAGTTGGTTAAATAATATCAAAGCTTGTTTGAAGGCTTGTATCTTCACCAGCATCACAATCGCCTCAGTCAAGAAGGCTGTGGAGGCAGCGGGCAAGGATGGGAAGCCGAAGATTAAGGTTGAGATACCTCCGTCAGGTAAAGGATATCATGATTGGTGGGTTGTGCCGAAGGTCGTTCCAGTAGTACCTTAAGGTTGTCTTTGAATAGAGCTCGGCTTCTCGGCTTATAATTTGAATGATAGCAAGATATACCCACACGCCCCTGATCGAAGTCCTCGTTCCAACATCAGGTTTGTGCGCTTGTTTTCTTTAATCGAAGACTTATCCTTCATTCACACTTGCAATTGCTACTTCAAAATTCAACCTCAGTGTAAACAGGCAGCGCCACAGGACGTTTGCATGGCTACATTCTCAATGCTGTGGAGCTTCTTCTATGCTCATCTGGTGTAAGGTTCGGATATGGTCAAGAACCTTCGGATTTTCCTCCTCCACCCCGTGTAATCGGAGGGTTTCAGCCAACTCTATGCTATTATTGCTTAATTCATAATACATGTTTGCTCCTCCTCCAGGCAATATTGCCTGCAAATACTCCATTGTGTAAAGAGAGCTAAAGGCCAGCGGTAGCCTAGTACTGTTACTAGTTACGTCTATGCTCCTCTACCAGAACGCATCAAATGACTGGTCCCGGATCCTTACTTTTTGAGTCGAAAGGACCATCCAGGATGTAGATAATACAACGTGTACGGCTCTCAAGGAGCAGGAACGCCTTGATCTATTACATTCAGAGCAGTCTGATATATTTGCAAAACTTCAGCCCAGCGAGAGCCGAAATTTACAACAAGAATGTCTGTCATGTCCTTGTTGTTGATACTGCTCATGTTGCGGTTACCCATGTGACGACGAATCTTCTCCTGCACGTCCCTGATCTCTCCAGTGCGTCTAGCTTCCTCGATGCAGGCCTCTCGTGGAGTCCATGGAGGACAATTCTCGTCATATTCACCACGTACTATAACAGCAAAGTTGGGGGATCCACGGGGACATTGAAGATGAATTTCCAGGCGTATATCCTTGTGACATTGTCGAACTTCACCTCCATCGCTTCGGCTAATGAATTTTGGAATATTTTCTGGTGTATCCTTTCCGGTGATGACAAGGCGTCTAATGGGTGCCCTAGAGAGGCACTCGATCAGTACAGCCAGAGAACACAGAGACTGTTTGGGAAAAGCTGCTAGAACGTCGAGAAAATTGAGAGGCACCACAAATCCAATTCCATGATCTTAAAGACTTCGAAATATTTTCAGAAAGCCTTAACTTGGTCACCAGATATACTTCGATGCCACGGTCTCTGTCATGCATCGCTAATGGGCGCGATTTGTGAAACTCCTCAGGCTTGTAGGTGCAAGGTTGATATTGGAGTACTGAACTTACATGATGCCCTGTGGGTGAACACTTGGACCAGGAAGCTTGAGGCCAATTTCCCGAGCCAATTCCTGTGCTTCTGGACTGTTCGGTGCGACGCGTTGATAGTACTCGAATGCGCCAAGAGCTGTCGAAGCACTGCTAGTAGCAGCATTTGCAGAGCTACCATTGCCGAGAAACTTGCAGAGGATCTTATGCTTCTTCCAATCCGCCTTCCGACAAGCTTTCGAGCAGTACTGTGCCTTCTTGCAACCGCCGCAAACCTGCAGCTTTTCCTCTTCGTTCTTGGGGGGTCGTCTACATTTGCTGCATTTCGGTCCAGTCATCACCTTCAGCTCAGCATACACTGTGCACCATACCTCTTGTTAGATCCGGATGCTTTCCTTAACACTGCAAAGCTTGATTCGTACTCCTGCTACCTTCATGTGTTCCTCGAGAGCTTTTGCTAGTTGCTCGTTATCAGTTCCCCAGCTCCATGGTGGCATCATGATTAGCCTGACAACATCATTTTCCAGAGCCCTGGGACATGCCTATCAATCGTGTGTAAAACTCCATTGGCGACCAGGAAATCTGTGGAAATAATCCTAGCCCCGCTGACATAAGTATTGTTTCCCTGTATCGTGATTTTATTATTGCTCCCTTGTGCGGTCTTCAAAACCATGCCAATTTTTAGATTTGTGCTATATTCAAGAAAATTCGGAGCAATATGGTAGTTGAAAACATCGCTGAGGTCGGAGGGTGAAGCCCCTGCGGTGAGGACAAATTGAGGTTTCAAGGAGAACAAGACAGTGGTAAAGCCTCCGTGAAGGGGGTGATAGGTTATTGTGGCACCAATTACATCCTGACTTGGTGTAGATCCTTGCTCTGCTGGCCGCTTCTTGAACACTGCCCAACATATTAGTATCTTAAAGTCAACAGGGGCTCGAGGACTTAACGTCGTTTGAAGGTACTAAGAATGTGACATTGTTCGCCTGTTTCAATCCAGAAGACAGAACTAAAGAACTGTTGATGAAGGAGTTTAATGTGCTAAGAGTACCGGGAGTTGATTGCCTGTTGCTCAGGAAAGTTGAGTTAGTATACCGCTTCTCTATACTTGGGAGCGGAAGTGCAGCTCTAGAGATAGCACAAAGGAGGCAATCATTCCCCGAAGCTCGTCACTTACAATATCGAGAAGAGAGCCTGCCCGTGGGCCAGCTCGAACACAAAAAAGAGAAGCCAGAATGGAGATAGTCGCCGCATCTTGTCAACGGATCATCATAATGTAGAGACAAACATTGATGTCTGCTCACTGCTGGAGATCCACCCCAATTGATATTGATCTTTAACCTGGCAGCACACGATACTCCGACACGCCAACCCCTCGACCCCTCAATACTGCATAGGGGCGAGCAGTGAATTTGGTAATATACAAGCCAGACGCCAAAAGGATCAGACACTTCACATTTTGGATGAAATCCGATCTCCACATATGAGACACCGCCTGCGTGTATCCTGTACGCCCAGTTGACGTTTCTGTGTGGGCTGCGTCTCGAGATTCGGAAGACGTCTTGTAATTGGCGGGGTAAACTGTCACATCCAAAAAAAGGAGCGCGGATAAAAAAGAACTTTTGGCAGTGTTGGACCTTCATCCTAGATAGGGTTCGGGAAGAAAATCACCGCATGACTTGAAGGTCTTGGCACGAAATTCGCTCTCAATTTCCAAAGCGCTCGCTGTTAGTCTTTATGAAAGTTGATATGACGACTAGAAATTTCCTTGATCAAAGATAGGAAATGGCGAAGCTTTGGGCGTGATTTTCTGGGGGTCAATTTTTGGTGCGATCTGGATCCGGTTCATTCGGCACGTTTTCAGGGGCATTGTGTGGGTTTCATGGCTGCAGTCTTCCAGAATCGCCCCCACGAGGCTGGCTCTGTAGCACATGGCCTACCACCATTTGCTTCCGCCCTCTAAAGACCGCGAAGAAATAAGACACGGATCAGGCATTTGCTCAACTAAAACAACCAATAAGCAAAACTTAGATGTGAGCGTTCTAGCCAGATGGAGGAGATGCACCGTGTGAAAAGGAGGGAAGGAACAGACAGGGCTTGAATGAGTAAGTGCGTCAATAACAAATTCAACAAGCTTTGCCAGGGCAGAATAGGAGTTAAAGCTATAGAAGGAATGATGGCTTCTGGACTTTCAAAGACTTCCCGGGAAGAGAAAGCTCTTCTGCTCATTTTGAAACGAGGCTCTTCGAGATAATATCCTTCAGAGCCAGTCGCTTGATCGCCTCGCGCTCATGCATCATACCTTCCTCAAAGTCACACGAGCCTTCCCCATCGAATGCAAGTTTGAGAATCTGTCCAAGATAGAAGCCTCTCATATTCCTCTCCTCCATAGCCTTAACGCTCTCGTCCACGAGAGCATCCGTGGTTTTGTGAATACCAACCCACTGTTTGCCAGTAACTTCTTCGAAAGTGCACAGCAACTCTTTCCCACTGAAATGCACCTCCGCAATTCTGATTCGTTGATTCTTTGTTATATCCTCGGGCGTCGTGAGAACAGCTCCCACACATCGAGAAATGAAGTCCGAAGAACAACCCGTGACTTGATGTTCACCGCCATCATAGAGCATCACTCTGCGCTCTTCCAAGTCCACAACACCCTTTACCGCGCCGGAGAACCAGAAATCCAAAAAAGGTCCAGTGACGAGTGTGGTGTACTCAATCTTGCCCTCTTTAGCAAGCAGCTGGAGGGTCTTTGCGTTGGCAATTTTCGCAGCTAGGATTGTAGATTCAGCAAATTCGATGGAATGAGGATGTAGAACATCGACAGTATATTCAGAAGGCATGAAGCGCTTGACACCTGCCCTGATGGCCGCATCTACTAACAATGAGTCCACAATTCCAGCTGCTGCTCCGGCGATGGCAGATATCAGGACATCGTGCCCTCGAAGAATGGCGGCAAGACAATCGGTGTCTTCGTAAGACGATATTGATGCGAATGAGACTAGTTGCTTAGCAACAGCTTCGGCAGGCTGGGGCGATCGGCTGAGAACAGTGATGTGAATAATACCAGGAAGGGTGAGGAGATGTTCGAGGATCTTCCGACCGAGGTACCCCGAAGCTCCGGCGATTGCAATCTTTTGGAACGGCATGACAGTAAACGTGTGAGAGGAACGCCTGTAAACTTTGTTGGTGAGCTTGAGATATAAATCCAATCATGAAAACTTTCATTCTCCAATCCGTTCATCTTATATATGTCAAGAAACATGCTGGTTTTCTCGGAACAAGATATGCTAGTCCAAGTCAACGCATTCCCGTTGGCATTGAATACTTCGCGCAAGCCACTAGAAATTCTGAGGCTATTGATTGAGTTCTAAGCATTAGCGACTTGCGATTGACAAATGAAAAACGGTTTGCGTTCTCGGCCATGGTCAAGGGCGAGGATTCTCAGGAAATAACCAATATTGACTTGTAATGTAAGGTAACCTGGAAGACGAACGATTGCTGACAAATATTTTGATGCACCTCGCGCCGTCGGACAATCACCATGAACGAGATATCTTAGATACAGCCGAACTTGAATCTAAATGTCAGCCGCATGGACCCCACATGTCGGCCGAACCTTATTCAAGGACGAAGCGAAAGTCATCTTATGATTGCAGGCACAGCGAACCATATCGAGGAAGGATCAGGCCTGTCATCAGCTGGACTTGAAATGCACTGTCAGATGCCAAAAATTCAGAAAAGCTGTATAAAGTGTCGAAAGTGATCATATGATAGATCACGTGCAAGGCCAATTAGTCTACTCAAAGTATATATATAAAGGGTTCTTTTCTCGATAGTTCTACAGAGCAATAAATCCTCTTAGAATCTACTCCTTTCCTCTTCACGTGAAATAACCGTTCAACATAAAGTAGACTTGGCGCGCTTTTCTCCCTACTCACATATTATCCTTTCCAGCAACTCTTCGCTGCAATCTGAAGAGAACGACAACTATGAAAACCCCTCCTGATGATCTCTGGGTGAAGAAACGACAAGTGAGAATCTGATAACAAGTAAACATGATTTCTACTTACTTTGCTAGTTCACTAGAACCGTATACCGCGATGTTTACCCCGCAATTGACCCCAGAGATCATTCCAACAGCCAAGCCAGGAAGACAATCGTCATAACTGGGGCTTCTAGAGGTATTGGAAGAAAGGTAAGAAGCTCTAGTTTCAGATAGGCATTGCGCTGGCTGTTAGGCTTTCGTCCACTCATTTTCTAAAGCGAATCCGAAAGGGATGGTGATAGTGGCTCGCTCGGCCAACGCTCTCGAAGAAGTGCGTGACGAAATCCACACGATCAACAAAGACATCCAAGTCTTGATCGTGCCAACGGACTTATTGAGTGCCGAGTCTATTGCAGCCTTATGGGCGAAGGTGAAGGAAACATTTGGCCACGTAGATGTATTGATCAACAATGCCGGAAGTCTGCAGGCGGGGCTTATATCTGATCTTCCTGTTGAGAGATGGTGGGTTGACTTTGTAAGCTTCATGACATCCAGCGCCGTGTCAGATACTCATTAATGCAGGAGACGAACGTACGAGCAGCATTCCTACTCACTCAGGGGTTCGCAGCATTGCTTGGTAAGGAGAGGAAAGGCAACATCGTCAGCGTCGCTTCAGCTACTGCTGCCGTGGTCTTTGCTGGGATGAGTAGCTATTCGTTGAGCAAGCTAGCCGCAATCCAATTGCAAGCATTCGTTGCAGCTGAATATCCCAATATTACTGCCGTTGCCCACCACCCAGGAATCGTGTTGACAGACATGACCCCTGACTATTTTAGACTATTTGCGAAAGGTTAGTCAATTCCCTTAGGAAGATCATGTACTAACAAGTCGTTGGGCAGACACCTCGGCTTTGGTAGGTGGAGTGGGAGTATGGCCCTCGACTGAGAAGTCTTCGTTCCTGGACGGAAAGTACATAGAGTCTGTTGATGAGCTCTCGGATAGGCGTGATGGGATCGTCCAATAGGGAAAACTTTCCGTAGGACTGAAGGGCGAATTTGGAAGCGGGCAGTTCGCGTGATCGTGGAAAGCAGGAGAGTACTCTCCAGTCTCGATCCTGTCGGGTGTTATGTCCTATCCTTTCCTACGCGAGTTGAGCACTTCGAACATGATAAAAAGCAGGAATTCCTAAGCTGCAAATATCAGAACATGTTGCAGCTCTGATTATCATCTCAGAGAGACAACAGTGATCGGGGTTGTGTTGATATCCTAGCCTGCCTTAAGAGTCGGCCAAATGTAGCTTCAAGGCCAGCAATTAATAGAAATATGATGTTGTGAGCGTTCTAGGAGCAGGAAAGAGAGTAACATTCGAAGTGAGAAGGCCGACGCGTCTCGCTTAATTTTCTGCCACTTTTCACCGCCACATCCCCGACTTCAGCTGGCTGGATCTTTTGCCGAAATTCACCAAAGTTGGTCAAACCCCGAACAGCCCTACGAGAGTGTCAACTTCTTCTCTTACTCATCGTCTTGCAGTCGTTCGTGCTGACTTATGCCGGCGCCCTTCACGATGCACTGTGTCCTTGTTTTTGCCTCCTGTTCGAGTTGGTCGTAGCCTGAAAGTCCAGCGACTTACCAGCTGATGTCCGGGTAGCTGCACGGTCTTTGATTTTCAGCCTCAAGTCACCAAGCCTCTTTCGGACATTGGTCCCTAGTAGCGACCTCTTTCCTTTACTTATCGCCTATAGCGCCAGCTTGTAGTGCCTTTACTCATCATCGACTTAGGTATACCTATCGTTCATTCTACTATGCTAATCGAAATACACGATCATGGATTTCGACACCCAGTAAGTAATCAGATCTCGTCGTGGAACTTCAGAAACCTGGATGCAAAGGCCTTACGCTTCATCCCGAGCAAAGGAAAGTCACACATCTAACCAGCATCTGCTATGACCAGAAGGCACCACTCGCCCAAACTAGTATTTATTACACAAGTAGCATCTGTGAAGAAAAGCAAGGAGGCCTCCACTCTTATCAGGAAGCATGTCATGCGAGACATTGGCAAGTCAAGACGGAAGCAACGTCGGTATCCTCAAATCTGCCTTGAAGTGCCAGAAGATATCGGCCACTTGGCTCTACCCCTACGATCGTCTTCAAGCCAGCAAAAGGCCATTCCACCAATCCGTGTATCATCAAAAGAGAAACATTCTCTCCCCGCACTGAAAGAGTGTCCACAGCATGACCCTGCATCGACAAAGGGAGCATGTCCACGCCCACAATATCTGCAGCCACGAAACGAAGAACACGAGCCAGCAACCGAAGAACTTCCTATCATCGACAGAACGTGGACCGGTCGGATCGATCCATTTGTGAAGTTTCCTGTGTGAGTGTCTGTTTCTGTGTTTCTAGCGTTGGACGGGTTCGCCTCGTCCCTAGACTCCATACAGTACTAATTTTCGATTTCAACCATTAGGGAATTGAACGATAGGACACGGGAGCTTATTGATCTTGGTACGTTACTCACCCTCGCAACCCATCTTTCCGGCATTTCTAATCCTTGCTCTGCGAAGCTTTCGACGACAGATACCTCAATATTGGTCCATTTAGAGATGCTTGCCTCCCTGTAGGAATGATGGACGAGGCGGCGTTCCACCAAGTGTTATCCAATGCGCTGCTCAACATCTCATGCTGCCGCAGCGCAGGTGCAAAAATGGAGACTTACGACGCCATGATGCATCATGCACTAGCCATAAATTCGATCAATGAACGGATACAGGATGTCAAAACGGCAACGTCAGACGGTTTTATTGGTGCAGTAGTTGGATTCATGTGTTACCATGCCCGTACTCTCGTGATTATTGCAAAGCTAAGCTCAAACACTAACTGTTGAACAGTCGTACACTGGAAATATGGCCGCGTGTAGAGCACATATGAAGGGGGTGGAAGAACTTATACGTCTTCGAGGTGGAGTAGAAACCCTTGATTCGAACCGGCTCGTCAGAACTCTGTTAGGATGGTAAGTCATACCTCACCATGTTATCGCTACATTGGGACAATGCACATAGCCAATGGAATCATTAAGTCTTTCGTTCTTCACGCAATTGACCATTTATGCAGATGGCTCGCTAATGGTGTTCCAGGTCAGATGTAGGTGGAGCTTCGATCGAGGATTCACAACCACGATTCCCTTTGCCCCACCAACTCCTCCCAGAAATAGGAACTCTCCTACCGTGCGCCCCAATCACTAGCCAATCCGATGATATCCTAGCGGCTTAGTCATACAGATTCCCCGATCACATGGACCTCTTGCTCCTCATGGGTAAGTATGTCAGTCACACCAATATCCACGTTCCCCGTCAATGCCTCGACCTTCGAATTTTTCTCGAGCTCCTGCATATGTCACTGAGCCTACCATCTACACCCTGTCTCCCTCATACTGCACAAGGGACATGCTGATTCGAGAAGGCGACCTCCTGAGATTCAACAGCCACCTCATATATGAAGTAAAGCGTACAAATAGACGCATTCTAAGCAACGGAGAGTAGGTGCATTTATTCTTTCGGATACTCAAAGATTACTAAAGGCTCAGCATATGCTAATCCCTCAAATTGGTCAGATTCGGCACCGGTTACATCTATCCTCTCCTACATCGGGTCCTTAGCCTCGCCGGCGATGCGATAGTCGCTCCTCCCGATAACCTCAACGTCTTGCAAGCCTGCCGCATAGGCTGTGCCCTCTACCTCGCCGAGATCCGCCGCCTCTTCGGAATCAGCGGTGTGATCTCGACCCTACAAACACGGAAACTTCACCACTACCTCAAATCCAGTATTGGCAATTGGGATGATCTTGGTCTCATGAGAATATGGTGCTTAGCAATGGGTGGGATGGAGTCCGAGGGAGAACTGCGCGAATGGTACGCAGAGGAAGTGCAAAAGGAGGGAGCTAAAATGGGCTGGAATACATTGGGGCAGTTGGATACACAGCTGAAAGGCATGTTGTGGTTTACAGAAGTGCACAGTCCTTCATTCGAGGAGCTTTGCAAGGGATTAGATTATGTTTCTCCTTCTCCTTCTCCTAAAGGCTCACCACCTTCGGGGAATTAGAAGCCTGCGACATATTTGCAACATTTTAGTTGAGTTTCAACGAATACAATTAGAAGAAAGTCTCAAAAGAGCATATCTGGAAGCTGGTCTAATGCATTCGTGTCCCTGGCTCGCTTGCGAAAAGGGGGACGTTCCCACTAGCCGAAGCGAGATTCAACAACCTCCTGCAAAACTTACAAAAACTCTCAAAAAAGGACAAAGGCTATTCAAAATTTCGCTAAAACATTCATAAACTTCCTGGCTAAAACGCCACCAAGAAACTTGCTTAGTACAAGTGTGAGACCTTGTTTATCCTTAGCACGGTCTCTTTTCAGGAGTTAACCTTAAACCCGCTCGGTTTAGTCGCTTTTCTGGCTGGGTGCTATGATTCTTAAACTCAAGTTATGCTGTGATCTGACTGACTAACTCTTGGAAGACAGAAGTGCTGATTTAAATCTCTACTTGCGAGAGCAGACCGAGTTTAGCTCGGTGAAAGTGAGGCGATGAGTTCGAGACTGGAACTTGTGATGGACTTTGTCGCCTACTTCCTTATTTGCAGAGGGATCTGCGGTGCAGCATATCTTGTGCTAGATTCTCGGAGACTGTAGTTCTTCACTTGAAGGCTCCACACACGTATTTTGAATATGCTATTGAAAATCATAACGCTGGAATGTCGTTCATTCTATGGTTCTATGTGTATGGTTCTATCCCTCCTGGCGCTCGTATCTCATTTTCGTTTCAATGCTCAAAAACACCTCTGCATGAACAATCTGATGGGTATATGCTCGCTATGACGCCAAGCCAGTGCTCAAAATTCTCTCGTCGGCTTACTCCGTCCGCATGCAGGGCAGCTCAGATCTTAGTCTTCCCGAGCTCAGAGGCAAGATCATCAACCTCCTTGTCTTGAACCTGCACGGTAGGCTCCTCCTGAGCTTCCTCTGCCTCTTCAATAAGCTTCTCTCTCAACTCCTCAGCCTCTTCTTCCTCTTCTTCCTCCTCGTCTTCTTCATCGCTGTCATCCTCGAGATCACTGAGGCTGTCTAGGCCCCAATCATCCTCCATAACAATATCTCCAGCAAGCTTCTCCTTGCGCTCGTCCAAGAGTTCCCTAAGCGCCATAATATGCTGATCTTCCTCAGAGAACTTGTTGCCGTTGAGTTCGATCTTCTTCAGTGCTGGTAAAGCATCCTTCGCAGCCTTCGCAAATGCCTCCAGACCCTTTGCAGTGATATCGTTGTATTGCAGTCTCAAAATCTCGAGCTTCTTATTTTGTCCCTTACCCAGTGAATTGGCAACCAGAACACCGCCCTTTGCGCTCAAAAGGGAGTCTCCGACACCAAGCTCTTGGATTTCAGTCCAGCCAGGTGCGACAGTAGCAAGAGCTTTAGCACCCATGATGGTGAAAGTATTATCCTGCAGATCCAGCACCTTGATACCTCTCGCGTGTCGTAGGCCGTCCGTCAGAAGATGTGAAATGCCTTCCTGTCGGATACCATTTTGTACCATCTTCACCTCCTTGATACCAGTGTGCAAACTATACGCCTTTGCCCAAGCCGTCATGCTGCCATTCTCAAGTCGATTTCGACCGCAGATAACAGTCTCAAGGTTGGGAACTTCCTTGCCTGCCTTTCGGGCCTCCTCCTTCTTTCCATGAAGAGCAGTAAGTGCATCTGCGATCAGAATCCCGGCATGAGGGCCAAGACCGTTGTTGTTGAGAATAAGGTGCTGGAGGGGCACATGCGAGGAAATGAATGCGACGAGCGGAGCTTGCGTGTTTAAGCCAAAAGCATTATCGTTCAAGTTGATGGTATGGAGGTTCGGTAGTTTAAGGAGGGCAGTGAGGAGGGATGAAAGAGCTTGGGGAATTTCATTCAGTAGACGGCCTGTGAATATGTCCGCCAAGTTCGCGCTCTAGTTAATGTCAGGGCGAAGGTTCGATGCAGAGCTGCCTGGCTTTGGAAATGTGAGACTTTACCTGCAGAGTCTTCTTCGTCTCGAGTACTTCGCCTAGTCTCTTGCAAGCTTCAACGCCCAGAGTGTTACCAAGCAGTCGGATCTCCTCCACATCTTGCATATCCACCAGAGGCTTGATATGCGCCTCAACATCTGCAGCAGAATCAAGTTTGAGACACTTTCCCTCCAGCGAGAATACTTTCATGCTCGGCGCCATATTTGCAATTTGTGATCGCGAAGGCTAGTTGTTCTGTCTGTTGAATAATATTTACAGCCACATTCAATTTTCTTTGTTGTTTTGGAGTCGGTTGTTGCCCCGCCATAAGGCTAAAGAAAGCGTGGCTTGGCGTGTCGAAGGGTTGTTCCGCTCCGGATTTAAAGATGCTCTGATTAACAATTAGCAATCTATGTACCTTCAACGTTCCCCAAACCAAATCCTGCATGTTTTATTATCAAAGCCTGCAAATCTCGGACATTGATCATACAATGGCATCGAAATCAGCTTCAATACGTCAGTACCTTCACCCGATTGTGCAACATCTTGCTTACAAAATATAGCTACCGCCACCGGCGCGAACATGGGCCAAGATCTCAAGGCCGAAGGTGAAACTTGCGTGAAAGTTAAAGTAGGATGATCACATTTCTGGAGGTAGCATTGTCCTAACAATCGGTAGCCATGCTGTGTATGCAAGGAGGAAAAAGCTTCACGAGACGAATGCATGCTCTTCAGCAATTCGAAAGACCCTCAGAAGGATTGCGCCTCTACGATCGACAAGTACAAGAGTTGCATGGCAGGCTTTGGATTCAGTCTCCCGTAATCTAAGGGTATCAACCTTGTATTACGGTTAGACATAGATATTGTACACTATAGTTAGACATGCGGGCGTTGCATTGCTGGGGCGCATTGGGAATTCTGCCTTTGAGCATAGAATGCGGGAATAGAGAAATCGCAACTCGGAATACAATTGAAGGTCACACGATCATCTGCAAAACTACAAGAACCGAAGGTTATTCTCCAGAGAAAATGGCATCGTGTTGGTATGTTGTCCGAATTCTACTCGTACATTCAAATAGACTGAATCTCGGAATTGTTCGGACCCTCTGGACGCCTTTCAATTTTGATATGTGCCCTGATCAAAATGGTATCATAATCCTGCAAGGACGCTCTGGACCCCAACACTCCCCGAGTCGTCCCGCTTCAGAACAAATGCCCTAAAATCAGCTTTTTGTAGCTTCTTCCCGGCACCACCGGGCTGAATATTGCGTGATCTTTCGCGAAGAGCTTCTGGACCAATGATGAATAAATTACCTATCTCACTTAACACCTCCACACTAGATTCGGCTTCCTTCGTTAAAGGCCAGTCTTTCAAGGTCGAGACGTATTTGGAGATGTCTTTGGTGACCATCAAGCCTCCTGTAGCGTTGACATTGAACTTCTTGAAGTGTTCGAACAAAAGATCTCGTATGCTCATGGCAACCTCGGAACTTAGTATCTCCAGGTTCTGGCCATCGATCGCTTGGCTGGATAGACTTGCAACTCGGTTTAGGAAAGTACATATCGACTGGCAGGTCGCTGTTTGTAGGGTCTCGAGGTAACGTCCGCCATCCAGGTCGCTATCCTTCGGTCGGAAGTCAGCCTTTTTCTGGCTAGCTAGTAGCTTTGTGACCCAGTTAAGCACGACTGTCAACGTGCTTCGGATGATGTTATTCGTCTTTGACTCGATCCTCTCCACCCCTTGCTTAGTCTGTAGCTCCATTGATCGCCGGACAGTGGTATTCGACTCTGCTAACCGGATCAAGACTGTATTTATGAAGCGTGACATGATGTTGGTTATGGTAATCGCCGGCTGTAAAGATGGCAAATATGCCAGGTCAGGCTCCACCTTGAGAGTCTCCTGGCCAGCAGCCGAGTCGGCGGCTGCATCAAGTGATGTCTCGATATATACTTGACCCATACTTGTTAACAGTAAGTTGAGAAGAGCTGACACATCCTTGGGGGTGTCACTGCCACTGCCCAATTCGAGTGCTCGTCTAACACCTTCTGCTAACCACTTGAGCATTCGTTTTGCATTCGGGACACTGAGAACACCATCCTCATCAGTAACCTCGATTTCGTTCTTGTTCTTATCGGGATCTGTGTCCCGAAGTCCAGCAACCCTCAACATCATCGCCTTCTGGGTCGGAGTAAGTTCGGATGAATCCAATCGGTCGATATACGCATCTTTTGCAGTCGCCAAGAGCTGAGTTCCTTGCTGTGCAAGTGAAGCCATGAAGCCTGTAGGCACCTTCTTCCGCCGCGAGTGGTAGATTGTGTACTTGAAGAGCAATGAGGAATATAGCTCTTCCAGACTCTTCCTTTCTCTGTCGATGTAAGAGTTTCCAACCAAGTATGGAACAAATAATTCGTCCAGCTGCTGATCCAGACTTAGAGCAGTCTGAGCCGAGCATGGCTCTGGGTGCTCGGTCAAGCCGTGTGCCTTGAGATCCTCTATCAGATTATTAATATAGCTTCTCGAAGCATGTAGTGACCGCAGAAAGGCAAGTGACGAGATCGTATCCGCCTTCTCCAGAACCATTTCTAGCCGTTGCTGTATCGACTGCTGAAATATTCTTTGGATAAACTTAGTCAAAACGACATCGTAGTAGGGAAAAGCGCGTTTGATGATGAACGACTCGTCTTGCATAACAACTCGAATTTCATCAATCAAGGACTGCAGACTTGGCTCGACGCCTGGGGGATCCGAATCAGGGTCTGCGAGTCTTTCCCAAGTCTCGTTATCTGTCGTAACCTCGTCAGTGATCAACTGACTTCGGTCGATGAAGAACTGGTGTTGGTTGACGAATAACGCAACAACACTCGACCCTCCGTTGAAATCGTGAAGGACTTTTGCACATTCTAACATGTCATCGTAGTTTTGTCTCCTGTAACTGTCGTCGAACTGCTTCAACAGATCCTTTTCCAAGGTCTCGGAGAACTTCTCTATCAGCTCTCTCGTATTATTGTTCTTGTATCCAACTACGCCATTCGTGACGCCGTTGACTCTCTTTCCATTTGTTTGCGACCAGGATTGTGGATCGAGCCTTTGGCTCATTCGCATGAGCTGCCTGGCTATGATGGCGCATCGGACCTTGTTCTCTCCACTACCTTGCCGCCGAATCATGTCTTCCAGCGATGTGAGATGCCCCCCTTCACTGACTTCAAGCCAGCACTGTATCAAAAAGTTGGCGTCCAGCGCTCTCCGTCTCTGCTTGTCTAAGTCCTCGAGTCTCTCCCCAATCTGTACGGCAACCAGACCCCCTCCTTCTGACCGACCGTTCCTATCATTGCCGTTAACTCCGTTGGGATTGTTGAGAGAGATGTCGAGCGTTTCGAAAGAATCTATCGACTGATCTAGCTTTCTGCCTAGAGTTTCCAATGTCTGGTCATGTTGTATTTCGGCTCGCCGTACGGACGTCAGAAGATCCGTCTCTCGCTCTCCTAGCTCATCTGAAAGCGTTGCAAGCTGTGAAAGGGCATCTGGGCAATGTTAGCAAGCTTCTAGTGTTAGATACAGCGAGTAGGGCAGCATACTCTCAAACGTCCTAATCAAAGGCTTCGGGTCGAATGCTTGATGCGCCGGGCCAGATCGTCGATTAACGGGTACTGCACTCTCTGCGAGATCCTCGACGAAGTCGCGCACAATGAAGTCCTTGTTCGAGAAGTTCTCCAAAGTAAAGCTGGGGCCTTTGGGAAAGATAGACCTCCCGCTTCCACCTCCGCCACTGTTCAAAGAAGCCATTGATACTTTGGGAGAGCCGCTGGGGGCCCAATCCTACATCGAGGCCTGTGATTACCCGTCGATTGTAAACACCTCAGCTTCTCGAGAATTCGTGGGGTCTGCGTCTGCGTATGTCGTGTGCAACTGATTCGGCTTCTGTGGTCTGGTTGAGACAGCTCGGAGCTCGCTTCCAAATGTCGTGGCCTTGCGCCTCACTCGTAGCCTTCCAACAATTCTTGGACCTCACCACCTTCGTGTTCTCAACATCTCACCTTCTCAATTCACCAAAACCACCCGACCGACATTGAATCCTCGTTACAACAATGCCTCGCGCAACTCGGGAAACCGAGATTTATAGGAAGGATGCCAAACTCAACCACAAGCTGCTCACCCCAGCAGAACGAGAGAAGCTCATACAGGTGAGCAGCTGTTCAGATGCAAAGCACGGTTCCTAACACAAAGGCAGCCATACCTTCCAGCTCCACCCACAAGAGTTACGTCGAAACGCAGTAAAAACGGAAATGTCCCAGCCATACGTATCGAGCAGCCCAAAGGTTCGAGACTTGGAGTCCGAAAATTCCTCAAATACCAGCTTCACGTCCTCCTTTACGCCATTGTCCACACCATTTTCTCTGTTTATATACGAATACGACTGGCATACCATGCTGTGAAGGACAGAATACTGGCCATTCTTTATTACCACCATCGAACCCCAGAACTTATTCAGAAGGATGTCAAGGGCCTCAGCCGATTACCAAAGCACCTGAGTGTGATACTGAAACTAGAAGATGGAGGTAGGGGAGGTGCCGGGTTAGAAGCTCTCGTGGATGAAGTTGCAGAAATATCAGCTTGGTGTGCTTGCGTTGGTATTCCAATGCTATCTATCTATGAGAAAACTGGTTGGTAGTACGGGCATGATTTGGAATTTATACTGAATTCTACAGGTATTCTAAAGAGCTATGTTCCTGCTACGCATCGAGCAGTCTCGAGGAGGCTTTCTTCATACTTTGGACCTCAGGAACCCGCTCTATCACTGCGAGCACCTCATGTACCCTCCATGGAGTCCTCATTACGCACATCGCCGTCTGAAAGCCCGAAGTCAGGTGTCCAGCATTTATCTGTCCTTCTGTTGTCAGCCGAAGACGGAAGAGATTCATTAGTCGACTTGACGAAAACCTTAACAGAGATGTCACAACGATCGAAGCTCGCACCAAACGACATTAACGTAGACTTAGTCGACGCCGAGATTTCAGAGAGTGTTATGGGTGAGCCGGATCTTTTAGTACTCTTTGGACCTTCAGTTGAACTCTTTGGTTATCCACCTTGGCAGGTACGACTTACGGAAATCTTTCACGTGCAGGACAACCAAGGAGTCGGATACCAAGTGTTTTTGAGAGCATTGTACAATTACGCCAACGCTCAAATGAGATTCGGTCGCTAGATGGGGAATGTTACCCCTTCCACAGCTTCATCTCGTTCGCGCTATCATCCCACTTGAAGACGAATCCTGTTCCTACATTGTAATTGTAGTAATTTTCCGTCCCTGCTTTCACCATTGCTCGCCGGAATGTGATGTTGATCCTTCCTCCATCATCTACATTCTTTCCTGTTCGCTTCGGTATCGAATGCAGCCAATTTGCTTGTGTTCTTCCTCTCATGAGAATCATGTCGCCGCTTGCTAGCGGCAGCTTGATTAGTTTTGTTTCTAGTGGGGGTGGTGCGTTGTCTTTCGGTGCCACAGGTTTATGTTTCATAAGAAAGTCCCTCTTGGCCCCCAGAGAGAAAGATGCAATGGCTGGCAAATCCCCAAGAAATCTCTCATCGTCACTATGGTATGAGATGCTGTCGGAGCCGGAAGCATAATAATTGATGAGACAGAAGTTGAACTTGCACCTGTCCAAAATCTATGAGTCAGTATTCGTATGTCATGCTGAGGGGAATGTTCCCAGGGTGTTGGAACATCAATTGCAAGTGTAAGGATTGCTCTGATGAGATGAGACGCACCCAGTTGCTGCTTCAGTAGACAGCCTCAGATCATCGAGGCACTTAGGTATCGGCCGTGGGGGATAGTAGTATATGTCTTTCACTACCTTGTTGCCAGTCGTTTTGTCGACCACCTCCCCATTCTCGTCAAATCTCGAGGTTTCATCCAAACCGAAGACAGTAGTGTATCTATCCATATCCATATGAGTTCGTCATGTTTAGGTCTAGAACGGATGCCGGATTACCTTGGAGTTCGGATATGGGTCTCGACACCACCTCTTTTGATATTGTATTCTACCCTGTAGAACGGCAATTCTGATCGAAGGAATTGAAATACTCTGTGCTCAAGATATTTAGGGATGTACGGTTCAAAGTAGAGCAAATCGAGGTCGGCTTGGCCTTTAATCTCCCTGCCAATTGTGGGGGGTAAAGATGTCAATTCTGATGATATGGTTCCTGGGAAGGCTGGAATAGGAAAAGGATATGTTGGGTGCTGAGAGAATTCCAGTTTCTTCTGCCATCAGATATGGAAGCGTGAGGCTACTGGGGTACTCACTTCGCCCGGGGGTGAGGAACCATCGCTTTGTTTTCCAGCACCTTGGTCGTCTGACACTTTCGCCTTCTTTGCGGGTTGTGTGAAAAACGCGTCCAAAGTACGTTTCTTCGTAGACATCGACATTTGAAATCTACAACCGAGAAATGAAGCTTCCAGGACGCGTCAAGGATATAGCCTTGTTGACCAATGACATCACCGTTTCAGCCCAGAAAGCGCAGCCTTGCACTAGCGTCATACTCAATTGTCCAGCCTTGCGAGGCCAAATCTCAAAATTTATGACTCGTAAATGAAGACAAACATTCGAATTCAAATCACAACAAAGTCCCCCAATGAAGCTATGAAGTCATGGAGGTGTGCGAAATTCTACTTTCGCATGTGCAAAATCTAATATGTATCACAGGAAGAAATTCTAGCCACAGCATTCGATGCGATGTCCTTCCTCCGCCCTCCTATTGTCCGCTCGGCGGGCACAATTCTAGACCGAGCACTCTTCTCGAAGAAGTTTCCTATATCTGCAGCCAGAATCGCAAATCTGAAGAAGATCTCTGAATATCGAACAAAATTGGAGAAGAGCAGAGAGCTACTGCGGCTAGAGAGGATCACCAATGTGCAACCTGACCCAGATCCAGCTCTGGCCTCCAGGGGTACAAAGTGTCTGCTACTTAGCCCAGAGGTCAAGCCCGAAGAGCCAAACACATGGAGCGCCATTCTGAAGGAAGCTGTTGAAAAAGAGGAGGTCAAGGTTGTCCCATATGACTTGAAGCTGGAATACAGCTACTGGACCTACCGTACGTATGTCGGCACAGCAAGGATCGCGTTGAACTCTTGCTAATCCCATCAGATGATATTATGACATCCATCTTACCAGATGAGGCCCAAGAAGAGATTCCCGTTGGATTCGCAATAGTCGGGCATGTCGGTACGTCCATCAACTCCGTGGAGAGACGTCGCTGATTGTATCCAGCACATTTGAACCTGCGAGACGAGTACCTTCCATACAAAAATTTGATCGCCGAAGTCCTTATGGACAAGAACCCTGGGATTCGTACTGTTATTAACAAGATTGACGATGTAGGAACGCATTCAGAGTTTCGAACTTTCGATTATGAGGTGCTTGCTGGACCAGACGACATGGATGTTGAAATCAGCGAAGGAGACTGCATATTCCGGTTTAACTATGCAAAGGTCTACTGGAACACACGCCTTCAAACAGAACATAAAAGACTAGTAGACTCATTCAGCCGTGGAGAAGTAGTCTGCGACGTGATGGCTGGAGTAGGGCCTTTTGCAATCCCAGCCGGAAAGAAGGGAGTTTTCGTGTGGGCGAATGATCTCAACCCGCACAGCTACGAGGCCATGAAGGATGCCGTCAAGAGGAACAAGGTTAGTGTCCTATCCTATAGTCTTCTATTTCGCGCACGTTGCTTCCATGATGATTTACATATCACGACGGTCAACATAGCCACACATTGGTTTTGATGATACTGCCTTTGACAAGGCGCTATAATCTGATTCTCAAGCAATTTTTGCATCTTTGTTCCCACTTTGATCGAGATCTTCCCAAGACTAATACAGTCAGGTTCAATCATTTGTCAGACCACACTGCGAGGATGGCCATACTTTCATTCGCTCTGCAGCAGATACGCTCATCTCACTCGCCTCAACTGGCCAAAATACTGCCTCTATCCCAGCCAAACCACATCGCTCCAAATACTGGACCGGACCTCTACCACAACCAACCATCATCACAATCCCGTCGACACTCTCACATTTTGTTATGAACCTCCCAGCTACCGCGATCGATTTTCTTGGCTCCTTCAACGGGCTCTACACAGGACACGAAGCGTTATTCTCAGAAGATCAGAACCGAAAGTTACCCATGATCCATGTCCACTGCTTTTCCACCAAGTCGGATGACAATATCGCAGAGAGTCACGATATCTGTCAAAGGATCACGGAGAGGCTAGGCTATGAAGTCCATCCTAGGATTGGGCAAGGCAGAAATGTCAATATTGAGGATTGGGAGAAGTTGGCGTTGCAGGAGGGAGAGGTACTTGTTAGAGAGGTGAGAGATGTGGCACCCAAAAAGAGGATGTTCTGCGCGAGTTTCAGGGTCCCGAGAGAGGTAGCTTTTCGAAGTAGGTAGGGAGTGCGGTAGTGGGTAGTATTGCTGTTGCATGTCTTACTTCATTGGAGAAGACATAAAGTCCAACACTTTTGCGTCTGTTGCTTGATCTTTTGTGGTGTTGCCTTCCTTGTAGCGTCCCTATGCCGGAACGAAGTGTGGGGACGTATCTAAACAAATAGATCATCCCCCTCGTATCTTGGCCTAACATGGCAGTTGAGGGGGGTCAATTGAGGATTCAAATACGACCCACTATGACCTGCGGGTGCCAGCATTGTTAGTTTTTGAAATCATTATTTCTACCTGATCTGGCTAGGAGAGCATGTTGCTTGCAAAGGTTTCCCAAGTGGGTTGAATCCTTGACCAGAAAAAGCTCTAAGCCATGATTCTCGATGTCCTTACCTCCGTACTTCTCATTTGGAAAGCACGCCGTACTGCATGCTTCCGAGGGGCGCGAAGAAAGAGTACAGAGAAAGGGCATCGAGGTGGAGCTTAGGAAATCCCTAGCAAAAGAACCTCAAAGCAGAAGCGAGCAGCCAAGTCACTTTTCCTTCTATGTGGCCGGTAATCAAGAGCTCTCGTGCCTTCACACTTCGAAGATGGTCTGCCGAATTATGGCTCCTTCAACTCAACTATAACCCAAGCTTGGTGAGCCCATGAACATTGTCCAGCTGGATTATGTTGAAGGCTTGGTTAACTCTACAAGAGCTGTTGAGTTGCGAAGGGCAAAAGACTCTTCTGCTTGATTGACGTTGCGAAAAGCGAGGCGAGACTCCCTGTCGCAATGCCTTAAACTTTGGAGTTCTATGACAAGAATACAATGCACTACGCCTCATGCGCGACTGCTGTTGTGCGAATAGTGTTGTCAGTTACGAGGCGTGTCACTCATAGTGTTCACGAGTTCATGCTTCGCGTTTGTTTTTCAATTCTGAATACGAATTCGTAAGCGATACAGCCACTCCTTCACTGGCAGAACGAAGTTCAAGCCAGCACCAAATCCTGCGGTCTAAGAACAACAGGGCAAGATCAGAAGGCACCCTCGCCTCATCATTCGGTCAGCTACCTCAATCGGGTATTCATTTGGAGCTTGACAACTATCAAAAGTGATCAAACTTAACAAGACAACATGCAGCTTTGTTCCGTTTCCTGAAGCTACGATCGCGTCCTCAATCCCGGCATAAGTAGCAGCAACTAAGATTTTCTCTCATAGCCTATCGAAGTCAGCGTTGGTACAATCTTCATTGAAATGAGCTAGGCGGCTCACGGGGCTCACAATGTGCGTGTTTTGCTGGGGCGCTAGGATGCTAGGATTGCAGGTGATAACTTACAGTGTAAGGGTGCCGACGACTGAAAGCTTCTGGATTTCTTTGATCTTTCGGCTTCTATCTGCGTGACTTCGGCTTTCGGCATTCCTTCTTCTGCTGTTTGTTGCTGGAGATGTATCTGCAGCATAGTCAATAATGAGTACAAATGCAAATTGAAGTGGATCATACCCCATGCTGCCACTGTGTTTGTGCATCCTGCTATAATACCATGTGCCTTGCGAGAGCTCCTGGCCTTGGTATCTGTGTTTTCCCGGGGTTTGTTTCGATCCTGAGGTCTGCTCATCTCCTGGAGTCTATTCTCCTCTTGGTATTTCTTCCAGCGTCTGATCTCCTCCTGACGCTGTCTGTTCCTTTCTTACTATCTGATCCTCTCCCGAAGTTTGTCCCTGTCCCGCCGATGTCTGTCTATGATTTTTTGGAATTTTCCCCCCTCCCAGAGTAGTTTGACCCTTTCTCGGCGTCTGATCCACTCTTGGAAACTGTCCTTATTTGGCACTTCAACCGACCGTCGAGGGATATCTGCGGAATCATTTTGCTGGGAGCTTTGTTCCTCACGAATCTTCCCAGATTCAAGGGACAATTGCCGAGGTGAATCTGCGTACCAACGAGCTGGCAGAGGGCTCTTTTGTTGACGATCCGGACGTCGGTTTCCGTGATGCTGACGCTTCAGCTCCCATCGAGGGATGTTATGATTGTCCTCGTCACCAGTGGACATCTTATCCATATCCATGGACGAACTTATTTCGACTTGTGTTTTATGATTCTCTTCGGGCTGAGGTGACGATTGCTGAGCTTGTTCGTAATCCATGCTAGACGCATCCATCGCGACTTCGAAGGCCGGTGGGGGAGCAGCTGAATATCGAGTCGCCTGATTGTAATAAATGAATAATTCTCTGTAGATGTTCAGTAATGAGAATGCTGGAGTTGATGATTGCAAGGACACAGAGGAAGGATGAAAACGAGACAGTACTGAGATGCAGACATTGCGAGGGCAGGAGCTACCTTCTCAATGCCAATGGGATGCCTCATGCTATCGCACCATGATTCATCTTGCGATGAACGCTCCTTCCGTAAGGAGTACAGTACCGTTCATCATCGTTCGCAGCCGTGCTTGACTCTTGAACATTGCAAAGCACTAAATCCACTAGCTATAAAAGAACAAAGTTGTCTCCAATATAGTGATTGCTGCAAGCATAATGTGGTTATTCGTGTGCAGAGGTTGAACGATGTTCCTTCCCTGAAGTAAGCCAACTATCGCAACCCCAAGTGAGTACCGAGGTGAAAGATGTTGGCAAATCGTATTGCTACCCAGGCTTGCACACAGTACCTTCACCTAGGGACAATAGGCCAGATCGGTCTGTGCATGTGCAGCTCCAAGCCATTCATTATTCCCCACGAGCCCGCGCTTCTCGCCACGGGTGAACACTCAATATCATCCGCGAGGCTTCAAGGTAAGACCAGAAGTCTGACCTCAGTGCAGCCACCTCCTTTAATAGCGCCTGTATATCCCACTTCAAGTCAGACTTCAATGCGGCCTGCGATGTTCGCAGGAAAGACAATCTCTACCTTGGTTCGAACTTCGGCCGAGGGAAGTAGATCTCTTATACCAATCGCATGGCGTTACTTCTGGCGATGACCTCGCCGAAGACGTGGAAAACCTAAGAAGCCGAGTGTCTATTGCAGTTAAGGGCCTTGCCCAGCCACTCAAGTGCTCAGTGCAAGTTGGGTGCTTAGGGCCGAGATCTAGGAAGAATCGAGAAGTGATGAGGGTTTCCGGTGCAACGTAGAGAAAAGTGTCATAGAGGTGCAGAGTTCCCCGATGCAGGCACTTGTATTTACGACGCGATGATGCGCTGGTATGGAACTATGCAGCTAAAGCTCATCAAACAATCCCTAATCTGAGCCTTGTTCTGTAGATCGTGCTAGATAGGCAAACGAGGTAGAGGGCTGTGAGGAGAAGAGCAACCTTGTTCGGGCCAAGGTAATCTCGCTCTACGACGATGTTGCAGCCTTCTGCAGCGGAAGGGACGGCTTGTCTTTGAAGGAGATGGGTTGTGGGTATTCTCGTTCGAGATAGCGACGAGTTTGTGGTATCGTGACAGAAAAACGACAAATGGGTATTCTTTCCACTCCTGAGGTTCAAGAGCTAGGTATTCTTCTGTTTCCTTGTCCCGTACGAAGAATGTAAGTGTACTGTGTAATTTCGAATCGTTGAACACGATGATGGGATAGAAAGGTAACCCCAAGCTAGAGCCTGTTAAGATTCTGCTCTCTGTGAGACTTTGGAAAGAAGGTAGTAGTTGAATCTGAGCAAACTCTATCAGGCATCTCAGGCAACCGATCCTGGATAGCTTGTCATGTTCTTCAGTCAGGGTAATCGTACCTACATTTGGGCAGTCACCGGGGAGGTATACACTGTTCTAAGATGCCGCGAGGTTGGGGCAGATGATGTCCTCGATGGCAGTCCGGCTCTGCCTTCTGCCCTAGTGGCTGAGCATAACAATACTCTTTTCGTGCCATCTCGTCACCGTGGCTGGATCTCTAGGGATTCGAGGGAGGTTGGTCAAGAATCACCTACCCAAAAGCAAGAGCACAGAGACATCACAGCCATCTTGTTCCCATACTATCGCATCGCATCCTCACCCGTACTCACATTATTGTTTTGCTTTGCGCAGATTCTTCGTCTGAGCAGCAATGACTCGGCGAAGCCATGTTCGACTTTGTGTTGGAAAGCATCAAGATGCTCAGGCTGGAGAGCTGAAACTGAGATGTAGTCAGATGTTCCTCAATGTCTGCGACAATGCCTCCTAGAGAGCAAGTCGGTCTGGCGGGAGGACAACCCCACAGCATCAGTCGTGGTGGCAATTGCGGCCCAAATAGCAGCAGCAGCAGCATCAACAACAACAATAGCAGCAGCATGTTCGCATGCCACGACATGTCTCGATGACAAGAAGCCTGATCCATGCTATGCAACGCACGACACTGTGACTGCGAGTAACACACCTACTATGGCACTGGAATAAGAGTTCCTGGAGCTGCTATTGCAGCACTAGTATAAGCCGTGACATTTTGCTTATTTCCTGCATATCGAATTCGGCTATTAGACGTGCTAAAAGATCTTCACAATAGCCCCGATCTCATCTTGGTGTGATCTTCAATGCAGAAACATTATGTCTCGGTACAGGCCGTTGAAGAAATTTGAGGCGCCTGCTAGTGTTCGAGGCTCAAGCTGTCAGCAACAGCCAGGGTAGGACGAGGATGCTTGAATATCATTTCTTTATTCCTTGATCAGTGTAGTGGATACTCGAGAGTTATCTCCGCACCGTCTCACACATCTGAACAAAGCCACGATGTTGCACAGCAGCTCAATACTGGACGAAAGGTAGTGGCAAAGAAACAGGCCCAGCGTTGGTGCCCGACTCCCGACTCGAGCTGGTAGCTATGGTTTTGGTAGGACAAGAGCATTCGAACAGTGCTCTCCTCTGACTTATCAAGAGAAACTGTCTCCGCAATGTCTGACTCCTCGAGCCCCGGTCCTTGTTCTTGTACAACAGCGCCGTCTAGAGGAAAGGGAAATGGCCGACAATCAGATAATGCACCATCCGATTCTGGCGCAAATAGACGGGAGACCAGGTGACTCGTGTCTCGAGATGAGCCAAAACGCCTTCGATACATCCCCTCGATGTCTTTCCAAGGTCTAGGCACGGACATGAGAAACCAAGCAACGAAGTGATGAGCCAGTCGGCGACATGCTCGGGACCTCATCAAAAGCATAGGAACAAATCAGAGAGAAAGGACTTTCCGATTGGTATCAGCCTCGGTCCACCGCAACATTGACAACCCCATTTCGGTCATGAAGATCGCTGAATACGGAGAGGGAATCTCAGCCTCGCCAAACCTCGGAGCTCGTGATCAGAAATTAGGGGGGAGAACGGCCACCATCATGACATCAGTCCACCCAACAATCAGAATGGCCAAAGCTACAATTCGGACAATAATATGAAATAAGCGCCAGGCACAGAAACCCATCCACATGCCAGCATGATTCACACACCCACAGCGGCGCGTAGCCCCCATAGCAAGAACTTTAAAGAAGATCAAATAAGCGCCTATGAGAGCTCAGAAGTGCTGATTCTTGCTCTCATTGGCTTAAGCGAGAACCACAAATGGTGCCTCGACTGCAGGATATGTGTTTCAAGAAATTGAGATGACGACAAGACGAGATGATGGACATTTCAACACTTGCTTGGGGGCGTTTTTTTTGGTTTCAACGGCTGCTGTGATGCTGACGGTGCAACATACGGGGTACAGTGGTCGCATCTGCACGCCTTTCGTGCTGAGCAGGGGTCCTGATCTAGACAAAATGATGCAGCGGAAAAGGAAACACGGTTGTGAGGATCTCAGATGTCTTGTCTGACCCAGAGGCTCCGACGCAGGATCGTGGCGGCTATACGATGTGATGGGATCGGAGTTGACTGCACTCCGCACTGTACTCGCAGCATTCGTAATCGTTTCCAAATATGCCTGACTTCCGCAGCTCATCATACAGTACAGTAATATCAAAGGGCAGGATAATGCTGGAGATATTGCATCGGGGCAATCTGGGGGAGGTGTGCACGAGGCATCAAGTAGTCATAGCAGAAGGCAAATACAACGTCAGGTTGATCATGCTGCATAGGAACAAGAGATTTGGAAGTCAATTTCATACGAGGCAGATACAAATAGGCTCAATTCTGCAGGAGGATACCGGGTTCACCTGTCATCGGCGTGGCCGGACGACGTTTCGCTGAGGCAGGGCTCATTTGCTGATGCTGGGAGCCGTTGATGGTTCTGTTGCTGGCATCTGGCATCTGACATCTGATCTGGCATCTGGTGATGAACGTGATGGGCGTGATGGGCCTGCCAAGCTCTCCTCCCTTGCGCCGCTCGTCTACGGCAGCCGGTGCTGACGGAAGGCATGGAATGGAAATGGAAACGGCATGGCATCGATCAGGATCGCTTCTCTCGTTTCTGCAGCCTGTTGCTGTTGATGGTGGCGGCGGTGGGTGGTGGTGGTGGAGGTGGTGAAGCAGGGTGAGGGTGAGTACACAGGGATTGATCCACAACGACATCCAGCGGGTCGGTCGCATTCCAAAACAAATGAGGCTGGGAGAGGAGAAGCGGAGTGGGGAACTGGAGACTGGAACTGGAACTGGGACTGGGGACTGGAACTGGAACCGCTCGCACGTGCTGAAGGAGGATCAAGAACCGACCGCATCGATTGGAAATAGAAATACCCAAGAAATTCCACCGAACCCACCAGTCACAGATTTTATTGCCCGTCTTTTTGGAACTGCACACTGCTGCATTTGGCCATTTTCATTTTTCGCCCAACCACACCACACCACACCACCACGCGTCCCCCGCCAGTCAATTATCAACGTCCTTTCTGCCCTCTTTCCAGCTTTCTTTCACCCCGAGCAGAGCAAGAGGAAAGCATCGGGCCTCACATCATATCAACAACAACATCATCACCACCACCACCAACACCCCTCACCCATCTTCCTCACCTGCATCTCGGATCATACCCGCCTTCCCGAACGTGTGCGTTGTACAGCACACACGCTGGACATCCTCGACCTTTCTCGACCTGGACGTTGCCAATTTGGGATCCGTACACCGCTTTTCGTATCCCGTGAAAAGAGCGCCAGGCAGGCTTGTCTTGTCATCCATCGTCAACCATCGTCATCATCCCATAAGCCGACCAGTCAGCGCCCCCCTCCTTCCTTCGATCATTATTTTTTCTCTCTTGTCGCCGTCGCCGTTGCTTGCCTGCCCAAAGTCGCCGCATCGCAACGAGTTTGATATCACGAGCTGTGCACGAGACCACAGCACCGCTTCACCGATCACCACACGGCCACTGCTTGTTCTTGTTACAGTCAGGACTGGAGTCTGGAGTGCAGCGTGGAGGATCGCCGCCATCGCGACCAAGCTCGAGCTTTCCTCTGGTGTTTTCCAATCAGGCGACCTGGTTGTCGGAGCTGTCAGTGCAGGAGCCAGTCGAGTTCCCAGGAAGCGGGCCAGCCAGCGAGGGAGCCATTGAGGGAGCCCCCGTAGCGAACCATTCGAAGAGCATCAACTCCCAGCCTCACTCGCACTTCACCACCACTCAGTCAGTCAGTCAGTCAGTCAGTCAGTCATTGTGACAGCGCTTCACATTCTCGGGCTCCTCTCGAGTCCAGTGTAGAGGAGGTAGGTCGGTACTACAGCTCCACGTCTTTGGGTCAGTTTAGTGTTTGTCAGCGCCATCCAACGTCGCCCGCCACACACGCACTCTCTTTTTCTCTCTCTCGCGGCCTAACCATTCCATTCCCTCGCTCCGGATCGTTTAGGGGCACACCTTGCTCCCACCGGCCATTCTATCAACGCTACTAGGACCACGCCTCTCCCAGCCTCCGCTCCCACCTGCACCTGCACTCGCTGCTTGGGCCTTCCCGTTCTGGTGCGACGAATCGAGTCTTCACGCTTCACTCTAATAAGCCCGGCCCGGATCTCTCTATCTGCACCCTCCTCTTCTCACCTGCCTCTGTCCACACCCCTCCTCGGGCCTCACGCTCCGCCGACTCCATTGTCTATTATTTCCACACTCCTGCGCCACCTTGCTGTCTGTTGCTCACCGCACCGCACCGCACCACCGCACCTCCACTCCCACTCCCACTCCCACTCCCACTCCCGCTCCCACCGCTATTCCCACCCTCCCTGACCCCCCCGACTCAGACCCAGCCCAGTTTCAAATCTTTTCAAGCTTACTTTTTCTTTCTGCGTAAGCGAGCCAACAGGTCATCTCGCGTCACCAACCCCGAACTTCTCATATTTCGGCCACTCAGATCCTCCCTCCTCCTCCCATCAACAATATAGAACCAATCATCCGCAGCCATCGACTCACATCCTATTATCTTCCAGAACAGACTCAGAAAAAGGCCCATCGCCAATCCATTCTCGATAACTACTCGATAACGAACCTCTCTCGCGAAAGTGGTAGTTTATCGACAACCCGCTGCACTCAGTGGCTACCAGCACCCAGGTAACCTTGTATCGAGAGAGACCACGCCTGCGAGACCCGACCAATTATTCGCACCATCGCAGCTTTCACTCATCACCACCAGAGCCCTATCACCATCGTGAAAAGCCTCATTTCGACGACAATTGGTCTAAGTCGCGATCCAGTGACCAAACTTCGCTGCGGTCAGGATCATTGTTTTGATCCATCGGTGCCTTGAGAAGGCCCTCGACGTCGTCCATTGGAGGTGAGTTACTGTCGTGGGCGCAACGGAGAATTAATTCAACGTCGAAGCTCTCTAGAGCTGCTATCGCGAGAGTTGCGCGTCGCATCGCATCGCACCGAGGGCCGCCGGCGCCCTGCAGAACGAGCATTCACTGACAGGTATTTGGATTGTAGTGTTTGCGCGCTCGAACTCGTGCGATCCCAAGATCCCCAAGTTTTTGCGTTCTTCCGAGCTAGACAGACGGGGGTCGCGACTTCCGATTCCCCATCTCATCACGACCAACACCAACACAGGCGCGTTACCGAACGCAGAACACACTCACAATCACGCCGCAACCTCATCTGCCAAGCTACTCTAGATCAGGTTGAAACGGATTTGGGATTACGGGACGCCACCTCGACAAGAATAGAGGTGAAGCTGAACAAGGTAAGCCTAGTTTGCGTGCCGATATGCACGGCCAACACATCACTGGCTCAAGGCTCAAAAACAACATCCGCCGAATCTCCCCCTCCCCAATCGTCATGTCGAAGCTGGCGGACGCCGTGACCAAACACCGTAACTAATTTTTGTGGTTGGGTAGTACCGTCGAAGCGGTTGCGATTATTACAGACAAGTTCGCGCTGCTCCTGTGGCTCGTGAGAAAACCGGGTCTTCGAAACTATTCAGCAGATTGCCTCTACAGCCTCAAGCGCGCGAACTCCGCCTCATCTTCTCACGTGGCTCTTCCTCGAGCCTGATTCCGCCAGCCCTGCCATCCCATTAGGACTACATCAGCCTGCATATGCTGTGCTGCGCCAATTGCGGTGTCCACCTCCCAGATCGCCTGCCAGCACATCCACGCATCACGAATTGACGAGAAGGCTTATTCACTAGCTGGAGACAGCCACATACTCTCGTCCAGAGTCAGAGACGCGTTCGCACAACTCGGCGCACTTTCGACTTTGAAACCCATACTCGACCTACAACCTATATTGGTCAACAAGGGCTCCATACATACCAACATCTTCCAGGATACCGGAACTTCTACCTGTCAGCGATCTGCGACCAGGTCGACACCCCGATCGACGCGCCGCACCTGTCAAAACCCTTGCGACTCAAGAATACCTGATCCTCTCCTAGGGATATAACTAGGAGCACATAGTACAAATGATGGAGTACGCGCAATACCAACAACCGCCGCAAGGCCAGCATGGACATAGTCAAGGGCATATTCAGGGTGGATATCCAAACTCTGGTCAGCATCCAAGCGCCGGAGCGTCAATCACATCCCCATCCCAGCAGCCAATTCATTCTCAACATGCCGTACACCCTCAAGCATCTCCAATACTCTCCTCTCAGCCACAGCAAGCAGGTCAAGGGCATACCTTACATCAGCAGATGAATTACCAGCCTGCGTATGGCGTCCAACAACCAAACATGCACTATGGCATGAGCCAAATCAACCCTCAAGCTGCAGCCATGGCCGCAACAGCTGCTGCTTCTGGTACGGCATATCCATACACGCTACCAGACGGCGCACTACCTCAAACATCGCCGAGAATGGGTGGTGGGGTTTCCGTGAAGCAGGAAGCTGGGCGCAAGTCGCCAAGACAAATGAACAATCAGATGGGCCACGGTCAAGTCCAGCAAGCTCGGAGAATGAGCAACCAAGTCGGCAGCCCCGCGGTGCCCAATTCACAACCTATCATGAATCATGCTCCGCGACCATCCGTCCCTCCTATGCCTCAGGGTCAGCCCCATCCACAGTCCCCAGAGCTTGTATCTGGCGCGGTTGAGGAGTCGCCACTATATGTCAACGCAAAGCAGTTTCACCGGATCCTCAAGCGCCGCGTGGCGAGGCAAAGACTCGAGGAGGCTCTGCGCCTGACTTCGAAAGGCAGAAAACCTTATTTGCACGAGAGCAGGCACAATCATGCAATGAGGAGACCTCGAGGACCAGGTGGGCGATTCTTGACTGCTGATGAAGTTGCGGAAATTGAGAGGACGAAAGGCGAAGGCGGCGATGAAGGCGACAAGGGGTCGTTGGAAACACCAGCAAAGGGCGTCTCGGGTAGCGGTGGAGGATCCGGCACAAAACGAAAAGCTGATTCGGATAATGCGACGCCCAGCAAGAAGGTAAAACCAAATGCGCCACCGGCCAGGCGAAGCAGTGCGGAGGATGAGGACGACGATGATGACGATGCGGAAGACGATGGATGAGCTTCGAGATATGTGGTGCCTCCATTTACGCAACCCATTTATTTTGTCGATTCCTTTGTCTTATGATGTTATGACAGCGTTTGTTTTTTGCGTTGATTACCTGGAATTTACTTCATTAGCAAGCAGGGGCTTTGCTTTCGCATTGGACTTTTCCTTTGGTATGAAGACCGTGGCGGATGGAGTTTTCTTGAGCTTTGGGACTGGGCCGGCGGCATACCTTGGGCGGGATCGGGAATGGGCTGCATATGGGCGGTCGGTGGTTTTACAGGACACTCGTTTTGCTCTTGCACGTTTCTCACAGTCGCTCGCTAGAGAACTAGAATACCCCCCTTTTTTACCTTTGCATTTCCTTTAGCGATGTTGATATATTCTCTTCTTCACTGCCAACCCATCGGCATCCTCTCTCTTGGCTTGCAAGAGTTTGGATCGGGAAACAGCCACGATGGGTTGCGCAGCTTGGGCTTGGTATGGAATGATGGACGGATGGAAGATAGAAATTTGGCACACATCCCTCACCGGATTAAAAAAAAAAAACAGAGAACGGCACGCTTGGCTGCTTATCGCTGGCTGGCGCGCATGGACTGGATATTATGATTATGGCTTTCGTTGTGTTCGTTCCTTGTCTTGGGAGCATGCTACCCTCGTTGGGGGGAGGGAGGAAGGTGCTGTGGCGATGTTAGGATGAGATGAATGGGAAAGAGATCCTGTATCATATTTTCTGCTGCGCTACGTAGCTGCTTCTGTTGAGATTACAATGACAGATTGAGAATACAAGACTTTGTGCTGCCTTGACCTTGACCGTTCGCCTTGACTTAGTTCCCTCTCCCACGCTTGTGACTTGACTGCCGACATGGCCAGTGCCATCGTCCTCTATTGTGCGACCTACCTGGTGTTATTGTTGTAGTCTATGTCCCATCTCCTTGCTCTTTGGCTCCCCGCTCTTGGTAGTATCTGGGGCACTGCTATTACCCAACCTTGGAAGAGGGTCTTTTCTATTTGAATTGAGATGAGGGCGGTTCGAGTCTTCGCTGCTCCTTCAGGTGACTAGTCATCAAAGATTTCGGGTTGATTACCTCCTTAACCCCACCTTCTCACTGGCTATCTAGGCTGCTTCTCGGTCTTCTGTCCACAAGCTCAGCAATAGACCAGCTTCACGGTGACACTGCGTTGTAGTTGGTAGCTTATGCTGGGCTGCAGCTTCTGTAGCCGTCTTGGAGTCGTGTCAGTACTGTTTGCCATCTGGCCATCTTCAAGGGAAGATGAGGTGAGCTGTACTGCGCTTTTGCAGATTCCGTCCGTGGCCATGATTCTGCGTTTTGTTGCAGTCTGCTTGATTGTCATTCTCGTCATTGGGTGATACATTGCTTTGTCTCTGGTTGAATGTCATATTTTAGCTATTGCCAGACGAATGATTGTTGTGGATTGTGGAGTGATACCCTACTATGTACGGGCTTTTGCTGGGATACTTCAGTAGCTCATTCCGCTTAAACTTTAGAGTTTGGTTTTCCTCTTTCGAGATCTCTTAGCTTTGATGCCTAGTTCTTCATCTATGTATATACTCTAGACCTGTGGCACTGTCCGGGTCTTTGCTGTAATTTCACGGAGCAAGGGGGGAAGTCTTTCTCCGTGTGAGAGTGTTTAGCATATCGATGAATAGTATGAAATCTGGACTATGCTGGTATTCTTTCATCTCTGTTGAGAAAATATCATTTCTAAGTTGAGGCAGGACTAGTCTACCCAGGAAACACATACTAGAGTATCATTGCTACTTTCGAACGTCTTTGGTAGGTTATTCCAGGTTGTCATTGATCTTTGATATAGACTCTCGCTCACATTCTCGTGCTCTGGAGCTTGAGTTGCAGCGGCGTGGTAGCCTCTTGATGAAATTCCCTATGTCCTCGAGGTTATTCCCCAACAGCCTCTTGTTGACAGCCTGTTAAGTAGACACGGCGATTATAATACAGTGGCGAGCTCACTCTCACTCTGACGCTCCATTTGAACCATCTAAGTTCTAGTCGAGCCTGAGCCTCACCATCGGATCCGAACTTCGCTCACCTCCAGTCCAGACATCCACGGAGGACTCTCCGATCCCGGCTCTTTAGACACACAAGAGCCGCACTCAACGTCAGCACGTTGACCAAGCTGCTCTGTAAGCGTAATTGCATCAGCCTGTAACAATTATTACTCGTGGCAGCTTCTGGCTGTTCCTAGGAGTAGTACATGTTAGCTTCAGTTATCGTAATGGTGTCCGGCTAAAATGTGACACATTATAGGGTAAGCACGGCTCACGACGAGTGAGCGTTACCGACAACATGGATGGTGTGAGCGGGAAGACGAGTATCTCGGGGCAAGTGAGTTCTCATGTCAGCTGGTGATGGTATGAAGGGTTGTGAGTATAGAGGAGGGTGCGGGGGCAATCTATCTGTGGATGGCAAGATGATATTGAGCAAAGCTACACTTGCAGTGACATCGACATGCGTAGGTTGAAAGGGGTTGTTAAGATAAAGCCCTAGCACAAGATCCCGTAAATGGAGATAGGTTTTTGCTCGGCCATCTGAGACACACCTTTCGACCGATGGAGCTGCGTTAAAAAGAGAGTTCGATGTCCGGACACACTTGCGAGCGCCGTTGAACGTATGTTTTAAGACGAAGGACTGCGGGAAGCTGGACAGACCTGTCTCTCGAGGACCAAGTGTACAACATGAGCTTGTAGCCTCTCCCTATAGTAACCCATTCATAACATGCGTATAATTTGGGGTGCAATGAAGCCATCAATCACCGAAGACATGGGAATATACGAGCAAATCTTCAACCAGGTAGTCTTTCGAGGCGACGAAGGTAATCTTGAGGGTCAGAGATACAGCCGTATCATATTTCCAAAGAGTTTGACTTCAGAGTCAAGTCAATCCAGTCTCAGGTCTTTCGTGGCAATACCTCTAGAGAATCACTAGTGGCAGACCACTGCACATTTGCACCAAATAAATAATTCTCACTATCTTCCTTCAATTCCGAGGGCCTACTTCCTCCCACCTTGCCTTGCGTAGTTGCCACTAGCCATGTGAGTGAGGGGTATCAAGCCGAAATTGCGGCCCGAAGTAATCAGAGCCAGCTTAAAATTGAAGTGTGGCATATCGGAGCTGACGATGGGCATGTAAACCTGAAACATTTCTAAAGAACACGCCAAGATACTCCTTCGTGTCCAGGGTGTAGCTTGCACCTGCAGTAAGCTTACTGCTGTTCGGATTCATAGATAGAGTGGGATGTCCGTTCTAGCCTTTCAAAGGATAGGTATTTGTCAACTAAGTTGGTGGAATAGCGAAGGTTTCGGTGCGCTTCGTGTTCTGAACAACACCCGAGTTTCCATTTACCTGAACCGACCCATCATCTATGGACTTTTACGGTCGACCTGAGATGCAGTCTATGATTGAAATCTCCTAGGCCTGTTTAGACTTACATGATGTCTCCTTTAATCAATATCTTGGATTCGATATCGAGCAGCACCTTGAACAGAGCATATGATAACGAATGCTTGCTATTCACTGAGGCTCTTTGAGACTTTAATAATACTTATCTCTTGACTGTTATGAGTTTTGAGGCGAATGAGAAATGCAGCACGCTGCAGGATGAAAATCCCAAGATTACCAGGGAGCTGAGCTTAGTATCAACGGCCCCGAAATCCCAGTGAAGCCGAGTGGACGATGAATTTCAATATGCTGCGAATCCCAAGAGAAACATGTGATAGCGCACGCGAGACTGCAGGCGCTTCCACGAAGATGACTAGACACGCAAGATGACGACTTTATACACTCGAAGCCTATTAAACCGAGACGATTGCCACAATATGCCGGAACAGCTGTGATTAAAACAGTAATATCCCGCTTTCTGCGGGGTAAAATTTAAGCTCGTACTATCGATGATATTTGAACGTAGACGCTAACGTGACTTTCACATCTTCAGACAGAAACCAACCCAGGACAAAACATAAATAAGATTACGAGAGAAGTAGAAACCAGTCCCCTACCATTGAAATCTGCAGCACTTGTCTACCCGCCTCTGTGTAGCTCTAATGGTGACGTCGTGAACTACCTACCCCTCCATCTCACCTGGAATCCGAATCTCGCCCTTTCGAATGCCACTCCTACCCACAGACACATCATCTTACATTGAGAGTCTTTCAAAAGTCTCCGCAACCTTAAAGAACCTCCGCACGTCTCAGGGCGATGAAGGGCCTCCAAGCGACCCGGGCTTCGATCACAACCTCAAACAACCCCCACAACCTCCACAACCTCCACAACCTCCATGACCTCCCGATCCATCATCCTTGTTTCCGAGTATAGAGTTCCCAACAGAGACTTACATCTCTTCAATGGCCTGCTCTGGCCAATGATGACTCGTGATAGTTTCAAGCAACCATATCGGAGATACCCGGTACTCCGCAACCCATCCCTGGCCAAAGTCTCCCCATTTGCGAACAGACCCTAAAACCATTCTTCTCCGCATTTCTCCGTCCCTACAAACTTAGCTTAGCTTAGCCCAGCCCAGCATTAGGCTGATAATGAACAGCTCAGCTCAGATTCTCCTTTCTTGGTCGAGGACTCTATTCAAGAAAGAAAGCCACGTTTTATGCAAGCCTTCGATGAATACACAAGAGCGGTGAAAAAAAGTCAAATTCAAGCATTGCACTGTTCAGCCCTCTGCCATCTTCATAGTCCAACTCCAGCTAGGACATCTCCTATTGAAGGATTCAACCCAAAGACGTAATAAGAGCCGTGATCTTCAATAACTAGATAACTTTATCTAAGCAAAGACTTAGCAAACTCAACGTATCTCATTATCCGGCCCATTGTCTACCGAGTTCAAGATGTTGCGCCGAAGATGTCGATGTTGTTTGTATTGTACAGTACAGCCATGTATCAATACATCTGCTATCTCAGAGACCGATTCGGAGTATCATTATCCCTACTCGGGTTGTGAAAATCTGAAATCGGACGATGAGGTCGAAGATGAAGATACCTCGGGAGATCTCGGGCACCGCTTACTTGTTTCTAGCCGAGCCTCCCTTCCTCCCGGCTCACCACCGAAGTTGAGCATTCGCAACCGAGCTCTTGGTTCGAACAGCTCAACATGTATCGATATCAGCTAGGACTATACAGGAAGCAATTCATCTAATCTTATTCTTGTGACTAAATGGATTCGTTTGCAGTCGTACCACTTCTCTCCTGGCTGCACCGATGTTCCAATATCATTACCATGTACCATCGACATAAAGAGGGGAAGTGATAGCGTGAATACTCTTCCGAATTCGGCAACTTTGAAACGCCCTACAAAGGCTTGCCAACGCAAGATGCTGCAAGTAAGCAGCCTTGTGCAGCCCATAGCGGGTTGTCAAAAAGCATTGGGAGAGGTGCAGCAATAAATAATGTAGTGACAGGTATGACAGGAAGGTGGCAATCGCGGGGTAGTGTAGCTGTCAGTCATGTGGCAGGCAATCAGGTGCAGAGGCAAAGATGAGATGAAAGCAGATAGAACCGAGTGCTGTGCGCGCCAAAGATAATGGTCCAGAGGCTATGGTTATGATGATTGCGAGGAAGCTCAAGCCACTCATGATACGTGGGACGACGATTCAGAAACACAGTTTGGCATTCCATCTATGTGCTTCTACATCCCTCCGGATGGAACGACATGGAGGCACCTAGCCTGTGCCACTTCTCCTTTCACGTTGCAGATAGCTTCTTGCCAGCCGTAAATTCGTCGAGCTCTGTCATCCAAGACAAAGAGCTTTGCACAGGATCGTGGAGCCCCACTTTCCCGGGGTCCTAATCCTGTAAATACCCTGTTTCCAAAAAGTACAGCGAGTCCCAAAACAGCCCAGAGACCAATCCGAACGCCAAACCAACCCCATACCACTATAGTGTGTATCCGTGGTAATATGCAGGAATCCCGGTAACCTTATGTACGCCATCTGTATATGCAATTATTATGTGATCGAGGCTGTCCACTTAATCCCCTATGATCGTGACCACTGAATCCATGGAGCAATTGCTTAAGGAGGTGTTGGCTCCTCATAGCGATCACCGCCTCCATCCCACATTCCATATTACATGTGCGATATCCTTCGCGGTATTTACAGTATCCACGACCTTCCCGAAAAGGCCCTCGGAGACCACGTCATCTTCATCTTCTTCGTATGGCATGAACATTCCTGACGGCGTCCGCCTCATGCCTGAGGGCTCATTGGTGAGACTGGACGATGATCCCGAAGTGTGAAGATTTTGAAACCGTTCTTGGGTGGTAGATACACTGTCCTTCCGGTTAGCGAAGGCACTCGGCGGTTGCCAGTCCATGTCTTCGTCGTCCTCATCCTCCTCGTCGCCAAGTAGCATCCTCGTCGACGGTTTCGAAGGTTTTAGTGTCTCCTGAGATGGCGAGGGCGATAGTTTTGACCCATTCCAGAACCCATTGCTATGCTTCATTGCCGTTTCCGGGGGCTCTGGTGTGTCGGCTCTGTATTTCAGTGTCGTGGAAGGCAGCATAGCAATCGTCTTGCTCTCGGCGCTGAAACTTTGCCGTGGTGTTGTTCTCCTACTGTGAAGAGGGGGCAGTTTTCGCTTCGAGTTGCTCCTCTTCATCATGATGCCTCCATCATCAGAATCGCTATCCTCATAGTCATGTATAGCATAGGATCCAGGCTCTTCGTCATCGTCCCCTTTCATCTCCAATGCTATACATTGCTCGACTTGCTCATTGAAATGAATATGCTTCCTCTCGCCAGTGCCCGGCGACGCAAGACCCGAAGAAGATATCGACGAGAGCATACTGGTATTCTCCCGGCTCAAGCGTCTAGAGGAGAATGGTATAGTGTAGTCGGAAGTACCACGGGGCATCATTGGGCGTCCGAGCCCACCAGATTGTTGCGCTTGCACTGCTGCAGCAGCTTGCTTTAGAAGTGATGACGAAGAAAGTGACCTCTGAAGCATGATTTCAGACATACTCCTCTTCTTCAGAATTGGCTTCTTATTCAGAAACGAATTTGACTTCGAGATCCGGCTGCTACCTGCGGGTGATGTCGAGGGTAAGTGTAAAGACTTCTCCGAGCCAGTTTGCAATGGCCCATACAGCCAAGTGACATCACAATCCTTGAGCCTAGAAAACTGTTAGACAAATGCAATTTTTTTTTTTTAGAGTCTCACTTCCGGAGCTTCACTGACCAATTGAGCGTTTCTGGTGACACTGTTTTTAACTTGTTCTTGGATTTCGTCCATGTCCTCCACGATGCGTTTTCCAATCTCGCACTGTTGTTATACGATTTCCGCTTCGACACGATATGCTTCCATGACGACCAAATGTCCTCCTCCTTCCAATTGTGAGACAGGTAGTCTACATGCCTCGAGGGTTGTGTTCGGACTGCCGTGTCATCCTCCGCATGTTCCACAGGATCCGGAGAAACTGGCCGTGATACATTAGTCGAAGTGCTATCAGAAGTTGGTGAGACAGTGTAAGAATCACCAGTTCGAGGGCTTGCCGGCGGTTCCAGATCTTCGACTTGATCGTAGTATCCTACGTCATCGTATGAGGGAAACACGATTTGATCCTCGTCGTCTTGGTCGTCACAATGAGCGTCGAGAGATAGACTGCTTGCAGGAGTCGACGAGTATGAAGGGGCTGCGGAATCGGCTGTTAAAGTTCTCGGCGAGGATGGTGCAGAGGAAGAAGTCGAATTGGTAGGAGATATTATGGTATTGAATTCGCTACTGCTTTTTGATTTGGATGGAGTCTTTGCATAAGACGGTTGTGTTACAAACTTCGGCTGCGAGTGTGAGCGGCGGAGCGAGCTCGATGAGAAATAGCTATTCTCTTCGGAATTAAGCACTACAGCCATTCTGCAAAGAGAATTGGGAGGTGACGGGTGACAGCGCGATTTAAGGTCCTAGGACCAAGAGTCGAAAGTGGCGGCTCTTTCTCTACACAACCAAGTAAAGAGTAGACCAGCCGTTCCCTCTCGCTACCTCCCAGCAATCGAATTCCCCTATCCGCTGTATCATCAAGACAATGGTGATCGACGCTGCCACAGGTAATCGAGGACAAATGGGAGCGGTGACGAGGAAGACGGAGTCAATGCAATGTCTTCGAGTCGAGGGATGATGGATGTGGCGGAACTCGGACCGGAGAGTCGCGTCGAGTCGATGAGAATTTTCGAAGAAGGGACCTGGAGGTGTAGTCGTGGTTTTGGAGGAGGAAGGTTGGATTGGATTGAAGTGAAGTGGAGAAGAGGAGGAGGAATCGAGAGGAACCGGCTAGGGAGGGCGTTGCGTTGGGGTAGGATGGGGCTATGCCTCATTAGCCTTAGCGAGCTGCGTAGATTCTGGCCCCTTTTGCGATAATTGTTCACTTAAAGTTAGCCACTCCTGGGCACGTACGCACTCAGAAAGAATCTGAGTTTTTTTTCTGCGCCATGACCAAGAATCCGGATTTTGCATTTCCATTCAGAACAATTCATAACATAATAAGACTCGGGAGCGGCCACCACGACATGGCTCGGCATCGGTATCTCTTCGCCTCCATCCAGACTCCCACTCCCGATGCCAGAGGCAGATAAGGTGCCCGCAATACCGCATAGCCCGCATCACAATGCTGTACTGTACTGCACTGTACTGCACCACTACTTCATGTACAATCTCGCCAATCTGCAGTAACCTGACAACTGTGGAGTTGGTGTGATTTTAATTTTATTACGACGACGTCTATTCCTTCCTTCCTGTGCGCCGACCGTGCGACTAATTGCGTGTCTCGATTGCTAGGTTCCCAGCCAAAAGTGCGGAGAAAGTGCAAGCCAAGAATGTTTGATTTGGAGACGCAAACGAGACGAGACAGGACGAGACGACAGGACGAGACGACATGACGAGACGCAGAGAGCAGACATTGTTGGGGAGCCCTTCATCCCTTCATGCATACGATACGGTACGGTTAACACGCGAATGGAAGCTGGCGGCGGCGTGTATGACATCTTGGCCAGGTCCAGGTCCAGATGGCTCGACGAGTGCGCACTCAGTGAGGGGACTTGGGGACTCCACTGAGGCCTGAGGCCGAAGGGCGATGCAGTCGAGGGAAAAAGCCAATGTGCGAAGGCTCCATAGTTGCTGCGCGTCTGCAGAACGGTTGCAGAGTGCATGAAACTACTCATCTGGTCGAATAGCTCTCGCTCCAGCCTCCCACCATGATCCATTGCCCCTCAGTGCCGCAGCAGATCCAGCATTCCCAGATTCTAGGCTTGCAGCGAATCCTTTCCCAGGCCTTCACCAACGAAACAAATCACGCCTGACGCCTCTCCTCGAGCCGACCGTTAAATCCTTGTATCCACAAAAGCTCTCGACCCCGGGGCTGGCCTTGCAGGCTTGCACCGGCCTTGCAGAACAATCCCAGTGACGTTCTGGCCTTCGTGGTCTCGATGATCTCACCCGAGTAGCCGAACGTGGGGAGGAGAGTTTGCGCTGTCTCGCAGACAGACCCCCATTCTTTTGCTTTCTCGTTTCTCCCACGATGTTACTCCAGCCACTCGTCTCCCTCCAAACTCTGAGACGCCACCAAGGTTCAAACCGCTGGGTGTCGCTGTGGGGGTCGCTGTGGGGGTCGACAATGCCTAAGACCTCGAGCCATCCTCACCACCAGACTTCGTACAACTTACAAGATTATGCTCGAGACACGGACCGAAAGTCCTACTAGAGCCATTCGACTGTCCCCCCTCCCCGCCTTTTTTTTTTTGGAGGGTCTTCGTGCTCGAAGGCGCCAGCAATCGAAGGACAGTCATTTCCATCTTACCTCGTGATGAAAAAGACGAGCGATTTAACGAGCTTCCACTTTGCTAATTGTGGAAGTCTGTTTACAACTTTACGGCAATCTTGAGTACTAGACATTTTATGTCTAAGGATCCAGGACAAGCCGTTTCAGTTGCATGGCAAAAAATGCTCGAGACAAGTCTTAAGCCTCGATGTGCTGACGCCACAACACGTTCCATCGGACTGCCTATCATGATCTAGTAACAAACTAAACCGGACTGAGTCGAACGCCCGAACGCTTTCAACTCGAATTCTGCTAGTTTTGAATATCCTTTAGGAGCCAGTCAGCTTGTAAGGCGATAAGGGTCTTTAAAGATCTGCGGGTATGATGACTGGCTCAGCAGCAGTTCTTGTAAGCCAAGGGTTCTGATCAGGCCCGGTTCTCTTCGAGGCATAAACCCTGGTTATCCTTTTATTTTCATCTTAACAGGAGATACGATGGACTCGCCTGGCAAGTTCTTTTGTTGTTGAATCTTGAACCAAGCATTCTATCCCTTCATATGCCCTTGGACAACTTGCCACCAAACTCGGGGTTTCTCCTACCCGCGAATACCTACCTAGTTCCAGCATAGCTTCATCACCATCATCGTCGCTCTTGTTAAGACTCGAAAAAGGATCGGGATGAAGGGGGGGGGGGGGTCGCGGGAGATCGACGCCCCTTTGAAGTCAATGTTTCTCTTGGCCAATAACTCATTTCTATGCTATGCTAATTTTAGTACCACTTGGCCGCTCGAGAGTGGCGCCGCTTGAGGTTGGTCTCGCACAAATAATCGGACCGCAGCCTTCACTCTTTGACACGGTGCTTTTACACTTGCTGACGACTTTGGTAAAGGCTGCCGATTGTCCCTGCTTCGGGCAGACACCAGCAGTTTGGAGACAACCATCCCTGATCCTCAAGGCTGTGGTGACGAAGGAGCTCTCCTCTTTTCAGCCTTGCATTCTTCAGTTGTCGCCATTATGACCAAATTCCATGTCTCGATTATAGTATCTGTACGAATATACGGCCCTGCATGCACAATACATCGCCTTTCAGAGTATTATCACTCGAGACTCCAGCTTGCACTTGGTCCTGAGTCGCGTGCATCATCAACTGCACATTTTCTTACAGTCGATAGAGGGGATGGTCGATTGAGCGTGGAATGAATGTCCGCAAGCTCCACAGCATTCCAGCCTCAATAACTGTTACGAGGTAGTCGAGCATATTCGCCTCGACGTATGGACGAGACTGCATCATCATTTGTTGCTCCTAGATTCGATTCATGAGGCCAACTCGTCAACAACCCGTCTGATGCTTATCTCACCAGAACCATTGGTCAAGATAGGGCTTTGCAAGGGTTCTGGAGGCAGCAAAGGTGGGTACAGAAGATACGTCGCGCAGGCTCGTAAGTGTGTGGGCGCCAGTTGTATTGCAAAAGCACACCTGAATCCTTGAGATCCCATCCACTTTTATAAGGCATAACGATGGTATTAAGGCGCGTTCATGGAGGGAGCACCTACGAATCCCACTGAGATGCAGGGTTGGATATCGATGTTGACTTCTCCTTTGGTAGGTAGACGGCAAAAGCCTGCGTTGAGAGATGCGTGCATATTCAACGGTTACTAATAGTTTTGTGGCGCTTCACACAACGTCCCGGTCCTATCCCAGGACTCTCAATAATATTATCCTTGCACATCTTGGAAAGTTCGTTATTTGCTGCATTTGTGCATCCATAGATTGCGTTACAACGGGAAAATTCCAACTTTCCTGTTTGAATGGGAACTTCCCGAGTATTCATGATGGTCGAGCATGGCACTCTCGCAGTTCTCGATCACGGTTGGCATCGTGGCTGAACTGATGATAGGCTTTGCATTTCAGCCTTTTCCAGCCACACCAAGATTTTACCTACTGTAAGTGGGGTAGAAGCGATGCGAATTGAGCACTTAGAGAAGCGCAATGCGTGCCCACTCGAAAGAAAACCTGTTCTGGCCGCGTTTCAAGGAACGTGCGTCTTGACTGCATACTGGACGCCATCACCCATCACCCATCACCCATCACCCATCACCCATCACCTTTATCGCGTTCACTCTCAAACGTTGGCATCTCTCGTTCAGTCAGTCCATGGCGCCTCGGCGGTGTGGAGCGTAAGGTGCACCGGAAGCCGTGGATGCATGCCCTCACCAATGGGGATTTTCGAGGCGCTGGCGGGCAGCCACAAAGGACTACATCCCTGGGATCTCGGCGCATCACGAACTCGTCTGCGGAACGGATGGCTTGAGACTCGAGCTGCAAGCACCACGAGTACATGACCGTTTTCATGTTGTATCACCCCTCTTGCATTTGGTACGTCAGTTTGTGAATTTCTCGCGTAGACAGAGCTTTCACCAATCAGGACAATTTTCGACAACACAGCTGCCTTCTGTATGGGAGTTCTATTTAGGAGCGATATGGCAACGCAGTCATAGGCTGTTTTCAAGATAAGAGTTCCTGATCTGAGTAACGCTCTTATCTGGAGCCTTGCCGGCTATCGGTATCCTGGACGCCTCTAACGCACTCTGCACACCCTCTTCTCCGGACATGCCTGCTCGCCTCCGGCCCACGGGTGGAGTCGTTGGATGAGATCCTCATTATTTAATCAACCTGTTACCTCTCGTCGTTCTTACCACGGGTAAGCACAATGCCGATAACAGGCCCGTTACGCTTCAGTTGCCGGTTGCCGTATCGAACCTTCTCCAAGGCATCGAGGCGGCTAAGAATTCCCCGGTCGAGAGGCATCGGAGAATTCAAAGCCAGGACCAGAATACTTAGCCAACCGTTTCTGCTTCCAGGATACTAAATGTACTTTGTACATCAATCGCTCCGTGCGTGCTTTTACGGCTACGACCGCAGCTATCTTTGTCTCCACTCGGCGCCGCAGATGTGCGTAGTTGCACTTCCTCTTTTCGATTGTTTTTGCATATGATCTATGGGCCAGTTTTGGCAACCTAGTTTGAATTATATGTTCAGCCATGAGGCTAGCAATCAATGTTTCCCCTCTGTGGCGGCAAGATGGAAGTCAGCCCACGGCGTGATGGGATCTTGGATCTGGCAAGCGAGTCCGGATCTCCGCTCCAGCAACCTGGGCCATCGTCGATGTCGCCAACCCTGCCCTTGTTATGTAACAGCCGGATTTTGACAGATCAGAAAGAGGCTTGCTAACACGAAGATGGGGGCTTATTCGAGAAGGACTGCATGTCATAGTAAAGATTATAACTAGCAAGCCAGACTGCACTTGGTATGGAAGACTCTCTGCTCGGGTTACTTCCTTTATTGGGGTATACACCAACTACCTGGTTGTCTCTGACATGCCATAGGTGCGCATGGCTTCTAGGGGCGGTATTGCAGATTGTTATTCCGAAATCGAAGCCGAAACGGCTGGCTTGAAGCCGGTTTCACAGCATCCATAATCCCCGGCATGCGCGCCTCCTCTTCTGTCATATTCCCTCCATCTCAAGGAACCTCTGCAGGTTAATTCTTTAAATTATTCGGGGGCTCAGTCAATCTGCTCCTGCACGGAATTACAAGTCAGTCAAGAAGCCCTGCTCCGGGGCAATTCCGAGACCCACCAAGTCGGGGTCCCTCATGCACACCTCAATTTTGACAGCCATGAACCATCCAGTCATTACTAGTACCGAATTTCACCGTCTTGCCGCCGATTTCGTATTTCATCATCTTGGCCCTTTCCGAAGGCGCGAAATCCCGCAAGCGGCAAGACTGCCAGAGCCGGAGTCGGCTTCGTGTCGAAAAGACATGTGAAAGTGCAGGCTTGGCTCCGATCCACAAAGCCGTATGCACGTCAGACGTTGTCTCTTCCATTTGCGGAATGTGGCTCCAAGGATATTCATGTCGCAATGCTATTTGCACGACTAGGGCGAGATTGGCGGCGGGTTTGTTTTACTTGAGTGCACAACCGCGACTGCGAGCTGCTTGCAAATCATCATTCTTATGGGTGCCCTCAACTTCGCCTTCGTTCTAGGCCAGAGGGGACTAGGTTGTTGGCATACCCAGCATTTAAATTTTCCTGAAGTATCGAGACAGGCAGTAGATCTGCAAGGTGCTTGTCCGCAGTATCAAAAACCATCCGCACGCAGACTACGCATTTTCAGGGAGGGGAAGCAGAGGTCGCTGCCGGATGAAGCAATGCAGCAATAACTTCGGTTATGAGACACCACAAGGGAGATACCTCCGTCAGCAACGGGAGTAGATGATCTGCTGCGATCGTTCCGGTCTGGTTGGAATATGACAGGCTTCTATAGCTATAGGCTTCAGCAATATTCGAGGTGCCGGCAGACAAGGCTAACCTTTATTCATGTGAAAGGTATCTCTTGCTACTGCTACATTCCTCTCCGAATCCGATCCATCAACGGTGATGAAATCGTGTTTTTATTTACGCTGAACGACCTTGGGATGGCAACCTTCTCTTGGTATCCCTTGGATGTCCCTCCTCCCCCAATTTGGTCTCTGACCATCGCTTCGTTCCTCGCAGGCTTGAGAATTCATCTGAAAATCCTTCGCCTGGTCATTGATTTCGTCTTCGGATTTTCCGTTGCCTTCAGCGTTTTCAACCCCCCAAACTTTCTTTGGCTTCCCCTCCCCCTCCCCCCCAACAACAACAACCTAGGCTAGGCTGATGTCCACCATCCAGGAAAGGGGCATGACAGTAGCCAATGATTGTACTTGATGAGGGTAAACGGGGGCTGAGAAGTTCCAGTCAGGTTTGGGAGATTGAGAACACTGGTTACCTTTCTGGACTCCTTTGTGTACATAATACACTCACCTCCCCCTCTTCTTTTCAGTTTGCTTCCCTCTCGCCTCCTCCGTTTCTCTGCCAGTCCAACGGTTGGATTATTTATAGCTGCTGGCCTGAACAATTACTTCTTGTTGGCATGTATGGCTTTGCTTGGACACCGGGAGTCAATATTGTATGGACCATGGTAGGTAAGCTCTCAATTGTCCGGCTCTCACTGGACAGATAGCGGCAGGCTAGGGTCCGGGCTCATTGCCTCGCTGTCATCTTTGTCCGTGACATTTCTATGGCAGTTGCGAACAAGCGCAGTTAAGTCGCGTTATGCAGAATAATATTTCGAGGCTATTGTAGATTCGAAGGAAAGGGCCTTCGAGGGCTTCCTTCTTGCTCGAGTCAGTGGCCACGATTCCCCACCTGACTAGTGCGGTATTCCTGGGGCAGTTACTTGCAAGCTTCTGAGATGGAACGCCTGGCCAGGTTTGCCACGCCGGCGAGTGCTTTCGGAAGGCGCGTGTCTTATTTTCGTCTCTGGCAGCAACTTAGAAGCCAAAATTATCCAATCCATCATGGATCTCTGTGCTGTTCAGCTTATTCCAATTTCTCTGGTATTAGCATACCAACTGCGGCTTGCACGTTTGCAATATGTCGCAGCTCGGACAAGGCGACGAGGAAACCGAACCTCAAAGGTTCAAGCTCGCTCTTGCCTTTCAATGTCCGACCCTGTTTAATAAAATGCCTCGCGTCGTCCAATTCGACCATCATTATCACCTGTAACACACCACTTAAACTTATATGGGGCTTTCCGTCTCAATCTGCAATTACAGTGTTGTTCCCATCGTTGCTGTCTGTGCTGGTTTGCCCTCCCATTTGGAGATTCGCCTGTCGTCGGTTTTCAGATGCTATTGCCTGGAAGACCGTTGTATCGCGGGAGTGCGAAAAGTTCCGGAAAAGGCTCCTCCATGGATATGTTTCTTTAATGTCTTGTTTCAATGCGCACTCAGTCGAAAATTTCATCTCCAGGTAACATCGCTTGCTCGTTAGGAGTAGAGGGGTATTTTTCTCTCCCACCGCTCCTCCTGGTTAAGAAGCGGGTAAGAGCAAACAGCTTCTCTTCGCCTGGCTCGTAACTCCTTCACAAAGTTGCTGTCCTCCCAGGCTTTGTTCGGGGCCTCGATGTGATAAAATGACTTGTCACCACGAGCATAGGACAGGTCTTCGGGGTTATGCTTCCTACTTCAATAATCAAAAGGGTTCAAAGAGCGAGCTGCTGGAGAAGAGAGAAAGGTGATAAGTTTCTCCACAAATGTTTTACTCTGAAGAGGTATAATAATTTCAACCCCATCGTAGTTGGTATCCATTGCAACATATTATAATCTAACACCTGAGGTCTCTCTAATTCGGTGATTTTAGATTCGGACATTACCCCACTACCGCAGAAGATTCCCGAACGTGGTCAACATTCTAATATAGACCCGTCATCCCCGTTATTAATATCATCTTTTCAGGTGAAATAGTCAATAATGCTTCCTGGACCTCTGGCAGCCGTGACCCTGGGGAAAACATGGCATATACCGCGAAGAATAGAACCCGGGCCGAATTAATAGGTTTACGAAAGCCATTAGAGCATGGAAGTAATACGGTTAGATGTTCCATGTTGGAAAGCTTAGAAGAAATCGCTCATGGCAGCTTTCAAACAGCGCATAGTCAAACAATAGTCCAATTCCACGCCAAAAAGAAAATATGTAATTGATCGCCTATAAACTCATATAAACCTCGAAATAGTTCAATTTGAAAAGTCCTTTAGTATTATAATAAAACTTTCTATTGAGAGACTCGAGTTAATAATATTTAATTAATATAATATTAAATTAATTATTATTTTAAAAATTATTTAAATTAAATCAAATAAATTAAATAAATTAATTTTTAATATTTAATAATATTTTCAATTTATTAAAATTCGATTTTAATATTATAATAATTATAAAATTTTATTTATATATTCTTTTTACGAGTTTAAACGAGCGATATAATAATGTAATAATATTAATCGATTAATATCGATCGAATTATTAATTATTTTTATTATATTCGTTTATTAATTTAATTAATTCAAATAAATAAATTACAAATATATTAATAAAATTAAAAACTTTATAAATTTTTTTAATTACGTTTTAAAATATTATTTATCGAAAAATATATTAATATCGAAAAAACGTTTATTATAATTCGAATTCGTAATAATCGAAATCGAATTTATAATTTCAATAAATAATAAATCGTCGTTTTTATTATATTTTAACGATTGAATAATTCGTATATTATTTAAATATATATATTTTAATATAAAAATTAATTAATAATATTTTATTTAAAAATAAAAACGATAAAAACATTAATTTTTTTTCGATAATTATTAAATTAATTATCATTTAAAAACAATATAATAAAAAAAATTTCTCGTAATAATATAATAAATAATAATATAAAAAACAATATATTTTTAATCGATTAATTATTAAATAAAAAAACTATTTATAAAAAAATAATTACAAATATTACGATTATTCGAATATGAAATTTTTTTATAATAATAATAATAATAATAATAAAAAGAATTTTTTTTTTAATAATTTTACGTTTAATAATAAAAATATTTTTTTTTCAATAGTAAAAATAATTAAATTTTTAATAAATTTTAATAATATTATAAATTTTATTATAAATTTCTTAATAAAATAAAAACTTAAAAAAAAATCGAATTTTTCGATTTAAATAATAAAAATACGAAAAATTATACGAATTAAAATAAAATTATAATTTAAAAATATTTTTTTTATTTATTAATTTTTTTAAATATAATATAATAAATAAATAAAATATTATTGTTCGTATAAATCTTTAAATATATTTTCAAAAATTAATATAATAATAATATAAAATTTTTTTTAAAAATATTATTCGATTAATATTTTATTATACTTTTAAAAATATTTAATTTTAAATTTTTTTTAAAACGTTTTAAAAATTCGACGTTTTGAATTTTAAAAAAATTATTAAAAAAATATTGTAATATAATTTTAACGAAAAATTTTTATTATAACGATATTAAAAATATTAATTATTTTCAATAAAACGTATAATAAAACGATTATTATTATAATAATTTTAATTTCGATTTTCGTTTATTTTAATTAAAATTAAATAATATTAATAATAATTAAATATCGTTGATTTTATAAATTTTTTTTTAATAAAACTAAGTTTATTATTTATTATAATATATATTAATAATAAAAATAAAATTTTTTTTTTTTATAAATAAATTTTATAAATTGATTTATAATAAATAAAAATTTAAACGATTTTAATAAAACGATAATACGAATTACGTGAATAATTATATTAATATTATAAAAAATATAAAAATAATTTTAATAAAAATTTTAAAAATAATAATTATAATATAATAAAATTTTTTTAATAAAATAATTTATTTTAAAAAATTAAAAATAAAAAAATATTAATTATTTTACGATTATAAAAAAAAATATATATAATATATAAAAAGTATTTAATAAATTTTTTAAATATATTTATATAAAAAAATATAAAAATAATAAAATAATATTATTCATTAATAAATTAATTATATTAATTAATATTATTATAATAATATAATAAATAAATATAAAAAAAAATTTTATTAAAACGAAATTTGATAACGAAATAATATAATAAAATATTATAAAAAATATTTATATAAAAATAAATACGCGTTTTATTTTCGAAAAAAAAATTTTTTTTATATAAATATAAAATATATATAATTATTAATCGATATCGATTTTTTAAAATTATATTTCGAAATAATTTATAATAAAATACAAATAATTATATTTGAAAATATTTTAAAATTAATAATATTTTAATATTTAATTATTATAAAAAGTTTTAATAATACGAAAAATATAAATAATAATAAAAATTATAATTTCTTTGAAAACGATAATTATTATATTAATAATTTATATTAAAAATTTTACGAATAAAATTTACTTTTTTAAAATAAACTTTAAAAATATTTATAATATTATTTTAAATTATATTAATTTTATAATCGTTATAAACGTTTTTAAATTGTTATATAATAATAATATTAAAATTTATAATATTAATATAATGATTATAAAATAATTTTATTAATTTATTATTAAATTTATAAAATATAATAAATTTATCAAAAGAAAATAAACTAAAAAATAAATTAATCGAATTATAATTACTAAAATTTAAAAAAATAAATTAAATCGAGCGATTGTTCGATTTTTATAGTTCGATTAATATCGAGTTAAAACGAACTAAAAACGAATCACGTAATAACGCTTTATAATATAAAATATTAAATAAATAAAAATTTATTAAATATATTTAAAAAATATATATATTTAATAAAAAAATAAAAAAATATAAAAATATTATCGAAAAAATATTTATTTAAAATTTATTATTAAAAAATAATAAATATAATTTTTAATGATTTATATATATATAATCGTATAAAATAATTAAATAAATCGATATTTTTTAATAATACGATTTTTATAATCGAAAAAAAAAAAAGTTTATTATTAATTTAAAATCGTTAAATAAAATAATTATATTCGATATATATTTTATATTATTATAATTAAAAATTATAAAATTTTTATAAAAAAAAATAAACAATTTTAATTATTAACGATTTATAATTTTTTTATTAATTTTTAATTTAAAAAAATTATTATAATCGTTTTATAATAATTAATTATAAAAAATAAAAACGTTTTTATATTGTTTTTATAAAATTTTATAATTTTATATAATATATTTTTTATTTAAAAAAATTTTTTATTTATAAATTATAAATTGTATTTTTTTATAAAAATTTTTTTTTTAAAATATTTATTAATCGAAAAATTCGATTATAAATTTTTTTTTTTTTAATTTAATATTAATAAATTTTTTTTTTAATTTTTAATAAAATTATTTTTTTAAAAATTTTAAAAAAATTTAAAAAATATATTTTTTAAAAACAAATTTTTTATTTATTTCGAATTAAATTATATTTTATTTTTTAATTTAAATATATTTAATAAAAAAAAATTTTTAATAAAAAAATTTTATTTTAAAAAAAATTTAAATTTTAAAAAAATTTAATTAAATTTAATTTAAACGTTATAAAAACAAATATAAAATTAATATACGTATTATAATATTTATTATAATTCGATTTAAATATAATTTATTATTTAAAACGTTTTAATATTGTTTTAAATATATTATTACATTTTAATATAATTAAATTTTTTAATATTTTAAAAAATAATAAATTTAATAACGTTTTTTTATTAATAAAAATCGTTATAATTAATAATATAAAAATTAAAATTATTAAAAATTTATAATTTAATAAAAAAAATTTAAAATGTTTATTTTATTCGATTTATTAAAAAATAAAAATATTTTAAATTATATTTTTAAAAAAAAAATTTATTTTTTTTAAATTAAAAAACTATATTAATTATTATTAAATTTATTTATAAAACGTTATAAAAAAAATCGTTTATACAACGAATTTTAATTTATTCGAATATTTTTTCGAGTTTTTTATATTATTACAATTAATTTTATTATTATATTATTAATAATTTTTATTATTAATTTATAAAAATTTGAAAATTTCGATTAATTTAATATATTTATAATATAAACGTATAAATACAATAAAAAAACTTTATTTATTTTTAAATATACGAAATATAATATAAAAATTAAATTTGTATTTATATTATAATATAATTATTATTAAATTAAAATATTTTTAAATCGTAATATTAAATTTATTTTGAAATTTTGAAAAAAAAAAATTTAATATTTTAAAAATTAAATTTTTAATATTAATAATATAATATTTTTAAATTAATAATATATTAAAAAAAAATTAAATAATTAAAATCGATATTCGATTTTACGTTTTTATATATTTTAATAATTTATAATTTAAAATAATAATTTTTTTTAAATAAATTTTAATAACGTTTTTATAATATTAATAAATTACACGTTTAATAAAATTATTATCGAATTTAAATTTATAATAATTTTTATAATATTATTTAATAATATTTTTATAAAAAACGTATTAAAAATTATTAAAAAAAATTAAATAATATAATATAAAATTCATAATAAAATTTATTAATAATTTAATAAAATTATATTATAATATAAAATATAAATTGATTATAATAAATATAAACGATTATATATATTTATAATTATATAAAAATTATAATTTATTAAAAAAATTAAATAAAAAATATGAAAATATCGTATATATTTATTTAAAATTATACGTAAAATCGATAAATTCGTATACGAATTTAATTTTTTATTTTATTAAAAAATTTATAAATTTAATATTAAAAAAAAAAGAAATTTATATAATTATAAAAAAATCGAAAATTAAAAATCGATTAAAAACGTTAAAAATAATAATAAAAATTAAAAAAAATTAAAAATTTAATCGTATTATTAATAAACGTATTATTTAATACAATTAAAAAAAAATATTAAATATTTAATTAAATTTTTAAAATAAAACAATAAATAAAATATTTAATATTTAATAAAACTATTAATTTATAACGTTAATAAAAAAAAAACGTTTATAATATAATTAAAATAATAAAATGAGTTTTTTTTTTTTTTAAATTTAAATAATAATTAAAAATTTAATATATTTTTATTTTTATTTTTTTATATTATATAAAAAATTTATTATATTGTTATTATATAATTAATTTTACGTATTTTTTTAATTCGATATTTTTTTATTAATAATAAAGTTTTCGATTTTATTAATTATTTTATATTATTAAAATAAAATATAATAATAAAAATTTTAATAATAAAAAAATATAAAAAATAAAAATTATAATAATAATAATAATAATAATAATAATAACGAAAATTAAAAAAAATCGTAATTATAAAAAAAATTAAATTAATAATAAAAATTCGTTTTATTATATTCGTAATAATAATTTTATCGTTAAAAAATCGATTTAAATATTATTTATAAAAACAAATTAAAAATCGTAATTTAATAACGAATTTAAAATTTTTTTTTAAAAAAAAACGTATTATTATATATTTATTTCGACGAATTTTAAATTTTATTCGATAATTTAATTTAAAATAATAAAAAAAAAATTAATAATTTTAATAATAATAAAAATATATAAAAAAATTTTAACGATAATAAAAAAAATAAAAAATTAATATAATATTAAACGAAAAAATTTTAAATTTCGAATATAAAATAAAAATTATATAACGTCGTTAAAACGAATAAAAAATATTATAATTATAAAAAAAAATAATATAATTATATTATATAACGTAAAAATTTAAAATATAAAAATTATAAATACGTTTTTAATCGATTTAAAACACGTAATTGATTTTTTTTATAAATAAAATAAATTATCGATTTTATTTAATATTAAAAAAACAATAATTAAAAAATTTAATATAAAAAATTTTAATATAAATTTTATTTAATTTCGTAAAATATTTTACGAAATCGATAATAAAAATATATATAATATAATATAAATTAATATTAATTAAAATCGTATAAATATAATTAAAACGTATATAATATATTAATCGAAATTTATTATAAATTATTATAATATTTTCAACGACGTATTATAAAATCGATTAATAAAATATAAATATTAAAATATTAAAAAAAGAATTTAAAAAATAATATAAAAATTATTATTAATATAATAAAATTTAAATAATATTATAAAATATTTTTAAATTATATTAAATTTTTAAATAAAAAAAATCGATTTTATAATATTAAAAATATAAAAAAAAAATCGATTATAAAATATTATTAAAATATATTAAATTAAAAAATAAAAAATTCGAATTATTATTAAAAAAATATTAATTATAAAAATAAATTAAATTAATAATTTAATTATTTATTAATTCGACGATTATTAAAAGTTTTTTAATAAATCGATTATAATATAAATATTAAATATAATTAATATTTTATTAAATATTATTATTATTATTATTAAATATACGATTAATCGTTTAAAAAATTCAAATTTATTTTATAAAATAATTACGAATTTAATTATTTAATTATTATTAATATTTTATATTTAAATAATAAATTTATAAAAAATATATTTACGAAAATAATATAAAATATTTTTCGCGTATATTAAATTAATATGTATTAAAAATCGATTAATTATATTATTTATAACGTTAAAATTTTTTTTTTTTATAAAATTTTAATAATATACGAAATTAATAATAATTGAAATTAAAAAATATTATATTGAAATTTATAATAATATTGAAAAAATAAAAAAATATTATATTTTATTATATAAAATATATAATATTATTTAAAACGAATTAAATAATAAATAAATTAAATATTAAAAACGAAAATAATCGAAAAAATTATATAATTGTTAATATTTTATTAAAATTAATAATAATAAAAAATTTAATAATTTTTTTACGATTATAATTAAAAAAAATATAATATTTATATTTTTTATAAAAAAAAAATTTAATATAAAATTAATTTTAAAATTATATTAAAAAAATATTATTACTATTAATAAATTTTAATTTAATCGAAAATTCGATAATAATTAAATCGATTTATTATATTTTATTAAATAAAAATTTATTTAAAAATTTAATTTTTAAATTTTTTAAACGTTTTTTAAATTAAATTCTTTTTTTAAAATTATTAAATTTTATTTTAATTTAATTATTTATTTAATATTTTATTTAAATTTTTTTTAAAATTAAAAACAAAAATTTTCATACGTATTTTTTTAAATTTTTTTTAAATATTTATATAATTTATAATATAAATTTAATATATTTTTTAAAATAATTATCGATTTATAATTTGATTTCAATAATTAAATTATATAAAAAATTTTATTTCGTAATAATTAAAATTTTCGAAATTTTTTTATATATTATTATAATAAATATAATATTTTAATCGAATTAAATTAATTTTTTAATAATAAATAAATATTAAAATATACGATTTTAACGAATTTAATAAATAAATAAATTAATATTTAATATATTTATTAAATTATTATTAAAATTATAAATATATATTTTTAAATTTTTTTTATTTTTATTTTTTTTATTTTTATAATTTATTATTACGCGATTTTTAATACGTTTAATAATATTAATTTCGAAATAATATATATATATATTTTTTAATAATAATAATTCTCGAATTATAAAATATTTTATATTAAATTTATTATATTATTATTATTATTTAATTTTATTACGTTTTAATAAAATTTTTTATTTGAAATAAATAAATATAATATTTAATCGATATTGTTTTTATATTATTTTATACGTAATATATTAATTTTTAATTATATATTTTATATATTTATATTGAAATTTAATTTAAATATAATCGTATATAATTTACGTATTAATTTATATTAAAATAAATAAAATATTTATAATAATACAATTTTCGCGTTTTAATAAAATTATATAATATATTTTTAAACGTAATATTATTTTTTATAAAAATTTATTATTATTATTATTATTATTATTATTATTATTATTATTATTAATTAAACGATTTAATTTTTAATTTTATAACGAATTAATTTACGTTTTTTTAAAATTAAATACAAATTAAAAAAATTAAATATTTTTTTTATAATATACGATTTAATTATTTTTTATTTTTTCGTTTTATTATTAATTATAAACTCGTTTTAATTTAATTATATAACGAATTTTATATATTTTATATTTAATTTTTTTTCGTTTTTTTTTATTATTATAATTATTATTTTTTAAAAAATTATATATATATATATATTTTTTAAAATTTTTATTTTTTAATATTTTAAAATATTCGTTTTTTTATTTAATTAATATAATATTTATAAAAAAATTTATATTCGTAAATATATTTATATAAAAATAATTATTTTTTTAAAATTATTATTATAATAATTAATATTATATATTAAAAACGTAATTCGATTTTTTTTTAAATTTTAAACGATAAAATTTTTTATTATTAAAATTTTTATTATTTTTTATTTTAAATAAAAAATTTTATATTTAAATAAATTATATTAAATAAATTTTATTTTTTTTTATTTTTTTAAATTTTTTAAATTTTTTTAAAAAAAATTGAAAATATAATTAATATATTATTTTTTATATTAATTTTTCGATTATTATAAAATAAAATTTAACGTTTTTAAATATTTTTTTATTAATTCGATTATAAATTTTTTTAATTATAAATTTATAAATTATTTTTATATAATATATATTTATTTTATTAAAATTTTTATATTTAAATATATTATTATTTTTATTATTATTAATTTTATTTATTTATTTAATATTATTTTTATTATTTTATATAATTTAAAAAAAATTTATTAAAATTTTAAATTATAATATAATAATAAAATTAATACAAAAATAATTTATTTTATAATATATTTATTTTTAATTTATTATATAATATTAAAATAATTTTTAAATTTAATTATTTTATATAATAAAAACGTTTATTTAAAACGCGAATTTAAAATATTAATTTAAAAAAACTTTATTTTTAAATCGTTTATATTTTTTTTTAAAATAAAATTTAAAAAATTTTAAATTAAAAAAAAAATATTTTTATATATTTAATATAATACGTTAATTATTATATATTTATAAATATTAATTATTGAAAAAAATATTATATAATATTTATGTGCGATTTAAAATCGCATATAATTAATATTGTTTTATTTTTATTTTCGAAGTAAAATTTTTATATCTCGAGTTTTACTCTTTAAATAGTTTTAATTAATTATAAATAAATACATATACTAGAATTCAAAGAAAAATTCTACGTACGTTTAAATCGTTTACTAGTAATACAATATTTCTAAATAATATTAATATTAATTAGTAATTGTTTTCAATTACGAATTAATAAAAATCTATTAAAAAAAAACGAAATACAATAAATTAAAAATATCAATAAATTTATTATAGAAAATATTAAAAAATCTCGATCGAATATTATTAAATATTATCGAATTACAAAAAATTTTTACTGTTTTTTTTTATAGAAATGAAATTAAAATACTTAATTATTTTTTGAAAATTTAAAAAAATCAATTACAAAAAAATTCGTACTTTTAAATAATCAATTCAAATTTATATTTATTACACAAAAAAATATTATTTTACGAAAAATTCGATCAAACAATTAATTGAATTATTATATTTATTATTTGATTTTGAATACTATATTGAATCGATATTATTTTATTATTTTTTATTTTTTATTTTGATTATATTTATATTTTACAATTTTAAATCATCGATCGAATAATATATCGATATAATATTACAATTACACGAAATTTCTACGAATTACTATTAAAAAACGCTCTATAAAAACGTTTACTATAAACGTTTAATTAAACGCTTATTAAAAACACTTATTAAAAAACGTTTATCGAATTAATTAATCGAAAATATTTATTCGTTTTTATATTTGTTTTTATATTCGTTTTTTTTATTCGTTTTTAGTATTTACTTTTATTAAAACGCTTAAATCGTTTATAAAATTATTTATAAAATTAATTACTTTTTATTTTTCGAAATAATATTCAAAAAAATAAAATATAATATTAAAAAAAAAATATAAAATTTATTAATCAATACAAAAAATAAAAATTTAAACAAAATAATAATTAATATATTTATTGTATTTAATATTATATACTACGAACAAAATAAATATACGAATTATATTATATAAAAATATTTTAAAAATAATTTCGAAAAATAAACAAAAAATATATTAATTTTTATTCGAAAATTACAAAATATTTTATACGAACAAAAAATATAATTATTAAAAAACGAAAAACGAATCGCGAAAATATTTGAAAAAATTATTACAAATAAAAAAAAATACTATAAATAAATTAAAAAAAAAATTGTAAATCAATTAGTAAATAAAAACAAATTTTATAATTATTTTAAATAAAATTCGAATAATATTTAAAATAAAATTATTTAAAATAATATTATTTTTCAAAATAATTTATTTTTATAATTATAATATTTTTAAATTTTAAATATTTCAAATATTCAATTCTACGAAATTCGAATTTCAAATATACAATATCAAAATATATAATCTTTAAATATTCAATTTTTAAATTAATAATTTTACTAATTAATATACTAATAAAATAATTTATAAAATTAAAAAAATATAAATCTTAATTAAAACGTTTAATTAAACGACAATTTTTAATATAACAATTTTCAATTTTTATAAAATACATTAATAAAATCGTTTATAAATTTAATAAAAATATATATTAATAATAATAAAAAATACAATAAAAAATTATTTAATATTTTTAACGTTAAATTACAAATTTTTTACAATTATTATTTTAAAATTAAATTATTAAAAAACTAATATAATAAAACATTTTTTATTATATTTAAAAATCGTATAAATTTATTTTATTATAATAAAATCGCAAAAAAAAAACTATAATTTTATAGTAATAATAAATATAATTTAAATATATTTCAAAATAAACGAAAATCGATAATTATATATATTTTTATAAAAGAAATTACATTATTATAAATTATTATTATTAATTAATTAAAAATTAAATTAAATTATTTTTAATTATTTTTTGATTAATTTCAATAAATTTAATATAATTTATTAAACGAATATTATATAAAATACAATTTTTAAAATTAAATTATTAATATTTATAAAAATATTAAAAAATATAAATTTACATCTTATAAATTTATAAATACGTTTAAAAACGTTTATATTAAATTACAATTTATAATCAATATTATAATACGTTTATAAAAAGCGTAATAATATAATAATAATTTTAATTGAAATTTTTAAAAAAAACCAAAAAAATTATAATAAAATCAATTAAAATTAAATCGATTAAATATACGAAAAACGTAATAAAAAATATAAATATAAATTAATTTCAATTTCTCGATTTTTTTAATTCAATGAAAAAAACAAAAAATTACTTCAAAATAATAATAATTATCGTACGAATTATAATTACTAAAAAAAATTTTATTAAAAAAAATATTATATTTACAATAAATCAAATTATTAATCAATAAAATATATAAATAAAAAACGATAATAAATATATTTTAAATTGCAATAATATATTTAATATATTATTAATTGTAATATTATAACAATTTATTATTAAAGTTTTTTTATTAAATACGAAAATATAAATTTTTTTTTAAAAAACAATAAAATCGAAAAAATCAATTAATTACTAATAAATATAAAAATAAAAAACAAAAATACTATATTTTAATACAATGAATTTACAAATTTATTTAAAACGAATTTATTAACGAATAAATTAATAAAAAATAGATTTTATAAATAGTAATTAAAATAATAAACAATTTAATAAAATTAAACGAAATTATATCAATATTATTAATCTTTAAAATATATTTTAAAATAATTATTAAAAACGTATTATTTTTATTAATAATCAAAAAAATTAAAACAATTTATATAATTATTAAAAAAATATATATAATCAATATATTTTATAAATTGATTAAATTTCGTTCGATAATAATCAAATTATATAATATAAAAAAAATATTTTATAAAAAAACTATTAATAAAAAATTATTTTTCATATTTTTTTTATTTAATAAATTAAATCAAAAAAATTCAAATAATAAATTACTAATAAAATAATACAATTAAAAAAATTATATAATAATAAAAAACTTTTTAATAAAAAATTATAATAAAATAAATATTATTAATTTATTAAAAATAAAAACAATAATAAAAATTTTAATAATACGTTTATTATTATTATTAAAAACCAAAAAAAAATATTTATAACGTTTATAATAAATTCAAAAAAATCTAATAAAATTTTTTTATTATAATTATAAAAAAAAAAATATAATTATTATATTTAAAATTTTATTCGAAAAATTTTAATAAAAAAAAATCGATAATTTAATTATAATTTTTTTTTTCAATTTATTAAATTCAATTTTATTAAATATATTAATATTCGCATTTTTAATTTAAAATTAATCAATAAAATTAAAAATAAAACTATTAATAATTCGTATGAAAAATTAAAATTAATAATTCAAAAATATAATAATAAAAAAAAATTTATTTTTATATAATTTTTAATTATTTAAAAAATTAATCAACGAATTATTATCGTATTAATACTTTTTTTAATTCAATTTTTAAATAAAATAATCAAAATATAATTTTATAATATTACGTAAATATATATACAATCGATAATTAATTTTTAACGATTAATATTCGCGTATTTATTAAAATAAATTTATTATTTTTATTTATTAAATATTATTAAAATACAAATAAATAAAACATTTATATTAATAAAAAAAAGTTTTTTAATTTTAAAAAAATTAAATTCGTAGTAAAATTTAAAATAATTTTTATATTAAAAATTTTATTGATTTTTAATAAATATATATTAATTCAATATAAAAAATTAATTTAATTACAATAAAAAAATTAAAACAAAAAATTCAAATTAATAAATTTCAAATTATTGAATATATAAATTAAATATAAAAAATAATATACTCGAAATATTTATATTATTACAATTTATTAATTCGAAACAATTTTCGATTTATTTATTATTATTTAATATTAAAATTCGATTAAAAACGAAATTATTATATTAAATAAAAAATTAAAATAATAAATTAAAAATTTAAATCGAAAATTCAAATATATTACTATAAATTTATTAATAATAAAACTTTTTATTTTTATCGATAAATCGTTTACAAATAATAAAAATTTTAATTTTTAAATTAAATATAAAATTATTTTTATAAACGAAAACAAAAAAAACAATAAAAAATTCGAAATTAAAATTTTATTTATTTATTACAATTTTATTAAAAACAAACAAATTACTAAAAACGTACTAATTTTAAAAATATATAGAATAATAAAAAAAATCAATATAATAATAATAATTAAATTTATTATAAATATAATTACAAAATAATTCGATTTTTTTAATATTTCAATAATCGTATATATCGATTCGTATTTATTTTATAAATATTTAATTAAATTCGAAACAATTAAAAAAAAAACGTTTAATAATCGATATTATAATTTTATAATAATTATACGAATGAAAAAAATTGCAAAAAATTAAATAAATTAATAATTAAAACAATTTAATAAATATTATAATAAAATCAATTTTTAATAAAATTTTAAAAAATTTTTAAATATTAATTATTTTAAAATACGAATAAAAAAAGTAAAAAATAAAAATAATAATAAAAAAATAAATAAAAAAAATAAATAAAAAAATATTTATTTTAATATTATTATTATTTAAAATTTTAAAGTAAAAATAATTTTATTTTTTTTAAATTTAAAACTTATAAATTTCAATAAACTTTAAAAATAATATTAATAAATTAATATTATTTCTAGTATTTAATTATATGATTTTTATTTGTATTAAAATTAACGAGTTTTATATATTTACAATATATAATAAAAAAAAACAATTTTATTCGTTTAAATTATTGAAAATAATAACGTTTTTTTTATAAAAAAAAAATACTAATATTAAAACAAATATTACATAATATTTACGTACGATTCGAAATCGCATATAATTAGTATTATTTTATTTTTATTTTCGAAATAAAGTTTTTATATTTCGAGTTTTACTTTTTAAATAATTTTAATTAATTATAAATAAATACGTATATTAAAATTCAAAGAAAAATTTTACGTATATTTAAATCGTTTATTAATAATACGATATTTTTAAATAATATTAATATTAATAAATTAATAGTTTTATATAAAATTATTACGTTTATAAATTATATTTTTTAATTTTTATATTTAATAAATCGTCGATTTTAAAAATTTAATATTTTTAAAATTATATTTATTTTTTTATATTTTTATATATTTAAATTTTTTATTTATATTTTATATTTAAATTATTTAAATTATTAAAATATATATAATAATAAAAATAATATTTATTATTTTTAACGTTTATAATAAAACGTTATTTTTTATAATTAATTATATATTTCGTAATAATAATAATTTTTTTTAAATATTAAAAAATATTAATAATTAAAAAAATTTATTTAAAAAAATAATATTTATATTTTAATATTGATTTGATTAATTTATAATATAATTTATATATATTATACGATTTTTCGTTTTTTTTTATTAAAAAAATAAAATTAAAAGAAATAAAATTTTTAATAATTTTTAAAATTATTAAATTAATTAATTAAATTTTTTTATTGTTTTAATATTAAATTATTTAATTTTTATTTAATTTTAAAAATATTAATATAATATATTATTTAAATTTTTTTATTATTATTTATAATTTTAATTATTTATTTTATTATTATATTTTAATATATATTATATTATAAATTCGTTCGTTTTAATAATTATAATATTATTTAAATTTATATTTGAAATATTTTTTAAAAAATAAAAATTTTATTAAAAACTCGATCGTTTTAATAAAGTTTTTTTTATAATATTTTAATAAAAATTATTATATTATTATTTTTTTTATAAAATATTAAATATTTTTTAATATATTATATAATATTTAATCGATAAAATTATATAATTTATTAATATTTATATTAATTAAATATTTGTTAAAATAATCGAATAATAATATTTTTTTAAAAAAATTAAAATTAATATATTTAATAATATTTCGATTTTATAAATTACGTCGTTTTTTAATTTAATATTAATAAAAAATTTAATTTTGTTTTTTTTTTTACAATTAATATATCGATTTAATAAAATATAATATTATAAATATAAAAATTCGAAATTTTTTTTATTTTATAATATATATTTTTTTTTTATTAATTATATATTTTTATTATAAAATATTATTATTTTATAATAATAAATATTAATTTTTTAAATTAAAAACGAATTTTTATAAAATTCGTATATAATATTTTAAAAGTTTATAAATTAATATATTTCGTTTTAATGATAAAATATTAAAATATTAAAATATAAATTTATATTAAAAATATTTTATTTTATTTTAATTATTTTATTAAAATCGTAATAATATTTTTTATATTTATTAATATATATTTTTAACGTTTAAAAAAAATTAATTATAATATTTTTAATAATATTATTTTTAATTTTTAAAATAATAATATATTTATTTTAATAAATATTGTAAGAATTTAAATAAAAACGAAATAATTTTATAAAATTTATAAAATAAAAAAATAAAAATTTATTTTTTAAATTGAATTTTTTTATTTATTTTTTATTTTTTTTATTATTTTTTTTAAAAAGTTTTTATTTTTTTTTTTAAATAAATTATTATTTTTTATAAATAAAAATTTTTTTTTTAAAAAGAATATATCGTATTTTAATTAATATATATTTTTAATTTTTAAAATAATAATATATTTAAATTCGAAAAATATAAAATTATATAATTATATAATAATTTTTTTTAATTTTTATTTTAATAATATTTGTAATATTAATTTTTTATTTTTTATTTTTAATATAAAAATTTATTATTAAAATTATTATTATTATATTTTTTTATAAAATTTTATAAATAATATTTTTTAAAATATTTTTTAAAATTATAAATATTTTATTAAATAAAATCGAGAAATAAAATAAAATAAAATTTTTAAATAAATATAAATTAATATATATAATTAAAATGTAAAATTTATAAAATTTATAAAAATTAAAATTAAAAATAAATAAATAAAAAATTTAAATTTAAATTTTTACGATTATAAATTTTTTTTTTAAATAACAAATAAAATTTATTTAAAATAAAAATAAAAATTTAAATTCATATAATAAATATATAAAAAAAATAATATATTTTATATTTTTTATAATTTCGTTTTAATTATTAAATTTTATTGAATTAATAATAATATATCGAATAAATTTTTAAAAAAATTATTTTTATTATAATCGAAAATTAATTTAATTATAAAATTTTAATATAAATATAAATAATATATATATTAATATTAAAAAAATTTAAAAAATTTATTTTATATTAAAAAATGTATTTTAAATAAAAAAATATTTAAACGAAATTTATTTATAATTTAAATATTATATTAAAAAATAAAAATAAAAATATAATAAATATAAAAATAATAAAATATATAAAAAAAAAAAAAAATTTTTTTTAAATTTATTTAATTATTTATTTTTAAAAATAATTGTTTTTTATATTTATAAAAAATATTTAATAATAATTATTTTTTTAATTATTATTATTTAAAAAAATAATAAATTTTTTTTTTAAATATTTATAATATTATTTTATTTTATATTGAAAATAAAAATATTAAATAAATTTTAATTATAATAATATATTATTAATAAAAAGATTTATTATAAAACGAATAAAAAAACGTTAATAAAAATATTTAATAAAAAAAAATATAATTCTTTTTAAAAAAAATTAAATAATAATAATAATAATAATAATAATAATAATAATAATAATAATAATAATAATAA